>CM070551.1:80043236-80659854 GCA_036346405.1 Phyllostachys edulis | reverse complement strand
TTCACGAATAAATCCTGCTGGAGAAGCTTGTCAATCTCCGATCGATTGCTTCCTTCCGATCAAAAGTAAACGTCGTAATTTTTGCTTGATCGGTTTTTGTCGCCGAGAGCAAGCTCATGCTCGATCACCTCCCGGGACTCTGCATATCGGACGCTTGCCAAGCAAACACGCCTTGATTTGTTCGGAGGAAGGAGACGAGCGACTCTTCCTATTTAGGGTCGAGTCTTGCCCGACTAGAATCTTGCGCGGTTGGATCTGGTTGTCTGACCCATGCGACGACTTACTGACGCCGTCCGAGAAGCGCTTTTGTCGAGTGGTACCTCCTTTGTCCGGTCGGATGGTTTGGGTGTCATCTTTGGCCTCGAGTGCTTGACTCGCATGGAGACGGGTTAACCTCTCTCGGTGGAAGTTCATCAACCAAAGGCGAAGGATTTCCGATCACATACGTAAGCCATTTTCGATCTCCTCTAATTGTGATGACTCCTTTGCCCCTGCATTTTCAAACTTTGATAACCGTAATGTGGCTATCAAGAATTTTGCTAATGCCTGGGTCGACCGAGAATTCCGCTGTATGCGGGATTCAAGTTTACTACATCAAACGGAATCCTCTCGCTCGAAATTGTTAGGTTTTCCAAACGTAACCAGAAGGAAACTTGTCCTATCGGTTTAGCGGTAGAACCCTAACTATGCCATGAAAAGCATATTTCATGTGTTTCACCTTTGACATGGGGACCTGATTTCTTCTAAAGCTCCTACAAATAATATATTCAAGAACTACCCCATCCACTAAGACCCGATTAACCCGACAATTATTAATGGTTGGTTCAACAATGATAGGGAACCTACCCTGCCGAAGTCGATGGGATGGTGCAATCGCCTTTATCAAGGAAATTATGTGTCCGACCACTTCGAGTGCTTGATTACGGTTGGAGATTCGACGAGGTTGACCTCCCGCTCCATGGCCTTCAGATGGCGTCTGGACTCGTATGATGAAGATCCTCCAAAAATCATGTTGACTGTGTGTTGGGGATCCTGGTACTCCATCTCCTCGTCGCCATCCTTGTCCTTTTTGGAGCTCGTTTCTCCATGTTCCTGTATTGCTGGAAATGGTCCTTTACCTGTATAATAATCCTCCAGTTTCTTTTGCGCCAGACACGGCAGTCTTGCGCAGATCATGCCCTCGTCACGGTGAAGTGGACACCACTTTTTGTTCGTCTGGAATCCTTCGGTCGGAGCTTTTGCCTTGTTTCGACCGGCATAATCCTTCTTGCCTTTCTTGAACTTGTGCAGAACGGCGAGGACTTCTTTGTCATCGGTTCTGCGGTTCTTTTTCTTCTTGAGAGACTTCTTGTTCTTTTTTCTCTGCTTTGTCCAAGCCAGTGAGAATCTTGTCTTTCCGATCAATGGCTTCACACCACTCGATTGCTTCACTAGCGTAGCATACTTGTCCGCCATATCGAAAAGCTCAACGGTTGTTCTTGGAGGGTTCATTGCTATGTCCTCCGTAAACCGCCGATTCCTCGCACTGCTTTTAAAAGCCCGAATAACAGGACTCGCGACTTCGTATAGAGTTACGAACTGGGCCGAACCTTTTGATATATTGACGTAAAGTTTCATCGATCCTCGCGGATTCGTGGAGATCGTCCTCCTTTCTGTATGGTCGACGCACCACGAAGTTGGCAATCGAAGGTCACGAGTTGTTCCTAAGTATATATTGATCCGATCGGTAGGTTTAACAACCACGACCGGCGGACCTTCGAGCACGGTGGGTAAATAGTTGGCCATTACATTCTCGCCACCGAAGCCCCGATGGCGGTGGTATATATTTGGAGAAATTCCAATGGGTTTTGAGTTCCATTAAATTTGTCCAAGTTGGCGGTCGAACCGGTTAGGCTAACGCCGCGTTTTGGAGCCCCGCAGAGAAGGCTCGACAACTGTGATTGATTCATGGCGCCTTCTGGAAGGTGCCGATTATGTCGGTCGGAGACCGATCCCTAGGATTGGGATGCTGGAACTCCGGTGTACTGATCCGGTCGTGGACATTGATATGATGCCTCCGACCGCTCACTTGGTTCAAACGATGTCGGAGATCGTTAGGTCCTAGTGGTGGTTCTTCTCGACGCAATGGGGGAGTAGCCTCTTGAAATAGCCTTCTCCCCTCGTGACTCCTTGGTCGGAATCGTCGAGGAGGTCTTGGTATCGACTGCTCTCTGGTGCGACCGTGCTGTCCCCTGCTGAGGGAGGAGCGTTGGGACGAAGTCATAGTCTGACTTCCTAAAACCCTCTGTTCCCGATATGCTTCAGTTCGTTGCATGGTCTGTTGGAGAATTTCGGATACCTGACCTACGAGTTGTACAAAACTAGGAGTTTCTACTAAAGCAGGATCGGAATTATTTAACATGTTTTGAACACGTCGCAAGTTTTGTACGAGCCATCAAGGTCTCAGGGGTTCATCTTCGGTCGTAGGTGTATGCCTCGTCGAACCTTCCCGACCTTCGGATTTGTTCGGTCCCATCGGTCACTCTGGTGGTGCAAAGCGGCGAGTTAAGCGATTGACGCCGATTAGTTCCGTTGCCTCCGGAAGTTGGTGCTCGACGGCCGGATCATCTCTAACAACACGTGATGGCGTGGTAGAGTGTAGGACCGCAGGCATCTTGATCTTCATCTCCGATCGCGTTGACCTCGTGCTTCCAAAGATCGATCTTCCGATGAGCTTCCATCGTAATTCAATGGAGAGCTTGTCGATGCTTCGCTGAATCTTCCACGATGGAGACCGATCGGAGATGAGCACTTCTGAGGTCTTCTCACCGATCCGACGAACCGCCGATCGTATGCTGAAGCGTGATCATCCCCACACGACCTCGACGCACTCGATGGAGGTTTCATCGACACCGCTACGGTGACGGTTGACTCTGGAATTGCCGGTCAAGGAGAGTATCTTTCACCATGACTTCATCAATGGTATAGAGTTTTCCGGGTGATGGGGCTGAAATTTCTTCACTGCTTCACGGCCGAGAAAACGGGCTTGAAGAGATCCTCCGGCGTTCGAACTGGTCGGAACGGCTTTCTCTGGTTGTGCCACCGTAGTGGCGGCGCATCTTTATCCATCCGGCCGACTCGCCGACGCCGGCGACGCGGCGGCCGGGCGAGGAGGAAGAGGATGATGACTGCCATTTTCTTCCATGGCGGCGGATACATCCTTCCATGTCGAGGTTGGCGTAGTCCGCCAATCGAATCCGCTTTTCCTCATCCCAAACTCCGGCATAGTCGCATGAGCGATTGCAGAGATTTTGAGCGAGGATTTGCTTGAGCGAAGAATTTTCTTCAGAAACTTTACGCCTTCTTCCCCACTTGACGCGCCAAATTGCCGATTTATCGAATCGCCAATCTTATGAAAATATACGAGGAAAATGACGTGGAATATCCCGGAATGTAATGGGGTCGCTCTTTATTGATATGAACTGGATTTACAAGATGTGGCTAAGTACTACCCTGAATTACACTGAATGGGGGGAATGCCTAACTAAATAATCCGACTATGAATATGAGTCTGATTATCTAGCCTCTAATTCCACCGCTTTGTCTTCTATGCGTTGTTGCGTATTGGCCTTGTTCTGTTGTGTTGTGTTTGTCCAACTGTCCTGTCCCTTCGTCTTCTGCGCTTCACCTTTAAATAATAACCGAAGAGGCGGCAGTTACTCCTGGAGAAGTCGTCCCTAGTGAAACGTTACGACTGGTCGGAACGGCAGAGCAGTTAGCAATGTGCTAACTTCTTTGCGGTTGCCTGTGAAAAGCTTAACCGCGGGGTAGTTAATAGTCAGTGTCTCAGGGTTGTACCATCGCACGGTTGGGAACGTAAAGCACGTGTTCCATTCATCATACGATAAGAAATACCAGTTCAATGGTTTTACGAGCGGTTATCTGGTCGGGGATTAGGTACAAAGCCTCATCCGACCAGGGTACCCATTAAGTAACCTTTGGAGTACTAACGACCAGGGAGGTCGTTAGTCTTAGGGGTTACGACCATGAAGACGTATGGTCTTTTATTATGTATTAAAATAATACATAGAGGTTTTAATCCTCGTCAGGAGGTGGCTGCACCCCCTCAACCCTTTCATTGTGTTTGAAACCCTAGTTTGCTTACGGAGAGGATTAGTGGAGGTTAGGGTTCTAGAGAGTTGGATTTGATTTCGTGCTCATGTATTGAGTCTTTGTCCTCCATTGATGGAGTGGCTGTAAACTAATACCATATCAAATCAATCCAAAGAAAGTTCTCTCAAAGATGAGTTCATTTGCTTTCCTTCTCTCTATTTGGTGATTTTGAGTCTTTCTTTGATCCGCGAGTTTTTGGTTTGTTTCTTGACGTGATCTAACTTGCTGTGACATGTGGAAACCCATCTAGGATCATCTTGATCATCAATCACTCACGAGCAAGTCTCTAGATCATATTTCGTATTTAGCTCGGTTTTTAAACCACCTTCGCTCAAACTGAAAAAGATAGGAACTTTGGCATGGATCTCTACAATCTTTGATTGGAATAGGTTCCTAATATCTTTTAAAAGGTGTGGTTCAAATTTTGTGGAGTTTGGCCTTACGAATCAAAAGTTAAACCGATTTTAGTTTCGGTTTTTGGGTTGTCTGCTGTTCATCGTCAGGTTGGAGGTCAGACCGCCAACATCAGAGGTCAGACCGCCCCATGTAGCGGTCAGACCACCAATATCAGAGGTCTAACCGCCCAACACTTGGTGATTTGAGTTCTTGGTTGTTTTGGGTGTTTTGCTTTGGGGTTTGGATTGAATTGAATACAAGTTATCCGCTGCACTTGTACTTTGATCTTCATAGCTTCCATAGCTATTGGAGTGTATTGGTGTTGAATTCGATCCTCGTGAAAAAGTGAGTGTGCTCCTATTCACCCACCCCCGCCTCTAGTCGCCTTTTCGTCCAACAAGTTGAAAGTTAAAAATCACTTCTTTTTTTCATCCGAAAGTGCAGCTTTTCATGTTGAAAGTTTGTAATTTGAGTTGAAACTTTAAAAAAATTCTTGTTCAAATTTGGTTTTTTTAATTCAAAGTTAAAGGTTTTTTAGTTGAAAGTCTTGACATATAAAAGTTCAAGAGTGGACGCCGAGAATAGGCGAATATATGCTTGTGGACACCAGAGAATGGGTGTATATGTATCATCGACTAGTGTGTATTAATAGGCTATGACAAAGCTAAAAGCAAGCGATAATGTAAAAATTGGCCGTTTTAGAGTGGTCTCATCATTTCATTAAGGATAATGCTATGTCTTGCTGTCCGAGGCATCATAAAAAAATATCGGACGTTGTCCCTACCATCCATTCCCACGATGCATTCATTTCCCTAGTCTTCCCCAAGACAAACTTATCTCTCCTCACCACATAAATCACTCACCTTCCCCACACTACTCCTTTGCTGCCCCCACGATCTCATTCTCCTCCACAAGTCTTATCGGAGCTCACCGCCACGCACACACCTCCTCCCCCCCCGCCCTTCTCACGGTTGGCGAGGAGGTGACATCCGGCATGCGCTGGTAGCGAATAGAGAAGGGGAGGTAGCAGGCGAGCATAGAGCTACCTCCTCCTCGTTGACCTCACCTGTGTGGGCCCGACAACGAGACAATGGAAGGCATCCTTTTGCAACGAGGCTCGGAGAGCTAGCCGGCAATCTCAGTCATCAAATCTATTGACATGGCATCCGCCTTTGGTATGCTTTTGTTACAGACATTTTCTCGAATTGTTGGATAGTTGTTTATCAATTGTTGTATGAATCGTTGTACTTTGTTGCAATGTGGTTTTTCAAATGTTACACTAAGATGTATTTGTTGCAATTGCCACTAGTATAGACAGGGTTATCACAGACGGTTCAGAACCGTCATCACAGACAGTTTTTGAACCATCTGAATTTGTGTGTCTGCGTGATAGCAGGCGGTTATCATGCATGCTTTTTGAACCGCTCGTGATAAGGCTAACACGAGCGGTTTTTGTTGAAACCGTCGTGAAGGGCTAGTATCACGATGGTTTCACAAAAACCATCTCGTGAAGGCCTCGATATCACGATGGTTTCCACTAAAAACCGCTTGTGATATTAGGATATCATGCATACTTCTATTTACAAAGCTGTCTATGATTGGAGACATATCACGATCGGTTTATAAATAGAACCGTTTGTGATATCCTACGTATCACGATGGTTTATAAATAGAACCGTCGGTGATACTAGGCCTTCACAGACGGTTTCAACAATAAAATCGTCTGTGATAGTTCTTTATACCTAACTATATTTTTTTGATTTTCGGCTAGCCTCAGGAATTGCTAGCCATGCCCTCTAAAAATAAGCAGGCAGAAAACAGATACATCATAGATGAATCAATTATTGACAACTCAAAGTGATCATTTACAACTCAAAATCAATTAAAAAAGAATATGTTCAAGTATTGTCGCTAGAGTTACAATTTAATTACAACTACTCAAAGTGAATTACAATTGAATCAATTGTTTAAAGGTGGTTCAGATGTGTCGACAGAGTGAAACTCTCTGTCAGCGTTAACGATCTCCGTCTTGATGAAGCCGCAGAGCTTCCCTCGAACCTCCGAGATCTCTCTCACAACGAGTGCATCTAAATCTATGTTTAAGCCCTGTCGCTAACAAGAGTGAAGTAGTAAGCATATATATTTAAATTTATAATTAGGAAATAATTATTGTGAGACTGACAAACCTCGAAATCCTTCATCTTAGCACTCATGATTTGCTGCATATGATGGTAAACGTAGAATGCGCATAGGTGATCTTGTTTTTGCTGGCGGCACTACAAAAATAGAATTACATATATAGGTATAGTCAGTTCAAGATGCATTATTACGAAGTATGATATAGGATTATTGTGTTGTAGCGCATACCAGAAATCACGTCCTGTGTTGCAGTGTGGCGCTCGATCCCTTGTATGCCTCTCCCTCGGCAACATAGACAATGAACGACCTACATGATTCCAAAAATGTTATCCTTGGCTATTTCAAACGAAGGAAGACTACAATAGAGTTATATATGGAGGAAATGAGCATACTTGTCGAGAATTCCTTTCACAAGGGTGAAGTCGTGGGTTTTGTTGAGTAGGGAATCAAGGTATATTACCTTGTTCCTCTTCGGTATAATGACTAAAAGGATCCTGTGGTACCTACTTATGTATGTCGCTATAGTCATTAAACCTAAGTCCATGCTGCGTATAAAGTACAAATGAAATTCATATAGCAAGCAGTAAAGCACTTACTACTGGTTGTAGGGCACCAGTATGTAGTCCTTGTCGTCCTGAGCAACCAATCCCGTCATTATGTATTTCACTACAAAGGATGCGTTTTCATTGATGGTTTTATCAGAGACCACGTGTGGGTCGAGAAAACCCACCGGTTCTTACCATTTTTGGGCATTTTTCATCATGTATCTATACATAAGCAATGAGTTGTGATATTTATAAGTATTACATGAATATAGAACTTGATTGTACACACTTATAGTGTCCAGCATCGTAGAAGCGAAGCGTCGACGGCATCGAGGTTGAATAGGTCGAATAAGTCGTTGAAGCCCACGACGAAGTGGCCCGGCTCGTGGAAGAAATGCTCCTTCGTGTATCTGACGGTGATTCTAGTATCGCACCCCTTCTCTTTGGTCTTCCACATATACCAGACATGAAAAGCCTGATAACCTACTCCAACGCGGGCTAATATTGTGTCGAGGGACAACGGACTTCTGAGGGAGTATTTCCAGGGCTTGAGAGGCGCCTTAATGCTTGAGAGTGATTGCTTTCCTTCCAATGGTCCCGATATCCTCCAGTCTCCCCTCATGACGAGATAGAGGCACACCTATCGGTTCCACCTGAGCCATGTAGTTGACGCAGAACTCAATGACCTCTTCGGTTGCATAACCTTCGATGATGCTGCCCTCCAATCGAGATCGATTCCGTACGTAGGACTTGAGAATTCCCACGTACCTCTCGAACGGGTACATATGACGTAGGAACACAGAGCCATATATCTTTATCTCTTTCACAAGGTGAACAATGAGATGGAACATGATATCGAAAAATGACGGAGGGAAATACATCTCAAGATGACATAGAGTTGTCACCACCTCGGCCTGTAGAGCATCTAGTCCTTCATGATCGATGACCTTCCGAGCAATTGAGTTAAAGAAAGAACACAACCGGAAGATTTCCACTCGGACCTTGTTCAGCAAGATACTCCTAATTACAACAGAAATCATTTATGTCATCAGCACATGACAATCATGAGACTTTATACCAATTAATTTAAAATCTTCCATGGAAATAAGTTTCTTAATACTGGCGGAGTAACCGGACGGAACTTTCACACCATGCAAGCTCTTGTGCAGTTCATTTCTCTCGGCCTTGGACAAAGTGTAGCAAGCTGGAGGAAGGTACGTTCGTCCTTTATCGGTCTCTTTCGGTGCTAACTCGGTCCTTATGTTCATATCAACCAAGTCACACCGTGCGTTAACACCATCCTTTGTTTTGCTACTAATGTTCAGTAAGAGACCAATCAAGCTATCACATACATTCTTCTCCACGTGCATGATGTCGATGTAGTGGCGAACTTCTAAGTGCTCCCAATAAGGCAAGTCCCAAAGAATTGACCACTTCTTCTAGATGTTCTTTTGAAGGGTCCTTAATTTACGTCCCTTTCCAAACACAACATTGATATCCTTAACCATATCATAGACCTCTTTCCCTCTAAAAGTCCTTGGAGCTAAACCGTCCTTCTTATTTCTGTCGAATTATTTTTTCATCTTGCGGTATGGGTGAATCCTAGGAAGGAACCTACGGTGACACATATACACAGTTTTACGTGAGTTGTTCAGCCATATACTCTCGGTGCCATCTAAGCCGTGTGGACAGGCTTTGGCTCCTTTCGTACTGAACCCCGATAGGTTACCAAGAGCCGGAAAATCATTGATAGTGCAGAACAACATGGCGTGCAAAGTGAAGTCTTCTTGTTTGTACGCATCCTATACTTGTACCCCTTCGTTCCACAATGTCACAAGATCTTCCAACAATGGTGCTAGGTACACATCAATATCGTTACCAGGTTGCTTCGGCTCATGGATAAGTAGTGACATCAAAATGTACTTCCACTTCATACGTAACCAAGGAGGAAGGTTGTACATACATAGATTCACAGACCAGGCGCTATATCGGCTGCTCATGTTACCGAAAAGATTCATTCCATTTGTACTCAACCCTAACCTTATGTTCCTCAGTTCTGCACCAAACTCTTCGAAGCTTTGATCGAAGTTTCTCCACTGGGCAGAGTCAGTAGGGTGTCTTAGCTTTCCATCTTTCTTACGCTCATTCGAGTGCCAACGCAGCAATCTTGCCTCCTTTCGGTTCGCAAATAAACGCTTCAAACGTGGAATCACAGGCATGTACCACAACATCTTAGCAGGAGGTCCTTGCTTCACCTAAGTAGTATTCTTACGCTTGTATCGGATGCTTTGCACATGGGACATACATGCATGTCTACATAATCTTTACGGTAGAGGATATAATCGTTCGAACATGCATGTATTCTTTCTACTTCCATTCCCAGTGGACAAAAAAAAAACCTTCTTGGCTTGGTAGATGGTGTTGGGCAACACGTTTTCCTCCAGAAGGATGTCCGCTAGGAGACCTAACAACGCTGTGAAACTCTTGTCGGGCCAACCAATATTGCTTGCCTTCAATTTCAGCAGTTCAAGCACGGTTGACAACCTTGTGTATTCCGGCTTACAGCCAAGGAACAAAGGTTTCTCTGAGTCCTCCATTAAGCCCTCGAATTTACCAAACTCTCTCTCAGTAGTTCCTTCGCATCGCTGTAGCATCCGATCCAGATTGTCATCGGGCGACCTATCCTCATCAAAAGCACATACATCCAAAGATATCGTTGACTTCCTCACTATATCGTCATTATTAACTTCAGATAATCTGCTCTTCACCGTGGTCGGTCCAACATGTATACCCTTTTTGAAACCACTTGAATCAAGTGCGCTTTGATCTGCGCCGGTTGTTAAACATCTTCAGATTACACGCAATCAATGCATGGACAAGACATAAATTTTATCCTTCTTCAACATATCCCTTTCGGCAGCTCTTCTAAAAGCAAGCACGTCATTAATGTACTCTTCACACACACGGTTCTCACCGTACATCCAGTTTCGGTCCATCTACGCTACGCACGTAACAAACTAGTGTTAAATTAGAGCAAGTACTATTGCTATTGACCAAACATACTAAAATTGATTAGCTATTAACCTAGAGCAAATATAAAGGGTTATAGATCGTTACCCTTAAAGCTCACGACGAATATCCCAAATTAATATCATGCAAGATCCTCCTCCATTTCTTCCTCCTCTCCTTCTCCTCCCTTCCTCCTCTCTTTAGCTTCCTCCTTTCCTTCTCCTCTCTAAGGTGGCGAAATTGGGGAGGAGGCAGCAGGGGTGGTGGCTCAAATGGGAAGGGCTGGAGGCGCTAGGGGCAGGGGTCTGTCGGGATGGCTTGATATTTATAATGCTAGCATATCACAGACGGTTCTAGTTATAAACTGCCTGTGATGTTGCACTATCACAGACGGTTTATAACTAGAACCGTCTGTGAATTAAAGGAACCGTCTGTGATAAGTACAACATAAACGGTTCTTTTGGAACCGTCTGTGATGAGGCGTCCACTATAGCCTATTTTATAGTAGTGTGCGTTGTTGGTTTGTTGTACAAGAATATTTTTTTGTCGCGATGTCTCTTCTCAAATATTGCGGCAAAAGGTATTTTGTTGCAATCGTGTTTTTGATTTGTTGCATAAGAAAAAACTTTTGTTATGGTAGGGAAGTCCATTTGTTGCCCCGATGAATCCGTGCTTGTTGCATCGAGTTGAAAATTTATTGTATTTTTATTGTATCGGATGGGGATTTATTACAGTTGTCACCGATTTTTGTTGCGCATCACTAATTTTTGTTGTGCCCGATATATTTTAAATTAGATTCAACGATGGAGATGAGTACGTCCGGCGCTAGCTGCTCCCTCTAATTAATCGTCGGGAGGGTTACTTGCAATGCAATCGGGGTTCATTGAATCATGAAGACCTTAAAAAGTTACAAAACATATCATCGGATAGAATAAAGGAGGTGTAAGATTGTGGGCCCACCTCCAATACCAAACTTCGACATACTGACAGGACCATAGAAAGGCAACTTTGTGAGAACCCTCCTCAACTCGAAAACCCTATCATCTGCCTTTGGGACGAAGGCTTAGACGAGCAGCAAAAAGGCAGAGGACAGAGGACACGATCTCAGTCCTCCCCTCGTCTCCATAAATAAAAGCCAAGGAAGCCATCGATTCTTGCATTCCCCATTGATTCTTGGATTCCAGCTTACAGGCTACGCACATACCCTTCTCTGCTGACCAGACACAAACACTTAACTAGCCTTTCCAAATTAATGCGCGTGCGGATCGAAGAAGCTGAGCTTCCAATGGACGCTACGGACGATGTTAAGTGTTCCTTGGGCAGCGGCGTGACTGCGAGCGCCATGGCGTCCTCGTACAACGACCAGATTCGCCCGCTCCTGGACGCTGTAGACCGCCTGCGCCACCTGAGGGTGAGCCAAGAGGGCATCCAGCTTCCCACCATCGTCGTCGTCGGCGACCAGTCCAGCGGCAAGTCGAGCGTGCTGGAGTCGCTGGCCGGCATCAGCCTCCCGCGCGGGCAGGGTATCTGCACCCGCGTGCCGCTCGTCATGCGGCTGCAGGACGACCCCGCCGCCAACGAGCCCGTGCTGCAGCTGGAGTACAGCAGCGGCCGCGTGGTGAACACCTCCGAGGCCGAGGTCGCCGACGCCATCAACACCGCGACCGCCGAGATCGCCGGAGCCGGCAAGGGCATCTCGGACGCGCCCATCACCCTCGTCGTGCGGAAGAGGGGCGTGCCCGACCTCACCCTCGTCGACCTGCCCGGCATCACCCGCGTGCCCGTGCAGGGCCAGCCGGATGATATCTACGACCAGATCGCCAAGATCATCAAGGCGTACATCGCGCCCAAGGAGAGCATCATCTTGAACGTGCTCTCGGCCACGGTGGACTTCCCGACGTGCGAGTCCATCCGCATGTCGCAGCAGGTGGACCGCACCGGCGAGCGCACGCTCGCGGTGGTCACCAAGGCCGACAAGGCCCCAGAGGGCCTGCTCGAGAAGGTCACCATGGACGACGTGCACATCGGCCTGGGCTACGTCTGCGTCCGGAACCGCATCGGCGACGAGACGTACGGCGAGGCGCGGGTGGCGGAGGAGCGGCTTTTCGCGCATCACCCTCTGCTGTCCACGATGGACAAGTCCATGGTGGGTATCCCGATGCTCGCGCGGAGGCTGACGCAGATACAGGCGTCCATCATCGCCAGGTGCCTCCCCGACATCGTCAAGAAGATCAACGAACGGCTTAGCCACAGCAGCGACGAGCTCGGCCAGATGCCGCCGGATCTCAAAAACGTCGCCGACGCGGTGAAGGCGTTCTTCCAAATCATCAAGCAGGTGTGCGCTTCGCTGGAGAAGGTGCTCCTGAGGGGCGAGTTCGACGAGTACCCGGACGACCTCCACTTCCATGGCACGGCGCGCATCGCCGAGATGCTAGCCAGCTACGAGCGTAAGCTGCCTGCCCAGAGCCCAACGCAGGACGGCGAGCCGTTCCTGGCGGAGGAGATGCGCGTCCTGCAGGAGACAAAGGGCATCAATCTCCCCAACTTCCTGCCAAGATCGGCGTTCCGGGTTCTGCTCATGAAGAAGGTCCAGACCATCGCGCACGTGCCGCACTGTCTCGTCAACCAGGTGTGGGAGTACGTCGAGGACCTGGTGATGAGGATACTGCTGCACCACTCGCACAACTACCCCCAGGTGCAGCCGTCGTGCCGCCGCGCCGTCCAGAACCTCATGGACAAGGCGCGGGCACGCTCGACGCAGCACGTGAACGACCTGATCGAGATGGAACTGGTGGCCGACTACACGGCGAATCCCGACTACATGAAGACGTGTACCCGCTTAATGGAAGGCCATCGCAGGTTCCTCGAAGCCGTGGAGGACCACTCAATGTACACGGTGGTTACCCTCGAAGGCTTTGGAGAGATGGATGTGTCGCACCTCAGGCAGCAGAATGCTGAGCTCGCTGGGCAGGCCTTCGACCTGAAGGCGCGCCTGACGGCATACTGGAACTGCGTCGTGCTCCGGCTCGTCGACGGCCTGGCGCTGCACGTCCTTTGCAGCATCAAGCGGCTCGTGGAGAAAGAGTTCGAGGAACTGGTTGCAGGTGAAGTTCTGGGCGACAGGATAGACGGCGTGGAGCAGATGCTAGTGGCGTCGCCCGGCACTGCCGCAAAGCGTCAGCGCCTCATGAATAGCATCTCACTGCTCCAGGAGTCCAGGGCAGCCGTTGCAAATATCATGGACAGGATTAACGCGGCAAGCGGCGATCACGTCTAGGTCGATCGATCGGCGACAGGTGTATGCTGCCATATACAATAATTATGCATCTGGCTACTCGATCACGTTTCATCCACCGTGTCTTGCATTGGTTTCTTGGAAGAATAATTAGTTAAAGTGTAATGGGATCAATGCTAACAATGTAAGATAAAATAGTAGATTGAACATAGAGATATAGGGAACTTCTTGCTTCTCTTTATTGTTATTCTCATGATCAGCCTTTTACAATGACTAGCACCCTCTATCTAGAGACTGTCTATTCATAAGGTGACTAAAATTTTTCTTAAGCATAAGTCACTTTTTTATCCATTGGATCAATATCGAATCATATAACATATCAATCTCTACACAAATCCAATGATCACAACAAGTGACTTAAACTTAAGAAAATTTCAGACGACTTAAAATTAGCAAGACTGCTCTATTTATAGTCTAGAGTCACTATTAGGGTTTGGATGGGACGCCCACCCATAGACCGGTTGCTGGGCTAAGCCTATGGTTTCCCAACAGCTATCTCTACGTTTCTTGTCACCTAATGTGCCGCAACGAGATTGATCAGCTGTTATGGTTTTGAACATGGGTACGGTTTAGTTTACAAGGTGCGGACATCCCTCCGACTCCCGTGTCGCTCGGTCGGGCGACCCGGGAGGCGACGCCGATCCTCCCGAGAGCCCCCGCCTCCAGCCCCTCGCCGCCGCCCGCTGCTCCGCACCGCGGCGGCCCCTTCCACCCTCCGCCCTCCCTCCTCCTCCTCCCCCCTCCCTCCCCCTCTTCGGTTCTCATGAAGGATTGCGCCGCCGCCCGCCCGTTCAGCCGCCGAGGTGGCGGCGAGCCCGATGGAGCGCCAGAGACGCGGCGCCTCCTCCCCTCGGTGGAGCCTCGTCGCCGGCGCCCCTCATGGTGGCAGATCCAGATCTGATCTGATCCGCCCCCTCTCCGCCGGAGCTCGGGGCGGCCGCTCGCTCCGGACTTCGCCAGGCGTCCACCTCTGGCGTTCGCGGCCTCTCGACGGAGCCCGGCGGCGGCGGGAACACCGCCTCGACGGGTGGCGGCGGGAGACTTCGCGTCACTTGAGGAACTCCTTGAACCCGCCGATGACGAACCCTCATCGACGCCGCGGTGCTCAGTCGCGAGCCGGCACCGGCCGCGCCGCCAACGCGATGCTCGCCCACGGGGATGCCGACGCCGAGGAGTCCGTCATCTTCACTCGCGCCGGGAGAAGTTTCCTTCGCTCAAGGGAGCCACCGCCTCATCCCTGGGGCCGTCGTCGTCTTCACACGCGCCGGGGAGGCCTCGGTGCTCCACACCGGGGAGCCCACCTCCATCGCCGACGACCACCAGTCGACCGGCGCGGCTTCAGCGGCCGGGGGCCCGAGACGAGCGCCGTAACCGTAATGGCGACCGCGTTGCGTCGCGCGTTCCGTGCTCGCCACCGTCGACAGTTTGTTCCAGAGTTCCATCGGCCACAGCATGAGAAAGCCAGTGAAGTCTTCCGACCCTGGCCCCAGAACCCCCGCCCCTTGTTGTGCGCTCGCCGGTCCGCGCGAGATTGAGAGGAGAAGGTCGGCTTTCCTTGCTGCTTCGTCGAGGGCGCTCCGCGTGTAAGCCGTTGCCTGAGAAGTTGCAGGCCGGCCGTCGAAGGTGCCCGGGTTGGGGCCGTTGCCACTGGAATAGCCCAAGGAGGGGGCTGTTGCCATTGAAGGGTTGTCTCGAGGCGCAAGAGGCGCAAGACGACCGTCCCGGAGGCCCTGTTTCGTAGCAGCTAGTCCAGTTCACCTTGTATGAGCCGTGCGGGCGGAGGGGGAGAGGTGACAGAGTTGCCATTCTTCGTTTTTGCGTCATCCGCTGTCATAGCCGAGAGAAAGAACTGCATCCACACTCAATTCATGTGAAGCTCCTCTCCGGTGGGCCTGTTAGCGTGTAGATCATCTTGCATCTGCTTCCTCTTCTCTCTCAAGTCGGTGCTAGGGCGGTCTTCATCGCTGTCTGGTTCTCTCAGTTTGTAGCTCCAGTGGGTTGTTTTGGTAGGCGTGGTCTTTCCATCAGCTTTGATGTGTATGTACGGCAGAGCTGGCTAGGACGTGTTCAGAGTTGGCTAATTGGCGTACCTCGCTCTGGTGTTGTTGTCGTTAGGCGTGTCTCTGTTGCGGCTTTCCTTCCGCAAAGGGCAGTGCCCCTGTTGGGTTGTATCTTTTTATTTTACCTGTTTTTCTCCTACTCTATTAATGCAAAGGGCAGCGCTCCTGCCTTTCGTTCAAAAAAAAAAAGTTTACAAGGTGCAACTTTGATCACCAACTAGAATTAAGCCTGTGCATTGCAACGGGCAACTTTGATCCACTGCTATGTTTGTAGAAGAAGGGTCAATGTTGGAATCTTGGTTTGTGAGGATACTTTGAGCAATTAGTGTTGGTCTGGAATAAAGGGTATTGCTGGATAAAAATCTGAATTTTGAGGAAAATTTTGGATTTGGTACTAGGAGCCTGGAGCCCTGGACTGAGGTGAGTGATCTGTGAAGGGAGAGTTTGCAACGCTGAGTTTGATTACACGAGTCTGTCCCTGGGTACACACTGCTGGGCTGTTCTATTCTTATCTCAGCAGGAGAACCCTTGTTATGCTCAAGACACTCCAACCTAGGCCGTGGGCCCAGGTGGCGACTCCAACTGGTCTCGATATTTTGGGCCTCCGTGGGCCCAACTGTAGGTTGGGTAACAAATTTTGATGTATTTTCACCTGATTTTTGGGCTTTCCCTGCAAAAACAGGTTCCAAATGGCAAAGGTTTGCCGAGTAGTGAAATTTGTGGCAACGGTATGTGACTTGAATCACATGATTATGTTACCATTATTACTTTCTTACTTTACAACTTGGAAACTCGCTTTATGCAAGTGGACTAGATACAACAACTACTCCTTTGACATAGCTTGCATGTATTAATATATTTGCTTAATGTCTTACGGAGTACAATTTTGTATTCACATTTGCTTGTTTAACAAATATTAGAGCAAGAGGAAGAAGACCTAGCAGTTGGTTATTATTATGCCGTGGGTTTTGGTGATGATGACTTGTATACCAGGGCGTTAACCCGGTCGGTTGCCCGTGGGTTGTGGCATACGACGAGGGCCCTTTTGTCCTTACTTATTATTGTTTCCGCTGCAAGTACTCTCTCTTTTCGAACTATTTGGTCAGTCGGCCCATTTGTGTAAAACTTGGTCGTATAGACCTATGTATGGGTACCTATTAATACGTGTCTTTTGAATCATGTTGTATGTATGAAAGGTGTATGGATGTGATTATCAATGTTGTGGATCTGTGTATTAGCTATTAATCATGGGATTAGTATAGTAAACACACGAGGATTTCGGGTATTCAACGCTCGGGTTTGACAGCCCAGCACGCCACCTCTTTCAGCCCAAATCCCAACCCAACTCCGTCCTCGCTGAAGCCTCCTTTGAAAATCCGTCCCCTAAACACCAAAGTGTATTTCCCTGATTTTACAACTCCACTTAACCTGACAGTCTCTCTCACTCGCTATCACTGACACTGCGGACCCAATCGTCAGGCCGTCGTCCTCCTCCTCTTGCTAGTGCCATGACTGCACTGTGCAGCTCCACTCGCCCAGCTTTTCCAGCACATCCCTTGCCCCGTCTTGGTCACCTTTTCCATCCCTGCAACACGTCTCCTCTCTCCTCCCAATCTCCCCTCTTTTCCTCGCAATCACGCCTGCCGCAATGGATGCACCCGTTTCCATTTCCCAAAGTGACCTCATGTTCCCTCTGTCGCCCGCGCTCCCCTGCCTTGACATGGCCTTCTTTTCTCGCCGTAGTTCGCTGCACCCCTCCTTACTCTCTGTCTCCCTTCTTTTCTCTATTTGGTCAAGCGCTGCCACGCCCTACTTTCCACCACCGTGCCCGCCTGCCTGCCCTTCATCCCCCGAGCTCACAGCTCGGTTGCCTGCTCATCCTCTCCCACATTGAGTCGTCTCCCGAGCACACATTGCCACCTTTTCCCCACTCCTGTAGGAGCCCACCTCGCACCCTCTTCGAACAGGATGATTCGATTGATTAGGAGAATTAATTGTGAATAAGAACTTGTAGACAAGAATACCTAGTCCCTACATAGCAATTAAGTAACTAGCTACTTAACTCAAGATAGTTATTAGCACATATTATATCTGGAAGCTAACCTAATATAATAGGTGTGCTTAAGTATATACATGGCAGCTGGGCCTGCTCGACTTGAGGGTAATTCCATAAATAAAGGCCTTATAATTATTATAAATTATTAGAGTGTCTAATATATTCATTCTAAAAGTGCAAACTTGAATAGGAAATCTGATAAAAGTATAATTATATACATAGGGTTTGCATGACCGCGTAGGTAATAATGTTAGTTGGAAGGATTAACTCAACGATGTGTCACTAGCACCTAAGGATCACTTATTGTTTTGTAAGGATAATATCTCGTTACTATCCATATGTCCTACATGGAACCTCCTTAAATAAATATAAATTAATAACAAAATAAATCATTAAATTAACTAGGCCTCCTGTGCAAATCATGGTGAGGTGCTCTCAATAATTCAACAAACAAGTCAGGATTCAGTTAGTTCTATTTACCCCCCACATCATTATATGCACGTCCAATAGAAGAGCAATCCATAAGATAAACAAAGATAAGTAGATTCTACCTTTTAACATAACCTCCCCATCTGGATGACCCCAAGAGAGTATTTCTGAGAATATTCTCTCCCTTTCATTATATGTAATCTTTACACATGTGAACATTCCAAGAGCTTGATCCCTCTCGTCCTAGCTCCGGATCAAATAATTCTCGACCCTAGATCCATCCAAAATCCAAACCCCTACCCATATCCCAAATACATTAAGTCTAGATTTATGTGGTTTTGTCTAAAGTATATCCTCTTGTTTAAATGCTTTTGGATTTATTTGGGTTTCATTGGTTATATTCAGGTGTTCTTGCTTTCGACCGTATTTTGTGTAACTAGAAGTCGAAGTCCTTGAGGAGAACTGTAATATCCCGTTTATTTAAATAGAATATAAGGAGGTTGGGGGATTCCATTTTGCCTCGTCAAGAAACGGGACATAATATGTCCATCATTTTGCAACATGATTTTCGCGATTGGAACAGTTTCAAATAGAAAAACTCATAACTACAAAGTTGTATATCTTTTTGCATAATCTAATTTAGAATTATATTTACCAATATGGACAAGGGCTATGGAAGGCGCAAGTGGTCAAGGTCAAGCGAGACATGTGGTGTGCCAAGTGACTTGGACCCGTTTGCAAATGATGACAGTTCGGTGGCATTCGGACATGTGAGAGGCTTAACAAAAAGTCACTAGGGCCACATGGATAATGACGAAGCATGGGCGATGCTTCAAGAAGAAGGAATTGGGAAATATCGGTTGAGGGGCAATGTGGTCATTTAACAAAAACCGAAAAAGTGAGCGGTTTGCAAACTTGTGGTTGTGGCTTAAGTGGATTAGGTCAAAGAGACTTCATGGAGGATAAGACATGATCATTTCAGGAAATTGGAGCCAAGGGTGAAGAACGACACTTTGAAAAGCGTTAACAGGTTCCATAGGTGTGTGTAGTGGATGTGATCCACTTTGTAACCAGGTTAGGGTTTCTTGTGAGCCTCTACTATATTAGGGGGCATTAGAGAGAGTGAAATTAGTTTTTACACTTAAGCCTCCAAGAGAGATTAGGTTTTGGTTAAGAGAGCTAAGTGTTGCCCTTAGGGTTTTGTCTTCTAGGTGGAGTGGCTGTAATCCTCCTCTTCACGTGGTAATAGAAGATCAAACTTGATTCACTATGTCTTATTTGTGTTCTTGCTTGATTCTCTTGTCTTCTTGAGGTGTTCTTAGTGATTTTTGGTTCTATGTAGTTCTAGTATGATTTGTGTTAAGATATAGCTTGCTTGGGCTTGCAGTAATACACCTAGGGCTTGCAGGAATCCACCTAGAATCATTTTGGCTACCTAGATCTCACGAGCTTGAGCAGACCAATTTTTCCCTCTTTTGCCCGGTTCTTGAGCACTCTTCCCTATGTCAAACATCCTAGGGTAGTTGTGTTTCAAATTTGGTGTGATTTGAACAAATCGATCAAAAGTTAGGTGAAATCTCCGTTTAGATATCGTGCTGTTTTCAGACTGTCTGCAGGGGAGTGATCAGACCGATTGAGAGTTGGCGGCTAGACCGGCCTGACAGAGTTATTATATGGTACTTACTTGTAGTTGTTTCTGCGGACTAAAACACTAAAACTTTTGTCATGCATTCGTTTCTTATCAGACTCTCACAAGCAACATGGGTAGAGCAAGGCTGATGCTTTTCCCTCATAAAGAAAAAAGCGATACAAAACGTCGATTTGGGATAAGAATAAATCCTTCTCTGATCCAGCCCTGGGCCAGGGCCTAACTACGAACTTGATTGCTCAGCCTTAAGCTACAGATCGGGGCTCTACCAATATCACTGCTCATAACCAGACTACAGAAACTGTTTGTCGGTGAACCATTATTTAGTCGACTGGCAGCTGACATTCATCAAGAGGCCGGCCATAATTTGGCTCTTTCGAGTTCAATCTGGGGATCTGCTCCTGCATTACGGTTTGTTTCTCTTACATGTTGCGCATCTATTGAGCTGCATATCAACTGCTAATTGTGTCCCCGGAATTTGATTTTTCTTTCGAAGAAAAACAGTAGGAAAGGATCGATCTTAATAAATTGCGTTGACGGTAGCGGTTTGTTTTTTAATATACATCGTAGAACAAATAATATTCGGGCTGTCCCACCTTAAAAACATTTCTTAAAATTATACCACTGTGATTCATTTAAAAAGCAATTTGCCTAATTTCACATCTATAACCCTTCGAAAGGGCAATCCGCCCGAGACTTAAGGGTTGTTTGGTTTGCTACTCTTGTAAACCAAAACAAATATTGGTAATATCAACGAACATTTGAGATTGTTTGGTTTGCTACCAAAATTTGGTAAATATCACACGTGGGTAATTCAAGGATGAGGAAATCTCTCACCAAAATTTTGGTAATGCTAAAATTTGACTTGGCCACAATGCAAACAACGTTTTTTTTTTCAATATTTGGTTTTGCCTAAGTTTTGGCTACACCAAAATTTTGGCTTTCCCCATTGTGAAGTAAAAAAACGGCCGCAATTTATCAATCGGAAGAGCTGCCGAAAGATGCAAATAGTAGAGACCATCTTTCCAAATTATTCTATTATGTGTTGAGTCAAAAAAAAATATTCTATTATGTGTTGGACAAATTAAGAAGGAACAAAACAAGGACATGGAAGCCTTGAAATAAGGAGAGCCGTAGTGTCCGAATATGCTACAACAACGGTGCAGTTTGAGAAAGATAAATCAATTTCATAAATATATTAATTGAAATTGTGAATGAAATAAACTCAAATATGTAAATTGTAATTTGGAGATATAATTCAATCTCGGACAAAATTAAAGTCGTAAAGTATAAACTTAATATTTTGAATTTTAAATGGAACCGACCATTATGCTATAATTACAATCGTACTATAAATAAATAAAATCTCAAATTTTGGACCTGAAAAAACTACAGAATATCCTAATATAGTTATGTTAGGATTAAAATTGGAAAATTAAGAATTAAATTATCTAAAAGTAAAGCTGCCATAATTTTGAATTATATATAAATTATATAGATCGATCCTAACATAGTTATGTTAGGATTAAAAATAGAAAACTAGGAATTAAATTATCTTAAAGTAAAGCTCATAGTTTAGAGTAAAAATTCCAAACCTTAATATCTTTATTTCAAATTATAAAAAATTGAATTTTTAAATAATTACATGATGTTCTAAGTTATATGCACAAATTTGAATTTGAGTTTACTGTACATGATATGTAAAAATCTAAAATTTGGAATTACAATTCTAAAAATATTACCGAACATATAAACATTCTACTTTCTAATTGGAATGACATGGTGCAAACTTTTAAACATGGATATTGTAAAGCTTTTCATTTTATAAAAGCACATTTTTAATATTATATATATATATATATATATATATATATATATATATATATATATATGAACCTAAGTGATACGCTTCTACAAGTTTTTTATCGTCTAATCCAATTTTCTCTATTATATAGACTAGTCATCAACCCGTGCGGATGCACGAGATATATATGTATGTATATATATGTATATATGTACATATATATTAGGTTCCTAATTTTGAAAAATAACTTGGTAAACCTTTAAACATGCAGATTGTGTCACTTAGAAGTTAGACCCGGCCCTAAACATGCAGATTGTCATTTATATCATTATGACTTCTTAACTTGCCATAACTGACACGGATAGTTGGATTATGTAAATTTAAAACTCGTGTAGTGGAATTGATGTTAATGTATGCTTATTTCAGGGGAGCAATGGATAGACTGTTAGTTGACTTGCGGGATGAATGGGTGGTGCAAATCCTGGTCCTTTTCAGCTTCACATTGTAAGTGTTCCTGCTCATCTTCGCGGATATCCGTCGGCACAGTGTCTCCCTTGTGCCAAGGATGCTCCTTTGGCTGGCGTACCTGCTGGCTGACTCCACCGCGTTGTTCACCCTCGGCCACATGTTCATAAGCAGCCGGCCGCCTGAGCAGCAGCAGCTCATGGCGTTCTGGGCGCCGTTCCTCCTGGTGCATCTCGGTGGCCAGGACACCATCACCGCGTACTCCTTCGAGGACAACCGGCTCTGGCTGCGCCACCTGCAAACTCTGGTTGTGCAGGTCCTGGGAGCTACCTATGTCCTCTACAGGTATATCCCCGGCAGCGAGAGCTTGGTCCTGGCGGCCGCCGTCCTGATGTTCGTCGTCGGTGTTCTCAAGTACGGGGAGAGGATATGGGCGCTCCGGTGCGCCAGCTTGGAAAGCATCTGGAGCTCCCTTGAGAAGTCGGAGCCGGAGGACAGCGATGGCCGCCAGACATTCCAACTGGCCGACCATAGTAATTGATGAATAAGTCTATGTACTGTGGTCTTTGTGGGGTGGGCATCTTTTGACTGCTTTAGGATAGCATCTTCTGACTGCTTTAGGACAGCATCTTTTGACTGCTTTAGGATAGCATCTTTTGACTGATTTAAGACAGCATCTTTTGACTGCTTTAGGACAGCATCTTAGACTAGCATCTTAGCATATGCTTGGCTGGTGCCTATAAATATGTATCCCCAACCCCTCAGGTTGGCATGGCATTGTGTGAGAAATAAACAAAGAAAAATTGCCCCATCTCCTAGTGTCATCCTCTCAATGAGAGTAAGGATCTTGCTATCACCAAGAGCAAGAATCGAGCGACTAACAAGTGGTATCAGAGCCATACTATCCTGCAACCTGAGCATCTCCTGCTCAATCCCTTCTCGGCCTCGCTTCGGCCCAAGAAGCAATTTCCAACCAAGAGCCTCGGCCTCTCCTCCACGCAGTTCCCGGTGGCGCGCCATGTCCATGAGGCGATCTCGGCCTTCGGTCGCCTCGAGCACGCGGCGGCGGCAAGAAGCCGAATTCGCTGTGGCAGAGGAACGCGAGCGAAGCTGCAGCGGACAAAGCTTGCAATGGCGGCGAAAGCGTCGAGTAGAGGCAGCAAAGGTAGCAGCAGCAGCAGCGAGAGGTGGAAGCGGCGGCGGCGGTCGGCGGCGTCAATACAGGCGGCAAAGCAGCCGAGGTCGAGGTTCTACGCGGCAAAGAACAGCAGCTCCATCTCTGCGATGATGGCGCCGACGCGGACCTTGAGCGGCTGGAGAGGGAGGCAACAGAGGGCGGCAATAAGATGGGCAACCGCGCCGCCCATGAGCGCGGCAGCCAGACAGCGCGGACGCGCGGGGGCGCTCTGGAGGAGACGCGCGACGCGGCGGCGTCGACGGGTCGACGGAGAGCGCGGCCTTCACAGCGACGCGGCTCTCTCTCCCGATTGATGCCGTGGTCACCACGAGTACCAGTCGTCGTCGAGGACGTCCGGCCCGGGTGGCCTACCTCACCAAGACCAACTACGTCGAGTGGGATGCGGTGATCGATGGCGGAGCCACGAAGCGGCGGGCGGCCGCCGGGTCTCCCGCGCCCCCGCCGCCGACCGGCGCCCGCCAAACCTCCATCACCATCAAGGCCCAAGCCAACAAGGCAACAACCCTAAAGGAGACAACTCGGGCAAGGAGCTAAAACCTAATCCCCAATTCCCCATTTCAGATTTGGCATTTCGATTTCTTCCCCAATCCTCTTCTTGATTCTTCCTCTTCCTCACGTCGGGCTGGCCGGGCTGCAGCCCAGCCAGCAGCCAGCAGGCCAGGCAGGCTGGCGCGCCAGCGGTCTTGTGAGGAGTGCGCGTCGGCTGGCGTGGTGAGCAGGCACAGCAGCCAGCGAGCGAGGGCGCAGAAGGCGCAGAGGGCGCAGGCAGAAGCCAAAGACTCCCAAGACGCAGGCAGAGCGGCGCCAGGGCGGCGGGGCAGTGCAGCGCACACCGAGCCGGCAAGGGCGAGCCACAGGCCGCCACAGTCACGGAGTGACGGAGGTGACAAGGTCCGAGACGACAACAAATGCTAATGCTATGCTTGATTGCTTGAATGCTTATGCTCAGCTTAGTAGATGATTCGTTTGTTTGGATTCTGAACTAGTCTATTCAATACAACTTACAAGCATGGTTTCGAATTTTGTACAATGCTCCTGATGCTGATCATGATGCAAATACTTTGCAGGATCCCCGCAACCTTGGAACATTGATAAGATCGGCTTGCGCTTTCAAATGGGTATGCCATTTTCTCCTTTAACTTTAGTTGTTGAAGCATGCTTAATTGTGTTACAACTTACAACTGACAACACATAGTACCTCAACAATTGTACATGCCTTTTGGAATTTACAAGATTCACACATCACACTGTTCTTGTTGCGTATAAAAGCTATTATGAGAACTTTCGTTTTATTCCTTGCCATTGGGCCATGGGTCATGCATGTAGGGGCGGCGGGCAAAGATATGGGGTCATGACGCCGGGCGAAAGGGCATTCTGGCGGTCGCGAGGGGCCGCGGCGCTGACAAGCGGGGTTCTTGACGTGCGGCAAGGCTTGGAGGCCGGAGCCACCGTCCAGGCGTGAGGCGTCCACGGTCCACCGAGATATTTTTTACAGTACATGTTCGCCCCGGGTCGATCGAATTCCTGGCTCCACCACTGGCGGTGATGAGGGTGAAGCTCCAGGTGCGGCATATGTGGGATGCAGTCCGGTACGGAGACGTCGACTACGACCAGGATCGACGGGCGCTGGATGCTCTCATCGCTGCAGTCCCGCCCGAGATGCAGTTCTCGCTTACCAACAAGCGGACTGCCAAAGAGGCTTGGGACGCCATCGCTGCAGCACGCATCGGCAGCGACCGCGCCCGCAAGTCTACATTGCAGGCACTACGCAAGGAGTGGGATAACCTGGCCTTCAAGCCAGGTGAGGACGTTGATGACTTTGCTCTCCGTCTCAACACTCTGTTGCAGCCGTGCGATTCGGCGACGCTACCTACGGCGAGGAGAGAGCGTGGAGAAGCTCTTCCGCCGTCCCCGAGAAGTACAAGCGAGATGGCTCGCTCGACGAGTCTCTGCTGGACCTCTCCACGATGACGATCGAGGAGGCGCGGTCGCCTCAAGGTCGCGGATGATGATGATGAGCCACGCGTCCCTCGGACCCGTCACCATTGGCGGAAGCTCCTCCTCACTCGGGCAAGCGGTGGTCACGGCCAAGGTGACAGAAGAAGGGGAGCCTTCTTCCACGACAGCGACCGCAAGCGTAACAAGTGCCACAACTGCGGCAAGCTGGTCATTGGGCCAAGGATTGTCGGCGACCACGAGGTGATGACCGTGGGCGCCCAGTATAAGCGCTGCCGGCAAGCAAAAGTCGAAGACGAGACGACTCTTGCCACAACTGCGGCAAGCCTGGTCATTGGGCCAAGGATTGTCGACAGCCACGACGCGGCCAGGCCCACGTCGCGCAGGCGGAGGAGGAGGAGCAATGGCTCGTTCATTGCTCATCACGAGCATCGAACTACCTCCAGCGGCACCGGCCGCAGCGGCTCTCCTCCACATTGACGAGCCAAAAGCACACGCCCTCCTCGGCGACAGTTCCGGCAACGACAAGACCGACGGGTGGTGCCTCGACACCGGCGCCACCCACCACATGACCGGGCGGCGGGAGTTCTTCTCCGAGCTCGACTCAGACGTTCGAGGCACCGTCAAGTTTGGCGACGCCTCCGGCGTGAAAATCAAGGGCGTCGGCTCCGTCATCTTCACCGCCGTGTCTGGCGAGCACAGGCTGCTCACCGGCGTCTACTACATCCCCGATCTGCAGAACTCCATCATCAGCTTGGGACAGCTGGATGAGAACGGCTCGCGTGTCGAGATCGAGCATGGGTCTTCGCGGATTTGGGATCTTCGCCGCCGCCTTCTTGCCAAGGTAACCAGAGGCGCAAATAGACTCTACATCCTTCACGTGCAGGTGGCACAACCCCTCTATCTCGCTGCTCGTCGGGACGACGAGGCGTGGAAGTGGCACGAGCGCTTTGGGCACCTTCACTTCGAGGCCCTGAAGCGGCTCAGTGCCACGGAGATGGTGCGAGGCCTGCCGTCCCTTGACCATGTGGAGCAGTTCTGCGACGTCTGCGTGTTGGCGCGAGGCGACTCCCCTTTCCAAAGAAAGAGTTTCCGAGCTAAGGAGAGGCTCGAGCTCGTGCACGGGGACTTGTGTGGCCCGGTGACACCGGCCACACCGGGAGGACGACGCTACTTCCTGCTGCTCGTCGACGACCTCTCCCGCTACATGTGGGTGATGGTCCTCGGCAGCAAGGGAGAGGCTGCGAACGCCATCAAGCGCACGCAGCCGCCGCGAGGCAGAGTCTTGGTGTAAGGCTACAGCGTCTTCGCGCCTGAACAACGGCGAATTCACGGCGGCTGAATTCGCGTCGTACTGTGCTGATGAAAGCATTCAGCGCCACTACTCCGCGCCGTACAGCCCGCAGCAGAACGGCGTCGTCGAGCGGCGCAACCAGACGGTTGTGGGGATGGCTCGGGCCCTCCTCAAGCAGAGGGGGATGCCGGCTGACTTCTGGGGAGAGGCGGTGGTGACGGCCGTCTACATCCTCAACCGCTCGCCTACCAAGGCACTCGACAGCAGGACGCCGTACGAGGTTTGGCATGGGCGCAAGCCGGCGGTTTCCCACTTGCGGGTCTTCGGCTCCCTCGCGTTCGCCAAGGAGCTTGGCCACATCGGCAAGCTCGATGACAGGAGCACTCCGGGAGTGTTCATCGGCTACGCGGAGGGCTCGAAGGCCTACCGCATCCTCGACCCTGACACACAGCGCGTCCGCATCTCGCGTGACGTTGTGTTCGACGAAGGGCGAGGCTGGACATGGGACAAGGCGGTGGACGACGATTCGACTTCGATTCTCAGGGACTTCGTTGTCGACTCGTCCATTTCGAGAGCCGGGAGCTAGCAACGTCTTCACCGAGCTCGTCCACCTCGACATCTCGCTCGCCACCAGCTCCGGCGAGTGCTCCACCACCTTCGGCACCAGCTACGCCCCACTCTTCACCACCGGCCACTCCGGCACCGGCTCACCACTCTCCTGCACCGGCAGCCACACCACCGGGATCGGCCCCAGCAAATGATCCCACGGCAAGCGGCGCCGCGGTGGAGTTCGCTACTCGCTGTCCCACGACGAGACCGCATCGACGCTTACCACGACGGCGAGCCTCTGCGCTACCGCATTATGGACAACATCCTCGGCGAAGCCGCCTGTCCTCGATCGGCGCAAAGACGATTTCGAGGCGAGCGCACTTGGCGTCGGCGACGACGGCGAGCCCCGCCTTTGCCGAGGCGGAGGAGACGCGGCGTGGCGTGTCGCGATGAAGCAAGAGATGGACGCCGTCGGCGGAACCGGGCGTGGGGCCGGCGGATCTTCTGCCGGTCACCACGCGATCACCCTTAAGTGGGTGTTCAAGTGAAGCGGGATGAAGCCGGCGCCATCGTCAAGCACAAGGCTCGCTTGGTGGCACGAGGCTTCATGCAGCAGGAGGGGATCGACTTCGACGACGCTTCGCACCTGTCGCGCGCATGGAGTCCGTTCGTCTTCTCCTCGCACTTGCAGCCCAGGAGGGTTGGCACGTCCATCACATGGACGTCAAGTCCGCCTTCCTCAACGGCGACTTGAAGGAGGAGGTCTACGTCCGTCACCGCGGGATTCGTCATCCCGGCAAGGAGGGCAAGGTCGCCGCTGCGCCAAGGCCCTCTACGGCTTCGGCGAGCACCACGAGCTGGAACGCTAAGTCGGACTCCACCCTTATGCAAATGGGGTTCGGCAGAGCGCACACGCAGGTCGCGGTCTCGGCGGGGCAAGGGCGGCAACGCCTCGCTAGTGGGTGTCTCGTCGACGACTTGGTGATCACCGGCTCCAAGGAGGCCGAGGTCGAAGCGTTCAAGGCGGAGATGAAGACCGCCTTCCAGATGAGCGACTTGGGGCTCCTCTCCTTCTACCTGGGGATCGAGGTCCACCAGGACAGCTCCGGTATCTCCCTTCGCCAGACCGCCTACGCCAAGCGCATCGTTGAGCTGGGCGGGCTCGCCGACTGCAACCCAGCCCACACTCCTATGGAGGAGAGGCTGAAGCTGAGCCGCGACAGCACGGCGGAGGAGGTGGACGCGACGCAGTACCGGCGCATTGTGGGCAGCCTTCGCTACCTTGTCCACACGCGACCGGACTTGGCGTTCGCCGTCGGCTACGTCAGTCGGTTCATGCAAACGATCGACGACGAGCATCGGCGAGCGTGAAGAGGATCCTCCGCTACGTTGCGGGCACCTCCGACTACGGCTTGCACTACCCGAGGTGTCCCGGCGCGGCGCACTTCATCGGGTACAGCGACAGCGACCACGCAGGCGACATCGACACCAGCAAGAGCACAAGCGGGATTCTCTTCTTCCTCGGCAAGTGCCTCGTTAGTGGCGGTCGATCAAGCGGCGAGTTGTGGCCTGTCGGTGTGAGGCCGAGTACATAGCGGCCTCCACCGCTTCGACTCAGCGCCTGCTGGCTCGATCGGCGCTTGGTGATCTCCTCGGCAGAGACATCTTGAAGCGGTGGCGCTCGGGGTGGACAAGAAGTCCGCCTGCTCGCAAAGAACCCGTTTTCCATGAACGGAGCAAGCACATCCGGGTGAAGTACCACTTCATCCGAGGTCGCTTGGATGAAGGCAAGATCAAGGCGAGCTACATCAACACCACGGATCAGCTTGCGGACCTGCTCACCAAGCCTCTTGGGAGGGTTAAATTCCTCGAGCTCTGCTCCAGGATCGGGATGGTTCAACTCTCCCACAAGACGACGCACAAGACTTAGGGGGAGAATGATGAATAAGTCTCTGTACTGTGGTCTTTGTGGGGTGGGCATCTTTTGACTGCTTTAGGATAGCATCTTCGATCGCTTTAGGACAAAGATCTTTTACCGCTTTAGGATAGCATCTTTGACCGCTTTAAGACAAAGATTTTGATCTTTAGGACAAAGATCTTAGACTAGCATCTTAGCATATGCTTGGCTGGTGCCTATAAATATGTATCCCCAACCCCTCAGGTTGGCATGGCATTGTGTGAGAAATAAACAAAGAAAAATTGCCCCATCTCCTAGTGTCATCCTCTCAATGAGAGTAAGGATCTTGCTATCACCAAGAGCAAGAATCGAGCGACTAACAGTAATTTCATTGATCCAGCAGAGGTGGTTCTGATGGCAGCTCACGCCCTCATGGATGTGTGCAAGGGACTGTTTGTGGGATTGCGGAGAGGGCAGTCAGAGTATGTAAGTCATGTCATGCAGTTTTTTGTCGCGCGCGGTAACTTGGACAAGTTGATGGAGATGGAGCTGTCCCTGATGTATGACATCATGTACACCAAGGCGGTGGTGATCCACACGTGGTATGGATGCTGCATCCGTGTGGTTTCGCTGGTTGCCACAGCCGCTGCATTCTTGCTGTTTCAGTTTAGTAGCAAAGATGGTCACAAAACAAACGACGTCGCAGTCACTTATATCTTGTTGGTAGGGGCCTTGGTCCTGGAGATGGCATCCCTGTTGAGGGCAGTAGGGTCGACCTGGAGTGCCTTGTACACTAGGAAATGGCGCTGGCTTCACGAGGAGTGTGTATCTTGGCGCCGGCTTGTCAGGGCTGAAAGAGGCAGAAAGTGGTCCGGCTCTGTTGGGCAGTTTAGCTTGTTAGAGTCCGGCGAACCAACCAGCAGAATGGCGAGGTTAGTGGGGCTCGAGGAATGGTGGTGGCAAGTGCGTCACTCATGGTCCGTGAAGATTTCAGATTCTACAAAGGAGTTGGTGTCGAGTGAGATCCTAGCAATGGGAAATCAGCGTGAGGTAGGTTCTCGGCCGGGTCTGCTCACGCTACAACGTTTCAGGTGGAGCATTGAAGAAGACACTGATTTGGTTAAGTATATCAGGTGGAGCATTGAAGACATTGATTTCGAGGACAGCATCATCGCCTGGCACATCGCCACCGATCTCTATCTGTTGGAGGTTGGCAGCAGCCAAGGAGAGTTGTCGGAGTCAATCAGGGTGCTATCCAACTACATGATGTTTCTCTTTGTGGTACGCCCCTACATGCTTCCCGGCCCTGTACGGCACAGACGTGTCGCCCAGACCCTCGATGATCTGTACGGAACATTGAAAAGGTATGCAAGCGATTATCTGTCCCACAAATTATCACGAAAAATTGGTATTGATTTGTCCCACGAATTAGCACGAATGATCGGTCGTATTCCTTTTGACTTGTCCGGCCGCCGTCCTACTTGTCTCACTGGAGTGCAACTTGCCACCGTGCTGCTGTCCTGCTACAAACAGAGAACTGCAGCAGTCATCTTTGGGGTGTGGGTGGAGATGCTGGGCTATGTTGCCGACAACTGCAGTAGGGAGTCCCATGCCAGGCAGCTCGGCAGTGGCGGCGAATTCGTCACAATCATGTGGCTTATGGCAGGGCACGCCAACACATGTATACCAGGGGGCGAAGCTGGGCCTGGGGCCTCCGGGACAATGGTCCGAGGCCCAGTGTGAGAACTATACTGAAGCCTTCAGCAATTGCAAGTGTGAGTGGTGATTTTAGACCAAAAGTAGCTGAGCAGGTCCGAGGCTTGACCAAGCGCCAGTTCCATCCCTTATATCGGCTGAGCTAGACTACAAGTCATAACTATGAAATCTGTATCTAACACTATTCCCTCATCATTTATCTAAAATTAGCAGCGCAGTTGCGCGCCTAGACACTACAGTGTGCTCACTGTAAAACTTACTATTTGCCTCGTAGAATCCCAACTGGGGTCATCGTGTATTTGTAATGTCAGAGGATTGCAAGAGATTAATAGATTACAAGTTGTTGGATTACACGCGCTAGTTGCCTTGTTCTCCTTATATGACGAGGGGTCGAGTATCCTTTTATCCCAACTTTAAAGTTTAAAATTCAAGTTTGATTCAAACCTTTTGAATGAAGTTCGGTCTACAATCACCGAAATTTCTGAATTTCATTTATTACAGTCGGTAGAGAGAGAAAAAAACAAAAACGAAATTCAAAACCCTAGTTGTGTGTAGATATGTAGATCATAGATATATTGAACACTTTGCTGCCGGTGGACGGGTGGAGGATACTGATGCCAAACAGGTACAGTTTGTAGCGGCAGATGAAACAGTTCAAGAGGTCGGTCAATCTATAAAGCTAAGCAAGCAATACAGATGGTCCAATCAAAGTGGTTTGCATGCTTATATCATGATTTGCATAGCTCCTCAATATTTTTTTGGGAAATTATGCATATCGATTTGGTGCTCAAATCAAAGCGGTTTGTATGCGTATATCAGCTTTGAACTAGAACTAAACTTTAGTCATGCATTCGTTTCTTAGCAGACAATATAGAGGTTACCACACTCAGAAGCAACATGGGTAAAGCAAGGCAAATGCATTTCCCTCGTAAAGAATAAATTCTTGTCTCATCCAGCCTTCGGCCTTGAGGAACCTGATTGCCCAGCCTTGCAGCGCATAATAACCGGACTGAAGATACAGCTAGTCAGTGATGCTAAATTTAGTCGACTACGAGCTAACATATCATTTTTCATCTAAGAGCCCGGTGGCCTGCCGCTCCGGCCGGGGAGCCTTCGCTTTCGCCACAAGTGTCGTAGGAGGCACCAAACCATGGGGGTACAATTTGATCCCATCGAAGGGTACCAAGCAGTGGTGGAGCTAAGATTTTTTCGAAGGCTGGGCAAGCCGTAAGTCAACCAAAAACCTCCTTATTTCTGAAATTTTAACAATTCTTGGATTAAACCAAATTATTCAATAAGCAACAAACTTAGCTACAAATTAAGCCCCAATTATATACTGATACTGATGTAGTGATGCTTACTGCAGCCTACTAGAACATTCAAGATTCATTTATTTATTGGACTCTCTCTCGGTCTCTCCTCCTTATTTCTTGACTCTTCCTGTCCAGGCCAAAAGCACCCACCCCACCCAGGCCATTTCTTCTTCTTTCTTATTGCTTTCCCCATTCTCTCTCTCTTCTCATGCCTTTCCGACTCGGCCGTCATGGCAGGCCGTGGCCCCCTACCTACACGGTCAGCTTAGCAACACACCACCATGGCGGTTCCCGTCTTGCCACCACTCGGCCGACTCCTTCTCCTCTAGGCTCTAGCCGCCTCCCCTAGCCGGCCGGTCTGGCTCCTGCTCCCCTGCTGCCCTGCCGGCTTGGCCTTCGGCCGCTGGCACCTCCTGCTCTCTCCGTGCCGCCGATGCTCGGCCACGGCTCTCCCCGAGGCCCGAGCGGCCGAGCCTGAGCCAACGAAGGAGGAGCCCGAGCCAAGGAAGGAGGGGAGCCATGGAGCAAGAAAAATCCACAAATCAAGTAATCAACAAAGGGAAGAGCTCTCACATAGCTGCCTGGGTCCCGGAGCCGGAGCCGGAAGGCCGGGAATCGTCGTCCCGCCGGTGCCAGAGTCGCCGCGCCCGCGTGTGCGCTTCCGGCTCCCGCCGCTGCCGGCATCACCGTCTCGCTGGAGCCGTCGACCATTGCTCGCCGCCAGCGTCGCTCATCAGCTCAACTTCGTCGCATTGCTTGGCGCTTGCCGCTGGGGAGGATCGAGCCATCGAGGCGGGAAGTGCCGAAGTGGGGATTTGGGGATGGGGAACAAAGAGCAGGCTGGGATGGGGATTTGGGAGCCGACTGCTTGTGAGTCTTTGAAGTGCCGAGCTCGAGGCCCATGTCTGATGAGGAGCGGCCCATCGGCCCGGCATTGCCAGCCGGAGGGCCTTGATCCCCACAGTACCAAGTATCTCTTGGCACAGTACGCAAGGTATAGAAAGATCACCGAAGGCAGCCTCGACTAAAGAGTACAACGTATCCTAGAGTGAAGAGATCCCGAGAGCCCTCACTCCAGACCACCTCGCACAGAGCGAAAGGGGTCCATGAAGCCTTCACTCTAGGTCCACCTCGCATGGAGCGAAGGGAGTCAAAGCTACTTGTGGACAGAGAGTATAGGTATGGTGGACTGGATCTATGAAGGCCCATCGTACACCGAAGGCAACGCTTGGGGAGATGTGAAGACCCTAAAGCCTGTATAGTTATAGGATCTTTTTAGGGGTAGAATTATAATCTCTTATACCCCTGATATAATACTATAAATAGCATATTTCCCCTTGTGATCAAGGGGAGGACTTTTTGACAATAAAGAGACACATTTAATACACTTTAATACTGTCTCCCAATCTTAGAGGACCTTCGGAGTTTTCCCCCTTCACATTGTAGGGAGCCTAGGGTCCCCTTCTCTACTGTCTAGTTTATAGCTACGACAATTGACGCCGTCAGTGGGGAGCGGCAAGTAAGTCACATCGAGCGAGCCACACCAACATGGCACCTCGCAACAAGAAGTGCACGCCTAATGCCATGGGAACCGAAGTGGCAGCCGCAACGACCCCGCCGAGGGCCCTGCAGGCCAAACACAACCGGACATATGCTGTCGCGGCGGCAGCCGAAGCCGCCAAGGAAGAAACCAACACCTCCCCGCACAAGGAGATCGTCGGGAGCGACACCTGACACATAGAGGCCCCACTTCCTGAGGATCACCGAGCGGGGCCTCCACCACTCGCCGCCTCAGGCATGGCCATAGAAGCATACGAGGTGATGTAGAAGAACTGGCTAACCTTCACCCGGAGCTGCTAAGCCTTCACCAACCCATGGCAAAAACCTCAGCAGCCGTTACCCGCGAACCCGTCCTGGTGGCAGCAGGGGGTGCTACGCCTGCTCTACCAACCCCCCCTCAGCGCCAGCACAGATAAAGCCTGTTCTTCGGGGGACCCGAATTCCCCGTTGAGTGCCGGCCTAGAAGCAACCCGGTGGTCCACGGGCTTCAAGATGCCTGACGTAAAAGCTTACGAGGGAGAACATGTCGTAGGGCCAGCCCACTGGCCCTAATGAATGGCTAAGACACCAAGCCAGGGGTACACCTCATCATAGCCAAAGGGTACCATGTACCCCTTCGCATATGCCGAAGGGTACAGAAAGGTCGCTGAAGGCAGCCTCACCATAAAAGTACAACACACCCTAGATTGAAAGGGTCCCGGGGGCTCTCGCCCTAGACCACCTCACAGAGAGCGAAGGGGGTCCAGGGAGCCTTCGCTCCGAGGCCACCTCGTATGGTGCGAGGGAGTCAAGACCACTTGTGGACCGGGAGTACAGGCAGGGTGGACCAAGCCCACGAAGGTCTACTGTGCACTGGAGGCTACGCCTAAGGAGGTACAAAAACCCTTAAGCCCCTATATACATAGGACCTTTTTAGGGGTAGAATTGTAAGCTCCTATACCTTGGTTATAACAAGATAAATAGGTCATTTCCCCATGTAATAAATGAGGATTCTTTGGAGCAATAAAGACACACATTTAATACACTTTAATATTGTTTCCCACCTTTGAGGACCTTCGGGGTTTTCCCCTTCGCATCAACGGGGAGCCCGAGGGTCCCCCTTTTCCCTACTGTCTGAAGGCGTTTGGAATAACACGCATGTAGATTGATTTGCAGCCAAAGGCTTATATGGTACAGGAGAGGACTCGGTTAACCACCAAATCAAATACAGTTAATGGAAAAGATCTGCTAAACAAGGAAACTAATCCCTACAATCTCTCCTGGCCAGTGGCGCAGCCCTCCGAAGCTGGCGCAGACGAGGTGCATACGCATGCACGTAACGTGCATTGTACTGTTCTGTTAACACCCCCCGCAGTTGGAACGGGAGCAGGGCGGACATTCAAACTGGAACAGAACTCCTTGAACAGTACAGTGGGAAGCCCTTTGGTGAAGATGTCGGCGTATTGTGAAGTTGTAGGTACATGGAGTACGCAAACCTCGCCAAGTGCGATGCGTTCGCGAACAAAGTGCAGGTCGATCTCGACATGTTTTGTCCGCTGGTGCTGGACGGGGTTAGTCGAGAGATATACCGCGCTGATGTTCTCGCAAAAGACCACGGTGGCATTCTTGAGAGGGCAATGCGGCTCAGTGAGAAGTTGTCGAAGCCAGCAAGTCTCTGCCACGGCGTTAGCAACAACATGCAGATACTCGCTTGACCTTTGGGCGGAGACTATCTCGCCGCTTGGAGGACCAAGAGATGAGGTTGTCGCCGAGGAAGATGTCGTAGCCAAAGGTGGACTTGCGGGTGTCAGGGCAGCCGGCCCAGTCAGCGTCCGTGTATGCTGTGAGAGATGTCAGAGTAGTACGGTGGAGCTGTAGGCCGAAGTCGAGGGTGCCCTTCAGGTAACGGAGGATGCGCTTTAGAAGGTTGGCGTGGGGCTTTGCACAGGTCATGCATGTGAAGAAATTCCTTTTGGACCGCGTATGTGATATCCGGACGTGTGAACGTCAGGTATTGTAGGGCGCTAGCGATGCTACGGAAGTATGTGACGTTGGCGACGGGTGCGTCGGCGGAGGGAAGCTTGGCACACGTGTCGATGGGGGTGCTGCAGGGCTTGCAGTTGCTCATGCCAGCGCGAGCAAGGATGTCCTCCGTGTACAGTCGCTAAGACAGGAAGAGGCCGGCGGCGGTACATTGGACGGAGACACCGAGGAAGTAGTGCAAGTCGCTGAGGTCTTTTAAGGAGAACTCGCGGCGGAGGGATTAGATCACTTGGTGAAGTAGAGTGGTCAAGGTGGCCGTGAGAGCGATGTCGTCGACGTACAAGAGCAAGTGCACTGTGTCGACGCCCCGTCGGTAGATGAACAATGACAGGTCGGCCTTTGAGGCGAGGAATCCCACGGACGCAAGGAAGGTAGCGATGCGGCTGAACTAGGCGAGGGGCTCGCTTGAGGCCATCTGAGGACTGTTGAGGCGGCGGACATCGTGGGGTCTTGTGTCGATTTAAACGATGGTTCTTTGGCGATGAAGCGGTCTCGTCGAGCGTCTTGAATTGAGGAAGGCATTGTTGACGTCGAGCTGGTGTACTAGTCAACTGTTGGAGAGCGCAATGGTGAGGACGGTGCGCCGGGTGGCGGCAACGACGACGGATCAAGGTCTCGCCGAAGTCGGCGCAGGGCGCCGAGAAATCTTCGAAGCACCAGTAGCGCTTTATATCGATCCAAGGAGCCGTCGGGCTTGAACTTGTGTCGAAAGATCCACTTTCCGGTGACAAGGTTAGCACTAGCTAGCCAAGGAATGAGATCCCATGTGTTGTTCCTGCACAAAGCATCAAACTCATCTTGCATGGCAAGGCGCCAATGCTTGTTAGTAAGGGCGGCATGGTACGTCCGAGGCAGAGGGGAGGGAACGGCCACATGAAGTGTGAACCAGTCAGTGGGCTGCCGGAAACCGTGCTTGCCATGGGTTGTCATGGCATGGTCATTGACAACGGGAGCAATGGGTTTGGCCGTGGGAGGGAGGTGAGGAACGTCGACCGGAGCGACAACGTCGGGAGCTGGAGCAGCGACCGGGAGGTACTCGATGTCGGTGAGGCGGAGGGCGCTGGTGAAGCGCTGCCGAGGCGGCCTACAATGGTGCGTGTGCGAGGCGGTGGTGCCGGGCAGTAGGAGCCATGGGGCACGCAATGGGAGCCAACGCTGGCGTGATGGCCGCGACGGAGAGGAAGTTGAAGTCGGCAGAAGCCGACGGGTGGGGCTGCGCAGAAAAGGGAAAGGAAGACTCATCGAAAGTGACATGACGAGAGATGATGATCTGATTGGTGGAGAGGTTGAGGCAGCGGTAACCACGGTGATTAGACGGGTACCCGAGGAAGACACACGACGTGGAGCGCGCAGCGAGCTTGTGAGGAGCAGTTGCGGAAAGGTTGGGGTAGCACCTGCAACCGAAAACACGAAAAGAGGAGTAGTCGGGCGGTGAGAGGAAAAAAGCTTGGTACGGCGTACCAAAGCGAAGGGCTTTGGTGGGGCAGAGATTAAGGAGGAAAGTGGCAGTATGAAGCGCCTTGACCTAGTAGGAGGGAGGCATGCTCGCCTGAAACAGAAGTGAGCAGAGAATGTCATTGGTAGAGCGAATGAGGCGTTCGGCTTTACCATTTTGCTGGGATGTGTGTGGGCATGACATGCGGAGTGCAACACCATGAGAGAGAAGGTGGAGACACATGGCGCGATCGTCGAATTCACCGCCATTATCACACTAATGCTACGAACGACCGAGGAGAACTGTGTCTGAGCGTATGCAAATAAATTGCAAAGAGTGTCGAAGACATCGGATTTGAGCTGGAGCGGGAAGGTCCACAGATAGTGTGTGAAATCGTCGATAACAACAAGGTAATACTTGTAACCGGAAACACTGGGAATGGGCGATGTCCAGAGATCGCAATGTATTAACTCAAAGGCTTTATGTGTTTGGGTAGTGGAAGAAAAAAATGGGAGACGCACATGTCGGCCTAACTGGCACGCATGGCACAAAGAATCTGCCGAAAGTTTATTATTACATGAAATAATAGATTGACTACGAAGATGCAATAAAGCTTGGTTGCCCAGATGACCAAGACGACGATGCCACAGTGTGGAGGATGGGGTGGTGGTCGAGAGGGCGCTGTGAGCGGCAGGTGGCCAATGGAAGGGGTAGAGGTCGCCGCGGCTATTGCACCTGACGATCACGTTCCTGGTTCGAAGGTCCTTCACAGAGAGACCAAAAGGATCAAACTCAATAGAACAATGACTGTCAATGGTAAATTGACGAACGGAAATAAGGTTCTTGACAAGGTCAGGGGTGACAAGAACATTATTGAGATTGAAAGAAAAATAAGGGGTGGGAAGGGATGCGGTGCCTGTATGGGTGATAGGCAGATGAGACCCATTGCCGACAATGGCATATGGAGGTGCAGCAGAAGATAAAGGAGAGACAGACGTCAAGTTACCAGGCTCCGAGGTCATATGCGTGGATGCACCGGAGTCCATGTACCACTCTGCCGGAGATGGAGGCATGAGGGACATGGTGTTGAAGGCATGCATCAACTGCTGTTGATCCCAGGAGGGCATAGGAGGTGTTGACGATCGAGGCGGTGGGCGGCGCCACGATTACGGCCACGGCGCACCTTGCCATGGCGTGGTGGGGCGATGGAGGGAGGGCGGCGGTGAAGGCACCGGAGGCGCAGACCGAGCAAGCCCCGCCCATGCGGACGAGTGGGTCCGGGCCACATGTGGATGGACCCGGCCCATGGATTCTGCATGGAGGGCCAAGGTGCGACCTATTTGGGTTGCCCAGCCGCCACCATTGTTGGATCCGTTGGTTCTGCTGTTGTTGCCACCGCCGTTCTTTGCCACGACGGCACGCGGTTGTTGTTGTTGCCATTCCCACGGAGTTGTGGCGGGAGTTGGTGCCCGGCTCAGCCGAGTTGCCGCCATTGGAGCCATAGCCCCGCCCGTCAAGGGGGTAGCCACGAGTTGTTCGACGAGCACGGAGGTCGGCGTGGCGGAGGTGCTCTTCTTGCCGGCGGCGTTGGAGTAGAAGGCGGTCGGTGGCACGGTGTTGGAGGAGCTCGTGGAGAGTTCCTCGAGCATGAGGGCGGAGCACACCTGAGAGAAGGTTGGCAGGGGACGCTGCATGGACAACAATGAACACAGGTGGGAGAAACGAGCGGCAAGCCCACGGAGCGTGTTGTGGACGAGGCTCTTGTCGATGATGGGCGTGTCGAGCACGACGAGTTCGTCCGCAAGGGCCTTTTGGTGGCGGCAGTAGTCACCAACGGACATGCTGCCCTGTTGGAGGCCATAGAACTCGTGCTCGAGGAGGATGGCGCGCGCGTCGACGTTGTCGCGGAAAGTAGCCTCGACATTGGTCCACACGGCATGGGCGTTTGACGCAGCGACCATGGCCTAGAGTTCGGTGGAGATGGTGTCGTAGTGCCATTGCCGAACAAGGGCGTTGAGGCGGAGCCACTGGGAGTCGGGCACCGGTGGCGGCGGCTCGACGACGTGGTTTTCGAGGGCATACTTGTAGAGGGCAACCGCAAAGAGATCATGCCATTGGGAGTAGTTGGAGTGGAGATCAAGGGTGAGAAGCACGATGGCCCAGACACTGGAGATGGCGACGGCCTGTGCCCACAGAGCGACCTTGGCAGCGTGCTCGATCTTGGCGGCGAGGCGTACTGCCTCAGCCGAGGCTGCGGCGGGGTCGGTCAGAGTCATGGGAGGTGGAGGGAAGGCTCAAGATCGGAACGTATCTGATACCATGAAGGCGTTTGGAATAATGCGCATGTAGATTGATTTGCAGCCAAAGGCTTATATGGTACAGGAGAGGACTCGGTTAACCACCGAATCAAAATACAGTTAATGGAAAAGATCTGCTAAACAAGGAAACTAATCCCTACAATCTCTCCTGACCGATGGCGCAGCCCTCCGAAGCTGGCACAGACGAGGCGCGTACGCATGCACGTAACGTGCATGGTACTGTTCCGTTAACACTGTCTAGTTTGTAGCTACGACAGTTGGTGCCGTCCGTGGAGAGCGGCAAGCAAGTCCGAGGATCCAAAGGTGCTGGCGGTCCATCCTCCTCAGCTCCGATGGCGCTGGATGGGTTGCCGCGGCACACCTTCAAGGGGGAGGTACACCACCATCCCCTCACCATCCGACGCCCACAGAGCACCACTCGCCGCCCGCCGCTCGGGGTGGAGCATAGGAGATCTGCGTAGACCGTGGAGCACCTCGACAATGGGTGGACGGCCACATGGAGGTGTACACTGATGGAGCCATGCTCGGGGACTAGATCCGGCACTGGCTCCGATGACTAGGAGGCGCAGCAACGCCTAGAGCATGTTGGGGATGCACAGATCCACACGAGGAGGAGGACGACCATAGAGTAGTACATAGCGGCGACAGTAGGGCACCTCGGAGTAGTACATGGCGGTGGACGATGAAGGTGAGGAAGAAGACGGAGTGAAACGGAGAGGTTGGGACAATCGTATCTAGAGGCGTCTGCGTCGGCAATGGGATCCAGCAGTGTCGGCGGTCCATCCTCCTGTGCTCCGGCATCGTTGGATGGGCTACTGCGGCACACATTCAAGGGGGAGGTACACCGCCATCCCCTCACCATCCGACACCCGCCGAGCACCGTCGTGCACCGCTGCTCGAGGTGGCGCAGGGCAGATCAGCGTTGAGCACCTCGACGACGGGCAGATGGCCACATGGAGGTGTACACTGATGGAGGCGTGCTCGGGGACTCCGGATACGACGACAGGTCAAGGGTGGCGGATCCGGCGGGCGAAGCTAAGGAGGATGACCACCGTGGTGCACCGACTCAGGCTGCCTCCGTGCATCTAGATCTGGTCAACCGCCGCCTCCTGCTCCACTCACTGACGTCGCTCTTGCTCAAAGATCTGGCATCCCGCACCGTCGCCTTGTCAACGGTCGTCGTGCCTTCGCGCTCCATTTTCTCACCAGAATGGGGAGAGAAAGAAACATTGATAGAGATTAGAGAGAATGAAAGACTGTGTGAGAGAGAATGAGAGAGAGAGAGAGACGTTGGGACGAGATCATGAGATGATAAATAGAGGAAATGGTGGGGTCCACATGATACAGGCCTGCCAATTCTCTCTCCCTATCCAGCAATTTCGAAATTCAGAAAAGAAATGGAAAAAGATTTCTTGTTCGGATCTCAGAACATCATGGACTGATGGATAGTAGGTTCATATGAGGCAACATATCCTACGCACATGAGCACTTTGGTGCACATATAGACATAGAGGATCCTGGTTGTCCATTCTAGATCCTCTGCCCAGCCTTGCCCTCGCCTCCCACTTCCCGGCTTCTTCCCAACCCCTCCCCAGCGATTCACAGATCTTCATTCGCCTCCCCGCTAGCTTTGAGCCCCTTCACAGAGGCCACCGCCTGCTCAAGGAGAAGGGCGCTAGGGTTTGGCATCGTCGCTGCATCTGCGGCCGTCTTTGCTTGCCTCCCGCCCGAGCCCCATTCACAGGATGGTTTGACGGAGCGCCGCCGCCCCCGCCGAGTCGCCACCCCATCTGCGCTGCCCTAAGCCGGCCAGGCAAGTCGCCCCGCCGGAGCCTCCTCTGCGCCGATGGCCTGCCACCCCATCTGCGTCGCTCCAAGCCGCGCCCGATCGCCCTCCACCGGAGCCTCCCCTGTCGGCCCTCCGCCCATCTCTGCTGTTGCACCCAGTTGCCCTCCGCCCTCGAGCCTCCCCTGCGTCGACGACCCTGAGGTAAGCAACCCATCTGCGCCCACCACCGCTGCTCTCTCATCGTCCCCTGTGACGCTCCCTCCGCCCTATCTGCACGCTCGCCCGACGCCCTCTGCTTCGAGCCTCCCCCTGTGCCGACGGCCCTGAGGTAAGCAACCCATCTGTGCCCGCCGTCGAGCTGCTCTCTACTGGTAATGGCTCTTTATTGGAATCGCTTGAGATGGGATGCTGGTAACTGAAGAATACTTGGGGTTTTGCAATCTGAATCAGTTGTAATCTTGGAGTTTTACAATCTGAATCTGCTGGAATCCGCTGGAATCTGCAATCTGAATCTGTTGTAATCTTAGTTTTGTAATGAATCTGCTGTAATCTCTGAATTCTATCTAAAATTAAGTAATGAAAAGTGGTCTGACTGCTGTCCAAAATGTTGTACAAATGCAATCTGAAATGCTATAAGAAATGCAATATGAAATGTAGTCTAAATTCCGTTTGAAATGTGGTCATATAGCAATCTGAAATGCTATATGAAATGCAGTCTGAATTCCCTCTGAAATGTTGTCTGATTGTAATATGCAATGTAGTCTGACTGCTGTCTAGAATGTAATATCTGAATTCTGTATTGAAATGCATCTGTTATTTCTTAATGAGGTGCTGTTCATTTTTGCTTTCAGTTTTGGAGTACTCATGTTTTGATGTATCATGTAAAGAGATGTACCCTGGACTTGTTTCTCTTTACAGAGCATAAGTCAGTGAAATTGTACAATCTAGTGAAATTTGATGTATCATACATCTCTTTACAATTTGTAAGAAAATAGTACTCATGTTTTGTAACAATGCTTCACTTCGTGCTGTACGACGACGAGGACATCCTTAACACCAACACTTCACTTACATATAATAAGTCTATGTAAACTAACATGACATGTCAAAGTTGGGACTGCTAAATGGATTTGAACTAATTTCATATGCTAAATGGGACTACAATTCCTCTTCTGACTTAAGTTTCTTGTGATCTTATTTATACCAGATTATGTGATGAAGCATGAAAAGCATTTGGATGCAAAGGAATGTCAGAATTGGTAGAAGGGGGAGTACCCTGGACTTTATTTCTATTTCTAGTTTTGTTCATGTACGAACTGGACTTGTTTATTGGTTTTGTACCATGAACTTGTTTCTGTATCTCAATGCAAAGATGCACTTGATTGGGAAAAAAAAGGAGATATGTTGATGTCCAAACTAAATCTGTGTGAACATGCACTTGATGGAAAAAAAAAGAGAGAGATGTTCATGCCCAAACAAGCTAGAAGGAAATTTGACCAAAAAGAGAGTTGTTCATGCACCTGATACTATTCATGCATGCCACAAGCAAGTACCAAACCTGATACTATTCAATGCAATTACCTGCTGCTCCACTTTTCCTACAAATTCCACATAGATGCTGCTAGCTCATGCTACAACATCAGGTTTGTCTTTACAATTTTTCTAAGTTAGTAGCATCATCACACACCACATTAATTCATACATATTTCCTCATTCACCGATCATCCAAAACATTAATTCAAAAATAGTTCCTCAATCACTATTTATACATGAATCATCCAATACATTCAAGGCTCAAGTACATCCAAGGATCAAGCATCGAGCGTCAAGTGCATTCAAGGATTGAGGAACTCCAGAATCCATTCATACATTCAAGGCTCAAGTACAGACTTTCATACATCAATTCAACAATTCTAGGAACTCCAGAATCCAGGAACTCCAGAATCAAGGCTCAAGTATAGACTTTCATACATCAATTCAAGGACTGAGGAACTCCAGAATCCATTCATACATTCAAGGCTCAAGTACAGACTTCAATACATCAATTCAACAATTCCGGAACTCCAGAATCCAGGAACAACAATTCTGGACAACTAAAATGCTCTCAGCCCATCAGTGTGATCTGCACTATCATCAAGAATCCAAAATGACCATGCATTGCTCAATCATCCATTTGATTTTGCATTTCTCAATGACAGACTTTCATACATCAATACAACTTAGTGCTCGCCATCACTCCCACCACAAAGAAGAAATCTTTGGCAGCATGACCTCAAGTAATACACAAGAAACCGACAGAAACACAAATCAGTTACCAGCATCCCATCTCAAGTGATTCCAATAAAGAGCCATTACCAGTAGAGAGCAGCTCGGCTGCGGGCGCGGATGGGTTGCTTACCTCGGGGCCGTCGGCGCAGGGGGAGGCTCTGAGGCGGAGGGCGACTGGGCGCACACTACTACACAAAACATCATCACAAACGGTTTTGTGAACCATTTGTATTTATGCATCTGTGATAACAGGCGGTTATCACAGACGGTTTTCAAACTGCTCAGGAAAATACTATCCTGAGCGGTTCTTAACAAGAACCGCTCAGTGATAGATTCCTGAGCGGTTCTTATTCGTAACCGTCTGTGATAGCTTTTTCAGATTGTAAAAAATATATCGCAGCCAGCTTCACGGCTCAACGCGGTCTCACCACGTCAAGAACAGCAGCAGCAGCTTCTAAGAACAACTCCTCACACAACCAATGAAACCAATTGTTAAAGCGTAACTAAAGGATCAAGCCGCCGCCGCCACAACCACCACCACCACGACCACAAGCACGACCACCACAAGCACCAAGAAGACTCCTCCGATGGTTTGTGAAAGAGGAGGCGATGGTAGGGTCGAAATGGAGAAAGGCGTGATATGTATGCAGGAAATCAGAGGAAAGCAAGGGAAGAAGGGAAAGAACCTGGAGAGAGGGTGAGGTGTCCATCTCTAGCTGAACTCGCCGTCCTCCCATGGCAGGCTCAGCTTTCTCGCCGAAAGCGCATAGCACTTGGCGCCGTTCTCCTTCTCCACCACCCTCTCGCCCCTAAGCCGAAAGAAATGCAGAAGAAGACGCGGAGCCTAGCTCGCCCCAGCGCGTCCCGCCTCGACTCAGCTACAATATATAAGGATAGCGCCAAATATTTTTCCTCCCGCGCAAGCGTTCAAAATTTTTTGAACTCCCGCGCAGCGAATCGCAGATGGTTTTAGACAAAAAACCGTCTGTGATGACATATCACAGACGGTTTTTGATACGAACTGTCTGTGATAAGTATCTCATCATAGACGGTTTGTATTAAAAACCGTCTGTGACTCTGATTGTACCATGGCTTAAAATTTTTCTTACTTTCTGATTTTACTATGGCTTCAAATTTTCCTTACTTTTTTATTTTACCATGGCCTAAAATTTTTATTACTTTCTGATTTTACCATGGATTCAAATTTCTTTACTCTTTGATTTTACCATGGCTTCAAATTTTCTTTACTCTCCGATTTTACCATGGCTTCAAATTTTTCTTACTCTCCGATTTTACCATGGCTTCAAATTTTCTTACTCTCTGATTTTACCATGGCTTCAAATTACAGAGTAAGAAAAAATTTAAGCCATGGTAAACTTCTAAGTCACAGATGGTTTTTAATATAATCTATCTATGATATACGGCGACATCACAGACGGTTTGTGAATAGAACCGCTCGTGATACTTCCTGACGGTTCTTAACAATAACCGTGCAGGATGTATCCTGACGGTTCTATTTAAAAACTGCTCAGTAGAAGACAGATCACGCATAGCGATTCAAAGGAACTATCTGTGATAATTTCATCATAGACGGTGCGTCTTCTATAGCTTGCTTTGTAGTAGTGGTAGCCGGCTTGGAGCAACGCAGATGGGGTGGCAAGGCCGTCGGCGCAGGGGAAGGCTCCGGGGCAGAGGGCGACTAGGCGCAGCCGGCTTAGGGCGGCGACTCGGCAGGGGCGGCAGCGCACCATCAAACCATCCTGTGAGTGGAGCTCGGGCGGGAGGCAAGCAAGGACGGTCGCAGATGCAGGGGCGGCGGCGACGCCAAACCCTAGCGCCCTTCTCCTCCGAACGGGGCAGAGCTGGCCTCCTGTGAAGGGGCTCAGGCTGGTGCGGGGGGAGGCGAACGAAGATACACGCGAATGCGTGGAGGGGTTTTCGGAAAGAAGCTGGAAGTGGTAATGGGGGCAAGCTGGGCCGTAGGATCTGGAATGGACGGTCGGGATCCTCTATGTCCATATGTGCGCCAAAGTACTCATGTGCATAGGATATGTTGCCTTCATATGAACCCACGTTCATATACTTCATGTACTTCATGTTGCCTCCTATTACTATCTTAGTTTTGCTCTCAGAGACTACGGTCAAACATCATTTGAAAGTACTCTGGCTATCCTCACTTTAGATTTTACACCATGGGTTAATTAGTCAAACATGGTATTCTTTTTTATCATTAGGCTAAATATCAAAAAAAAATCCGAGGTTTGAGAAAATAATATTATTTTTTCAATTTTTTTGGCGATGTTACTAAATTTATAAAAACTATTTTATATTTTTTTCTAACATAAAAAATGAATGTTTATTTTAAGATAATATACTTTATTTGAGTTCTAAATTTTCAAATTAGCTTCTATGATTTTTTCTAGAATTTGCAAAGCTCATTTTGTTTTTTTCCTCTGTATTCCCTTCAGCCAAACTTCCGAGAGCCTATTCTCCTCCATCCTAGCCCTAATTGAAATCCAAAACCGGATAGTATGACCGTATGAACCACATAAGGAGTCACATCAGAGTAACACAAGCCCAAGAAATGATGAGCCGAATGCCCATCAGTAAGAAACCCACCAAATCTCATGTCGGTGTCGTTTCGATCCTTGGCAACCTTGAACCCCAATAGATTTGCAAAGGGCGGTGCCAGAAATAGGAAAGCGTCAGTACAACTGCAGTGGAGAAGGGAAACAGAGAAGACCAAAAAGAAGGTCAAAGAGAATAATAAGTCAGCAAACCTCAGTGCAAATGCCAATCTGACTACACGTCCTTGCTTGCAACTGCTAAGTTCACAGCCACGTTTGTTCAAACTGGGTAGTTGGAAAGCAGTTGCTCTTGCAACTAGCGGTTGGTTCACCCCGCGAACGCCAACGAGGGCACATCCCCTGGCCTAGTAGGCGTTGCGACGCAGGGGCACTAGCGACATTCAATGACATTGGTGATGACAACATCTGAGCACCTCGCGCGGGCTCATCTGAGCGCTGGCTAAAACCCTCCAGTCGGCGTTGTGGGACTGGAGGCCGAAACCCTCCATGCAGGCTCGCCTTCTCTTTCGGCTGTAGGAGCGACATCGCAAGCTGTGGCGGCGCAGGAGTTCGTGTCGACGCTTCCTCTCCATTCGACCGTAGATGGAGGGATTCGCGACATTGGGCTGGGTAGCGAAAAAGGCTGCGGAAGGCAAAGCAGCTGCGAGTGCGAGATCGCGTTTAGAGCGCGTTGACGGAGGAGGAGGAGGAGGAGGGCGAGGCTGCTAGGGAAATCTGCCGACACGGGGATTGACACCATGGGCGGGTCGGTGCATGTGGAAGAGGGGAAGAAGTTGGTCATGACATGCTGGCCCATATGCAGCTTCAGCTCAAGCGGTTTATTCCGGGTTTTCTTAAGGCTTTTTTTAAACCATGGTGACCTTTTTATTTTATTTTATTTATTAAGGGGAATCCCCCCGATTTCATCTGAAGAAATCAACTACTGGTAGGCATGCCCGTGCGTCGAGCACAGGTGGGTTGAGGGCTCACCGGCTCCTCACGCCAACTGAGCAACACTCGATTCCTATTTTATTTAGGGAATTGTTATATATCAATGAACTTTTTTTTGCAAAAGCATTCGAATTTTTAAACTTTGGATCGGATTGGAGATTCAATCTTTGGTGAGCTTGTCGTCGTAATCAATAATTATCAACCCGTCCTCCTTATTTTAAATACTATTTTGCTATATTGAATAATGTGCACAAATTATAATTTGCTTAGGATAAATAACACATTAAGAACCATTACTTTTGTTATTTTTAACGAAACAAATTTAGGCCTATTTGGATACTATTTTTGGAGTTTTTGGACAATATCATAGTTTCTCAAGAATACCATCGTATTAAAATGGTCTTAAAAACAGTGGGGTGACAAGCTCCGGATTTCGTACCGTGGATGGCTCGGGATCCTTGCTGTTCTTCGGAGCCAAATACTTGGAGCTACAGTGTTTAGCTCGGGTCTACTGACTTTTGTCCAGAAGTTCGGAGCCGAAGCTAGGCCAAACACCTCTGTTTGGATGTTATAGCATTTACAAACCACAATATTTGAAAACTACAGTTTTCGATGTCCCACCCACAAGATACTTCAGTTTATGACACTACTATAAAAAGACTAATACTAGACACCTCATCACAGACGATTGACCAAAACCGTCTGTATTAAATACAATCACAGACGGTTTTGGTCTAGCGACCGCCTCGCGTATTCTTGAATGCGCTTAAAACCGCTGCAGGAAGAAGTAATATCACAGAGCGGTTCGTGTTGAAATCGTGAAGTATCACGAGCGGTTACGCGTAACCGCTCGTGATACTTCCGACGATTCAACACAAACCGTCTGTGAATTCTCGTGCTCATCACAGACGGTTCGTATTAAAAACCGCCTATGATATATATCTTATCACAGACGGTTTGCATTAAAAACCGTCTGTAAAGGGGACGTTGTGAAACCTTTTGGTTTCCCTTTCCTATAATGTGTTTGCCATCAGAATTTTAATTGGATTTTAGTTGTCTTGCTAGAGGTTATATATGGAAACTACTGTCTAGCAATTGATTGGTTTGGCTCAAATTCGATTTTTTTTGCAATAGAAAAAACTATCACAGACGGTTCTGAATAAGAACCGTATGTGATAATTACTATCACTGAGCGGTTCTTGTTGAACCGCTGCAGGAAATAAACGATCACGAGCGGTTCTTGTTAACCGCCTGCATAGATTTTTTTCATTCACGAGCGGTTCAAAAACCGTCGGTGATGACCCATGTCATTACTGACCCATAAACTCAGACGGCTTACGAAACCGTCTGTGATGACGTTTTTTAAACCGTCTGTGAAGATCTTTTCTGTAGTAGTGTGAATACCACAGTTTGTTGCAGTTTTGAGGAAAACCAAGGTGAGTTTGGATGTTGTACTATTAATACAGTATTTCTTTAGACGGATAATGGCAGTTATTAAATTAAATGATGAATTTAGACCAGACTTTCAAAATTCAAGGAGAATTTAACAGCTTGATTGGTTCAAATTGTATTTTGATTTTTTTTTTTGAAATTTCAACTGAGTACCTAAAAATTGAAATTTACACGTTCTAATGTAAAATTAATAATTTCGAATTTGAGATTTGGAATCCTGTTTCCAAATTCAAGCAACACTCGTTGTAATGCTTCTTCGTTGTATCCAATTTTCTTTACCACGGTAGAAAAGAAAACGGAAGAACATATATCGTACGACGTGCGTGTGTATATAGCATACATGCATACTACGGGAAAGATCACGTATGATTATATGAGACGATGACTACCATAGATGCATCTGCGAAGGGCTAGTTCATCTCGGTTTTAAAAAAGATGCTGTGAATGGATTTTTTAAAACTCCAAAAATGTCATATCTAATAACACTAATAAAAGTACATGACATTAAATGGAATCAACAACTACAATCCGTAATTGTAGTGGCCACAAGCCAAGCATACAAGGTTAGTTTGAACTCCCGTTCAACAAGTTAAATGGGCGGCTAAAATGTCAAAACCCCAAATTGCACGCATTGAACTAATTTAGGCATCAATTCACCGGGTAGAGTGTCAACAATGAAATGAAAAAGGGAAAGTATATTCGGCATTTTATTATGTGAAACTGGATATAAACTATATGTAAACTGGAACACGTCATATTGTTGCAACCATTTGTCTGAGAATTTGAACTATCTAACAGAAGAGTATATGTGCTATTATAAATCGCTAATAGTAGTAACAGAGTAAAAATCAAACCTTGTATACACGAAACTACTGCTGCTGCCCATCTTTGTCCTGAATCATTATGACTATCTTTTCTCTCACTTTCTCCACTTCTAGTTCAGACGGCTCGTCGAAAAATTGCTGAAAAGGTTCTTTCGGTTATTGAGCAACTTGGTTTGAGTGATGTGGAATATGAGAGCTACGACGACAACAACCACGACAATACAGATCCTAAAGATAAAAAGAATAACAACGATGACTTCACGGGGATGTGCTTTATGGCAAGAAACAACAACGACAACGAAGATGACAGTGATCTCGATGAGGTAAGACCATCCTATAATGAACTTGAAGATGGTTTGATTAAACTTGCTATTGAATTAAAAAGGACAAAAAATAAACTGAAAGAAAATAATGGTCTTGTTGAAAGCTTAACTTCTAAAATTGAAAAGCTCAAGTTCAGTGCACCCACTTGTTTAGAGTCAAGTATGTTAAATGTCCAAACTAAAACTTACTCTAATTGTGGATTGCTAGAAGCTAGACTTAATTTATATCAAGAAACAATTCAACAGATGCTTTATCATGGGATAGCTTCTTGCTCTAATTGTCCTAAACGCACAATAGAAATTGAAGCTTTGACCAGACAACTTGCTGATTTTGCTAAAAAGGAAAGGGCGGCTCAGTCTAGCACTTCAAAGAAAATTTTGAATGAATCTGTCAAATGCACAGCCTGTCCTAATCTAGCTAAAGAAAATGAGTATATTAAGGACACATTAGAGAGATTTTCTTTTGGCAAGAAAATTTTGAATATGATCCTAGACAAGTCAAAAGTGGGTGTTAAACATCATGGTCTAGGATTTAACTTAATTGAGCATGCCAAGAACAATCCTCCTAAGATTGTTAAATTTCTTGAACCTGGAAAATTTGAAGCAGAATCTGAACCTAAACAAATTATTTTTAAATCTGATGGTATTGCAACGAACTCATCTACCCAAGTGAGTACTGTAAAGGCAAGAGATACAACTTCTCATAAATTCAAGTATCATTGCACTCATTGTGGTAAAGAGGGTCATTTGGTTCAATTCTTTTTTTGGAAAGCAAAGAAAGAAAAGAAAGACAGGTAAAAAAAATGTCTCATTCAGGAAAGGAGGTTGGTCAAGCTCCTTATCATCGGTCTGCAGATTTGAGAGTTTTTGCTACAAAACCGGTCAGACAGGTGTCGCTCACGCGGTCTGACTGGTAGGCGGTAAGACCAGCATTTCACATGCAATTAAACCGGCCGACGATCATATCGTGTAACATCCCAAAGTGCTATTACCAAAATAAAATTAATAAAATTATTATTTTATTGGAATTTCTAAAATTTGAAAGAGTTTGATTGCTTTATTTGAATTTATGAAGTTTTAAAAGTCAAAAATAAAATTTATTGAAGTCTTTGAAGGTTTTCTTGGATTTAATTTGAAAAACAAAAAAATTAATTAATTTCTGGAATTTTTTGGAATTTTAAAAGCTTTTACCTAATTATTTTAAACCTAAAACAAAATTATGGGCAAAAAATATTACCAATTATATGTTGGAATTATTTTATTTAAGTCCAAAATAACTCTAGGAATTTCTGTAAATTTTTCTAGAATTTTTGGATTTTATTTGCTATTTTCTAAAGCCAAAATGAATTAATCGAATTATTTAAAATCTTAAAACCAATTTAAAACCAAAACCTCCTTTGGGCCGAAATCCTTCCGGCCCATTTTCCTAATCACAAGACGCGCATTTAAATTTCGCCCAACCGCCCTTTGCTCCCTATCCCTTTCTTTTTTGTCGTACCGTTGGATCTTGAATCCAGCAGCGTCGCGTGCCATCCCTCCCCTTCCTCTCTCTTACGCGTGGGGCCTGCCCGGCATCCTCACGCGTCCTTCCTCTTTCTTTCCTTCTTCTCCACGAAGCCAAGCCGGCCGCGTCCGCCATTAGCGCCCAGGAGAGCTTCATCCTCGCCGTGATTCTCGCCCTCTCCCCTCACGCGGCTGCAAGCATTCATTGCGCCCTTCATTGCCGCGCCCGCTCCTGGTCCTTTCCCCCTTCACCGCGCACGAAATCGCCGGGACCGCGCCATGGCCGCCGCGATGGCCGCGCGCCCGATCTGCTCCTTCACCCCTCCTCGGCCCCTATAAAACGGAGCACCGGGTGCGCGTTCAATCACTCATCCTGATTCCACCACCCATTCCTCCTCTTCCCTCTTATTTTCACCGGATTTCGAGTTTTCTTGTGTGCCACCGTGAGGGCTTTCTTCTCCGATTCCGGCGCCAACGTCACCTCCTCGCCGCCATCGTCTGAACCATCGGCATCGCCGCGACGACGCCGTCCCCGTGCGCGCCCTTCCCCGAGCCCAACGCCAACGGAGATCTTCGCCGCCGACAAGCCCATTCTGCCGCCGCATAACTCCTCGTCACCGGCCATTCCACCCCGCCTACTCATATCCAAGGTGAGCATCAGGTTCGGTGTGTTCCCCTCTTGCTCTCGGTGCCCTCGCCAGGCCTTCGCCGGACCGCTGTTCGCCGGCGCCATGAGCGCCCGAGCCACCGCCGGAAATCGCCGACGTGGCGCTGCCACCTCACAGCCATGTCACCATTTTCGCTAACGTGGTGCCACCGTGTCATAGCCACCTCACCTCCCTTTGCTCACGTGTCGCTGATGTGGCGCCACATGTGCCACATCACCCGCACCCTTCCCTCTCGTGCACTGTTTCGGTGGACCGCGTTCACCGTGGACGGTTGACCGCGCATGGACTCAGTCCATTGACCGCGGGCCCACTGTCAGTGACTCATCCGGAGGGCTGACGTCATAATTCAAATTTCCTTTTGAAAAACTAATTATGAAATTATGAAAATCCTATTATTCATCATTTCATGTAACTTTGAAACTTCCCGGGGTTCGCTCTCCTTCATACGAACTCCGATTTCGTCGCTTCAAATTTCTAAATTCATATAAATTCAAAATATAGCTAACTAAACTAAAATTATTTAATTTGGAGTTCATTTGAATCTTCATTTGAATTTTGTTTGAATTTGAATTATTTTCACGTATAGATTCTGACGACTTCGGAGAGTCAGAATTCGACGCCGTTTGAGAACAACTAATCCATCAAGCAAGGCAAGTTATACCCTTGATCATATTTCACCCAGTATTTCAAATTATTTATTCTGTTTTAAATTATTATTGCATGCTTATTTTTATCCAGTTATTTAAATTCCTGTTTTAAATTATAGTTATACCTAAATCCTTTGTACTGTCAATTTTGATATTGAAATAAACGTACCTTGACACCTTATATGAAAATCTAGTTTGTGCAATAGTATGAACTAGAAAGTTTTGGGAAAAATTATGCTTAGCCATGCTTAGACCCAAAATACTTGATTTGGGGAATTTCAGCCAAAAATCAAATGTTGTTTGAAATTATATCCACAGCATTGGTGTGCCATGGATGTTTGAAAAGGATTTTGAAAAGCAAAAGTAAAATTGGTTTGGACCTGGGCGAAATAGATGCTTGGTGGGTGCAGGTTTATGCACGGGCTTAATCCGGTTAGGATTAAGGCCCAGGGTTTATTTTGGAAGTCGCCCAAGTCAGTTAAGGACCGCCCTGAGAGCCGCTTTTGCTAAGCCACAATCGTACTACCACAAGTCCTGTGTGGGCAGGACCTGTCCAACTAATTTGTAAAGTTCCATCGTGGTTGATCCTGTTTGTACGTGGACGGTCTTTCATGGTCATTTCTTTTGACAAAGTCTTTCATGACTATTGTTCCCACCTGGCGCAAGAGGGGGCTAGGAACTCTGCGAATTTCTATCCAAAGGGGGCGAAACCTTAGCGAGGGGAAACTGCGGTGGAATGGCGCACTGTAAAAGCCTTGACACATGCTCTAGACTGCTTACCTAAGGTAGTGAGCGGTGGTATCGACGGATGCCAGATAAACTAGAGAATTCATGTCATGTGGGTAAACCTGTACAACCTCTACAGAGTGTAAACCTATTCGAATAGCCGTGTCCACAGTCATGGACATGTTTAGCATTGGCCACTCAAAGTTAGACTTTGGTTTTGATTTCAAAATGGATTTGACACAAATGGTTTATCAAATTGGGAATTTGGGTGGTTAGCCTTGTGATAGGAGGGTATCCATCACCATGTTTCACATGGAGGTTATCCAACTATAAAACTTGAGTTTATAAAACGAATTTTAGATATAGATTAACTGCTTTGGAACTTAGTATAAATATTTGAAAGAAACATGGCTTTATGCAAAATGAACCCTATAAGCCTTCCTTTGAGATATCCTTTATGCATGCATTGAATCTGTTACTTGACGGGTGTATCTTGCGAGCACGGTAGTAGTGCTCATACTTGCTTTATGCAAACATATTTCAGAGGAGAAGAACTTTGCTACCGGTGTGGATCTCGACGACTAGGCCGCTACCCCAGTCGATTGCCTGTGGCAGATTAACTGGGCTCTACTACATCTTCTTCGTCTTCCGCTGTGTTCTTTATGTTTGGCTTGTAAGCCTTTCTTGTAATAAACTCTATTGTTAATTATTAATAAAGTTATGCGATTTATGGATGTTACCATATCTGTTTAACTATGTGAACTAGCTACTGATCATGGGACTAGTTCAGAAATGCACAGAGGATTTGGGGTATTAATCCTGGGTCCGACATATCGACTTCTCAACAACGATATAACCAGCAGTGCCTAGAAACCAAAAATGATCCTGTTCATCGCGTATTTCAGTACTGGTTACCTAAATCGTTATTCTCTAACCCCAATACTAAGATACGGACGATTGTTCGTTCTCTGTAGGCTCATCGCAAGTGAAAGAAGAACATCTGGTTCATTGACTCCGGGTGCTCTCGCCATATGATCGGAGACTCACGATGGTTCTCCTCCCTCACTCATGCTACTGGTGATGAAATGTTCACTTTTGGGGACAATGCACAAGGATGAGTTCTTGCAAGAGGTACTGTGCGCGTCAATGACAAGTTGATTTTAAAAGATGTAGCTCTTGTCAGTAAGTTAAGCTACAATCTGCTTTCGATTTCACAGTTGATTGATGACAATCTTGAGGTAAGCTTTAAGAAACATTCTTGCTGCATTTTAGATGCATCTGGTGATCTAGTATGCAAGATTACTCGAGTTGGTCGATTGTTTAAAGGCAATTTTGCTTACTCTTCCTCATCTGATCTTAGGTGTCTTGTTTCATCTGATTCCAAGGATTTGTTTCACTGGCATCGAAGACTAGTTCATATTGGTTTTGATCATCTTGCTTGTATCAGTAATTTGAATCTTGTTAGAGGTTTGTCTAATCTTAAAATTGAAAGATCAATGAATTTTGTGTGTTCTACCTGTCGTCATGATAAGATGGTTTCAGCATCTCATCCTTCTCTCTCTCTTGTCATGACTGATGTACCTTGTCAATTGTTGCACATGGACACTGTTGGTCCTACTAGAGTTCAATCAGTTGGATGTAAATGGTATGTTCTTGTTATTGTTGATGATTACTCTAGATACTCTTGGGTCTTTCTCATGGCATCTAAGGATGAAGTTTTTGATCACTTCAGAGAGCTTGTTCTTAGACTTGCCACTGAACTCCCAGGAGTACTTAGAGCAATTAGAAGTGATAATGGAACTGAATTCAAAAACACATTATTTGCTTCCATTTGTACTGAAAAGGGTTTAGATCATCAATTCTCTTCAGCTCGTGCGCCACAACAGAATGGTGTTGTAGAGCGTAAGAATAGAACCTTAGTTGAGATGGCAAGAACAATGTTGAATGAACATGCTACACCCAGGAAGTATTGGTCTAAAGCTATTTCTACTGCTTGCTATATTTCTAATAGAGTAGTTTTGCGTGCTAAATTGCATAAGACCTCTTATGAACTTCGCTTTGGTCATACTCCTAAGATTTCTCATTTGAGGGTGTTTGGGTGTCGGTGTTTTATTCTTAAACATGAAAATCTTGATAAATTTGAATCTAGATCCTCAGATGGTATTTTTCTTGGATATCCAGCTCACACTCGAGGTTATCGTGTACTCAATTTAGAAACTAACAAAATTGCTGAGACCTGCGAGGTCACTTTTGATGAAGCTAGTCCTGGTATTAGAACCGACAATGCAGTTAGAGAAGTAAATGAGGAACCCGAAGACATCTTCTATGATTCAGACGACAATGAGAGGATTAACCCGATTCACACTACACCAATGGAGACTACACCTAGTGGCTCTGCTCCTACCTCCAATGAGGTAGAGGCCACTACGGCTACACCTTTGTCACCAACGAATTCACAGGCTCCTCGATATATTCAACGACATCATCCTCCTGAACAAATGATTGGTGAGTTAGATGAAAGAGTTCTTCACAACAGGTATAACTCTAATACCTCATATGCTCATGCTGCTTTTGTATCCTCCTTTGAACCCCAAGATATAAATCACGCTTTATCTGATGAGTCTTGGATTAATGCCATGCATGAGGAATTAGAAAATTTTGAGCACAACAAAGTCTGGACCTTAGTCTCACCTCCTCTTGGTCATAATGTTATTGGAACTAAATGGGTTTTTAAGAATAAACAAAGTGAGGATGGTGTTGTTGTTCAAAATAAGGCAAGACTTGTGGCTCAGGGTTTTACCTAGGTGGAAGGTCTTGATTTTGGTGAAACTTTTGCACCTGTTGCTTGTTTAGAAGCCATCAGAATTCTTTTAGCTTTTGCTGCTTCTAAAGGTTTCAGATTTTATCAAATGGATGTTAAGAGTGCCTTCCTTAATGGCTATATTGAGGAAGAAGTCTATGTAAGACAACCGCCTGGGTTTGAAAATCCAAAATTTCCCGATCATGTCTACAAACTGTCCAAAGCTTTACATGGTTTAAAGCAAGCGTCGAGAGCTTGGTATGATAGACATAAATCATATTTGCTTAAAAATGACTTTCAAATGGGCAAGGTAGATAAAACTTTGTTTACACTCAAGCATGGCAGTGATCTTTTACTTGTTCAGATTTATGTGAATGATATCATCTTTGGTGGTTCCTCTCATGCTCTTGTTTCAAAGTTTTCAGATACTATGAGCAGAGAATCTGAGATGAGCATGATGGGAGAACTCACGTTCTTCCTAGGTTTTCAGATCAAGCAATCAAAGCAAGGTACTTTTGTTCATCAAACCAAATACACCAAGGATCTCCTTCATCGCTTTGACATGGGGACAAGCAAACCAGTCTCCACACCAATAGGATCTACAACAGTGTTAGACCCTGATGAGGATGGAGAGTCTATTGATAAAAAAGAATACAGAAGCATGATTGGCTCACTTTTGTATCTCTCTGCTTCAAGACCAGACATTCACTTTGTAGTATGTCTTTGTGCTTGTTTTCAAGCTTCTCCATGTGCTTCACATCATCATGCAGTTAAACGAATTTTCAGGTATCTTCAATCAATCTTAGAATTCGGTTTATGGTACCCCTCTTCATCATGCCTTAATCTTAGAGCTTTCGCATATGCTGATTTTCGAGGTTGTAGAATTGATAGGAAGAGCACTTCTGGCACTTGTCACTTCTTAAGCACATCTCTTGTCTCTTGGGCTTCTAGAAAACAATTGTTTGTTGCTCTTTCCACAACTGAGGCTGAATATGTTGCTGCCGCTTCTTGTTGCTCTCAATTGCTTTGGATGACTTCTACTCTTAAGGATTTTGGCTTAGAATTGGATAGTGTACCACTTTTCTGTGATAACACTAGTGCTATTTGTATTGCAAAAAATCATGTGCAACATTCAAGAACCAAACACATTGATATTCGGTATCATTTTCTGAGAGATCATGTTGAAAAGGAAGATGTTGTTTTGCATTTTATTGATTCAGAGTCTCAAGTTGCTGATATCTTCATAAAACCACTTGATACTGCTCGGTTTGCTCTTTTGCGAAGAGAATTGGGTGTGTTACATCCTATGAGCTTATTCTGAGGGGGAGTTTGGGTTTAAAGGGTCAGAAGCATTGTCTTGTCAAACAGATCATCAAGTCCAAACCATTGAAATCAAATGAGTTGTAGAGCTTTCTTTATCATATTTATTCATGTGCTGTATAGCTTTGATCTTGACTGGTTAGAATTAATTTGCTACATTAGAACTAAAGCATGACATGACTGAATACTTTGACTAGATTGATTATTGTTATCACTTTGTGATGTTTATCGAAAAGGATGAGCTTGTTTGTGAGTCTTATCTTAAATCATGGATTTAAAGCAAGTATGTCTCTCATTGCAATCCTGTGATGCTCACTCATTTTGGCATGTTATAAATTAAAAAAATTGAGAAAGAGACTTTTGAAAAGATGTATGCTTCAAGCATGCCATACATATCTATGTATTAAAAAAAAATGCACACAAAAGTGCTCAAATGAAAAGAAGTATGCTCCAACTATGCCACCAATGAAAAGAAGTATGCTTCAAGCATGCCACCTTGAAAAAAAGTATGCTACAAGCATGCCACATACATAAGATTTGAATGTGAAGCAATAGGGTGTTAATATGAGACTGATAGCTCATCTACATTTAACATTTGCCTCACTGTTAGGCTTTAACTTTTCATGGTGATATCTCTTTGTGGTCTTATAATCGTTTTAGTGATTGTTTGAGATGCCATGTCATTGAATTAAAACTACTTAATCATTCTACAAACTTGTTTTGACTTCGCTACATGATACATGTTTTTATATAATCCTATTAAGCTCTACTAAAAAAGATGGCATGGTTAATCTATTAAATTGATTGAAAACATCGGCACAGCTTTTTGCTTTTTACTCTCCTTACTTTCTCTCTGATGTTTTCTCTCTCGGAAGTTCTTGCTGAGTACATTGCCAAAGGGGGAGAAAGATGGGAGAAATGAATTAGTGCTTGTGTTGGTGTTGAGGGGGAGTTTGAGTTTCCTCAATTTGATGCTTTGCAGTTTTTGAAACTTTCTTTTCGCAAATTCTTCTCTCTATTTTGAAGTGTTGACAATGTATTCATCAAAGGGGAGATTGTTAGACCATGCAGCTTTGTCGTGGTTTTGCTAATGAATAATTGACTTATGAGTTGCTTTGGAATTTGCGGTTGCGAAAGTTTCGGGTGGTCGGTTATTCCCTGTGATTCTAAGGAGGTAGTCCAGAACCTCCCCCTGGATCAATCTCGTCCATCCAGGATCTCCCCAGGTGTAATCTCGACCATCCAGGTCCTCCCCCAGGAGAACCAACGCGCATCAATTTGGACCTTCTAGGACCTCCCCAGGAGAACCAATGCGCATCAATCTGAACCGTCCAAGACCTTCCCAAGAGCATCAACGTGGATAAATCGGGACCATCCAGGACCTCCCCAGGATCAATCTTGTCCATCCAGGACCTCCCCCAGGAGCATCGACGTGGATCAATTTGGACCACTCAGGACCTCCCCAAGAGCACCAACGTGGATCAATCTGGACCACTCAGGACCTCCCCATGAGCACCAACGTGGATCAATCTGGACCACTCAGGACCTCCCCATGAGCACCAACGTGGATCAATCTCGACCACTCAGGACCTCCCCATGAGCATCAACGTGGATCAACCTGGAGGTCTTTCGAGCACTATTCATCAAGTCTTTGCCTATAAAAGGAGGCAGAGGGGAAGTGTTTTTCCGTGGCTTTTGCGGTAGAGCTAGAGAGGTCTTTCGGTGTAAAGCTTTGAGGGGTGCTTAAAGAGCACTTTGTAGACAAGAACAAGATTGAGAAATAAGAGATCAAATCTATTCGACATTGTCTCAGGATTGTTTTTGTTCAAGCTGTGCATGAGAGGTCTTCTTGGAAGAGGTCCTGAAGAGGCCCTGAAAAGGTCCTCAAAGAGGTTCTTGAGGAGGTCGTGAGAAGGCCAGCGCACAGGAGAAAGGTTGAATTTGGGAGGACAAATCGCCACAATCATTCACCCCCCCTCTGATTGTGCTATACGATCCTACACTTTGTAAGGCATATAGCACTCTGACTATCACAAAATATAGTAGTGCAAGAATTATCTCCACAAAGCTCAGTGTACAAATCTCTCAACCAAATAACTTCTTTACAAGCTTCAAAAATACCATATATTCTACTTCAGTGATAGATAAGGCAACAGTAGCTTGCAAAGTTGTCTTCCAATTAACAGCACAACCACCAATGGTGAAAACATAACTTGTTAGAGACCTCCTCTTGTCCAAATCACCAGCATAATCAGAGTCAACATAACCAATAAGTTCATCTCTAGAATTTCCAAACTGCAAACAAGCATTTGAAGTGCCACGCAAATATCTAAAAATCCATTGAACTGCTTTCCAATGCTCTTTTCCAGGATTAACCATGTATCTACTAACAACACTCAATGCATGAGATAAATCAGGACGAGAACAAACCATGGCATACATAAGAGAACCAACTGCATTGGAATATGGAACTCTAGACATGTACTCAATGTCATAATCTGACTCCGGACATAATGCTGAAGATAATCTGAAATGCGAAGCTAATGGAGTACTCACTGGTTTTGCATCATGCATATTAAAACGACGAATGACTTTCTCAATATAACATTTTTGACTAAGGTATAACTTGCCAGATTGTCTCTCTCTAATAATCTCCATGCCAAGAATTTTCTTTACTGCACCTAAGTCCTTCATCTCAAATTCATTACTCAATTGTACTTTCAGTTTTGCTATTTCTGACTTATCTTTTGCAGCAATCAACATATCATCAACATAGAGAAGCAAACAAATAGCTGAACCATTAGCGGTCCTTAAATAAACACAACTATCATAATCAGACTGCTTAAAATCATGAGAGCGTAAAGGAGTCAAATCTCTTGTACCATTGCCTAGGAGATTGATTCAAACCATAAAGAGATTTTTTTAATCTACAAACAAGGTGTTCTTTTCCAGGAGTAACAAAACTCTCAGGTTGGTCCATATAAATGTCTTCTTCCAACTCCCCATGTAAGAATGCAGTTGTAAGATCTAATTGCTCAAGTTCATAATCATGCATAGCAACAATACTAAGTAAAGTGCGAATATAACTATGCTTCACAACTGGGGGAAATACATCATTAAAATCAATACCTGGAATCTGACTATAACCTTTAGCAACCAACCTTGCTTTATACCTTGCTAGTTCAGTAGGAGAAATACCCTCCTTTCTTTTGAAAATCCACTTACAACGAACAGGCTTCTTCTCCTTTGGCAATTTCACTAGTTCCCAAGTGCCATTCTTTTCAAGTGACTCCATTTCATCATGCATAGCAGCTATCCACTTATTACAATTAGTGGAGTTAATAGCCTCAGAGTATGATGAATGTTCTGCATTACCTTCAATTTCTTCTGCCACACTCAAAGCATAAGCAACAATATTAGCTTCTTCAATCAACCTCTTGGGTGGATTAATCTCCCTCCTAGGCCTGTCAACTACAATGAACCGTTGTAGTGGCTGCTCAACAATAGGATGATCCTCAACAATATGTGCATCATGAAAAACAATATTTTCCTTATCTATTGTGTTATCTCAACCAACAAAGTGATCCACCTGAATACTTGAATTCTACTCACTCTCAACAGGAACATTAGTGGACAGTTTATCATGAAGCATAGCAGATTCATTAAAGATAATGTTTCTACTAATCACAACCTTGCTTGTTTCAGGATTCCACAATTTATATCATTTAACACCAGATTTATAACCAAGAAAGATGCACTTAACAGCTCTAGGATCTAATTTTTCATTATCAACATGAGCATAAGTAGTACAGCCAAAAACTCTCAATTCTGAATAATTTGCTGGGGAACCAGACCATACCTCAATTGGAGTTTTCCTTTCAATTGCACTAAAGGGTGATCGATTAATAAGATAGCAAGCAGTGGAAGCGGCTTCAACCCAAAAACGTCTATGCAAACCTGCATTTGACAATATGCAACGGGCCCTGAAAATGATGGTCCTGTTCGTATGCTCAGCTACACCGTTTTGTTGAGGAGTACCAGGAACGGTGTAGTGCCTAACAATGCCTTCAGTCTTGCAATATGATTCAAATTCATCAGAATAGAATTCCATCCCATTATTAGTGCGAAGTTTATTTACCTTCTTTTCAGTTTGCCTTTCAACCATAGTCTTCCACTCTTTAAATGCTAAAAATGTTTCTGATTTATGCTTCAAGAAATAAGACCACACTCTTCTAGAGTAATCATCAATAATTGTTAACATATAATGAGCACCTCCTAGCAATGTCTTCCGAGATGGCCCCCATAAATCAGAATGCACATAATCCAAAATACCTTCTGTAGTATGAACTGAAGTATTGAACCTCACCCTCTTGTGTTTGCCAAACACACAATGCTCACAAAATTTCAGCTTGCTGATGCTATGTCCATCAAGAAGTACCTTGCAGATGATACAGATTGGCATATTTAATATCAGCTTTTATCACAACAAGAGAGCCTTTTGATACCTTCAAAACTCCACCTTCACCAGAATACTTGTACCCTTTACCATCAAGAGTACTCAAAGAAGCTGGAATGTGCCTCACATCTGTCAAAGTTCTGGAATGTGCCTCACATCTGTCAAAGTTCTGACAATGCTATCAAACATCTTGATCTGAATTGAACCAATTCCTGCAATCTTACAAGATGAGTTATCACCCATCAACACAGTATCACCTTCAACAGGTTCATAGGTGGCAAACCAATCCCTATTAAGACACATAGGAAAGGTACAGGCAGAATCAAGAATCCATTCATCATTGGTCTTAGCACATCCAGCAAAAGCAACAAGAAGAACCTCTACATCAGAACTATCATCAGCAGCAAGAGAGGCTTTACCTTCATTATCTGGTTTACCTTTTGGCTTATAATTGCCAGTTCTCTTTTCTTTATTTTGCAGCTTCCAGCATTCAGAGATGTCGTGCCCACTTTTCTTGCAATATTTGCACGACTTGTACTTGCCTCTGGATTTCGATCAGTTCTTGTAGCCGTTCGAACTTTTGCCTTGAGATCCATTGTTTGAGTTCTTCTCCTTTTGTCTGCCACGAACAAATAAGTCTTCTCCTTTTGGACTTGAATTTTTAGAAGGTACCATCTGTTTCATCTTCTCCTTAGCATGCAAAGCTTCATAAACTTCATGAAAAGTGAGAGCATCTCTACTATATAATATGGTATCTCTAAAATTTGAAAAAGAACTAGGCAGGGAACACAAAAGAATAAGACCCAAATCCTCATCATCATATTTTACCTCCATCGACTCAAGGTCGGAAACGATCTCCTTAAACAACGAAAGATGATCAAGCACAGATCCTCTTTTCAATTTTTGAGAGTACAACTTCTGTTTGAGATGCATCTTGTTGGTCAGATCCTTTGTCATGCAAATTTTTTCCAGCTTCAGCCATAGTGCAGCAGTTGTCTTCTTCAAAACCACCTGCAAAATATTTTTTGATAGATGAAGGTGAATATGAGATAAAGCCTTACGGTCTTTGCACTTCTCATCTGTAGTCCATGTGATAGGTTGTTTATCAAATCCTTCCAATGCATCATCCAAATCCATCTGTGCCAACACAGCCCTCATCTTAACTTGCCACAGCGAAAATCTTGTGTCTCGACCCAGGAGTGGAAGATCATACTTCAAAGTCGCCATGAGGAATAAATCCTAAAAATTGCTAGTACTGATCTATGTAAACCTAGTAAAAATTACGACCTCTTTGGTACACGAACTATGTACACGAATCAAAGATCTTTAACCTCTTGGTGCACTTATTTGGGTGGTCGAAGCAAAGATCTCAAAAACTACCAACCGGCAGCACTTCACGTGTTGATACGTGAATCAACAGGACCTATTGGTTGTTGATTTATTAAAGAAAGCTTGATCTTGGACCTGTGGATGATGACCAAGCCAGCAGCAATTTTCTCCAGAGTCTCGGGCTTCGTGAACAATCTGCTTGGACATGCACGCGCTTGGACCGAGCGGAGTTTGTTGGCGCTGAAGGATCGATGGCCGCTGAAGGCGGGCGATGTATTAGGTGAACATGGGCTAAAGCATGAACATATGGACACAGCCAATCCTTGCCCTCCATCACGCGATCAACGGCCAGGAGAACCAGAGCGCGCGCGGGGCACAGCAGCTCGCCATTTTTGTGTTTTCCCCCTACCCCCACTCGCTCGATGCGCACTGCAGTTTCTCCACCCCCCACCCCTATTCCCTCAGTCTGCCGACATTCCTCTTGGCGGCGCTGCTCCTCTAGCCTCGTCGCCTCCCCCTATGATCGGTGTGCCTCCGCCTCGCTCCCACCAGGGCTCCCCTGTCCTCCGCCTCCGTTCGAGGCATCGCGTCGCCACCCTTGAGTGGGAGAGCGCCGCTAGGGTTAGGGGGTGGCCACCGCCGCAGCTCCACTGTCGTCCTCCCATCGAGCACGCACGGTTGCCTTTTGGTTTCGGAGATGAGTTCAACGGGAGGCGGCGGCGGGAGGGGAAAGTCGAAGGGTTCCAAGTTAGTGTCGCGGCCGTCCAAGGCGGCGCTCGATTTCCGTCGGCCGCATCGCCAGCACCTCAAGGCAGCAAGTACTCGGCGGGTCGGCGCCGGCCTCCCGTATGGTGCCCTCCCGCCTCCCAGAGCTCCCTCTAGTGCCCTCCCGCCTCCCAAGTGAGTTGCGGTGAGGCCGTGGCCGCCTCCCGAGCTCCTCGTCGGGCTTGACCCCACTCTGTCCACGCCGCCCGCTCCAATCGGCTGTCGCAGGATCGAGAGCGAAGCGATGAATACCGATTAGAAGCAACAAATACATTGTTCTTGTTGGATTGTGCATTGTACACAACATTGTGAATTCCCATTGAAATTGTTGATGTTCCAATTTGGACTGAAATTGCTAATGTGTGTGATCAAGAAACAATGAAATGTGATGTCCATTAGGCTATGTTTGTAATGTTGAAATGATTTGAACTACAGAGCTGAAATGAAAAGAGAAACACTATGATGTTGTAGTTGAACTGAAATCCCCATTGAAATTGTTGATGTTGCAACTTGCATTGAAACTGCTGATGTGTTTGATCAAAGAGAGCCCTGAATTTTTGAATCCCATTTAAATATTTTCAACTGATATTGTGAGACAATGTGCTCTTGTGAAAGAGCAATGTGAGAAACAACCAACATCACTGTGATGTGTGATCACACATAATTCTTTGTAATCTGGTGGATATTGGCGCATATTTATTCTGGTAAATGAATCCATGACTTCACTGAGAAATCCAGGCACCATAGCATATTAAGGGAAAGTGAATTTACTGATGACATTGTGATATAGATTGTATCTGAATCCAATTTTTCGCTATATGCTGATGTATCTAGTACTATCTGGATATAGCATGTATTCAACTATCTTTCTGGCCAAAGAAATAAAGGAGGTAGAGAATTAAACCCACACTAATATGGAAACTCTATTGGAATATGGCTGTGCTGTCATTTTAGTACTAATGCTCTGGAGTTGTAGTGGCTTTTTCTTTGGAGTTGTAGTGGTCTGGAGTTTAAGTGGCTGTCACTGATGCAAAATGCAACTTCTGATCGTGTCAGCAATTTCAGCATCCATCTGAAGATTATGGCTGACATCACATTTCAGCAAATCCAGCAATCGCACACATGCAGCTGGGCATCCTTGTGTTCTTAGTGTGTAAATCAGGTAGGTTTTGAAAATTTGTGTACAAACCAATGATGTGTACTGCATGAACAATAATGATAGGAGCACGCAAAGGAAGACGTTGCTCTTAGCACCTCGTCAACCCAACTGAAACAACACAATCAGGATTGAAAAAGCAAACAGATCAATCACCCAAATTACACAAGACCACTGCTCATACTTCATCAAGAAGCATTTGACCAGCATGTCTCCTCATGTATCAAGCAGCCTGGAAGCAAACTACTCCATAGCAATCCTGGACTGTTGTCATTCCAAACCTTACATACATCAAGCAAGCCATAATTCCTAAGTTTCAATCATAAAGGGTGTCTAAATTCATAAGAAGACATTATGTTACAATATTAATATTGTCCACTTCCTTGGTTTAGTTCAGGTATACTAAATGCTTTGAGAAACTGACAAAAAGCAATCTAACAAAAAATAATTCAATCATACAGAATTCCTCAGTTTCAATCATACAAAATTGATTCAATCATACAAAATTCTCAGATTTAATCATACACCTTCATGCACCATGACAACTTGAATTCAAAGTCAAAACTTACAATTCAAATATCAAACCGACACAATTATTGTCAACTACAAAATTCTATACTATGTTTTCTTTTGTAGGTTTGATCAAATACATTCCAATTCAGAGAGCACTACGAGCTCGGCAAGGCTATGGTAAGGCTATTGTCCTTGCTAGTTTCTTCACTTCCTCCCCTACAGTCTTCTTCCAAAACCAATGCCTCCTCCAGACCTGCTCCATCTGCTCCATGGGCAACTTCTTTGTCTCTGGCAGGAACAAATAAACAAGCAGCGTCATCAAGCAAATCCACCCGACAAAGATGAAGAACTTCCCGAACTAGACGTGACACAGGACTGCAAGCAATGTCTGGCCAATCACAAAAGCCATCAAGAAGATCACAGCAACCACAATACTCGGCCCTGCTGATCTGATCTCCAGTGGACAAATCTCAGTAGGGACCAAGAATATAAGAGGTCCCCATGACCATGCAAAACCTGCAACAAACACACACATGGTGATCAACACTAGATATGCATACTCTTTATCCATGTCTTCATGGTCCTTGAACTTTGCGGCTAGGATTGCACCAACAGCAAGCTGCGACAAGATCATCTGGGTACCGCCTACAAGGAAGAGCAATGTATGCCAAAGTTCCAACAATTGATTTCGGCTGTGAATGAAGAACTAAGGACTACAAATGCAAAAAAAGGGTAATGAGCGTAATGAAGTAACATTTTCAGGGAGAAAAGTTCCCCGCACAAAAACTACATGACCACAATTAGGCGATAGTACACAAGATAATTCTTATAGCAGGTAGGTATCTAGAGGCGTAGGGGGAGGCAGGGGGCGGAGGAGCGGGGGAGACGCGCGACGGGGCCTCGGGACACCCCGGTCGAGGCGTAGGCGCGAGACGACTCGCTGCAAGACGGCGGCGCCGGAAGAATAGACCTGATATTTTTTTTCGTCGTATCTCTTCAACCCTAAACTCCTATGCTCTGATACCACTTGTTAGAAAAATAGAGACAAAGGAGACATGAATTTTACGTGGAAAACACTTACAGAAAAAAAAACGGGCGCCAATCGGCGATGATCATTATATGAGGAGCGATTACAAAACGCAGGGGATTACAATAAGGCATCTCTCTCCCCGTGTGGCCTACAAGAGGTATATAAAGGGATAAAAGGACTTAGAGTTCAAGTAGGAAACTAATCCGCTAATATGACATATTCCAGATACTTCCATATTAGAAATTCGGATCACATACAGATCCAAATATCGACAGATGGTATGAGGAAAGACTGTTATGAATTCACTTAGGAACATGATAACATATAGGTGAGTTACTGTATCTGAGCAGGCAGGGGATACTGAGTGTTTTTCCTTCTACATCGCAGCGATTAGTCTCTCTATGTTCGTTTTGATTGCACTGCTACTATCTAATGTCTTATGTAAGGGTGCAAAAGAAGTGGATAATATCCATCCGACCAACTGACCAAAGACTCGCGGAGCGATACGAGATAGAGAAATAGGTATTCGACACTATTTGTATTCGACTCCGACTTTGAGAAAAAAATGACATAAGATACAGGATAAGCAATATCTGTTCATATCTGCTCCGATTGCACCCCTACTTGAGAGCGGAGACATGGTGTTGTGCAGCAGGAGAGAGAGGAAGGGCCGCCACGTGGCGACGCGGGCTGCACGGGGTCACGAGCCTGCAGTTCCCAAGGAGTCGAGAAGACAACACACCTCAATCCTATGCTCTCGCAACCAAATCCAAGGGAAGGGTAATTACGATCGTGTGGAGTTCACCACTTCACCTCGTTGGGGTCATCATGGAAGTGCTTGCCATTGAGATGGTGGCTGCATAACAAGAGGCAGACTGATGGCGGGGTTGGGCATCGACGAGGCAGACTTGAAGCACATCCGTGTTGAAGTGCTGGACGTCCCCCGGACGCCTCCTTAGTAGGGGTGATAATGAATTGGATTAAAATGGGTTAACTTGCTGCCGGCCCTGTTCCGCGAGCCATTCGTGAGTGGTGGTTGCCGATGGAAAACTTGCTGTTGGCCTTGTTCTCAAGTACCTTGCGATGAATATCAAACATTGGGGCTGTAACATTAACCTATTTAAAGGCTGAAGGAATTAGCCATCCCTCGCGCTAGCCATGTCGTCAAGAAAAGCTCCGCCGTCAGATCGCCACCGCGCGCAATTGTGGCCGCCCGATCGGATGCCGTGCGCTTGCTAAAAAGGGACGTCCCTCGCGCGTCCACGTCGCTCCGAAGATCTCGAGCCCTCATCCTCATCCCGGTTCCTCTCTCGCTCCACACGCGCAGCCGCTCCTCCCCTCGCTTCTTCCCTTCCATCTCTTATCTGTCTCTTGCTCAGGTTAGCACTGCAGCTTCTTCCGTCACTGCTTCCCCTCTGCCTCCTGCCTCCCACGCCGCTTGCCCCATCTCCCTCGCCAGCCATCGCCGCTACCTCCGTCCTCTTCCCCTTCCTCCCCCCTCGCCTCCTCGGTTTGCCTCCGTCTTCTTCCCCTTCCTCCCCCCTCGCCTCCCGTCCATGCCCGCCACTACAGATCCTCCTACGGAAGCTCCGCCGCCGCCTACTTGGAGCCGCAGCGCTGCTCCTATGACGCCCACGCCACTCCTGCGACGCCCGCGCCGCCCTCTTCCACCAAGAACCGCCCTGCATCCTGGAGGAAGGGGAACAACAGATCAGCCCACCAATAAGCCATGCTTCAGGTCTGTGATGATCCCAACTCACTCCCTCCTATCTACCCACAAAAAATAGGATGCTTGATTTTTGTTGGTATACTACGGTTGTGATTCAGTGTAGGTGGTTGTGGTCAATCTTACTAATCAAGCATGCCGAACTCTATTGATACTTGTGCATGGCGTGATTGCCAGCTCCAGAACAGCATCCAGTGTGCGCAGCGCAGGGCTTAGGATTTAGGACTAATAAAGATTTCCTTTTTGGCAAAGCTTAATCTTTTCCAAAGAAACTGTCACTTGGTGTTTACCCCCAAACAACAAACAACTGCTATATCGCACAAGAATCAGCAAATTGGTAGCATGGCTTAGATTCTTGGGAAGTAATCACTCATCAATGTAGGACGATTGGTTGTAAAATAGCTAGGCTAGAACAAAAAAATTGTTTTGATAGTTATAGTCATAACTGGGAAATCAAGGTGCTTTTCAATGGAGCTTTGCTCCAATCAGCAGAGGACTTATACATAGTTGTGTCATCCGTAGCACACCATTATATGTTTAGTGGGTAAGACACATCATTATCTTGAGCAGGAAGTTGCTATCACTCTTATTTCTTAGAATGAGTATACCTGTGCTAATTCGATGAGGTAGGACACATAATACTAACCATTCACTTTAAAATATATACTGAATATTACTGTTCTAGTATATTGGAAATTTCATTGTTAAAACCAACGTCCAATCAGCAGAGGACTTATACATAGTTGTGTCATCCATAGCGCACCATTATATGTTTAGTGGGAAAGACACATCATTATCTTGAGCAGGAGGTTGCTATCACTCTTATTTCTTAGAACGAGTATACATGTGCTAATTCGATGAGGTAGGACACATAATACTAACCATTCACTTTTAAATATATACTGAATATTATTGTGCCAGTATATTGGAAATTTCATTGTTAAAACCAACGTACCTATGTTCTATTTTTGTATTAAACACACATTTAGAATTTTTGTATAGCAGTATTCCTTAACAGGTTAGAGAATGAGAAAAGCTGACCTTTAATACTTGATATTTTAGATATCTGAACCGCCACGAGAATGGTTTGCCAATAGCACCTGATGGAGCAATTTTTGGTATCTTGGTTAATCCCAATCTCTCTTAATTCTCTCTTTATATGTCTCCCTGTAAAAAATATATGTATATTAGCCTAATCCTGATAGCTCATTTATACTATGCAAGGATCCTATGTCAGGTCATTACGCTATTTACCAATGAATTGGCTTATGGAGGTCGCTATCCTTGCCATCTTTACCATGATTCATCCAGTCGGGGACTTGATTTTTATTTCTCAATGCCTCTGTAGGTTTAATATATGTAATAGTTTTTCTGTGAAAGAAATGCCATCGAAGCGGGACCTCTCGAGCACCCTCACGAACTTGAAGGTGAGGAGCCCCTTTTCCCCCCGGTCCTTCTCTCGCCATGCTTGGCATCTCATGGGTTGTTGTTGTTGTCCTTTGTGTTTGTGTGTGTGGTGTTGCGATTTATGCAGCGCGTGGCAGTCGCGCAGAAGATGGCAGAGGAGAAGCCTGAGGTGGAGGCGTAGGCGGCAGCGGAGATGGTGATGTCGGTGAGTGGACGCGTTGGGTCGTCAGTTTGGGTCGCCAGGAAGTGGTATGGGGATTAAAAGCTTCGTGTTTATTTTAATCGCTCCTGATGTTATTGTGTTTGAATACAATGCCATAAAGAAATTTGGGATTTACGGAAATTATCGAGATTTACATTTCAGTATATCATGGCAAGTTTGCATAGTATAGTAAGTTACGTTGAGCATATATTCGAGTTCTCAAGCATAGTTTTGGTCCAAGCAAAATTGAGTTGCATAGGGGAAATTGGTTGAAAAGTGCATGCCTTTTGGTTGAAATGTTTGTTGTGCTGGAAAGCCCACCAAAAAAAAATGTGAACAACATCTATTATGCTTGAATTGGTTGAAAATTGCACGCCTTTAGATTGAAATATTTGTTATGCTGGAAGATCCACAAAAAAAAATTGTGAACAACATCTATTATGCTTAGACAGGCACTGTATGTAGCAAGAGTAAGGTATGAAAGTGTAGTCACAGTTCGGGAGAGGGAGTGTGTTGACAAAGTGTTACATGCTTGTGTGTATATCTTTTGAGGTTCGTCATATGGGTTACCAGCCTGAAGATACATTATGAACCTAGCAAACATTTTAAGTTAATTATGTTCTCATTGGAATTCGTTTTCCTGTTTCCTCATGGGATGTAACGTTTCATTACTAACTACTTTGCTTATGCAACTAAACCTTTATGGAAAATTATTATTTTTAGCTTTCAGTGCGACTAAACCAATACTAATTTCTTAATTCAGCATAGTTATCATGGAGGGCAATCCTCATCCAAGAACTGTAAAGGGTCGATTGTCATTCCAGAATTTTAACCCATCCATCAATGTGAGTTTTCAAGGTTTGTTCTATTACATGTCATTCTGCCAATTATCTCTATGTACATGTGTGTTCCCTTACACAAGCCTAGACCAGCAGAAACTAAATGAATAGCCAACGGGTGGATGCTCCAGACGAAATATATGCTAATTACTCTTGAAGACATGCTCCACAAAATAGGAGACCTACCTCTTTATGACAGCAATAAATTTATGTTCTATTGCATTAGTGATAGGCAAGGAGCCCCTTTCGTTAATCAGAAAACATATAGATTTACATTCTATTGATCTAACCCTGTAAATAATCATGCATAATCTCATGTTGGCTCAACTATCTCTTCTGCAATTGATAATGCTACCATTTCTAAGTCATTACATATCTTGGAGGGTATAGTTGTGTGTGCGCTTACACGCATGTCCAAATCGACATCTTTCCTTCTACGTATATGGGATAGCGGGGTTGGAGCATATATTCTATTTGTTTCACTTTCTAATGTTTGTCAACCATAGATCTGTCAGCTACAATTTGATGAATTGATAATGCTTTATCAATAAAGTTCTTTTGTTTCTTGGCTGAAGAAGCAAATCTAGGAGGAATTTGATCCTAAAATTAACGAGTTGCTTGAGCTAGGTCAAACAGGAGTAGTTGCTTCCATTTTAGCACCATGTCAGCGGCTTGAAACAAATCGACTTAAGGTATTCTATCAACTTGAAATCTCTGCATTGATATTTGAGAACTATCTTTAACTTCATTATATGTGATTCCTCTACTTTGAACTGCAGAGCTCTCAAACTCTTTCTGCAGCAATAAGTTCACATTCTGAGTCACCTCATAGCATTGTTGCACATATACTTTTTCTTGAGAATTCCCTCTTCGAGAAACCTTCTTGGAAATGGACATTCCGTGCAAAGATGAACGTCCTTTCTTCTTTCCCCATTGTAAATGTTTTTTTGCTTCTTATTTAATAAATATATACAGTAGACCCAACTTGGTCTTACTGTTTTCCTATTAAAAAACAAAAAAAATGCGCTCCTTGGTTGCCTGATGTTGCAATCAATTTTTCAATACCCCTATGTTAGAGTTATCGTATTCTTTTTAAATTCCCTTTTGCATTATTCCACTGTTCCAGCTTTACAATATATAATCCAGTTTTAATAGTAATGCTAATGAGCATTTCATCGACGTTCTCTGTTGTATTGCAAATTGTTTTGTGGTCTATAACAAACTCATTTTGTTACTGTGCTTTTTGCTAGCTTTTGAATATATTGCGCTGTGTGCTCTTCACCTGACAACTATGTTAACTTTGGCCTCTTACACTGTTACACTATGTTGTTAAATTTATTTTTTTAACAATAATATTTACAAAAGTGTGTATAGTCTTACCTGTTGTCGATTCAATCTCATTGACATAAATTTAAAACTATTTGTTCGATAGATTTTGTTCAAGAAATTCTACTTCTTATTCCATAATTTGAATTGCTTCTTTGACGGAAAAAAAAACTACAGGTAAGACTATATACCTTACTTTTAGTTTACAAAGGTATTTAGTCTTATCTATTGTCGATCCAGTCTCATTGACGTAAATTAAAAACTATTTGTTCGATAGATTTGGTTCAAGAAATTATAGTTCTTCCTATTCCATAATTTGAATTGCTTTTTTGACGGGAAAAAAACTACAGGTAAGACTATATACCTTATTTTTAGTTTACAAAGGTATTTAGTCTTACCTATTGTCGATCCAGTCTCATTGACTTAAATTAAAAACTATTTGTTCGATAGATTTGGTTCAAGAAATTATACTTCTTCTTATTCCATAATTTGAATTGCTTCTTTTACGGGAAAAAAAACTACAGCTAAGACTATATACCTTACTTTTAGTTTACAAAGGTTTTTTTGTGTGTTTCATTTTCCCTTCCTTTCGATGCTCAAGGCTAGCAGGACCACATTAAAAAAATAATCTATTTATAAAGATGATCTATTAGTGAAGCTCACGACCGACAACGAACACAGAAAAATACAACAGCACGCCAATTGGTGCAGGTTAACTTCTAGTCTTACTAAATTCCACATCACAATGCGATAAACCGCAAAATGGCCCTAAGGTATGTCCACAGTAAGGAGCTCTTAGATGGTTGTTTCAAGAAAGAATATTGATACATCATTGAGCATCTTTATAAAAGCTCTTTCTTCCGATGCATGTTTGCGCTAGCCGAAACTTCTCTTCTATTCGTAGGCAGTTAAGCACGACACTCTCAAAGTGTCCGCCTCCTAACCAAGCAGCGATGCTATAGTTATGGCGTCTTTCTTATCTGACGTGGCTACGACGTCTTTCTTATCTAACGTGGCTATGATAACTAACTTTCTCTCCTCAATCTCCCTCCACGCATGAGCATTGTACATGCTATACTAAACAAAAAAGAAAAAGAAAAGCTAGAAACACATGAGCTTTTTTTAGTAGTACACACCGGACACACTCATAAACCACTCGCATGCCACATATACGTGGGTGTGTTTTTAACATATGTCTTATCTAGAGCAGTGGTTTAAACCCTACGAAATACATACACACACTTTAATTACTGAACACACTTACATATGTATATACTAATCTCAAACCCACCTAAATAGTCCTAAAACCATCTAAAAGGTCAGACGCCCCGGGGTAGACGCTCCGGGACCGAGCCCGGACGGACCGTGAGCTAGAAGAACAAAAAAAAAATACATGCGCCAATTTTTTTTTTTTTTAAAAAAAACCCAAACATGACTTGCAGAAAAAAAGCCCACCACTGCACCAACAAAGCCCATTTGGGTTTACCACCAAACTCGCCATCTCTGCACGCTCGGACGGTCCTCTCCCTCCCTGGCTCCCACGGCCGCCGCCTCCCGTGCCTGCCCTCCGAGTCTCTAACCTCGCGCCATTGCTTCGGTAGTTCGGTGGGAGGCGGTAGTCTCCATGCGTTTCATCTCTCTGCGTGTGTGCGTGCAGTTCCATCAGTACCAGGTGGCGGTGGGTCGCGCGCTGCCGACCCCCGGCGACGAGCGCTGACAGGTTGCGAACTGGGACTCCCGGCATTGACCGCCGCCGCATTCTCTTCTCCTCCGCCTCCTCACTCGCCTGGCCCGTGCACACGCCTCCGCGCAAATCTCTAAGCCCTTGGGTTGCGAGGGCTAGCGCTAGAGCCTAGAGGAGCAAATGGAGCTCGGCCTCGCCTCCCGCGGCGCCCTCCCCGCCACTCCGCCGCTCGCTGGCCAGCGGCCGCGGTTCTCGCTCTCCCCAGCGGCGCCGCCTCCATCCCCATCGCTTCAGGTAGTTACTCCTGAACTTACCTTAGCTTTTTTTGTTCCCTTTGCAACATGTGGGTTGCGTTTGCGGCCTAGATTTGGAGAATAGGGAGCGAGGCTAATAAGCACCGATCGATTACACTAGAACATGTATGCTATCTCTGCAAATGATTGGGGATACGCAAAGGCGCAAAGAGATTAAGACGTGGTGTAGAGCTGCCAATCAAAAGGTTTTGGTCTTTTGGATTGTTTAGAACTGTCGCTATCAGTATGGTTCGATGAAAAGGATTGGGCTGGATGACCATGGCCCGTTAGAAAGTTGTTGACGCACTTAGGGTGTTTTGCTTCGATTTGTTTAGGATTCCCCCGTGAAAAGGATTAGGCTGGATGACCATGGTCCATTAGAAAGTTGTTGACGCACTTTGGGTGTTTTGATTCGATCTGTTTGGATTCCCTCGTGAAAAGTACTACGCACGTTGGGTGTTTTGCTTAGACCTATTCATGGGCCGTCCGGTCCGAGCCCGATCATGTTCGGATCAGGCTTAGGACTCTATTTCCGGCCCGAAGGAAGCCCGGCATGGCCCGAAATCCCAAAAAAACAATTAAAAATAGAAATATATTATTTTAATCCTAAAAACGAATTAAATAATAATTTTTTATTCCGAAAAAGATTAAAATACTTCATTTTAATGCAAATTTCAGATTTTCGGGCCGGGCCGGGCCAGGCTCGGCCTGCTGATTTTTGGCCAGGCTTTTCAGGCTCGGCCCGGCCCGGCATTTGAACAGGTCTAAGTTTTGCTTCCATTTGTTTAGGATTCCCTCGTGCTTTCAACACTTAATTCATGCCTCGAATTGTTGAATGCGTGAAGCAGGCACAAATAATTTGGATCTGTTAGGAATTTAGGATGACAGTCTGGCACTATGTCTAGTGAAATGACATAGATACCGTCTGTGTGGTCCTTCTGGACATCCTTTTTGTGCTAGCTTGACCTTACTGGTCACTCTTCCTTCAAATGAAGATCTAGCTTGCTTTTGTATTTCCTTGCAAAGTTGCATACGGAATTCAGATAACTTTAACTTTCATATGCCCTGTAATCTAATAAAAGATTGTTTTGTTTTTTTTCCTTGCTGCCGCAGATCCAGAATCACATTTATTCGATGCCTACTCTTCCTTACAAGGCTCGTAGCACGATAGGATGTCAAGCTTCTCTAGAAACTAACTACATGTATGTAAATATGAACTATAACCCTTACTGGCATGTAGTTGATCATGTGGTACATGTGGTTGTGGTTCAGCTAAACACATATGGGTGATATGTTCATAATTTTTTACTTTGTTCTGACGGTATAACTCTTAGCAGGGAAACATCTGAGGTGGCTGATTTGGACTGGGAAAACCATTGTTTTGGCCTTGTCCAAACTGACTTTATGTACATTGCAAAATGTGGGCCAGATGGAAACTTTTCCCAAGGTGAAATGCTGCCATTTGGACCTATAGCACTGAGCCCATCTGCCGGAGTCTTAATTATGGACAGGTTAGTAAGTGGGGCGGAAGGCCTTATTTCATATATAGGTATTGTTTGAAGGCCTAAAAGGTATTGTGTGCTTAAACAATGAGAATTCTGGTATGTAGGGATTGTTTGAGGGCCTAAAAGCATATAGGAAAACCGATGGGTCCATCCTATTATTTCGTCCGAAGGAGAATGCCATAAGGATGAGAGATGGTGCAAAGAGGATGTGCATGCCTGCACCAACTGTTGAGCAGTTCGTGGATGCAGTAAAACAAACCGTTTTGGCAAATAAAAGATGGGTACGTAATTTTATATTTGCTTATGCTCATTGCATTAAGCTTTGTATTAAATAATACTTGTTATGCTCATGATCCCCTCACTGTTCGTTTAATGTATTATATTTCTAGGTGCCTCCTACTGGTAAAGGTTCCTTGCATATTAGGCCACTACTTATGGGAAATGGGGCTGTTCTTGGTCTTGCACCTGCTCCTGAGTACACCTATATTATTTTTGTCTCCCATGTTGGGAATTATTTCAAGGTTTGTATTGATTTTTAACTTTTAACTCCCACCAAATTCTTTAGGCATTCATCGAAAATATAAAGAATAATTGACTTAGGGAAAACATCATTAGTGTTTCTTCTTACCGTCTCGGTGCTATAGGATAGCTGAATGGTGACTACGCCACAAGCCCACAAGAAGATTTGCTTGTCACGATTGCATCTAGAATATAAGCTCAACCTCTGTGATGTGTCCAAAGTTTTTTTCCAACATAGTGCCAACCTAGGTGTTAATTAAATTTGTTAACTTCGTTTGAGTCTTTTCTTTTTGAGTGTCATTTCTTCCGTTGCGTCCATCCAAGTCCGTATCACTCTATCTTTGAGTTCGTCTAACCATGCGAGTTCACAAAATTTATTGTCAGTCATAGAAGCATAGAAATTCTCTTTTGCATGGCAGCAGCTGCCACTCTTCTCTCTGAGCCGCGTGCAGATCGTAGAAGTCGTTATGATGCTGACACCCCGAGCTTCTTGTGCACTGCACCACCGCCGTTTTGGGCTTTGATCTGCGCTGTCATGCTTCTATCTATTCCTATTCGGCTTGATTTGACAAGCTCTCTCTTCATGTCGATTTCATCTTCTTCGTCGTGTTGTCGCGGTCGACTTTGCTTCCGCTTGCCTCTACTTTCTCAGCCCCTACACCTTGTGCTTTATGGGTTGTCGCATGCCTCCGGATGGGAAGAGATCTTTTGATACTCGACATATTTTCTAAGAGCCTTATGCTACGACGACATTATCAAGACTCGGACTTTGGATTTTTACTTTTGTAGTGTCAACCATTTCCAAATACAATGCTATTGCATACGCCTTGCATTTGAAGGGGGGGGGGGGAGGGGTGTTAAGAGTATTAGTGGCATTTCCCCTGTATTAGTGTTTAGTATTGTGTTCCCTTTATACCCTAATATATTACTCATTGGGCCTCTTCAATACATACACAATATTCATAACACTTGTCATCACCATGTAGGTATTGAAAGCACAGAGGATTGCAAAGGAGAAAGGATATTCTGATGTCCTCTATTTGGATGCTGTTCACAACAAATATCTGGAAGAAGTTTCTTCATGCAACATTTTTATTGTGAAAGTATGATCCTTCAAATAGTTGTGCCTGTTATTTTGGTATTATCTTTTTCAGTATCTGCAGCTAGAAGTAGTTTTTCGCGATCGCAGCCTACGATGGTGATACTCCAACTATTTGGTTTGGTCAGCATCCGAGTTATCCACAACTTGCCCGCTCTTCTAAACCCTAATCAAATTATGTAGGAACTATAACCTAAGCAACAGCCTCTGGTTCTGCAGTGCACCAAATTACACGGTTTGTCATCCTCATGTGAGATGTGACCCATCATTTTTTGAGCTTCCCAAGCAGTGAAGTGGCACGAATATTCCCTTAAGATGTAAAATCGGTTAGGTTCTTCTAGTTTGTTCCTCATCTTAGTTGTGTAGAACAGTCATATTGTTTCCCTGGAGGATGAAATATGAATTACTCATTCATACATTTGAATTTACATCTGACTTTTTAATGAGAAAATGTAAGCTGGCTGGTTTTGCTCGAGGAATTTTATTTCACCTATTTAAGGACTGCAGAGATTATTTATGTTTGTTATGACTCTTTTGCACCAGGGCAATGCTATTTCTACTCCAGCAATAAAAGGAACAATACTGCCTGGTATAACAAGAAAAAGTATAGTTGAAGTTGCTCAAAGCAAAGGCTTCAAGGTAAATTACTCATCATTCTCATGGATTCCAAGGGAGTGAGGAAGAATTGACTGCCTATACTGTGCATTTTGGCTGCGAATTTTAGTTGGCCGTGTTTATAGCTGCCGCACTTTCAGTTCTGTAACTCGTTGGCATGGGTAGCACTAGCAGGATCCATGAAGCAAGCTCACCTTTAATTAAGTTATTAAGTAAATCCTATTTTCTTATTGCATCTGCTTGTTAGAGATATATTATAGATAGGAATATCTTTGTATTCCTTATCGGTCTTTTGTATTGCCTTATCTGCATATGGCATGCACCCCTTGTACACCCTATATATATTGTCTATTAGGCCTCTGAATACATACACACAATATTCATAATATGGTATCAGAGTCGAGTCAGGTTTAGGGTTTACCCTAGCCGCCGCTCGACTTCCGCTGCCCTGCCGGGAGGACTGATCTTCGCTCCTGGGGGTGGCCTCCTCTCTGGCGGAAGTGGCCTCCTCTCCGTGTGCGCCTGTGCAGTCGCCACCCCGCATTGGGCGGATCTGCCGCCCGAAGCTCGCCACCGAGCCCCGACGCTCACCACCGCCTCCTCGCGATCCCGACCATGGAGGGTGGTAGCACCAACCTCGACGCGGCGATATCCTCATGCTCCTGCACCGGATCCACCACTGCCGGCCTTGGATCCGAGTCATTGGAGCCTCGTTGCTACTCCCTGCTCCGGAGCCCGCATCACCAGACTACTGCCATCGCCTCGTTGTTGCTCCCTACTCTAGACCGTCCCGGGATGGACTTGCTGGTGAGGGACCAGCTGCGGGAGCCGTGCCGCGCGATGAGGCGCTGCAACGCATCGTCCTCCTTGGGGCTCCACGGCCCCTTGAGCGCTGCCTCCTCGACCAGATCCGGCTGCCCTGCCGCCGTCTCGGCTCCCCTGTGCGACGCACAGAGATCCCGCCCACGGCTTGCTCCTCCAGCCCGAATCCATCTGTGTGGCTCCGCGGCTAGCAGCGCAGCTCTGCTCAATGCACGGATCTTTCCCGCGCCACCCGCATCCTCGTCCGATCCAGGCATGTCTCCCCGAGCTCCTCTGCTCGCGCTGCCTGATCCTCTCCTGCGAAGGAGCTCTTTAGATCTGGCTCTTCTCTGCGATGGCCACCGATCCCGCCGCCTTTCCTGGCATCGGCTCACTTTGCCCTAAACCGTGCTTTCGCCGCCATGTCTTTGGTGTGCGGCTTTTGGTTTGGCTTTTGGTGTGCGGCTGTCGGTGGAGAGAAGCAGGAGAAGGCCGGCGTCACTTTATTCTTGACCAATGTTCTTTCTGCGCAAAGCGATCGAGGAGAGGAAAAGCAAGCAATCCGCACACACTTGCTTCACGTGTGATCGAGGACGCTTGCTGCTACTGCTCGGTGATCGAGGCTGGTGCTTTGGGTTACGGTCGTGGGCTATTGTGATGCCGTATTGGACTGCTATTTGCCACTGGTCCTTGTTGTTTAGCCGTCGATCCTGATATCCACAGTTCCTTCTTTGTCGGTGGAGATTGCTCTGTGATTTGATGCATTCTTCTTTGTCGATGGCATCCGGTTTCACGCCGTTGTTACTCTTGCTAGTTCGGTTACGCCTTCGCTATCGCTGGTTATTCTCTCAAGTCCTTTGTGTTGTTTCTTCCGCTGCGTCCATCAAAGTCCGTAAAACTCTCATTAGAGTTCGTCTAAGCCATGCGAGTCCATAAATTTATTGTCAGTCATAGAAGTATAGGAATTGTCTTTTGGATAGCAGCAGCCACTGTTCTTTTCTTCGAGCCACTGTAGATCCGTCGCCCCAAGCTTTTAAGGCCGCCGCGCTTGATGTACACTGCGTCTCTATTGCACTTCTTGTGTACTGCGTCTTTATTGCGTTTCTTGTGCACTGCGTTTCTATTTCGCTTCTTGTGCACTGCGTCGCTGTCGTCTTGGGCTTCGATCTGTGTTACCATGCTTCTATCTATTCCTATTCAGATTGATTTGACAACTTTCTCTATTTTTGTTGGTTTCATCATCTTCTTCGTCATGTTGCCGTGATCGACTTTTCTCCCGCACCTTGTGTTTTATAGGCTGTCGCACGACCCCGGATGGGAGGAGATCTTTTATCGATATATTTTTTCAAGAGCTGCATGCTACGACGACATTTTCAAGACTCGGACTTTGGATTTTTCATATTTTAATGTCAACTCATTCCAAATACAATGTTATTGCATACGCTTTGCATTTGAGGGGGGTGGGGGTGGGGGTGGGGGTGTTAGAGATATATTAGAGATAGGAATATCTTTGTATTCTTTATCTGTCTTTTGTATTGCCATATCTGTAATATGGCATGCACCCTTTGTACACCCTATATATATTGCCTATTGGCCCTCTGAATACATACACACAATATTTATAACACTGCTGAGCCTTGAAGAGCTGTTGTTGGCCCATCAGGCCATCACAGGGTTATTGATCAGAGGAGGTAAAGCGAAGTTCTCTAAACAGTTAACAGTTGATAGAAAGTACTATATGCTGCTTCTAACTTTTTGTAGTCTTAATGCAATTGGCTTCTTGAAAGGTTGAGGAGCGGCTTGACGCTGATGAAGCTTTCTGCACAGGAACAGCTGTTGTGGTGTCACCTGTGGGGAGCATTACGTATCTGAGGAAAAGGTGGAACTTCTGCTTTGCTTTGGAAGTTTGGTTGATACTTAATATGCATTCGTGATGAAATAGAAGTTTGCAGCTTTTATTTCCTGAATACACATCGCTGCAATTTCTTGAACAAGACATGGCTTTTTCTAGAAATAGCACCAACAAGACGCTACTACTTGAATAGAACATGATGAGCAAAACCTTGGCCTTATCACCAATACATGCTTCCTGTACGAGTTTTTTCATATCTTTTCACTGTATTGCTGTGATTCTTTCTTTGTTATCAGTTCTTTTTTATGTTCTCATTTTTCCTTGGGAATACTGGTTTATGGAAGCTGGTTCCTCAATTTTACCTGCCATCATCGCTTCCTTTTATAAATGTTAGCTGCTTTATTTTGTTCCTTGAACATTTCACTTTGTCATTTGCCAGCCATTTGGACCGAGGTTAACTTTTCCCCCTCTTTGTAGTAAAAACCAAATGTAGTGTGAGATGAAATTTAGTTTTAGTGCAGGTGGTTATTCAACTGTATAACTCAAGTTCTTTTGGGACTGATTACTGTGGCCTTATGTATTACCAATGGAATCACAGAACATTTGTAGTTTAATGCATTGGAGTTATGTTATGCTTGTACCAGCATTACAATTTCACCACTGCAACCAAACATAGGAAACATCTGCTGTGCCGTGTTGCATTGCTGATTTATGCACTTTAAAGAGTGATGAATAGCCATATCAGGTCTGAAATTCCATGGTTGTGCATTGCAGGGTAGAATATGGCAACCAAGGAGTCGACGTCGTATCACAGCAGCTATATACTTCACTTACGAGCCTCCAGATGGGTCATGCGGAGGAAAGGATGGATTGGACGGCGGTGGTGGCGGTGGCGGGTGCCTGCGTGCGCGCCTGCCTGCGTGCCTGCCTGCGTGCGCGCGTGCGTGCCTGCCAAGATATATATGCTTTGCTCGCCACTTCTTGACCTGCTCGCTGTTATGAATAGCGCTTGTATTCAATATGAGGCCAATGGGCCGGTATATATACAGAAAGTACAGGTGGTGAATATGCAAAGAACCCCTCATAACAATGGGGAATAACAAACTATACATATATCTCTAACACCCCCCTCAAACTCATGGTGGATCAACAACACTGAGTTTGGAGAGGTAGAAGCCGTGCTGTGCTCGAGTCTGGGCCTTCGTGAAGAAATCTGCTATCTGAAGTTCCGAAGGCACATACTGAAGAGCAATCACCTGATCATGCACACAAGGCCTCATGAAGGAAGCATCAACACCAATATGCTTGGTGAGCTCATGCTTCACAGATCACGGCAACATCTTGATAGCACTGTACTATCTGACAAGAGAGGAGTCGGTGTAGTGACAGAAACACCAAAATCCTCAAGTAACCACCGTAGCCAAGTAATCTCTGCTGTCAAGAGAGCCATAGCTCGCAACTCGACCTCTGCACTCGAGCGGGACATCTGCGATCTGTTTCTTCGTCTTCCGTGCAATGAGAGAACCACCAAGAAAAACACAAGATGGCAGAGATAGACCGGCAATCGGAGGGATCGGCCCAAGTAGCATCCGAATAAGCTGAAGTTATAACAATTTGGGCGTGGAAAGAAGAGACGGCGAGAGATAGTCCCACGAAGGTATCGCAGAACTCGAAGAAGGTGGTCAGAGTGGACTGAGTGGGCAGCGAACGAATCGACTCGAGAATGTGAATGGATAAGTGATATCCGGATGAGTAACAAAGAAGGTAGACAAGACTCCCAACAAGATGGCGATAGCGAGTCGGATCGAAAGAGGCTCGCCATCGAGGGTCGGAGGTGAACATTGAGCTCCATGGGAGTCTCAACAATTACTGTGATCGATGAGAGAGGCGCGATCAAGAAGATCTGAATATACTTCTCTTAGGACATAAAGAAACCATCCGGAGTGGAAGTAACCTCAATCCCAAGGAAGTAACGAAGAGGACCAAGATCCGACATAAGGAACGCTCACTAAGACGAGCCTTGACAAAGGCAATGTACTCGAATCATCTCCGGTAATGATCATATCATCAACATACGAGAAGAAGAAGAGTCCGACCACGAGGCGAAGTGTGGACAAAGAGCGCAGGATCATGATCACTCATTTGAAAAGCCGCCAGCGAAGTGACCACGAGGAGAAGCGCCAAACCAAGCACGAGGGGCTTGCTTAAGGCCATAGAGAGAGCGGCGGCGGCAGACCATGCCCTCGAGAATGAATACCCAGGTGGCGGATGCATGTAGACCTCCTCACGCAACTCGCCATTAAGAAAGGCATTCTTGACATCAAGCTGAGAAACAGACCAGTGGTGAACAGACGCCACCGAAAGAAGAGTGCGGACCGTGGTCATGTGAGCCACGGGAGCAAAAGTCTCGTCGTAGTCACGACCATGCTCCTGCTGGAAGCCACGGGCAACAAGACGCGCCTTATAGCACTCAAGAGAGCCATCAGAGCGAGTCTTAATCTTATAGACCCACTTACACGTGATGGGACGAGAGTGAGATGGAAAGGGAACAAGATCCCACGCATCAAGACGCGCTCAAGGGCAGCAATCTCCTCGGCCATGGCATCTTGCCACTTGGGGTGAAAACAAACATCTCGGTGAGAGACAAAGCTCACGAGTAGTCTGCGCCCGACAAAAGGCAAAAGCAGGCGGGGGCAAGCGGTCGGCGATCGCGGAGGCGTGGCGAGGAGAAGATGACCCATCGGGGAAGATGGATCATCGAAGAGGATGACTCATCTGGAAGATCCTCAATCTGAGGTCGACAAGTGTAGACGAGTGTAGTGGGGAGCTGAGGAGCCGCGAGGAGACGGCAGCGGCGGCATAACTTGGCGGAGAGGCCATAGGGGAATATGTGGAGACTCGATGGGGCCGGGTGGACAAGGGCAAAACAGATATAGGTGTATCTGGAAAGGTCAAAAGGACGAGAGACTCCACACAGAAGCCAAGGAGAGACAGGGCGTGGATAGAAAGGGCGAGACTCGTCGAAAGTCACATCCCGAGAAATCCGCATCCGTCGACCAACAGATCCCAAAGACCGATAGCCCTTGTGCTCGCATCAGTATCCCGTAAAAACACACTCAACGGTGGCGGTCGGTTTGGTGCGTTCTCGAGGGAAGAAAGAACGTAGCAAACGCACCCAAATAGACGAAGCGAGTAGTCGAAGGAGACCACGAGACGCTCAAAAGGGATTGCACCTCAAGAAGCGTAAGAAGGCCGGATCTTGACGAGATAGGTGGCGATGGAAACGACCTCGGCCCAAAAGTGAGGTGGAATAGAGGCGGCAATCATCAGAGCACGAGCCGACTCAAGGAGGTGACGATGCTTGCGCTCAGCAACACCATTCTGAGCATGAGCACCAGGACAAGAGAACTGAGCGAGAGTGCCCTGCTCAGCAAGGAAGCTGCGCAGGTGACGAGAGAGATACTCGCCGGCAGAGTCAGCACGAAAGACACGAATAGGAGTGGAGAACTGTGTGCGGACCATAGTAGCAAATTGTTTATAGATAGACAAGGCCTCACTACGAGAAGACATGAAATATATCCAAGTGTGGCGAGAGAAATCATCTATAAATATGATATAATATCGATGACCCCCTTTCGAAACGAAGGGAGCCGGACCCCAAACATCTGAATGAACAAGATCAAAAGGACGCTGAGATCTTGACTCACTATGAGGATAAGGAAGTCAAGTTTGTTTGCCTAACTTACGTACGACAATCTAAAGACCGTCTCTGAGATGCAGACCCGAAGACCACGACGAACTAAAGGCGACAGACGAGATCCACATAGATGGCCAAGGCGGTGATGCCACTCTTCGAAAGAGCCGGTGAGCGGAGTGGCGAAGCGGAGAGACTGGCGGCGGCGGTGGCGGAAGGAAGGTGAAGCTAGTCAAGCTCCCAGAGACGCCAGGAGTCAAGGCGCCGAGGGCTAGAACCAACCAGAGCTCCGTGTGGCGGTCTGAACACAACAAGAGTCGAGTCGAGAATGACCCGACAACCAAGATCGATGTCCGCCCAGCAGAAAGAAGTCGCATGGTAAGGCGAGGAACATGAGCAATGACGGAACATGAAAGGATGAGTTGCTAAGAGGTCCTCGACCCGAGAGAGAGAGAGAGGTACCATCGCAGTGAAGAACACCAACAGGAGAATCAAGAGGTGTAATGAAGGACAGAGTGGAAGCATCAGAAGTCATGTGAAAAGATGCTCTAGAATCAAGAATCCACGGGGAGGTACCTGACTGTGTAGAGGGTGATTTCTCAGTGTCCGAAGAGTCAGTAGCAGAGCCTGCAGAACCTGTCGAGGGAGAACCTAAAGCGGCAAGCAGGTGTCGAAGTCGGGCTATCTCTGCCGATGAGAGCTATCTTGAAGGAGTCGATCTGACGTCGATGTAGAAGCACGAGTCGATGCTAGTAGAAGAACGGCGTGAAAGATGCCGTTTCTTCTTATAGCACCGAGACTCAATGTGGTGACCTTATCGCGATAGGAAGCGATGAGGACGGCCACCTCGAGATGGAGGTGGCCACCACCGCTTTGGGCGGCCATTGGAGGAGGCGGTGTCTTTGAAGCGTAGAGCGAGCGGTGTAGCAGTGGACGAGCAGCGAAACACAGAGGGGAGTGACATTAGACCAGCACCACTCAGGCGAGTCTCCTCCGCACGTATCTCGGTAAGGGCCTCTAGAAGAGTGACACGAGGGTGGCGTGCAAGGAGCTGGGCACGCCTCTGCTTTCGAACTTCGGGGCGAAGCGAGTAAGGAACTCGTGAGACCAGCTGAAACTCCGGTCGGACGCGTCTAGGCTAAGCGGCGCGGACGGAGCGACAACCAACAAGTGTGGAGAGAGTCCAGCGGCGCCCGAGCAAGAGCTCGGCGTAAAAGCGTCAACATAGCATCACCTGCTGAAGAGAGTGCTCTGGCGGACCACGGACGGTACAAGGCATCACCAGAGGGCTCGTGGCGGCGATGAAGGTGAGTCCACATCCGAAAGCGAGGAGAGTCCCACAACCTCGAAGAGAACCGAAATTTGGACATCGGCAATGAGGACAAGGCGGCCGAGCGTCGTCGTCGTACCACGAGAGTATAGACGGCGGTCGATCCTTGTAGGAATCGAGCCTCTTGGTAGGCGAGGCGACCTCATCATCGGCAAAGTGGCGGCCTCGGCGAAGCCTTGTCATTTGTCGAAGCGTAGCAACGAGCAGTAAACTCCGTCGGAGGAGTAGGGCAAAGCGGGCGATGATATCGCCGAGAGAGGATGCCCGAGACGAAGACCACGTATATGAATGCGCATGTGAGGCGCCAAGTCGGTGTAATTAACACCATCGAAGATCACCGCAACGAGGCGAGAAATAGTACCCATTGGTAGGCGGTCTTTGGGCAAGACGGCGACCAAAACAACGAAATCTAACGGTAACCGGGCGGCGCGGCGGTTAGATCAACGTTGTCTTTTAACATTGGGTTACTAATGGGCCGACTAACCCAAAGCCCGGCTCCCGCGCGGAACGAGGGTTCCCCACGGAGAGCGGCGGCGGGGCGGCGGCGGCGGCGGCTCGAGGAGATGAGCGACGGCGCCCAGCAATGGCGGTGGCCCAGCGCGGAGAGGCTTCAGGGCGGCGGCAGGCGGCGGCGGCTGAGGAGATGAGCGGCGGCGGCCAGCAGCGGCGGCGCAGCGCTGGAGGGGCTCCGAGACAATGGCGACCCGCCTGCGGAGGATTCAACATGAGGAGCCCGGATCCGGTGGCGGTCGACGGAGGGCGGCGTCCCTCACGTCTTGGAGAATCGGTCTGAGATCCCGCCAGGGCGGAGGAGGCCGCGTCTTGCAGGGAGGAGCCAAGGCGTCTGTGCGAGAGAGGAGGCCGGCGTCTGTGCAAGAGAGAGGAGGCGCGTCTTGGCGCAATGGAGGAGGCAGCGTCGGGGACGACAAAGCGACGGAAAACCCAAAACCCTAGGTAGGCTCTGATACCATGTTATGAATAGCACTTGTATTCAATATGAGGCCAATGGGCCGGTATATATACACAAAGTACAGGTGGTGAATATGCAAAGAACCCCTCATAACAATGGGGAATAACAAACTATACATATATCTCTAACACTCGCCACTTCTTAACCTGCTGCTACCACTTAATTAACCATTAATCATACCCATTTCTTCGCTCTCAACACAGCAAAATTAAGTAGTAGCAGCACATGCACACACGCGGTACTGTACAGCATCTGAACCGCATAATCGAGAAACTGGATGCCCTATAAAAGTTTCTCGATTTTTAATTTAATTTGATGTTTGATATTATCTTCCTGTGGGACTCGTGTCCTCAACTGTGAACTTCTCTTTTGCTTTCCGAAATCATTGTTATTTGGCTATTTCATACTTATAATCAGATATATCAACACCGTGATTTCGGACGTGCATGCGTGCGTGATTTCGGGAATATTGTGTGCAGTCCCACAGGACCCCTACGCCCTTTATTTATAGTCTCAAGATATAATCCGACTCTAACACAACTTCTATATTAGACTCTAACACAAACTCTCCAACACTCCTCAAGATTGGCAAAAGATATCAATCATGTTTATCTTGTTACATATTGCAGAACACTCGCTAAAATCTAACCCTTTAGTGAAACAGTCAGCTAACTGTTCACTAGACTTGACATACTCCAACTTCAGTATCCTACCACTGAGCTTCTCTTTGATGAAGAATCTATCAATCTCAATGTGATTGGTACGATCATGCTGTACTAGATTGTTAGCCATGTTAATTGCAGATTTATTGTCATAATGCAATAACAAGATATTATTCCTCCATACTCGAAGCTCAGACAATAAACCATTCATCCATATCATTTCACTCACACTCAATACCATTGCTTTGTACTCTGCCTTCGCTGGCACTGGAACAGCTGGGATCCCGAGCCAAAGCCATGGCACGGCGTGACGACCGGCGAAGACGCGGACATCCTGCCCATGTTCAGGGCAGCCACGACTATTCGGCTGGGTGATGGCTCGCACGCGCGCTTCTGGCATGATCACTGGATCGAAGGTAGGCGCTCGGTTGCCGATGTCGTGCCGGCCCTGTTCTCCTTTGTTAGAAAAAAGAACAAGTCTGTTGCGGAGGCTTTTGCCAACAATTCCTGGACTAAGGACCTAAGGGGGGTCTGTCGCTGCTGGCGTTGGCGCAGTACTTGAAGCTTTGGGACGTTGTCATCGGCACTCCGCTCCATGCCGGCAAGAACGACGAAATTACCAGGAGGCACTCGGTCGACGGCAAGTACTCGGCTTGTTATGCCTATCAGCTCTTCTTCGCCGCTTCAACAACCTTCGCTTGCCACAAGTGCATCTGGAAATCTAAAGCGCCGTCGCGATGCAAGTTTTTTATGTGGTTGGTCATTCATGAGAAGTGCCTCATCAACGATAATCTCCAACGGCGCGGTTGGCCCAATCTCGGGTGTTGTTCTCTTTGCAATCACCCTAGCGAGAGTTGCAAGCACCTGTTCGTCGATTGTCCCTTCTCAACCGAGGTCTGGGCAAGATTCAGGACATGGAACGGCATTTAGTTCTCGATTCTCTCCGCTGCGATGTCTAGCTCCCAAGATTGGTGGCTTACCATGAGGAATTTAATCTCAAAACCGCTCCGATGGGATTTTGACACGGTGACCATCCTCGTTCACTGGTGTATCTGGAAAGAAAGTAATGCCAGAATCTTTGAGGGACACTGCCGGCCTACGACCGATGTGCTCTGGAGTATCAAGGAGGAAATCTTCTCGTGAAAGGTTGCCAGTTGTGTTTCAACTCTTTAGTCCCCTGCGTGTAACGCATCGGTGCTACCTTAGCACGGTCGTTTGAGGCTGCAAGGTTTTTTTCCGTTTTAGAGAGCTTTCTCTCTCTTCTTGTTTCCCTAAATTTGTTCTCCCATTCTTAATATATTTGGTCCGGAAATCTTCCAACCGGCCCGTTGAAAAAAAAGGCAAATGCCTTTCCCTCATAAAGGAAAACGTCGATATGGGCTAAGAATAAATTCTTGTCTCATCTAGCCCTTGGCCTTGAGGAAACTGATTGCTCAGCCTTGCAGCGCATAATAACTAGACTGACATCTAAGTGGCCGGCTGCCTGCCACTCTGGCCAGGGAGCCTTCGCTTTCGCCACAAGTGTCGTACGCACGAGCGCTCCACCGGCTCAGTGACCTGGCAAAGGCACCAACCTATGGGTACACCTCGATCCAGTCGAAGGATACCTAGTGTTGGTAATATGCCCTAGAGGCAATCAAAGATATGACTGTATCACGTCTATGTTTATGAGTTATTGGATAAATGTTATTCTGTTCCTTGAATGAATCAGTAATTATATAGATCATCAAGTATGTGACTTATTGGTGAAGCTCTTTAACTTATACAATGTCGTTCTAATTGTATCTCTGGTCATATATCACTAGTCGAAACACTAGTGACTTATCGACCAGCACATGTATTGATTGATGACTATGTTTCACCGATCATGGATATAAGGATATCGAATCAATAATGTGAACACATGTTAGAGAACATGGTGTTGGATAGACCCCACCTTGAGACACTATTAAGATTGTTATGATTCTATGTGTCATTAGTTGGTCTCAAGCAGTGATCAGTGTGTGGGGGCTTGAAAAATGGAAACTACACTTAACAGAGAAGCCACACAAAAATTTTCAGAATTTATTTTCTATTTTAAAACGCTCGATCAATTCTGTTTTGGGTTGATCAAAATGAATTAAAATTTAAACTCAAACTCCAACCGAACCACAACCGCAGCCATTCTTTTCCTCCACTGCTCATTCACTTTTTCCCATTCGTGTGCCCAGCCGAACTGAACAAGCCAACTCTGCACTGCCATTTGATTCCACCCCAACTGAACAACAAAAGCCAGTACAACCACATCTCCACGCCACCTCCTCTCCCCCAACAAAACATACCTTTCTTCTCTCTGCTAGTTCAGTTCTCTCTCAAACAAACTCATTTCTTCTCTTCTCTCCTCCCAATCCAAGAAAGAAACCACAAATCGCTCCCTGCATGCCATACCATCCTGTTGCTCATCACACCAACTTCTCATTCATCCAAGAAATTCTAGCACGCATGGTCATTTGTGCATTTGAGTATTTTGGAGAGAAGAGAAGAAGTGGCAATGGCATGGCCTGGAAGGATTAGCGTGGCGAGCAGTGGACAGCGAGCAAGGCGGGGCAACTAAGGCTTGGCCCAACGGCACGGCGCCTAGGCGAGGGCGTGGCGGCCTGAGCAAGACGAGGAGCTGCTGCAGCTTCAGCTTGCCTAGTGGCACTTTCAGCGGCTGACCCGTGATGGTGGCCGAGCCGAGCAAGGCAGTCAACAAGGCCCCAATGAGAAGGGAGCCAAGGCTCTGCATGCATGTAAGGCGACGCCGAGGTGGCCGGCCGACAGGAGGAAGAGAAGAGAGGAGAAGTGAAGTAAGTTCAGTTTGGTGGCTCTTGCCCGATCTGCTTCAAGCTCATGGTCGGAGGCTCAAACTTCATTAGATAGGCTCCAAACTTGGTGAGTTAGTTCTACACATAGAGCACTTAGTTGTGATCAGTTGGTTTGAGGTTTGGTATAATTGAGCACCGGATTTGAGAGTGGTTTAGTTTGTTCTGTTTGTAGTGTAATCAGAGGTGCACAATCTTGGTGCTTGATCTGTTTGGGGGGGGGTCATATGGTGTCAGATTGGGCTGAAATTTGGATTTCATGTTGAGGACGCATTGAACTGCATTCCTGATAAGTTTCACGCAGTTTGAGTTAGTGGTTTGGAAGTTATGCACTAAATACCAAGGTGGACAGAAACAACGTTACTCTGTTTTAACTGATTTTAGTTACCTCTTGTTAAATGTGGTGGTTGTTGATGATGATGCCAAGTTTATAACTTGATGATGTTGTTTCTAGAGAAGACTCCATTGTATCCACTATTAATAAGAGTGGAATAGTGGACATGGACGAGAGGACAAGCGGACGCGGACGAGTTCAGCGACGACTACGGCGAGCCCCGTCGCGCCGGCCCGGCGCGTTTAGGTGACAATCCCGCCTTTAGCACTTAATCGATTTCTTAGTGTGTGTATGACGTGTAGGTCCCCACTACTACAGGAAGCCACATCACGCAGCGGTTCGAACCGTCATCACGAGCAGTTTGAAACCGTCTATGTTTGTTGATGCGTGATAACGAGGATATTATCACGACGGTAAAAACCGCTCGTGATACTGAAATATCACGACGGTTTTACTAAAAATCATCTGTGAAGGCTAGTATCACGCATAGCGGTTTGGATTAAAACCGTGCGTGATCGAGAATATCACGAGCGGTTCTAAATAAAACCGTCTGTGATTTGTGAATATCACAGACGGCTTTTGTTTAGAACCGTGTGTGATATTCTCCGATCACAGACGGTTTGTTTTCATAACCATCTGTGATATTCTCGTATCCGAGGCGGTTTCGAGAAAACCGTCGTGATACTTGCCTTCCTGAGCGGTTTTAACAAAAAACCGTCTGTGATAGCTCATACCCCTGACCACAATTTTGTTGTTTTCCTGGCTAGCCTCAGGAATTGCTAGCCATGCCCTCTGAAAACAAGCATGCACAAAAACAGATTCATTAGAGATAATCAATTGTTGACAACTCAAAGTGATCATTACTCAAAATAAATTACAAAAGATCGCATTTGTTCAAGTATTGTCGCTATAGTTACAACTGGATTACAATTGTTTACGATGAGAGGTGTCGGCGGGGTGATGCTCTCGGTTGGCGACGGAGTGAAACTCTCCATTGTCGTTAATGATTTCTGTGTTGATAAAGGTGCAGAGCTTTCCTCGAATGTCCTTGTAAATCCAAGACCTGTCGCTACCAATTAAGAGTAAAGTGGTAAGCTATATATATTTAAATTTATAATTAGGAAATAATCTGTACTGCGCGAAGGGCGTCTGATCCGTGTTCACGTACTTCGTGACAAGAATGCTCTTGAAGGTCCTCCACGATTTACCCATCGTGAGCATCGCCGTCCGTCGCACGCGTGCCACATGTGCTACGGAATAGTGAACTTCTCTGAAAGTTACATCCACGCCTTCGCTTCTTTAAATCGAGTCCTTCCACGTTGGTGTGGTGATGAGGACCCGTTCCTTGCAAGTATCCCGCAGATGGTCCGGAATCTACTTGCCGATCTCTTGGGACTCGAGGGACCCCAAAGTCACTTGACCTCCGTGATGACCCGATCGGCCGTAGGCATTTTCGATTGTCCTCTGCCATCTCGCTTCCGTGTCATTACCGTCGACGGTGACGGCGGCCTCGTCGGGGCCTCTTCCATCTGCGGCGTCGGTGTTGGCGGCCTCGTCAGCGCCTCTTCCATCTTCGGGCTCGGTGTTGGCGGCCTCGTTGGCGCCTCTTCCATCTGCGGCGTCGGTGACGGCGGCGAAGACGGTGCCTCTGCCATCTCACTTACTTGCTCTCAGGAAGAAGTACAGAGGTTGACTATAGAGATCAAGATGGCAAATGAAAAGTTGAATGAGCTCATATAGGCTACTAACATTCCAGCATAAATATGAAACAATTAATCTCAGGAAGAATTACAGAGGTTGACTATAGAGATAAAGATGGCAAATGAAAAGTTGACACACTGGAGTGTACCATTTGCGTTGTGCCGTGGAGGATTGGCATGAAGCAAAGGTACACTCAAGTGTGTTAGGATCGACGAAGAAAATACTAAGCAAAGGTTTAATGCTCTAGGGCTCACCGCCTCCCTGCTCCTATTCTAACACTCCTTAATCCACCAGCTTCTCTTGTGATCTTTGTATAGATAGAAACTAGTTATACAAATCTTTTGCCCGATCCTATCTTTGCCCGAGCCTACTTCATCGAGTCCGACACACTGGAGTGTACCATTTGCTTCATGCCGTGGAGGATTGGCATGAAGCAAAGGTACACTCAAGTGTGTCAGGATCGACGAAGAAAATGCTAAGCAAAGGTTTAATGCTTCATGTACAGAAGACTAGCCTTTAATAAAGACATAGAAATAAAATAGAATCAAGCAAAATTTCAGAATTAATCCCAATAAAATTAATTAGCATTAAAGCATAATTCCTAAAGAATTTAACACTCCTTAATCCACCACTTCTCTAAGGAAATGCAAAGGAATCACAGAGCGATTCTTAATAAGAACCGTCTCGGATTAAACCTCGACCAATAAAAGGTCTAGAGATTAACGATTACATGAGACACTATTCCAACATATTGATTGATGATATTATGTGCTCTCGGAAGGATAGTAGCTAAAGAACAAGTCTTTGCCATCTCAATCCTATTGTCTATACTCTTCATTAAATGAATATGATAATATAAATTCAAACTATGAGCTCTAAACAATACTTTGTTAGCTGTCAAATGATCTCAACTCTATTAGCAACAGATTAAACTTCGATCAAGCAGAGGTTGACTATAGAGATCAAGATGGCAAATGAAAAGTCGAATGAGCTCATCTGAGACTACTAGAAGAATCACAAACTAGTCATTAGATTACCAACTAAAACCGAATACTCTCAATAGAACGAACATGAAGAATCGAATAACTAGCTTTCAACCGAAAGTAACCAATTAACAAAGACATCATATTGACAAGTAGCAAGTAATACAATAGAGCTCAAGTATGAACTAACTATCACATTCAATCTCGATATAAGGCGAGTTCATCACGAGCATGTCAACAAAGCCCAGCGATCAATTTACAATGAGCGATGAGCTCAACCGAAAGTAACCAATTAACATTAGATCATATTGACGGTAGCAAGTAATACAATAGAGCTCAAGTATGAACTAACTATCACATTCAATCTCGATTATAAGGCGAGTTCATCACAGAGCATGTCAACAAAGCCCATCGATCAATTTGCAGCGTAGCGATGAGCTCAACCGAAAGTAACCAATTAACATTAGATCATATTGACGGTAGCAAGTAATACAATAGAGCTCAAGTATGAACTAACTATCACATTCAATCTCGATTATAAGATGAGTTCATCACAGAGTATGTCAACAAAGCCCACCGATCAACAAAGCCGAACTACCACAGAGGAGCAATACTCACAAAGAGGATCTTTGCACAAGAACTCACGGTGCAAGGAGGAGGCCGACACGGGAGGAGGACGGCGGGGAGAAGGCAGTCTGAGAGGAGGAGGATGGCGCGGGAGAAGGCCGGTCAGAGGGAGGAGGACGGCGGCGTCGAGGTCGGGGCGGCGACGCCGGGCTTCTGGCGGGAGGTGAGCAGGCGCCGAGGTCGGGGTGGCGGCATCGAGGTTGAAGGCGCCGAGGTCGGGGGCGGCGGCACCGAGGTCGAGGGCGCCAATGTCGGGGGCGGCGGCGCCGAGGTCATAGTCGGCGGTGAATTACGGGCGAGCCCTAAACCCTAGAGGAGGCGAACGAGCGCGCGAGAGCCTAAGGGGCGCGGGAGAGGAAGTGACAAGTGAGAGCAAAACCCTAGTGTTTCCCGCCTTATAAAAAGTATATCACAGACGGTTTCTAATGAGAACCGTCTGTGATATGGAACGTATCACAGACGGTTTTTAAATAGAACCGTCTGTGATTCCTTTTCACAGACGGTTATACTACGGAACCGTCTATGATAACTCTCTTCATTTTCCCGCGTGTCTCTTTGTCTTCATTTTCCCGCATGTGTCTCTTCGTCTCACGATCACATGGCGGCTTCATCTCTTCATTTTCCAACGTCGCTCTGACTCCCCAAATATCTCTTAGTCTCCGTTCCGGCTTTAGAACTTGTTCCATATATAGATGTGTCCCTTCTACATTGTATTTCACACAACCTCCTTGATCCCCTTTCTCCACAAAAGCAAAATGGCTGCCTCCTCTTACAGACACGCGACCGTACACGCACCTCTCTCATTTGTCAGACGTTGAATCGTCTTCTTGGAAGAATACTATTTCAACAATGTCTTCACTCCTCTGTCCGAGAATTTGCGGAGCGGTGGCAGCCACCTTCCGCTGTCTTGACATCCTCCTCCGCCGTGTCTTCCGGTGATCTCCACTTTCGGCGAGTTTACAGCGCCGTCGGCGTGGTCCTCAGCAGCGTTGCACATCTCCGGAGGCTTGCCGTCACTTGGGCTGTAATCGAGGCGTGAAGCGTCGAGTCGACGGGCCGAGACCCTCAAGCAAGAGAAGAGAGCCTATGAGCTCAATTCTTCTTGGTTCAACGATCCGAGGGTCTTGGGAGACACTTTCGAGCAGCGCGTCGATGGGTGGACGCATTTCAGGCTTCGTTCGATCATGAACCGTCCGCCCACGCCGCCGCCTCTGAAGTATTGAAGACGGAGATAGCGACCTACCTCCACCACTAGATAGGTTTCTAGTTTTTTAATCTTTTTGTAAGCGGTAGCCACGTTGTTTGGCTATATATATGAAAATTCCAAAATGAAAAAAAAAGTTTGGAGGTGAAGTTACTATATCTATTTGCCCATAGTAGGAGCTCCTCATCCCATCGGTACTGAAGTGTGGCGCCTGGGGAGGAGCAGCAGGTATGTTGGAGCAGATCTAAGTGGAGCCAGGCGGGGGCCAAGTTGCTCCAAAGCTACTGTGGCGAGAGGCAGTCTTGTGTATGATGAACCTGGCAGCGGTCTTGGCAAAGGATGTGTCGGGCTGAGCTAGGATATCACAGACGGTTCTTAATAAGAACCGTATGTGATAACTAACTATCACAGACGGTTCTACATAAGAACCGCTCAGATAGTACATGACGAACCTAAAACCGTCTGCGATTAGAGGATTATCACGACGGTTTGTTAATAGAATCGCTGCAGGATAATTCACGAATGGTTCTATTCATCAACCATCAGTGATAGATGACTATCACGAGCGGTTCTAAAAATACCGCTCGTGATAGTCGGCCCCGCCACCCGCATGTCCGGACTGACCCAACACAGACGGTTCCAAAGGAACCGTCTGTGATGGGGCGTCTACTATAGCCTGTTTTGTAGTAGTGCCCACATGTCATTCACTTTGGCTAGCTGAGCGTGAGTGTATAAAGTAATGAATACTTTTAGAAATTCCAAAACGAATTAAACTTGCACTAAAAATTCAAATAAGATCAAAAAATTCATAACCTATTCAAAACACCTCCAAATTGAGTGAAGCCAATTATGTTGGTTTTCATTTTTAATGTACTTTCACATGGTATAATTTTGAAACATGTTACTGTCCCAGAAAATTTCAAAGTTAGAATTAAATTCGATAAAAGAATTGTTTTTACAATAGAAATTTGTTTAACTTCAAAAATTTATAGAAAATTCATATGAACTCCAAATGAGATGAACCAAGTTATTTTGGTCATGTATTTCTATTTAACTATGTATTTTCACTAAATAATTAATTTCGGATGAATAGTAATCGAGCTCCATTTTTCAGCATTTTCCAAGATGCTGATTTTCAAACCAGTATAACTTTCACATACTAAATCCAAATTGAACAATTCTTTTACCTAAATTCATCTAAAATTATAATCTATCCACTGTATAAATTTCATGCATTTTGGATGATACTAAATTTTTGGATGTTTTCGTTCATTCGATAGTTGACAAAGGTTCGAGTGTGATCGAGAGTGGTTTTCAGCAGAACATGGACCATCCACAGCAAAGGCAAGCAGTCATTTACCTTTGATGCATGTTGAATTCCTATTAATTTCGAAAATGTATCTATGTTGTTTTTCAAGTATTCTATGCATTGCTTAATTTCAAATATTTGTATGTCAAATGGGTAGTTTAGTTATATCCACTTGCCGCATTGGCCCTCCTTTGAATGTTGATTACCCTTTTACCTTGAATGATTAAGGATATATATTCTATGGGAATGTTTGCTAATTTATAGAACGAGGCTTAGCCATGCAAGTAGTTGTAGCCGAAAGCGGTTGATGGAGCTAGTCCATCGACCGATGGATTGAATCAAATCTTGATGAAATTTGAGGATTATATGGATTGAATTATGTTGAATTCGAGGAATATATCTAGATCTTCGCATCTGATTCTTGTGGACTTGTTGGGTAGTGTTTGTTATGTGTTGGACTTAGACGGATGATAGGGTGATGAAGGGAGGTGGTCCCGGATTCGTGTAGCCTCGTCTGGGTATTTGAGGACCGGTCTGTGGTGTGATGAACCAAGTCTTACGTGCAACCACACACCGGGATAATGGCGAAGGCTTGGCTACATAATTTGTTGTGTGTTAGCTATCAAAACATAATTAGATTGACAATTGTTGTTATTAATGTTTAATTGTTTTCTTGTCAATCTAGTGGGGGTATGTTAAGTGTCGTCTTACTTGCTCTTAAGGGTCTTTTGCGTTTGTGGGTAGCTGCGCAAAGGACTTACTTACACAATGAGGTTCACCTCTGGTTCAATGCGACCGATAGCCTGCCATGGGATCGTTTCCTTGGGTGGTTTGATAGTTAGGACATAACATTGTAACTACCTCGTTATGATATCTCAGTCACACTCCTACGGAAGAGTGCATGGCAATAGTACAAGTTATTTATATCGTGTGGGTAAAGCTGTACACCTCTGCAGACTAATAAATCTATTCGAATAGTCGTGTCCCCGGTTATGGACATCGCTTGTGGGAAAGCATGCACAGTTAGCTTATGGGAAATTGGGTTTGGGTTATGGTTGGAAATGTTATGTCATTGTGTTAGTTGGTTCAGATCTTGTATGTTATCACGAATGGGAAGTTCGCGTGTTGATTTGTTAAGGAATGAATTGTGTCACGAATGGGAAGTTCGTGTGTTGATTATATTTGGAGTATCTACTGTTGTTGATCATAAATTTGGGATTACCTACTGCTATATATTGTTTTCTAAATGTTTTACAAATGGCAATTTGAATCTATATCAGTTATCTCAATGAAAAACTTGCTTTATGCTGAAAATGAACCATGTAAGCCTTCCTTTGACACTTGAATGCATTTATTATATGTTGCTATTCGTAAGTCTTGCGAGTACGTTTTTGTACTCAGTTGCATTGTCCATGTTGTAGGTGAGAAGTCCTTTAAATTGGGTTAAGTATTTTAGACGCTACGACTTTAACTCTAGTTGGTTACTTGTGGGTATGCCAACTCAACTCTTTCTCTTTTATTTCTAAGTTTATTTTCCGCTGCAATTTATTTGTGTTGTTTAGATTTGGCCGATCGGCCCTCTTATGCAAACTTATACCTTAAGTTTCTATTTAATGATGTTGTAAATACGATTCTAGTATTCTTATATATTGTGTATGGATGTGAATGCAATGTTGTATTTGGATATGTGCATGTTAGCCACTGATCATTGGGAGCTAACATGAGACACATATCCGGGCACTTAGAATCGTTTTCGTCTCTCTTTAAGTGTTGCGCTTTTAGGCATAATTACTTAGCTTGAAACGGATCCGATCCCGGGTCGCCACATCGACACTCGATCGAGAAAGTATTGATCAGTCCATGGATGACATAATATCTCACCTGGAGTTCAACCAGATATCGTGAGGCAAGGGGAGAATACACGAGAAGGTCGTTCGATTCGATCGATATCTGGACTAGTCGTATGGAATCTGAGTGGTCGTGGATCGGTTGAACATAATCACTAAGTGGTCGGAACCTACTCGTAAGGAGTTATGAACTGGTCAAGACTATATATGAACTAGTCGTATAGAGATACGAGCTGGTCGTTAGTGATATGGATCTGGTCATAGATCATATTGCATTAAGGTTCGTCCGATATAATTTGTGTGTATTCGAGAATCATTATGTCCTGCTAGGAACCGCTACGACTCATGGTCGGAAAGGGTTTCCGAGTCACAACCGAATACGCATGAACCTACAGGGTCACACACTTAACAGGTTGGAACAAACGTCTTCAGATAGGATCTGTCATGTGCCCTATATAAGGAGATGCATGAGGCTGTTGGGTGGATATGCGAGACACGTGAGTTGCTCCACCGAAACTCTAGCCGCCATCTTCCGGAGAACTCTACCTTGCAACTTGGTGCTAGCACACCAGCGTACGGTGTTCCTTCCCTAGACGTGTGGATATCGTAGAGGAGCTACTACGGTTGCTGTTGCGCTTGAGGACGATCCGCGATCTTCACAAGGAACTGCAGAGATTGCTGAAGGAGACGATCGACTAAGACCACTGCATCGACGTGCTCGACGTTGGATGATTGATTACGACCGCTACGTCGACGCACTCTACGTTAGGTCAAGCTACTCCAGCTCATCTTCCGCTGCACTGCGTGTCTGGTGGTAACGATCTGTGATCATTTTCTTGCATGGCTTCCGGGTTTTCGTAGTAGAATTTTTGAATTGCCTGCTAGTGTAGCCTACCTGTATCCCTTCGCCAAGTACCTCTTCGCACAGTGCAGAGGGTACAGAAGGATCGCCGAAGGCAGTCTCAACTAAAGAATACAATGTACCCTGGAGCGAAGAGGTCCTGAGAGCCCTCGCTCCAGACCACCTCTCACGGAGCAAAGGAGGTCCATGAAGCCTTCGCTCTGGGACCGCCTTGCACGGAAGCTAGGATAAATCAATAATTATCAACCTGTCCTCCATATTTTAAATACGATTTTGTTATATTGAATAATGTGCGCAAATTATAATTTGCTTAGGATAAATAACACATTAAGAACCATCACTTCTGTTATTTTTAACGAAACAAATTTAGGCCTATTTGGATATTATTTTTGGAGTTTTTGACAATACCACAGTTTCTCAAGAATACCATGGTATTAAAATGTTATTAAAAACAGTGGGGGTGTTTGGTTACGACAAATATTATGGTTTTAAAAACCATAGTTTTCCGAATACCATGGTATTAAGAACCTTGCTGGTTCTCTTCGGAGCCAAATACTTGGAGCTACAGCGTTTAGCTCGGGTCTACTGACTTTTGTCTAGAAGTTCGGAGCCAAAGCAAGCTGCATGCATGCATCAATATGCTCTACACATCTCTCCATTGCCCGATATATTGTTACATTTCCCTGTTTTTCAACTTATGTATGCCGTACTGGCAAAACATATCACGTAGGTGATGTGCTTAACTGTTAAGCTTATGGACCATGCATTTCTTTTGAAAATTTAATACTAGGTAGAATAAGAAAGGACAGTTCACCAAGTCCTCTTTTCTCAGCATAACTTTTGGCAAAGCTGAATGACTACCTCGCCTTTGTGAAAGCTTCTTTTCTTTGGCTTATGAGGTATGCGCAGCACGACATCAAAAGAGAAAGGAAAAGGAGAAAGTTAGTCTGAACCGAGAAGTGGAGATGCATTTGGAGGTTCGTTCTTTTGTTTATGAGGTCGATCAATTCTAGTACAATTCCATGTAGATGTCCTCCCTCTCTAAGAAAAGCCGTAACTTTCTTATGTAAAAAGAGAGAAACTGGCGTGGCTTCTCTCTTTTCTCGACATCATCTCTGTATATAATTTTTCTTTTGTTCTTTGCATCGTTGCTAGGACAGTAAAGCGGTGAGATGTAAATCTGATTAGCCTTCGTTTTGCTTAAGAGTCTTAATTCAACTCAGAGTTACATGGTTCAAAGTCTTATCTGGTTTCAACTAAATATTGTTAACAGGCGCTCACTCTGATACGAGAGGGGGCCACTACAGCTCCTGAGGTGAAATTTGTTTCGAATTTGAGTTGGAAGTTAAAACATCTGCTTCCCTTTTTTGAACCGAAAGTTCAATTTTCAAGTTGAAAGTTTGTAATTCGAGTTGAAGCTTCAAAAAAAATCTAGTTCAAAGTTTGGGTTTTTTTAATTCAAAGTTAAAGGTTTTTTAGTTGAAAGTTTTGACATTAAAAAAGTTGAAGAGTGGACGCGGTAATGTATAAATTGGCCGTTTTAGAGTGGTATATATGGTCATTTCATTAATCGTCCGGAAGGTTACCAACAATGCAATTGGAGTGCATTGAATCATGAAGACCGTAAAAAGTTACAAAACAGCATCGGATAGAATAAAGGAGGTGTAAGATTGTGGGGCCCACATCCAATACCAAAATTCGACATATTGACAGCACCATAGAAAGGCAACTTTGCGAGAACCCTCCTCAACTCGAAAACCGTATCATCTGCCTTTGGGACGAAGGCAATAGGGCAGACGAGTACCGTTGATAGCAGAGGGCCAAAACACCGACGCAGATTAACTGTAGCTGTTGTAAATAACGCACAAAAAAAAATAGGAACGGAAGACACAAATTTTATGTGAAAAGCCCTTTTGAAAAATAATTATAAGCACACGAAGACAATATCATTATAGGAAGAGATATTTACAATGAAACTCTTATCCTTTTCCATGGACTACAGAGATATATTTATATTTGTACATGAAAAAAATCCGTGTTGAACTAGAACTATAAGTTGAAGTAGAAAACTCAATTCGTTTCACTCAAACTTAATTCGTATCACACTCAAAGAGAAAGGAAAATGAGAAAGCTAGTCTGAACCGAGAAGTGGAGATGCATTTGGAGGCTCGTTCTTTGTTTTTGAGGTCGATCAATTCTAGTACAATTCCGTGTAGATGCCCTCCCCCTCTAAGAAAAGCGGTAACTTTCTTATTTAGAAAGTGAGAAACTGGTGTGGTTTTTTCGGATTAAGCTTAGTTTTCCTTAAGTCTTTTGATTCGTAATTCAACTCAGAGTTACATGGTTCAAAGTATTATCTGGTTTTAACTAATCTTTACTACTTAAAAAGAACCTAGTGGTGGTGAGTGATGCGTTCTTCGTATCCTCCTCCAATTCTCGCAAGTCGCAACCCTCATCCCCTCAAGAAATCATGTGCCGACGTGTTGACCCGGCCAGTCACCTCGGATACATCGCAATCCCTTCTCTTTGAAAAAAAAATTGTATGAGTGCAGCCGCCGCCTCCCAAATCCCTCACGAACCCTTCCTCCTATTTTCCTACCTCTGATCGCGCAGCCTCCCCTGCTTTCCTTGTCGCGACGCCCCCGTCTCCCGAACAAATCCCAATAGCTCATCTTCCCTCCCAATCAACGCCGCCACTAGACCTTTCATCTACCTTCATCTCCCAGGACTAGTCCCGTGATTGGACGAATCCCCAGTTCTTGGCATCAATGAGGTCAGCATGATGTGGTCCCAACCCTTGGCAGCCAGTGCGGTTGTCTGGCGCCTGATGGTGCGAGGTAGCTCCAGCACGCGGCTTGCAAAGAGGAGATAGACGCGACGCTAATACTCTAGCTCTATTGCACCCTGCACATCAAAGCTATCGAGTAGGTAATGCTTCAGTTCAAGTAAGCAATTTCTCCGTCCAATTTTACTCTTTGATATGCATTGTTGTTTTGTGATTGTTTTCCGTCAATGCACTATGTGAACATCCTAAAGTTTGTCGCTAATGAATTGTACTAATCCTGCCTACAAGATGTTTAGGAGAAAAACAAGTTCACATTGAAGCCTTATGAGTTGCAGCTTGGGCAAAATGTCTAGGACAACAAGCAGTGACTTTCTTTGTGCTAGAATCCCTTCCTAATCAAGATAGCGATAAAGCGGACTTGGACTTGAATTGAGGATTCATAAACATTTGATTTAACTGATCTTCTGCACGTAATGCAAGTGATGCTACTCTCACTTTTTTTAGCTTTATATCTGCTTCAAAAGAGTTTATTAATGTACTTTTGGTATATGTTCTTAACGAGGATATAACAATCCTCATTTTATCCTTTATCTATAATTCTTATTATAGGTAAATATGATGTCATATGGTCCCTGAATATACCCCTTAATGTTATAAGGGAGGAGCCTACTAGGTGGTCGTGAGTTCTTCCACGACCACCCCCATAGTCGTAAGTTATGCTACGACTACCCCATAGTCGTAAGTCTTGCTACGACTACCTTATGGTCGTAAGTTCTTCTCGACCGGTCATCTGACCACCTTAAGATCAATAAAACCCACAGGTAGTGGGTCCAATTGATTAAAGGATTCAAGCAATCATCATCTGTTGTTACTCTCTGAAGTAATAGCACGTAATGCTCCATTATCTACGATACATAGCTGTTAGGCGGCGTGGAGGAGTTAATACACCGTGATTACTACCAACATGCGCTCACTGAGGATGTGATGAGCGTCGCTTCACTGAGAAACTGCCGCTCCTTCACGTACTATATAAAGCGTGTCGAGAGATGGAAAGAAGCGATCGGATCGGGCCATCGGGAAGACAAGTACTATCATCTGTAGTAGTCTTAGTTTTTCCCCCTGATTGTTCATAATACACTCAATACCATACACACACAGGAGTAGGGTTGTTATTCTCTCCAAAGAAGGCCTGAACCTGTATAAAAATTCCCGTGTCAATCTCTCTGCGTGATTCCATTCTAGGAGACCCCCCGAATCAAACAATCTTTACGTAAGTTCGGTTCTAAAACACCGACAGTTGGCGCCGACCGTGGGGATCTTTCGGTAATCTCTTGTCAACATACTCTATGTTTTCCAAATCTCATGCACTCATGGCAGGAGAATGGAACGATGAGAACTGGTTCGACTTGGCGGTCTGTGAGACGTCGACATGGATGCCGGTTTCGATTATGAGCCAAGTGATGACTCATCCGATGGTACTGCTGCCTCCGGTGATCTTCCCACAGATCCAGAAGACAATGCCGCTGGTAGAGTTGAGGAGGGATCCTTATCCCCCACAATAGTATGTCCAAGAGAGGAATCTATCCTCTCAAAGGACAAGGGTCAATCTGACCAGGACCACACCCAGGTGGACTCACCACACGACGAAAGTTTTTCCTCGAAGTGTCCGAGTCCCCCTTAGGCGATCCGACTTGGTGAGGCAAGCTCTGGAAGCCACAATTCCGGGACTTCACCAGCATCTAGTGATCATCTCTCTCCGGATGACACCAGAGAGAGCGGGATCAAACATGCTTTTCCTGCAAATTCGACCATCTCTCCGCAGGTCACACCTGCCGACGGAGATGGTTATAACCCGGACTTCCCCTACCTGGAGGGGATTACTCCAAGTCGCCAAATGGTGTCTCTCGACGACTCCTCAAGCGGGGAGGCCTCGAGCGCAAGTGAGAATCATCAACGGGAGGTCTTCGTCCTTCCCTCGGATCAAGGTCACTCTCCTAGAGACCGAGCCGAGACTCTCCCGAAGATCACACTACGCCCCTCGTGGCAATGGCAAGGACACCACCACCGCGGAACCGACCAACACCTTCATGAACGCAAGAGAAATCCTCGACATTCTCGCACTCCATTGAGGCAGTCTCAAGAGTCCGACATGGAAGATCTTGAGGCAATTCGACGGAAGAAGATTGAAGCCCAGAAGAATTTGCCTAGGTGCATCCAATATCAATAAGAGGAAGCTCGAGAACTCCAGTACATCAATGACTTGCTCGAGAATCCAACTCAAAAGCTAGCCCGAGCACCAGGCTACGACCTCTTCGTCGAAGAGATCGCACAAAGGCTTCGGAACACGATGGCAAGACTGGAAGCACCTCGCCGACATCATTCAGGAAGTCGCAGCTATACGATTTCTTCAGCTACCAGTCGATCGAACATATCACCGCGGAGGAATCGACGCAACAGTAAGTCGCATCGATCTCCTACTCGGAGAAATATCTTCTGAATGACTGATGATCAACAAGTTCTTCGGAGAGGTGATCGCTCACCACTCCGACATGGAAATCTGCAGCTGCAGATAAACTACGAGGAGTATTCCCCTCGTAGGATCGAGACCTATCATAGGTCTGGTCAACTTTATTCACGGGTATCGTGAAATACGACCACGATGATATCAACCCTTCTTTCCTGCAAAGGAGGCGTCAAGAAGTCATTACTGGATGTCGGGCATTCTCGCCTGATCTCCGAGCTGTTCGCTGGCCACCTCGTTTTCGACCAGTGAACATGGAAAAGTTCGATGGTTCCCAAAATCCCATCGAATTCCTTCAGATCTATACAACAGTTGTCCGAGCAGCAGGAGGAGGAGAGCATGTGATGGCAAATTACCTTCCAACTGTGCTCGAAGGATCTGCTCGATCGTGGTTATTGAACCAACCACTCGAGTCGATCTATTCTTGGCAACACTTCTGCGACCTTCTACTGGCGAATTTCCAAGGCACTTACAATGCATACAGGAAGGAGGGCGACTTGCACCGGATGAGACAGAGCGACAACGAGACTTTGCGCCAATTCATCAAGCGTTTTAGTCAGGTTCGTAATTCAATTCCGGAAGTTTCTGACTCATCTATCATCAGGGCTTTCAAGCAAGGAGTTCATAGTAGAAGGATAACAGAAGACATTGCTTTTAAATCCACCTACTTCTATTGCCGAACTCTTCGAGATGGCTGATCGATACGTTACTCCTCTGAGGCGGTCGAGTGGAATAACACAATAGATCGAGAAGACAATACCTCTCAAGAGGCAAGCGACATTGGTAAGAAGAAAGATAAGAAAGCAAAAAAGTCCAAGAACAAGGCGAAGGGTCAAAAACTCTAAGCCAGCGGTTCCAAGGAGGTTTTGGCTGTGAATGATAAAGAGCCACGCACCTCCAAGCCGTACTCCGACCGAGGCAAAGGTAAGCACCCCGATCGGAAAAATGATAAACCTAGGTGGTGTCCTTTCCATAAAAAGGAAGGGCATGACCTTCATAGCTAAGGGTCTTCCAACAAAGCTTGAAGACTACTACAACGGCAAAGGACCACTTCCTACTCTCGAGCAGGTAGGTCAAACGAGTGGTCATAAGTCTTCAGATGACGAGGAGGAGATGCCATTCCAGGATCCGCAACACACCGTCGAGCACATCTACGGGGGATCATCAGCATACGAATCAAAGTGACAGCTTAAGGCTACTGAACGTGAGGTAAACTCCATAGATCCTCCTCTCGTCAATAAATTACCGAAGTGGTCGGAATTCACCATCTCTTTTGAGAAGGATGACTGCCCGATTCCTTCGACTCGACCAGGTCGATATCCAATTGTGGTCGAACCCACCATCAACAATTGTCGGGTCAATCGAGTTTTGGTTGATGGTGGCAGCTCGTTAAACATTTTGTTTACGAGTGCCCTGGATGACATGCAAGTACCTAGGACCAAGGTAAGACCGGTACAATACTCTTTCCATGGGATCGTACCGGGATCTTTGGCCAAACCAATTGGCCAAGTTTCTCTTCCTTTAACATTTGGTTCACCAAGTAATTTCAGGACAGAGAAAATCTCCTTTGATGTGGTCGATTTCGATACGGCATATAACGCCATACTCGGACGACCAACTTTGGCAAAATTCCTAATGGCTACTCATTATGGATATCAATGTATTAAGATGCCAGGTCCCAAAGGAGTAATCACAATTCATTGTGACAAGAAGATGGCGCATACCTGCGACCGTCGGTCCCTCGAGATGGTTGGACAAATACCAACTCGAGAAGAAAGTCAGCCTTCGACTAGCAAGTCGAAGCCTAAAGCTGCATCAAAGCCGAACGACAAGGTCAAAGAGGTTCCTCTGGACGCAGGGGAACCCTCGAAGACTATTCGCATCGGGGATACTTCCGACCCCAAGTAGAAAGATGCCCTCATCGCCTTCCTCCGAGCTAACACAGATGTCTTCGCGTGGCAAGCATCCGACATGCCCGGAGTCCCCAGGGAGGTGATTGAGCACAGGCTAGCTTTACGGCCTGACAAAGTACCCGTAAAACAAAAATTACGGAGATTTTCCCCTGATCGACGAGATGCTATCAAAGCAGGCTTTATAAGAGAGGTCAACCACCCAGAGTGGTTGGCTAATCCTGTAATGGTTTGAAAGTCAAACGGCAAATGGCGTATGTGCGTAGACTTTACTGATCTTAATAAAGCTTGTCCAAAAGACGATTTTCCTTTACCTCGCATCGATCAGTTGGTTGATTCTACTGCAGGTTGTGAAATGTTAAGTTTTTTAGATGCATATTCTGGATATCACCAGATTAATATGTGTCTAGACGATGAAGAAAAGACCGCATTTATTACACCATTTGGTATATTTTGTTATGTCAAAATGCCATTTGGTCTTAAAAATGCCGGCGCTTTTTTTCAACGCTTGATGCAAGCAACTTTTTCATCTCAATTAGGCTGAAATCTAGAGGCCTATGTAGATGATCTAGTCGTTAAAAGCATCAAGAGACTTAACCATATTACTGACCTACAAGAAACATTCGACAACCTCAGAAAACATCGCTTAAAACTTAATCCCGAGAAGTGTGTGTTCGGAATCTCTTCAGGAAAATTACTTGGATTCCTAGTATCTATACGAGGAATCGAAGAAAATCCCGAAAAGATAAAGGCCATTCTCCAAATGCGCCCTCCAACCACAAGGAAAGAAGTCCAGAAACTCACTGGGTGCATGGCGGCTTTAAGTCGTTTCATCGCACGATTGGGAGAAAAGGGGCTACCTTTCTTTAAACTTCTAAGGAAACACAAAGGTTTTGAGTGGTCGAAAGAGGCAAACGCTGCCTTTGAGGATGTCAAGAGGTACCTTACGAGTGCTCCTATTCTAGTCTCTCCGAGGCCAGAAGAAACGCTCTTAATTTACCTAGCTACCACGCCACGAGCGATAAGCGCGATCTTGGTCGTAGAACGTGAAAACATACAACGACGATTTACTATGTAAGTGAAGTTTTGCACGGACCTAAGGGCGTTACCCTCGGTCCAAAAGCTTCTATATGCCCTCCTCATGTTTTCGAGAAGCTGCGGCATTATTTTCAGCGCACAAACTAGGCTGTCTTGCGTCGAGTTTTTTTGGGAGCGATCCTCGAGAATAGGGAAGCAATGGGGGTGCATGGCAAAATGGTCGGTCGAACTTGGGGAGTTCGACATCCATTCGTGTCCCGAACGGCCGTTAAATCGAGATCTTGGCGGACTTTGTCGCCGAATGGACAAATCTGAACTGCTCAGGATCCTAATCTGATTCCCACGACCATGGGCGATGTACTTTGACGGTCGCTTACTTTAAGTGGCTCGGGTCAGGGGTGGTCTGGTATCTCCTATCGAGAGACCTTAAAGTGTGCCATACAATTAAACTTCGGGCCACTAACAACGTGGCGAATCTGAAGGTTTGCTAGGCGGCATCTGACGTGGCGCTCTCGATTCATCGACTACTCGTGAGAGGAGACTCTCAACTAGTCGTGAATCGGTCGGAAAAGAGTACCGGTGCTCTAACCCGATAATGTCTCGGTACTTATCGGAAGTCGTAAGCTAGAAAAGCATTTTTAGGTTTGAGGCACAATTCATCCCTCGAAAGGATAATTTCCTCGCAGACCAGCTTGCTCGAATAGCTTCTTCCCGATCTGTAGTACCAAAAGGATTCTTCTTGGAACAACTCCAAAAGCTGTCTCTGGTCGATGAACCAGAGACACCTCCTATTGAGATGGCCTCTCTAGAATACGAGGATACATGGATGGTGCCCATCTATGAGTATCTTCAGAAGGGTTCTGTACCTGAAGATGATCTCGAGGCAGATCGCTTATCCCGAAAAGCCAAAATGTATACTTTGGTTGAAGGAGTCCTCTATAAACGAGGTACTCAAGGGGTGCTCATGTGATGCATTCTAAAGAGCGAAGGATTAACACTCCTTCACGACATACATGGTGGCATCTGTGGAAATCATGCTTCCTCTGAGCATTTGGTTTTTCTTGCCAATGACCCTTTACGATGCTAAAGAGTTGGTTAAAAAGTGTGTCCAATGCCAATTCCATAATAGGCAAATACACCAACCAGGCTCGGGCATTACAAACGATACCTCTATCTTGGCCTTTTGCAACACAGGGTCTCGATATCCTAGGGCGATCCCCAAAGCTCTAGGAGGTTTGAGTTCCTTTTGTGGCTATTGATCGTTCACAAAATGGATTGAAGCCGAACTGTGACTAGGATAACAACGGGCGACAAAGCGGTTTATGATGAGATCGTAATTACTCGATTTGGAGTACCGAGTCGAATAATTACAGATAATGGTAAGCAATTTTGAGCGCAAAATTTCAGGAATTTTATGACGAGTTGGGTACCAAGTTGTGTTATGTACGTGGCCCATCTTCAAAGTAATGGGGCGATCGAGCGTCAAAAGCGGCCAAATAATGAGAGGAATTAAGACTCGAGTCTTTGACCAGCTCATCAAACGCTCGGGGGCTTGGGTACAAGAATTACCCTCTGTATTATGGGCAGTTCGTACGACTACCAGTCGAGCTACAGGTGAAACACCATTTTTTCTGGTCTTCGGAGCTGAAGCCATGCTTCCTCTGGAACTAAAGATACGGTCAACATGAGTCAAAACTTTCAAAGACTCCAACCAGGAACAACTTCGAGCAAATGATATTAATTTACTTGAAGAAAGGAGAAACCAGGCCTTAATCCGTTCAGCAGTCTACCAACAAGCCCTACGCAGATACTACGATCGTAAGGTCCAACCTCGCAGCCTTGCTGTAGGTGACTTGGTATTGAGACTCTGCCAATCCAAGTCTAATCGGAACAAGCTTTCTCCCAAGTGGGAAGGTCCTTATACAGTTGTCGAAGTGACTCGTCCAGGGTCGGTACGATTGGCAATGGAAGACGGCCAGGTTCTCTCGAATTCTTGGAACATTGACCAGTTACGCAAGTTTTATGTGTAACCAATCATTCGGACAATAAAGACTCAGGTTCTCTCTACCTCTATTGTCTTACTTTTGAGTAGTGCTTTCATAATCTTTCGACTATATTCCAAACACCCAGTTTCCTTTACACTGGTCGAAAGGCAAGTAACATCACCTAGTCGAAGCCTCTCCTCTTTGCATGTGGTCCTGCCCACTAGAAGGAGCTTCCTAGTATCGACTCGTTACTCACTTTTGCCGCCAACACAAAGAGCTCGGGTTCTGTTTAGTCGAAATATTTTTGAAAGCCAACTCTTTTCACCTTAGACTATTTCTTCAGTTCTTTTTGAAAAATATTCTAAGCAGAGTACACTTTTTTAGATTTATTCAACTGCCTTTGGTGTATTCGATTCGTCTCAACTAAGTCGGAGGAAGAAACACATCTAGTCGAAGTCTCTCCTCTCTGCACGTGGTCCTGCCCACTAGAAGGAACTTCCTAGCATCATTCAGTTTCCTACTCTTACTATCAGGACAGACTTATCGAGTCCTCCAAAGAAGGGCGAACGAATTTTTTGAAGTCCTCTGGATGTTTGTTTAACTCAAGTTGCTGTTCTCGATTTAAATAATCTAGTCGGAGATGGTAACATCACTTAGTCGAAGACTTTCCTCTCTGCACGTGGTCCTGCCCACTAGAAGGAACTTCCTAGTGTCGATTCGTTTCCACTATTTTGACTAGTGCATGACAGTCGTGACCAAAAACTACAAGTTAACCAAACCTCTCTGTTTTCAGAAACCCTTTTTAACACTATTTACTTAGTTTGTCTAAACAAACTAGGCAAATAGTCGGGGGCTAGGATAAAGTTATTAATTTGACTTCAATTCTTAGTCTTTCATTCGTTAATTATCTTTTGAGGTACTAACTACTCGACAAGATGATTTGCAGGAAAAAAGATGGATTATATAATACATCAACAAAAGCTTGTTCTCTCACAGGTTTGTTACAAACTACTTTGAAGAGGGAGAGCCCAGTCGCATCTCCTCCGAAACTTTCCGACCAACTGATTGCATTTCTTCCATCAGACGACTTGTTTCTGCTTCAGGGCAGTCGAAGTCGGCTTCGATTGGTTGAACATTAAGGCTGGGGTCTTGAGCTTTAAGTTTTGCCAATGCATAACTTATTGCAGTTTCGACCGCCTCTTTTATCGACTCAGCTTGGTTGGCCTTCAGAGTGGTCACCAGTTCTTGCAAAGTCCCAACTTGTCCCCCAATAGTACTTACGTGAGCAGCTATCGTATCATCTTGAGGAGTTTTTCCCTCAGTGTGTAGCTCACCAAGTACATTGTTCAGGAGCGTGACACTGCCTTGAAGATTAATCTTCATTGCCTCCATCTCCTGTTGGGTACGAGTCGAAGCCTCGCGGAGTTGTTTGTTTTCGACCGCTTGCTCTGAAAAGAATAAGACTGGTCAAGCAAAAATAAACTCCTCGAGGAAAAGAAAACCACAATAGTCACAGGTAAAAGATTTCCTTACTTGCTAGTCGAGAATCCAACTTCTTGATTTCTTCCTCATGGGAAGCAACGGTCTCAGCATGCTTCTTCTCCCATGATTTGATGTCCTCTGCATTTGCCTTAGCAATACGGACAGTCTCGGCATAAATCATGGTTTTATCTCTTAACTCATTGTCAAGCCTTCCCAGTTCAAGGTCCATTTCTAGAAAAGAAATGAGAGTAAGAATAGGGAAAGAACTCGTAAAAGAATGCAGGTAAAGAATTGCTTACCTGATCGTCGGGATTTTAGTCTCGTAATTTCTTCATCTTTATCTCTGGAGATACGAGAAATCTCGCGAATGACCAAAGTTTTATCTTGGACTTCATTCTGGAGCTTTCTCATATCATCTTCTTTTCTAAAAAGAAGCAACATCGAGTAAAATCAACAACATAAGCGGTCTTAAGTTCAAGACTTCTTTGTTTATCTTTTCTGCGCCTTTTAGGTTCTGAGAGTTAGCTTCTTTAAGCTTCCTCAAGAGAATTCTACTTTTTCCCATAGCTTTCTCGACTCCTCTTTTTCACGATCGGCGAGTTGGCGAGGGTCTTTTAAATAAGCTATTTAACTTTGTAAAGGTTAAAAGTGGACATAAACATTATTAAATTGGTCGTAAGTTTTTCTACGACCATTAATCCAGTCGTAAGTTCTTCTACGACCATGGATCTAGTCGTAAGTTCTCCTACGACTAAGCATCTGGTCGTAAGCCTTTTACGACTAGTACCTAGTCGTGAGTTTTTCCACGACAAACCCCGTAAGCACTATATAAGTAGTCAAGTTGAAAACGACTACGAAAAATAGTGACTTACCACCTCTCTGCCTGTTTGCAGAGTTCCTCTTTTTCCTGTCGCAGCTCTAGAAGTTATCGGTGATATTCACTGACAACGGCAATTTGCTCTAGGGCTTTCTGCAAAAGGAAAGACAGTAAGAAACAAGAGAAGATTACATATATATAAGTATCCTTAAATACTTACACTCATGGTTGATCGAGCAAATATTGAGTAAACCAGCTCTGGATGCTTCAGCTTGTCCACTCTCTCGACTTGGTCCCACCAAACCTTCTCAAGACGCTCATTATCAAAAGTGTCCCCTCTATTGGGAATGTCTTTGGGATGAGGGACTCGATGGCGAGATCTAAAAGCAGAAGACCCCACTATGGAAGCAGGGCCAAAGAAATCAGAACAGAAGTTGAAGTATTCCTCATCTTCCGATTCTGAAATTGTAGTTTCTCTTTGGGTACCAGGAAGGAGGTCTGCAACGATTTCCTTTCCCGCACGGTGGTCAGGTACATCACCACCTTGGGCAGAGGCTTCTGCAACTGCCTCTGCTGGTTCTACGACCATTTCAGTAGTCGTAGCTGCAACCTCGGTGGTCATGGCGGTTACCTCAGTGTTTGTGGCCGCTACCTCCGTGGTTGTAGCCGCTACCTCGGTGGCCATAGCTACGACTTCAGTGGTTGTAATAACCGCTTCGGGAGCCACGACTTCTTCCACAACCCGGGCCAAGGATGATCCTTCGACCACTTCTGCTGTCAGCTCTCCAATCGCTGGAGAGGCAGCAATGGGCTTCTCGATAGAAGCCACCTCGGGGGCTGAAGGAGTCGAGCTAAAACAAACAAAAGGATAGCAAGTCAAACTGTGAAAAGCAAAAGGTAAATGCTGTTCTTACACTTTAGCCTATTTTCACATACCTCGCATCTGGACTTAATCGAAACTTTGGAGCCATCTTCCGATGGAAGAGTTCTTCGACTTCTTTTCTCGACCACGTCCGAGTGCGTAACTCGTGTTGGAGAAAAGGCTCGCCCACGACCACGTCTGGTCGTGGATCTTGAACAGGGACCATCTGTCTGGTCTCCTGACTTTCTGGAGGGCCGAGATCAGTCTCGACCACTCCAAGAGTAGCGCTACCCTCAACGGTAGGCTCAGTTGGATCAGCATTGTCCTTCACAAAAGACATAAATTCCTTCCAGTTCTCCTTTTCTAGTTGCTTAACAAAACTAGAACTGGCAGAAACTGTGAAAGCTTTCTTGTCATAATAAAAAGGTACCTTGGCCTTGTGGGCTTTACGCCTAAGAGGTTCTTCAACCTCCTCGGCCTCCTCAGCTGCAGCTGCTTCAGTCTCGGTTTCCGCTATGGCCATGTCCTTGGCCTTGCGGGCCTTACGAATAAGAGGTTCTTCATCCTCCTCAACTTCAGCTGTTTCGACCTCGCCTGCTTTGTAACCATCGTGCCATGAGACCTTGCCGAGGACACAGTCAAACGAAGGAACTTGAGCTTGGTCCTCCCTTGTCGGCGACTCTTGTGAGTCGACGCTTTTTCATCGGAGGAGATGAGCCCTTGTCCACTATCACCCCTGCGCCAATGGTCACCAGTTCGACCTCCTCGTCGTCCCGGCGGTTTTCCATACCTACTTTCTGTAAAGAAAAACAGAAAAAGAAGAATTAATGATCAGTCGTAAGTTTTCTTACGACCAGTACCTAGTCGTAAGCTTTTCTACGACATGTCCCTGATCGTAAGATTTTCTACGATCACTACCTAGTCGTAAATTCTTTCTATGACTATAAATTCCTAAGGATAAAATCAACTTTTGATTACCTTTAGGCGCTCAACCTTTTCCACTGTGGACAAAACCGCAAGGATTTGAGGAACCGCCATTCCGGGTGGCGGGGGCTTCTCACAAACGAGTTTGACTCGAATGTCAATCTCTGCCTGTGAAAGATCTGTATAGAACAGATAAAGATATTCATTAGACAATTTTAAAGAAGACCAAACTAAGAAGTTAAGTCAAAAAAATACTTACCCTCCTCGTAGTCCCTAGTCGGGTCCTTTGGCCCAGTGTACCTCCACATAGGAGGTACTCGTTTCTTTAAAGGGGTAATTCGACGTGTGATGAAATCCTTCACCACATGCCATCCGGTTAACCCCTCTGCTTTCAAATCCTTGATGGCTTGAATATAGGGGGCAATCCGACTGATATCCCGGGGAATCAAATCCTACGAAGCTTTCTTTTGTGACCTTCCCTCGAAGGTAAGGCATCTTGAGGTGACTTTCGATAAAACCACCTCTTCCTCCTAGCGGCTCACGAAGACCTAGTGAACATCTGAATATACTCCTTCGACTTCCCGTCATGGAGCTTCAGACCGCAACTTCCATCTATCCCAGCATGTCGAGCCATTACGTAGAAATCTTGAAAGAGCTCAAGGTCATTGGAATTCCAGTCGCCTCACATAGATACACAAATCAAGCCTGATATTGTGATGGAATTAGGACCAAGGTTTACCAATTCCACCCCAAAATGCTCAGTATGAGTGTGAGAAAGGGTGAGCAGCAATCGTAGACCACACTCTGTCTGGCGTGGAAGGCGGGATTTGTTCATCCTCCCCGACGGCCATTCTTTGCTTATGCGCGGGAACCACTCCACAAAACTCTCTCGGAATCTTCCCAGCGTTGACAAGGGCTTGCATCTTCACCGTATCCATCTCCGACTCGGCCCACTCGGAGACTCTCCCAGCCATTTCTCTCAGAAGGAGGAGATTTTCGATTGAGTTGGCGGCGGAGAAGACAACAACTTGATGAACAGTGGAATGATTTGGGGAAAAGTATAAACTTAGGTCTTACCCCTGGTAAGTATTTATAACCGCGTATCTTGGGCCGGAGGCGTGGCATTCCAAAGGTCGCCACCGTCTCGGGAACCGCTCCAACGGACAGGCTAACGGGTGTCGTTTGAGATTTCCCAATGTGTCCGTTCGAGAAAATCAGGTTTGCTTTTACACCTCAAGCGAAATTACTTCCTTGGTTAGATCCTTTTCAACCAAAGGAAATGATAATCGGAAAGGTCTTTCTAACGATCACTATACTACGACCACCTCGTGATCGTAAAAGTATTCTACGACTATTTGATAGTCGTAAGCAATTTTCTTGACTAAGTATATTTCTGGTCAAAGTAGTATACAAATATCGAAGAGTTTTTCCTTCGACTATCTTTCTACGACCCTCTCATGGTCATAAGACCATCTATAACTCCTTTACCAAGTAAGTTACTTTCACTTGAAGCTGGGGGGCTAGATGACGAGGATATAACAATCCTCATTTTATCTTTTATCTATAATTCTTATTATAGGTAAATATGATGTCATATGGTCCCTGAATATACCCCTTAATGTTATAAGGGAGGAGCCTACTAGGTGGTCGTGAGTTCTTCCACGACCACCCTCATAGTCGTAAGTTATGCTACGACTACCCCATAGTCGTAAGTCTTGCTACGACTACCTTATGGTCGTAAGTTCTTCTATGACCAGGTCAGCTACGACCACCTTAAGATCAATAAAACCCACAGGCGAGTGGGTCCAATTGATTAAGGGATTCAAACAGTCATCATATCTTTGTTACTCTGCGAAGTAATAGCGTAATGCTCCATTATCTACGATACATAGTTTGTTAGGCGGCGTGGAGGAGTTAATACACCGGTGATTACTGCCAACATGCGCCCATTACAGGATGTGATGAGGCGTCGCTTCACCTGGAGAAACTGCCACTCCTTCACGTACTATATAAAGGCGGCAATCAGAGATGGAAAGGGCGATCAGATCGGGCCATCAGGAAGACAAGTACTATCATCTGTAATAGTCTTAGTTTTTCCCCTGATTGTTCAGAATACACTCAATACCATACACACACAGGAGTAGGGTTGTTATTCTCTCCGGAGAAGGCATGAACCTGTATAAAAATTCCCGTGTCAATCTCTCTGCATGATTCCATTCTAGGAGACCCCCCAAATCAAACAATCTTTACGTAAGTTCGGTTCTAAAACACCGACAGTTCTAAAAACAATGCTTTGGGTTATGCATATAAATAATTGTTTAACGGTGTTAAATGGGACAATTTCGATCAAGTGATTGCTTACTCTTTATGCAATTTGTTGCAAACCCAGCCTATTGGCATTTCACTAATTATTCATTTCCCTTGTGTGGTAAACATCTTATCAGGTTCGATTACAAATAATTAAAGTTTATTATTTGTTTCCCCAAAGTGGAGACATAGCCAAGGGTACGGTGTAAGGCGAACACAGTACTAGAGGCGCGACATGGACCACAATAGTGCTCAGATTAGTGTCTTGACGGGTTGACAACATGGCGCAAGCCAAGCCTGGCAATGCTGGCATGATGTGCTGGGGTAATACATTTTTTATTGGCTAAGTTTGTTATGTATTCTATTGAAACTACATGCATTGACGTCGTACCAAGCAACATTCATAGAACTATTTTCAAATCATGCCAACAACTCAACTAGTCTTCGAATAACGTGGGGAGATTCAGTTGTTGTTGAAAACCATATCTCAGAGGGAGACATCCCTATCAGAATGCAGAACAAGCAGCAACATCCTCATCTTTTCTTACACCCTCTCTGTATCAGAGCTCGACCAGACGTCGTGCCGAAGCCAAGGTTGTGTTGTAGGCTGAGAAGCTAAGCACGACAATATATGTGAAGACACGACGCGGATTGGCACGGATCTCAATAACAACAGCTTGACATGCTAGAGTAACATGCTTTTTTATCCGTAGCGAAGCACGGGCACTCAACTAGTAGTGTTAAAAGGCAAAACGCCCACTTGATTTATCGGATCAATGCGTTGGGACATCCGGTGCTTTGGATGAGAGAAATTTTATGATACATTCTACCGGTAGTATATGATGGTAGTATAAATCAAATCTGACCATTGATTTGTTAAGGGTATAATAGACTTTTCTTTGTATTTATAATTTTTTTCTGAGGCTATTATAGACTTTTCCAACTAGGGGTGAAAATATTACTCTTGTGTGATCTCTACCTGAGCAATTATAATTCTATCCACTTAAGATTTTACTACTCATACTACCAGGTGTAGTATAACTAAATCCTAACTAATCTAAATTATTGGATAAAAAAGAATGGATGGCCTATATTAAATTGAGTGTACCATAAAAGAGCTCTCGAAGGAAGGCCACCTTACATGTGCAAGTATCCGCTAGCTATTCTTACTTTGTCTACACCGACACCGCGACGAGAGGAGCTGCACGTGCTTGGTGCCTCGCCACCCGCCACTGGTGTACCGTCGTACCCTCTGCCACTTGCGGTGCTCTCTGGTGTGATAATCCAACCCTAAAACTAACCCTACCTACTGTTTGTGCACCACTGCATCTGTGGCCTCGCCGACGTTGACTCTAATATCAAAGGGGGCCACTACTGCTCCTGGAGTGCGCCACTATGGTGAAATTTGTTTCAAATTTGAGTTGTGTGGATGTCATGGGGATATGCCTGAAATCTTAGGATGATGTTACAATTGGCAATGTCGTTGACGGTTTGTCGAATCACGTGTTTTTGGCAAAGCTCCAGGTCTGTCAGGCCTTTGGCGGTCTGACCAGCCATTGTGGCGGTCGGCCCGCCATGCTATGGTTTTTCGAAATGGTTCTTTGGCGGTCGAGGCGGCGGTGCGGTCGAACCGGCCATGGTGGCGGTCTGACCGGTTTTCACTTGTCTCGTCGTCCTTCGTGGCGGCGATGTTTGGAAGTTAGGTCAAGTTCATGGGTTTCATGGCATATGTGTTGCATGATGCATGTTTTGACTAACGTGGGTCAAGTTGTGAAGAACTTGTTCCTGGATTCGATTTCTTTGTCTATCGATGTGCAGGATGCTTGGAAGTCAATGACGGTCAACGGCGAGGATGATCGGGACTAAGCTTGGAGAGCTGAGGTCCAAAACGATCGGGGATGCCGGGTGAGGTTAATGGAGTCAAGCATTGTGCAAGAGGGACAAAGGTGACCGAACGGGCAGTTCGGTGCGACGGAGTTCGATCAAGCGGCGAGGTGGGTCTGCAAGTGCCATGGTGGTTTCGGTGGGAGCCGGATGGGAGAGACTTGCCGACATGAAGAGAGCATTGGATCAACCTACACGTGGCGAAGCATGGAGGTGCTTCACGAAGATGGGACTCGGTCTTTGCAAAAGATCGAGAAGGGTATTTTCGTAATTTTACCAAATACCGCCTTGGTGACCTTTTGCCAAATCACGGCGCAAGATGGCGCTAGGTGAAGTGGATTAGGTCAAGAGATGAAGACGGTGTTTTAAAATGCGTGCGTGTGTGACCCGTTTGTTTTGGGCCTTAACGGGAGCCCATTAGGGTTACTCTTCTAGAAGGTCTAAGCCTCCACTATAAATAGAGGAGGGAGGTGGCTGCACCCCCTCAACCCTTTCATTGTGTTTGAAACCCTAGTTTGCTTACAGAGAGGATTAGTGGAGGTTAGGGTTCTAGAGAGTTGGATTTGATTTCATGCTCATGTATTGAGTCTTTGTCCTCCATTGATAGAGTGGCTGTAAACTAATACAATATCAAATCAATCCAAAGAAAGTTCTCTCAAAGATGAGTTCATTTGCTTTCCTTCTCTCTATTTGGTGATTTTGAGTCTTTCTTTGATCCGCGAGTTTTTGGTTTGTTTCTTGACGTGATCTAACTTGCTGTGACATGTGGGAACCCATCTAGGATCATCTTGATCATCAATCACCCACGAGCAAGTCTCTAGATCATATTTCGTATTTAGCTCGGTTTTTGAACCACCTTCGCTCAAACTGAAAAAGATAGGAACTTTGGCATGGATCTCTACAATCTTTGATTGGAATAGGTTCCTAATATCTTTTAAAAGGTGTGGTTCAAATTTCGTGGAGTTTGGCCTTACGAATCAAAAGTTAGACCGATTTTAGTTTCGGTTTTCGGGCTGTCTGCTGTTCATCGTTAGGCTGGAGGTCAGACCGCCAACATCAGAGGTCAGACCGCCCCATGTAGCGGTTAGACCTCCAATATCAGAGGTCTGACCGCCCAACACTTGGTGATTTGAGTTCTTGGTTGTTTTGGGTGTTTTGCTTTGGGGTTTGGATTGAATTCAATACAAGTTATCCGCTGCACTTGTACTTTGATCTCCATAGCTTCCATAGCTATAGCTATTGGAGTGAATTGGTGTTGAATTCGATCCTCGTGAAAAAGTGAGCGTGCTCCTATTCAACCCCCCCCCCCTCTAGTCGCCTTTTCGGTCCAACAAGTTGAAAGTTAAAAAATCTGCTTCCCTTTTTTCATCTGAAAGTGCAGTTTTCATGTTGAAAGTATGTAATTCGAGTTGAAACTTTAAAAAAATTCTTGTTCAAATTTGGTTTTTTTAATTCAAAGTTAAAGGTTTTTTAGTTGAAAGTCTTGACATATAAAAAGTTCAAGAGTAGACGCCGTAGAATAGGCGAATATATGCCGGTGGACACCCGTAGAATGGGTGTATATGTATCACTGGACTAGTGTGTATTAATAGGCTATGACAAAGCTAAAAGCAAGCGATAATATAAAAATTGGCCGTTTTAGAGTGGTCTCATCATTTCATTAAGGATAATGCTATGTCTTGCCGTCCGAGGCATCATAAAAAAAATATCGGACGTTGTCCCTACCATCCATTCCCACGATGCATTCATTTCCCTAGTCTTCCTCCGCACAAAACTTATCTCTCCTCACCACATAAATCACTCACCTTCCCCACACTACTCCTTTGCTGCCCCCACGATCTCATTCTCCTCCACAAGTCTTACTGGAGCTCACCGCCACAGACACACTCCTCCCCCCCCCGCCCTTCTCTGGTTGGCGAGGAGGTGACATCCGGCGGTACGCCTGGTAGCGAATAGAGAAGGGGAGGTAGCAGGCGAGCATAGAGCTACCTCCTCCTCGTTGACCTCACCTTGTGTGGGCCCGACAACGAGACAATGGAAGGCATCCTTTTGCAATGAGGCTCGGAGAGCTAGCCGGCAATCTCAGTCATCAAATCTATTGACATGGCATCCGCCTTGGTATGCTTTTTCTGACGACATTTTCTCGAATTGTTGGATAGTTGTTTATCAATTGTTGTATGAATCGTTGTACTTTGTTGCAATGTGGTTTTTCAAATGTTACACTAAGATGTATTTGTTGCAATTGCCACTAGTATAGACAGGGTTATCACAGATGGTTCAGAACCGTCATTACAGACAGTTTTTGAACCATCTGAATTTGTGTGTCTGTGATAACAGGCGGTTATCACAGACAGTTTTTGAACCGTCTATGATAAGGTACAACACAGACGGTTTTTTGTTGAAACCGTCTGTGAAGGGCTAGTATCACAGACGGTTTCCACAAAAAACGTATTTTGTTGCAATCGAGTGTTTTTGATTTGTTGCATAAGAAAAAACTTTTGTTATGGTAGGGAAGTCCATTTGTTGCCCCGATGAATCCGTGCTTGTTGCATTTGTTGTATAGGATGAGGATTTATTATATGCTCACTGATTTTTGTTGTGCATCACCAATTTTTGTTGTGTCTCCAATTTTTGTTGTGTCTCGTTGATTTTTGTTGTGCCCGATATATTTTAAATTAGATTCAACGATGGAGATGTGTACGTCCGGCGCTGGCTGCTCCCTCTAATTAATCGTCGGGAGGGTTACTTGCAATGCAATCGGGGTTCGTTGAATCATGAAGACCTTAAAAAGTTACAAAACATATCATCGGATAGAATAAAGGAGGTGTAAGATTGTGGGCCCACCTCCAATACCAAACTTCGACATACTGACAGCACCATAGAAAGGCAACTTTGTGAGAACCCTCCTCCTCAACTCGAAAACCCTATCATCTGCCTTTGGGACGAAGGCTTAGACGAGCAGCAAAAAGGCAGAGGACAGAGGACACGATCTCAGTCCTCCCCTCGTCTCCATAAATAAAAGCCAAGGAAGCCATCGATTCTTGGATTCCCCATTGATTCTTGGATTCCAGCTTACAGGCTACGCACATACCCTTCTCTGCTGACCAGACACAAACACTTAACTAGCCTTTCCAAATTAATGCGCGTGCGGATCGAAGAAGCTGAGCTTCCAATGGACTTTACGGACGATGTTAAGTGTTCCTTGGGCAGCGGCGTGACTGCGAGCGCCATGGCGTCCTCGTACAACGACCAGATTCGCCCGCTCCTGGACGCTGTAGACCGCCTGCGCCACCTGAGGGTGAGCCAGGAGGGCATCCAGCTTCCCACCATCGTCGTCGTCGGCGACCAGTCCAGCGGCAAGTCGAGCGTGCTGGAGTCGCTGGCCGGCATCAGCCTCCCGCGCGGGCAGGGCATCTGCACCCGCGTGCCGCTCGTCATGCGGCTGCAGGACGACCCCGCCGCCGACGAGCCCGTGCTGCAGCTGGAGTACAGCAGCGGCCGCGTGGTGACCACCTCCGAGGCCGAGGTCGCCGACGCCATCAACACCGCGACCGCCGAGATCGCCGGGGCCGGCAAGGGCATCTCGGACGCGCCCATCACCCTCGTCGTGCGGAAGAGGGGCGTGCCCGACCTCACCCTCGTCGACCTGCCCGGCATCACCCGCGTGCCCGTGCAGGGCCAGCCGGATGATATCTACGACCAGATCGCCAAGATCATCAAGGCGTACATCGCGCCCAAGGAGAGCATCATCTTGAACGTGCTCTCGGCCACGGTGGACTTCCCGACGTGCGAGTCCATCCGCATGTCGCAGCAGGTGGACCGCACCGGCGAGCGCACGCTCGCGGTGGTCACCAAGGCCGACAAGGCCCCAGAGGGCCTGCTCGAGAAGGTCACCATGGACGACGTGCACATCGGCCTGGGCTACGTCTGCGTCCGGAACCGCATCGGCGACGAGACTTACGGCGAGGCGCGGGTGGCGGAGGAGCGGCTGTTCGCACATCACCCTCTGCTGTCCACGATGGACAAGTCCATGGTTGGTATCCCGATGCTCGCGCGGAGGCTGACGCAGATACAGGCGTCCATCATCGCCAGGTGCCTCCCCGACATCGTCAAGAAGATCAACGAACGGCTTAGCCACAGCAGCGACGAGCTCGGCCAGATGCCGCCGGATCTCAAAAACGTCGCCGACGCGGTGAAGGCGTTCTTCCAAATCATCAAGCAGGTGTGCGCTTCGCTGGAGAAGGTGCTCCTGAGGGGCGAGTTCGACGAGTACCCGGACGACCTCCACTTCCATGGCACGGCGCGCATCGCCGAGATGCTAGCCAGCTACGAGCGTGAGCTGCCTGCCCAGAACCCAACGCAGGACGGCGAGCCGTTCCTGGAGGAGGAGATGCGCGTCCTGCAGGAGACAAAGGGCATCAATCTCCCCAACTTCCTGCCAAGATCGGCGTTCCGGGTTCTGCTCATGAAGAAGGTCCAGACCATCGCGCACGTGCCGCACTGTCTCGTCAACCAGGTGTGGGAGTACGTCGAGGACCTGGTGATGAGGATACTGCTGCACCACTCGCACAACTACCCCCAGGTGCAGTCGTCGTGCCGCCGCGCCGTCCAGAACCTCATGGACAAGGCGCGGGCACGCTCGACGCAGCACGTGAACGAGCTGATCGAGATGGAACAGGTGGCCGACTACACGGCGAATCCCGACTACATGAAGACATGTACCCGCTTAATGGAAGGCCATGGCAGTTTCCGCGAAGCCGTGGAGGACCACTCAAAGTCCACGGTGGTTAACCTCCAGGGCTTTGGAGAGATGGACGTGTCGCACCTCAGGCAGCAGAATGCTGAGCTCGCTGGGCAGGCCTTCGACCTGAAGGCGCGCCTGACGGCATACTGGAACTGCGTCGTGCTCCGGCTCGTCGACGGCCTGGCGCTGCACGTCCTTTGCAGCATCAAGCGGCTCGTGGAGAAAGAGTTCGAGGAACTGGTCGCAGGTGAAGTTCTGGGCGACAGGATAGACGGCGTGGAGCAGATGCTAGTGGCGTCGCCCGGCACCGCCGCAAAGCGTCAGCGCCTCATGAATAGCATCTCACTGCTCCAGGAGTCCAGGGCAGCCGTTGCAAATATCATGGACAGGATTAACGCGGCAAGCGGCGATCACGTCTAGGTCGATCGATCGGCGACAGGTGTATGCTACCATATACAATAATTATGCATCTGGCTACTCGATCGCGTTTCATCCACCGTGTCTTGCATTGGTTTCTTGGAATAATAATTAGTTAAAGTGTAATGGGATCAATGCTAACAATGTAAGAAAAATCAATTGCAACTTTGATCAGTTTAAACTTAAAAAATTGAGACGTGCGCAACGAGATTGATCAGTTGTTATGGTTTTGAACATTGGTACGGTTTAGTTTACAAGGTGCAACTTTGATCACCAACTAGAATTAAGCCTGTGCATTGCAACGGGCAACTTTGATCCACTGCTATGTTTGTAGAAGATGGGTCAATGTTGGCATCTTGGTTTGTGAGGATACTTTGAGCAATTAGTGTTGGTCTGGAATAAAGGGTATTGCTTAATTGCTGGATAAAAATCTGAATTTTGAGGAAAATTTTGGATCTGTGAATAAAGGGTAGTACTAGGAGCCTGGAGCCCTGGACTGAGGTGAGTGATCTGTGAAGGGAGAGTTTGCTACGCTGAGTTTGATTACACGAGTCTGTCCCTGGGTACACATTGCTGGGCTGTTCTATTCTTATCTCAGCAGGAGAACCCTTGTTATGCTCAAGACACTCCAACCTAGGCCGTGGGCCCAGGTGGCGACTCCAACTGGTCACGATATTTTGGGCCTCCGTGGGGCCAACTGTAGATTGGGTAACAAATTTTGATGTATTGTCACCGGATTTTTGGGCTTTCCCTGCAAAAACAGGTTCCAAATGGCAAAGGTTTGCCGAGTAGTGAAATTTGTGGCAACGGTATGTGACTTGAATCACATGATTATGTTACCATTATTACTTTCTTACTTTACAACTTGGAAACTCGCTTTATGCAAGTGGACTAGATACGACAACTACTCCTTTGACATAGCTTGCATGTATTAATATATTTGCTTAATGTCTTACGGAGTACAATTTTGCACTCACATTTGCTTGTTTAACAAATATTAGAGCAAGAGGAAGAAGACCTAGCAATTGGTTATTATTATGCCGTGGGTTTTGGTGATGATGACTTGTATACCAGGGCGTTAACCCGGTCAGTTGCCCGTGGGTTGTGGCATACGACGAGGGCCCTTTTGTCCTTACTTATTATTGTTTCCGCTGCAAGTACTCTCTCTTTTTGAACTATTTGGCCGGTCGGCCTATTTGTGTAAAACTTGGTCGTGTAGACCTATGTATGGGTACCTATTAATACGTGTCTTTTGAATCATGTTGTATGTATGAAATGTGTATGAATGTGATTATCAATGTTGTGGATCTATGTATTAGCTATTAATCATGGGATTAGTAAGCCCAAATCCCAACCCAACTCCGTCCTCACTGAAGCCTCCTTTGAAAATCTATCTCCTAAACGCCAAAGTGTATTTCCCTGATTTTACAACTCCACTTAACCTGACAGTCTCTCTCACTCGCTATCACTGACACTGCGGACCCAATCGTCAGGCCGTCGTCCTCCTCTTGCCAGTGCCATGACTGCACTGTGCAGCTCCACTCGCCCAGCTTTTCCAGCACATCCCTTCCTAGTGGCGAATCCACTGGGTGGGCTTCATCAGGCTGAAGCCCACCCTCCAGCTGGCCGGAACCCCCCCTCCCCAGCAATTCAACCTCCGGAGCGGCTGCCATGGCTGTGCCTGTGCGTGCTGGAGTCAGAGGAAGAAGAGGATGGCCGAGAGAACGATGAAGAAGAACGTGCTCGCTGGAGTGGAGGCCCGAAGCAGCGAAAGCCTAGCGGCCAGGCCCAACCCACGTTCCCCACCGCACAGGTCCCACAAGGCAGTCGGCAGTCCCACGTTCCCTGTTTAAAATTCCCCAAATCCCCAATCAATTCTCCAACTGGCCAACCCGAAATCCAAATCCCCAATCGACAAATCGAGCACCGAGGGGGCAACATGGAGCGCCACGGCCCAAATGGGAGGAGGAGGGCTGGCCGAGGAGGCGAGGCGGGCGCGGCCGACGCCGTCGGCCGCCGCGCCGAGGAGGAGGAGCGGAGGTTGCGGAGCTGCCGATCGCAGCCTACGGAGGAGGCCGAGCCGCCGAGGCCGAGCCGGAGGAGGAGAAGGGCCGACCGCCGGAGCCCGGAGGAGGCGAGGGCGGGCGCGGCCGACATCGCTCGGTCGTCGTCTTGGAGGAGGAGCGGAGGAGACCGAGCCGCCGACGCCGAGGCCGGAGCCGGAGGAGGAGGAGCGCCGCCCGGGAGGAGGCGGGGGCGGGCCGCCGAGCCGAGGAGACGACTCGGCTGGGTCTGGGTCGCGCCATCGCCGCTTTTTCCTCGCTTCCACTCTTCAAGTCTTCAAGTGATTTAAGTCTTTTGACTGCTCACTGCTGCCACTGGTGTCTGGTATATACTAGTTACTACTAGTTAGTCACTTAGTCATTAACTCATTAATCAATTACCCATTTGTTAATTGTTAATTGTTAGTATGCTGCCACTGGTATATACTAGTTACTACTAGTTAGTCACTTAGTCATTAACTCATTAATCAATTACCCATTTGTTATTTGTTAATTGTTAGTAAGTTTGATATAGTGTGGTAATATGGTATATATATACTCAATTAGCCATTAATTCATTATTCATAGGTTTGCAATTATGGAGAAACGAACTTTGCGTAATTATTTTACAAACAATTCAAGTAGCACTCCCCCAACCGATGAGAGCGCAACTCAACCAAAGAAGCCTCGACTAGAATTTAATCCGGATGAAATTATTGCCGATCCGGCGCATCGCATACCAATAGAAGATTTTCCAAATGAAATTAGAGATGAAGTGAGGAGGACATATTTGTTGAATGGTCCAACTCGAGCAATTGGGCATGCCTTTCTGAAGACATTGGATCGTAGAATGAATTTGCCTCGTGAAAGTCGTGATTCAAGCTAGCGTCTTAGTAGTATGATTCTTTTATATTTTTATTTTGAATGTTCATGATCATTTAAGTACAATTTGCTATTGTATCATTAATTTTTCTAATTTTGATGTACAAGTTGTTACCTACTGGAAACATATTTACATGTTTTAGGAGATGTACTTTCCATTAGCGAGGTATCTTTATTGTATTTCTCTTTTTTTTTGCTTTTATTCATGTATGAAACTATGAATTTGATTGCACAAGAATACAAGACTATGTTTGTTACAAATTAGTTTAGTCATTCAAGACTTTCAACGGTTAGCCCACTCTTATTTTTCATCCTGAATTCGCCACTGTCCCTTGCCACGTCTTGGTCACCTTTTCCATCCCTGCAACACGTCTCCTCTCTCCTCCCAATCTCCCCTCTTCTCCTCGCAATCACGCCTGCCGCAATGGATGCACCCTTTTCCTTTTTCCCAAAGTGACCTCATGTTCCCTCTGTCGCCCGCGCTCCCCTGCCTTGACAAGGCCTTCTTTTCCTGCCGTAGCTCGCTGCACCCCTCCTTACTCTCTTTCTCCCTTCTTTTCTCTATTTGGTCAAGCGCTGCCATGCCCTACTTTCCACCACCGTGCCCTTTGCTGCCCTTCATCCCCGAGCTCACAACTCGGCTGCCGCTCATCCTCTCCCACATTGTGTCGTCTCCCGAGCACGAGTGCCACCTTTTCCCCACTCTGTAGGAGCCCACCTCGCACCCTCTTGAACAGGATGATCCGATTGATTAGGAGAATTAATTGTGAATAAGAACTTGTAGACAAGAATACCTAGTCCCTACATAGCAATTAAGTAACTAGCTACTTAACTCAAGATAGTTATTAGCACATATTATATCTGGAAGCTAACCTAACATAATAGGTGTGCTTAAGTATATACATGGCAGCTGGGCCTGCTCGATTTGAGGGTAATTCCATAAATAAAGGCCTTATAATTATTATAAATTTTTAGAGTGTCATTAATATTCATTCTAAAAGTGCAAACTTGAATAGGAAATCTGATAAAAGTATAATTATATACATAGGGTTTGCATGACCGCGTAGGTAATAATGTTAGTTGGAAGGATTAACTCAACGATGTCACTAGCACCTAAGGATCACTTTTTGTTTTGTAAGGATAATATCTCGTTACTATCCATATGTCCTACCTGACTATTATGGACCCTCCTTAAATAAATATAAATTGATAACAAAATAAATCATTAAATTAACTAGGCCTCCTGTGCAAGTCATGGTGAGGTGCTCTCTATAATTCAACAAACAAGTCAGGATTCAGTTAGTCCTATTTACCCCCCACATCATTATATGCACGTCCAATAGAAGAGGAATCCATAAGATAAACAAAGATCAGTAGATTCTACCTTTTAACATAACCTCCTGTAGGACCGGAAAGGCGACTAAAGGGGGGGTGAATAGGCGCTTTCTCTATTTTTCACCTCGATCGAACTCAACACTATTTTCACTCCAATAGCTATAAAAGCTATGAAGATCTGTATACAGGCACAGCGGATAACCTGTGTTGAATCCGATCAAAGCCCAACTAAAAGACTAAAAACACCTCATAACTGTATGCACAAAACTGCAGATAAAATCAAGCCGCGCACGACTCCCATCGATTCAATCCGGTTGGCACAAGCACGCACACACTGCAGCTAAAAGCAATTAAGAAACTAAACAGTTTGGTCACAGCAGTAATAAACAAAAGTCAGTCACATCAAAGATGGCAGCCCAAGCTAAACTCAGAGAATCACTCGCACACGTAAGACCGCAGCCAAACCAATTTGGTGGATCTCAGATCGAGCAAGGATTCATACAGTAGGCAAAATACTAATCCAAACTCAAAGCACAGATTTCTGTCTATCTAATAACTCCAGAAGCTGCCGCCACAAGCTCCTAAGATGATCCATTCACACGCATCAAAACAGGCAGTGAGAATAAACAAAACCTTGAAACAAGGAATGCCAAAAATGAGTCGATGCAGATTCAAGCAATGCGCCTGTGTCATGCACGAGCAAAACCAATGCTTGAGAACACACACCCGCTCTGTTGTCTTCAAAGCCACGCGCAGCATGTCCAACATCAAAACTCACAGTGAGTAGAATCATTGAAAACAAGCCAAGGCAATAAACAAACATTAATTCAATGCAAAATCGCTGCGCCACTGATTTCTCTGCTAGGGACAAATACCAGGGCTCCTCTTTTCTATGGGTGCAACACGCTTACAGCAATCAATGTAACCAAGATTAAGTAGTCAGCCTCACCAAACTTTTTCTAAGCAAACCGCACCAATCAAAACCGAACATTAACTCACTGCAATTTCAGACATCACAGTCGGCCGCCACGGACTCCTCAAATCACTACAGGTGCACTCACACAAAGGCCATTGCCAAATAAAAAATCAGCCGCCATTTTTCTAGAGCTACTGTATGCCAGATTTTTAGAGGAGCAACAGACCGATCTTGCACACCAAAAACATTAATCATATCATTGAGCAGTCAAGGCGGTAGATGAATCAATAAAACTAAAGGACACAATAGCAGTCAAAATCAAATCAATGCAACAACTGTGAACTAGTCCCCTTTCATGCAAGAAGCAAAAAACGGAAAACCAAAATCAACTAACAGAGTAGTCACAGGGGCAAAGCATCACACGCATAGAGTCGGATCAACAAACCGCACAAACAATTAAGACCACAAAGAAATCTGCAGGCTCCTGATTTTTCGAGTGCTCAATAAATGCATGTCGATCACGGTTCAAAAAACACAAAACAAAAACAGCGATAAAAAACAGAGCAGTCGCCGCCAAGAATCACACCGGCCGCCACCATTTTTTTTTGTCTACTGGCTTCCTACAGGCGCCGCCATTTTTTCCTCAAAAACGCCCTCACTTTCCTCTCAGTCAGGGCTACTTTTTCCTAAGCAGCGGGACGCACCAAAAAAACGTCCAACCCTAATGTCCCATCTCCTATTCCTTTTATAGGGCAGCCTCTAACCCTAATGGGCTTCCGTTAAGGCCCAACAACAACGGAACACATACGCACGCATCTCAAAGCGCCGTCTTCATCGTCGATTGATCTAAACCGCTTCACCATCGCCGACCACCGCCGCGCTTAGTCAAAGGTCACCAAGTTGGTATTTGGTAAAATTACCAAAATACCCTTCTCGATCCTTCTCCAAAAGACCGAGTCCATCTGCGCGAAGCACTCGCCTGCTTCGCCACGTGTAGGTTGATCAACGGCTCCATGTCGTCAAGTCTCTCCCGTCCGGATCCCACCGCACCATCGAGCACTTGCAACGACTCGCGCCGCTTGATCCAACCAACAGATCAATCGCCTGCTCGGTCATCCTTATCCATTCTGCGCCATGCTTGAGTTCATTGACCTCACCCGGCATCCATGATCGTTCTGGACCTCAGCTCTCCAAGCTTAGTCCCGATCCTCCTCGCCGTTGACCGTCGTTGACCTTCAAGCCACCTGCACAACAATAGACAAGCAAACACGAATCCGGGAACAAGTTCTTCACAACTTGACCCACGTTAGTCAAAACATGCATCATGCAACACATATGCCATGAAACCCATGAACTTGACCTAACCCATAATCAACTCACCACTTATATCAACATTCAGCACAAAAGCCGGTCAGACCGCCGCTGACCTGACAGATCTGAAACTTTGTCGAAAACGAGTGAAACTTCAAACCAAAAGCCACATTGCCAATTGTTTCATCATCCTAAGATCATGGGCATATCCCCATGATATCCACAATCTCCCCCTTGATGAACACATTGGCAATCTCTCAGAAAATGTAAGTTTGTAGTTTGAAAAGTAAAATACTCGCAGTTTTCGCACAAAGGCACAACTTGATCCAAATGCAAGAAAAAGCAAAGGAAAGGACCAAGCTAGCTCCAGAAAAGCATAAACAAGTGAGATACAGCAAAAGAAAGCAAGAAAGCTTCCAATTCCAGAGAATCGACAAAAATCTCACTTAAGGTCCATATGAAAGAACAAATGTTCTATATGACCTTAGATCATTGTGAGGCTTCAATAATTGCAATTCAAGTTTAGAAAAGGCACTATGACCAAAAGAATGCAATATGAATGCTCCCCCTCACTATGATCATCATTTTAAAGGAGAGAATATGAAATTTTAATTTCTCCATTTCTCCCACTTACAAAACTTCTCCCACTTACAAAACTTCTCCCCCATTACCAAAAAGCTCTTTATTAACATTACATTTTCGCTATATCTTCTCCCCCTTTGACAATGGATTCATCAAGGAATCATCCCTTCCTCTCATCTAGAGATGACGAATGCACAAGCAAGGAAGAAGCAAAAGAAAGAGCATGCATGAAATGCAATGGGGTGGCTTCATTTTTGTTTTGATTTTTCAATTTTTAAGGTAAAAGAAGCTTTGGAGATTACTCAATTGAACAGGCTAGCATTTCTACCATTACTCAAGATACAACAAGCTTGACAAAGCTAGCAAGATCATGTTAAGACATATAAAGCAAAGCTAGGCTAATGAGCTCAATATATCACATGTTGTTGGGTAAAATTAAGCAACGCTTCAAAATTAACAAGTTCAACAACAGGTATCCTAAAATGATAATGGCCTTGTCAGAATGTCATTGTGAGATCCAGAAGCTAGCAAAGACCATTTTAGAGACAAAAAGTCATGAATTGAATCATTTGGTTCAATTTTTGTCAAAAGCCCAATTCTCAACTATTTTCCATTCGCAATGAATATTCAAGTTGATAAAAGGTTTATCTTAATAAAGAGGATCCTGGACTAGGAGCCATCCACAATCTCTTCCTAAGCTTCAACCACATTTGACAAATTGTATTTTCAGCCATGTGCTAGATCTCAAGCCTTGCCGCGACCATCTCAAGCACAAAAAGCTTAAAAGAGTGGTCTAGGTCATCCAAAACTCCCCCTGAGTTCATGCCTAGTACAATGGCAAGCCGTCTCATGAGAAAGAATTGGTGAGATCAGTTTTTTTTTTTCGCACAAAAGAGATCATTTTTCATTTTGCACAAGGACTGTTTTAAATTCTTTAATGAACTGAAAGCTCAAAGATGTTCAATACTAGATTCCAAAGCTAACAAAGCAATTTTGACAGGGCCAATGTCACAAAAGGATCACTAATTGTGCAACTAGCTAAAAGATCCACAAATTGCAATTTTCAGTTCAAGTTAATTAATAGTTCTAGCCCAAATAGCAAAGACATTGCTGCACATGTGAAAGCATGATAATTCTAGCAAGTCAAAGAACTAGACACAATCTTGAGCAAGAATTGAAATACTGAAGCTCAATAGGGTAAAAAGCAAAGCTTCAACAATTAAAAGAAAGAAGCGGTAAAGCTTATATTACAATGCATCTTTTTGGATTTTCCATATGTATGCAATATGATACAATGAGATGCACAAAAGACTTAAAAGCCTAAAAAGATCACAAGGATCAAAAGATCCAAAGAAGATACCACTTGAAGAAGGTATCGAAAAAGATCCACAAAAGTTCAAATGAATAAGGAAAGTTAGGATGAATGAAAAGGTTCAAAAGAACTAAGAAAGTTCAAAAGAACCAACTCCCCTCGCACCAACCCATAAGGATAAATTATCCCTTACTCACATCTCAAGGTGGCAAACCTTGTTGGGTCAAAAAGCTTTGAGGGGAGATCTGCCAAAAATGCCAAGAACTCCACAGAATAGCACAAAGACTTCAAACACCAAGATCTCTAGGGACAGCAACTCAAAAAGCTAGGGAGCGAAACACAAACACTAAAAAGCTTACAGGCAACTCAAAAACCTGCTAACACTAGTGATTGGGAGACAAGCTCGACCTAGGCTATGAGAAGAATGCTCCTAGCAAATCATGAGATAAGAAGAGTGCCTAGAAAAGACACGTGCTAGAACAGAGCCTCCTATCTACCTTGAACAGAACAAATCCAACACCTGACACAAAACAGATGCTATGCAAGGTAGACTAGGGAAACCATACACAAATGTAGGGTATAGAAGCTCGAACCTGAGTCCCACTGCTTGGCAGTGAGATGTAGTCATGATGGATGAAGATCCAATCCTTGAAGCTTCAGAAGATAGTTGCGCTCACCCATCATCCTCATCTCACATTCCTTCGTCTCCAAGAAGTGATAGTCATCATTGAAGGCACAAATGAAGAAGAACCAACAGCTTGAAATCATGAATCACATGTTCTTCTTCTCAACTGAAAAGACTATACCAAAGAGACAGAAAAGTCTATGCCTTGGTACTGGGTTAGTGAGACAATATCTGAAGAAACAGTACCAAGACACATGACTAGCAAGGATAGCAAAAGATGATCCAAAGCTCATTTAAGCATATAATCAACAGTTTAAGATATGAGCATGGAGATAGACAAGATAATTTCAGCACATGCTATCCAAGATATGATAAAGCTCAACCTATCCTTAATCCACAATAAGGCATAGGAGCAACCAAACAAGCACATAGCATATCACCCATCATATACACAGTCGAAAGCAAGCTAGTGAAAGCTATGGCAAGACTCATGCATCCACAATTAACAGTAAGGCACAATAACCATGTAAGCATAAAGTATTTTAGAGAACAAGTCATGGATAAGGAATGCTAACATGGATATCAAATGAACATGTGGATACATACAGCAAAAATCAACACGAGCAAGATAAATAATGTACAGATAGCACAGGCTCATGAAGACCAGACCAAACTTATATACCCATGGAAGTAATGAACAACAGTCTAATACATGGATACATAAGCAAGAATCAACATGCGCAAGATAATAAGAGTACAAGACAACACAAGCTCACGTTGACAAAACCAAGCTTATACACCCATGGAAATAATGAATAGCAATTTGGCCCATGGATACATAAACAAGGAAAAGACATGATAAAGGATATCAAAGAAGTAACACATGCCAAAAAGGTACAAGTGAGCACAAAGACAAGCACAACATGCCAAGTATGAATAATCATGAAGATAAGGGCATGAAGGTATAAGATAGCTCACCAAACAGGTGTAGATGCCAATCATTAAAGCACATGCCTCTTGGAGGCCATCGTTGAGGTGGAGAACCATCAAGTGTCCCGATCATGTGATGAAGCAAAAGATCAGAACCTCTTAAGTCCATGTTCTCCAACCCGCGTTCTCGGTATCTACACAAGAGAAAGGCAAGGTGTCCAAGTCTTGGATCCCGAAGGGTTAGAGAGCAAATGCTTGGGAACCCAAACCTTGGACACACCACCACCAGAGGCAGTCGAACCATTATGTGAGTTAGCATGATGTAAACGATGGTCCATGCAAGAAGATCCAATCTCATCCTTGGAGGCACGCCGCGAATGGACAACTCGAAGAGGAAAACAAGGTCCATCTCTAGAAAAGCGGCAATGGCCTTGCTTGAAAGCACCAAGATGAGAACCAACAGAAGCATCAAAAGAACTCACACAACCTCGCCGTGGGTGTGTACCTCGATGAACAAAACGAGGTCCACCACTCGGAAGACGGCGGAAATCCTGCCTCGGGACAGCTCGTGGACCAAAACCAAAACTATGCAAACCATGTCCACAGTGCTGTCCGACACCACTAGAAAAGGTGTCAAAGAAGCCATCAACAAATCGAGTCCTCGTGCTTGGCTCTATAGTGTGCATGTCATGAGAAAGACTATGCCCACTAGGAGACTTAGAAGCATGAGCTCGACACAAATGTTTTGCACGCCGAAAACAGAAATCTACATGATGTCCATTCTTTCCACAAAATGAGCAATGGTGAAAAGGTCTACTAAGAGACACAGTCCTAGAGGACGAAGCACCATTGTCGCTCAAAGAAGAAATCCTGGAAGAATCAACATCATGACTCGTCCTCGTACTAGCACTAGTACCACACATGCCATGAGAAAGACTATGTGTGTTCCTAGAGGTACGACGACGCTCAAGTTTCAAACGGCGAAAGCAAAACTCGAAAGTGTGTCCATTTTTCTTACAAAAAGTGCAATGGTACTTCCTTTTTGAAGATGTAGTACCATTTGAAAAAGAAGCACATTTGTCTTTTGAAATCCGTTGGACAACACAAGAAGAGTCCGAAAGAGTCGAACTCACCAAAGAAGAGCTATCCAAAGCGATGCCACAAAAACCAACACCAAATGACTCACGTTTAGCACAAAAGGACTCCAACTCCGAATGCAAAGATGCAAGAGAAATCTTAAAAACATCAATCTCGGAGTGAAGGCAAATACAAGAGTCACATGATTTGGCGCCATATCATCGCAAGAAAGACTCAACCTCGCCCTTCAATGAAATACAAGATGTGCAAGAAATTAATGATGCATTTGAATTAAGCTTGCGCTTCAAAGCATCAATTTCAGTTTCTAAACAAGCACAATTCTTGCAAGAGACTAAACCATTCTTAAGCAATTTTTCATATTCAAAGCACATGCTACAAGGCCTAGCTTCAATTTCAATAATCTCAGCCCTAGCATTTTCTAATTGCTCAAGATGAAAGGTATTAGTCAATTTCAACTTCTCAAAATCAGCAAACATGCCTACACAAGATTCACAATCATTTCTAGCCATAGATCTAAAATTGCCTATTTCTAACTTAGCATTATCAAGCTCATGATGTAAGGCAACACAAGAATCACATAGCATAGAAGCATTTAATTTCAACAATTTATTTTCAGATTTTAGGCATGCAAGACAGTTATTCAGGGTTCTCCATGTCTACAAGCAATGAATCATAAGCATTCATGGAGGTTTTCAATTCGGAGAGCTCATGAGACAAATCATTCTTTTCTCTTTTCAGCAATTTCATTTTCTCCCTAAGAGCATGTAATTTGTATTCATATGAAATCAAGTCATCAATGAGTTTTTCTTTGCTCACCATGCTTAGCTTGAGCAGGGGATCGTCCTCGAAAGACTCATCATTATCATCCTCAATCGCTGCTGCACATACGTCACTGGGCTTCTTCTTCGCGGGCTCTAAAAGTGACTTATCCCTGAAACTAGGACAATCAAAACAAAAGGATTTACCACAGATATCACAGGAGACTTCCTCCTCCATCGCCATTACACTTATCATACATTCAAAAGTCTTGTTACGACCAACACCATTGGTAAAAGAACTACGACAAGATGCAAGGAAACGCTCACAAGTTCTCATATTTGTCGCCATGCTCAAAGATCGGTTAAGATCACAAAAGAGCAAACTTGGCTCTGATACCAATTGTAGGACCGGAAAGGCGACTAGAGGGGGGGTGAATAGGCGCTTTCTCTATTTTTCACCTCGATCGAACTCAACACTATTTTCACTCCAATAGCTATAAAAGCTATGAAGATCAGATATCTGAGCACGGGATAACCTGTGTTGAATCCGATCAAAGCCCAACTAAAAGACTAAAAACACCTCATAACTGTATGCACAAAACTGCAGATAAAATCAAGCCGCGCACGACTCCCATCGATTCAATCCGGTTGGCACAAGCACGCACACACTGCAGCTAAAAGCAATTAAGAAACTAAACAGTTTGGTCACAGCAGTAATAAACAAAAGTCAGTCACATCAAAGATGGCAGCCCAAGCTAAACTCAGAGAATCACTCGCACACAGAAGACTGCAGCCAAACCAATTTGGTGGATCTCGTACTGAGCAAGGATTCATACAGTAGGCAAAATACTAATCCAAACTCAAAGCACAGATTTCTGTCTATCTAATAACTCCAGAAGCTGCCGCCACAAGCTCCTAAGATGATCCATTCACACGCATCAAAACAGGCAGTGAGAATAAACAAAACCTTGAAACAAGGAACAGCCAAAAATGAGTCGATGCAGATTCAGCAGCCGTCGCCCAGGTCATGCACGGAGCAAAACCAATGCTTCAGAACACACAGCTGCCGGCTCTGTTGTCTTCAAAGCCACGCGCAGCATGTCCAACATCAAAACTCACAATGAGTAGAATCATTGAAAACAAGCCAAGGCAATAAACAAACATTAATTCAATGCAAAACTGCTGCGCCACTCTGATTTCTCTGCTAGGGACAGCCGCCCAGGGGCTCCTCTTTTCTATGGGTGCAACACGCCACAGCAATCAATGAACCAAGATTAAGTAGCTGCCTCACCAAACTTTTTCTAAGCAGCCGCACCAATCAAAACCGAACATTAACTCACTGCAATTTCAGACATCACAGTCGGCCGCCACGGACTCCTCAAATCACTACAGGTGCACTCACACAAAGGCCAAGCGCCAAATAAAAAATCACCGCCATTTTTCTAGAGCTACTGTATACCAGATTTTTGTGAGGAGCAACAAGACCGATCTTGCACACCAAAAACATTAATCATATCATTGAGCGGTCAAAGGCGGTAGATGAATCAATAAAACTAAAGGACACAATAGCAACAAAATCAAATCAATGCAACAACTGTGAACTAGTCCCCTTTCATGCAAGAAGCAAAAAACGGAAAACCAAAATCAACTAACAGAGTAGTCACAGGGGCAAAGCATCACACGCATAGAGTCGGATCAACAAACCGCACAAACAATTAAGACCACAAAGAAATCTGCAGGCTCCTGATTTTTCGAGTGCTCAACAGCTGCATGCTGATCACGAAGTTCAGCAAAACACAAAACAAAAACAGCGATAAAAAACAGAGCAGTCGCCGCCAAGAATCACACCGGCCGCCACCATTTTTTTGTTCATCGGCTTCCTCTGAGCGCCGCCATTTTTTCCTCAAAAACGCCCTCACTTTCCTCTCAGTCAGGGCTACTTTTTCCTAAGCAGCGGGACGCACCAAAAAAACGTCCAACCCTAATGTCCCATCTCCTATTCCTTTTATAGGGCAGCCTCTAACCCTAATGGGCTTCCGTTAAGGCCCAACAACAACGGAACACATACGCACGCATCTCAAAGCGCCGTCTTCATCGTCGATTGATCTAAACCGCTTCACCATGCGCCGACCCGCGCCGCGGCTTAGTCAAAAGGTCACCAAGTTGGTATTTGGTAAAATTACCAAAATACCCCTTCTCGATCCTTCTCCAAAAGACCGAGTCCATCTGCGCGAAGCACTCGCCTGCTTCGCCACGTGTAGGTTGATCAACGGCTCCATGTCGTCAAGTCTCTCCCGTCCGGATCCCACCGGCACCACTGAGCACTTGCAACGACTCCCGCGCCGCTTGATCCAACCGATCGATCAATCGCCTGCTCGGTCATCCTTATCCATTCTCGCGCCATGCTTGAGTTCATTGACCTCACCCGCATCCATGATCGTTCGGACCTCGGCTCTCCAAGCTTAGTCCCGATCCTCCTCGCCGCTGACCGTCGTTGACCTTCAAGCCACCGCACAACAATAGACAAGCAAACACGAATCCGGAACAAGTTCTTCACAACTTGACCCACGTTAGTCAAAACATGCATCATGCAACACATATGCCATGAAACCCATGAACTTGACCTAACCCATAATCAACTCACCACTTATATCAACATTCAGCACAAAAGCCTGGTCGACCGCCACGACCGACAGATCTGAAACTTTGTCGAAAACGAGTGAAACTTCAAACCAAAAGCCACATTGCCAATTGTTTCATCATCCTAAGATCATGGGCATATCCCCATGATATCCACACCTCCCCATCTGGATGACCCCAAGAGAGTATTCCTGAGAATATTCTCTCCCTTTCATTATATGTAATCTTTACACATGTGAACATTCCAAGAGCTTGATCCCTCTCGTCCTAGCTCCGGATCAAATAATTCTCGACCCTAGATCCATCCAAAATCCAAACCCCTACCCATATCCCAAATACACTAAGTCTAGATTTATTTGGTTTTGTCTAAAGTATATCCTCTTGTTTAAATGCTTTTGGATTTATTTGGGTTTCATTGGTTATATTCAGGTGTTCTTGCTTTCGACTGTATTTCGTGTAACTAGAAGTCAAAGTCCTGGAGGAGAACTGTAATATACCGTTTATTTAAATAGAATATAAGGAGGTTGGGGGATTCCATTTTGCCTCGTCAAGAAACGGGACATAATATGTCCATCATTTTGCAACGTGATTTTCGCGATTGGAACGGTTTCAAATAGAAAAACTCATAACTACAAAGTTGTATATCTCTTTGCATAATCTAATTTAGAGTTCTCATTGACCAATATGGACAAGGGCTATGGAAGGCGCAAGTGGTCAAGGTCAAGCGGGACATATGGTGTGCCAAGTGACTTGGACCCGTTTGCAAATGATGATAGTTCGGTGGCATTCGGACATGTGAGAGGCTTAACGGAAAGTCACTGGGGCCACATGGATGATGATGAAGCATGGGCAATGCTTTGAGAAGAAGGAATTGGGAAATATCGGTTGATGAGCAATGTGGTCATTTATCAAAAACCGAAAAAGTGAGCGGTTTGCAAACTTGTGGTTGTGGCTTAAGTGGATTAGATCAAAGAGACTTCATGGAGGATAAGACATGATCATTTCAGGAAATTGGAGCCAAGGGTGAAGAACGGCACTTTGAAAAGCGTTAACAGGTTCTCATAGGTGTGTATAGTGGATGTGATCCACTTTGTAACCAGGTTAGGGTTTCTTGTGAGCCTCTACTATATTAGGGGGCATTAGAGAGAGATAAATTAGTTTTTGCACTTAAGCCTCCAAGAGAGATTAGGTTTTGGTTAAGAGAGCTAAGTGTTGCCCTTAGGGTTTTGTCTTCTAGGTAGAGTGGCTGTAATCCTCCTCTTCATGTGGTAATAGAAGATCAAACTTGATTTACTATGTCTTATTTGTGTTCTTGCTTGATTCTCTTGCCTTCTTGAGGTGTTCTTAGTGATTTTTGGTTCTATGTTGTTCTAGTATGATTCGTGTTAAGATATAACTTGCTTGGGCTAGCAAGAATCCACCTAGGGCTTGCAGGAATCCACCTAGAATCATTTTGGCTACATAGATCTCACGAGCTTGAGCAGACCAATTTTTCCCTCTTTTGCCCTGTTCTTGAGCACTCTTCCCTATGTCAAACATCCTAGGTAGTCGTGTTTTAAATTTGGTGTGATTTGAACAAATCGATCAAAAGTTAGGTGAAAACCCTGTTTAGATATCGTGCTGTTTTCAGACTGTCTACAGGGAGTGATCAGACCGATTGAGAGTTGACGGCCAGACCGGCTGACAGAGTTATTATCTGGTACTTACTTGTAGTTGTTTCTGCAGACTAAAACACTAAAACTTTTGTCATGCATTCGTTTCTTATCAGACTCTCACAAGCAACATGGGTAGAGCAAGGCTGATGCTTTTCCCTCATAAAGAAAAAAGCGATACAAAACGTCGATATGGGATAAGAATAAATCCTTCTCTGATCCAGCCCTGGGCCAGGGCCTAACTACGAACTTGTTTGCTCAGCCTTAAGCTACAGATCGGGGCTCTACCAATATCACTGCTCATAACCAGACTACAGAAACTGTTTGTCGGTGAACCATTATTTAGTCGACTGGCAGCTGACATTCATCAAGAGGCCGGCCAAAATTTGGCTCTTTCGAGTTCAATCTGGGGATCTGCTCCTGCATTACGGTTTGTTTCTCTTACATGTTGTGCATCTATTGAGCTGCATATCAACTGCTAATTGTGTCCCCGGAATTTGATTTTTCTTTCGAAGAAAAACAGTAGGAAAGGATCGATCTTAATAAATTGCGTTGACGGTAGCGGTTTGTTTTTTAATATACATCGTAGAATAAATAATATTCGGGCTGTCCCACCTTAAAAACATTTCTTAAAATTATACCACTGTGATTCATTTAATAAGCAATTTGCCTAATTTCACATCTATAACCCTTCCAATGGGCAATCCGCCCGAGACTTAGGGGTTGTTTGGTTTGCTACTCTTGTAAACCAAAACAAATATTGGTAATGTCAACGAACATTTGTGGTTGATTGGTTTGCTACTAAAATTTGGTAAATATCACACGTGGGTAATTTAAGGATGAGGAAATCGCTCACCAAAATTTTGGTAACGCTAAAATTTGGCTTGGCCACAATGCAAACAACGTTTTTTTTTTCAATATTTGGTTTTGCCTAAGTTTTGGCTACACCAAAATTTTGGCTTTCCCCATTGTGAAGTAAACAAAACGGCCGCAATTTATCAATCGGAAGAGCTGCCGTAAGATGCAAATAGTAGAGACCATCTTTCCAAATTATTCTATTATGTGTTGAGTCAAAAAAATATATTCTATTATGTGTTGGACAAATTAAGAAGGAACAAAACAAGGACATGGAAGCCTTGAAATAAGGAGAGCCGCAGTGTCCGAATATGCTACAACAACGGTGCAGTTTGAGAAAGATAAATCAATTTCATAAATATATTAATTGAAATTGTGAATGAAATAAACTCAAATATGTAAATTGTAATTTGGAGATATAATTCAATCTCGGACAAAATTAAAGTCGTAAAGTATAAACTTAATATTTTGAATTTTAAAAGGAAACGACCATTATGCTATAATTATAATCGTACTAAAAATAAATAAAATCTCAAATTTTGGACCTGAAAAACTACAGAATATCCTAATATAGTTATGTTAGGATTAAAATTGGAAAATTAAGAATTAAATTATCTAAAAGTAAAGCTGCCATAATTTTGAATTATATATAAATTATATAGATCGATCCTAACATAGTTATGTTAGGATTAAAAATAGAAAACTAGGAATTAAATTATCTTAAAGTAAAGCTCATAGGTTAGAGTAAAAATTCCAAACCTTAATATCTTTATTTCAAATTATAAAAAATTGAATTTTTAAATAATTACATGATGTTCTAAGTTATATGCACAAATTTGAATTTGAGTTTACTGTACATGATATGTAAAAATCTAAAATTTGGAATTACGAATTCTAAACATATTACCGAACATATAAACATTCTACTTTCTAATTGGAATGACATGGTGCAAACTTTTAAACATGGATATTGTAAAGCTTTTCATTTTATAAAAGCACATTTTTAATATATATATATATATATATATATATATATATATATATATATATATATATATATATATATATATATATATATATATATATATATATATATATATATGAACCTAAGTGATACGCTTCAACAAGTTTTTGTTGTCTAATCCAATTTTCTCTATTATATAGACTAGTCATCAACCCGCACGGATGCACGAGATATATGTGTGTTTGTGTGTGTGTGTGTGTGTGTATACACATATATATATGTGTGTGTGTGTATGTATATATATATATATGTATATATATGTATATATATATGTATATGTATATGTATGTATATGTATGTATATGTATGTATCTATGTATTAGGTTCCTAATTTTGAAAAATAACTTGGTAAACCTTTAAACATGCAGATTGTGTCACTTAGAAGTTAGACCCGGCCCTAAACATGCAGATTATGTCATTTATATCATTATGACTTCTTAACTTGCCATAACTGACACGGATAGTTGGATTATGTAAATTTAAAACTCATGTAGTGGAATTGATGTTAATGTATGCATGTTTCAGGGGAGCAATGGCTAGATTGTTAGTGGACTTGCGGGGTGAATGGGTGGTACAAATCCTGGTCCTTTTCAGCTTCGCACTGCAAGTGTTCCTGCTCATGTTCGCGGATATCCGTCGGCACAATGTCTCCCTTGTGCCAAGGATGCTCCTTTGGCTGGCGTACCAGCTGGCTGACTCCACCGCGTTGTTCACCCTCGGCCACATGTTCATAAGCAGCCGGCCGCCTGAGCAGCAGCAGCTCATGGCGCTCTGGGCGCCATTCCTCCTGGTGCATCTCGGTGGCCAGGACACCATCACCGCCTACTCCTTCGAGGACAACCGGCTCTGGCTGCGCCACCTGCAAACTCTAGTTGTGCAGGTCCTGGGAGCTGCCTATGTCCTCTACAGGTATATCCCCGTCAGCGAGAGCTTGGTCCTGGTGACCGCCGTCCTGATATTCGTCGTCGGTGCTCTCAAGTACGGGGAGAGGATATGGGCGCTCCGGTGCGCCAGCTTGGAAAGCATCTGGAGCTCCCTTGAGAAGTCGGAGGCCAGCGATCACCGCCAGACATTCCAACGGGCCTACCATAGTTATTTCATTGATCCAGCAGAGGAGGTTCTGCTGGCAGCTCACTCCCTGATGGATGTCTGCAAGGGACTGTTTGTGGGATTGCGGAGAAGGCAGTCAGAGTATGTAAGTCATCTCATGCGGTTTTTTTTGGCGCACGATAAGTTGGACCAGTTGATGGAGATGGAGCTGTCCCTGATGTATGACATCATGTACACCAAGGCGGTGGTGATCCACACGTGGTATGGATGCTGCGTCCGTGTGGTTTCGCTGGTTGCCACAGCCGCTGCATTCTTGCTGTATCAGTTTATTAACAAAGATGCTCACAAAACAAACGACGTCGCAGTCACTTATATCTTGTTGGTAGGGGCCTTGGTCCTGGAGATGGCATCCCTGGTGAGGGCGGTAGGGTCGCCCTGGAGTGCCTTGTACCCTAGGAAATGGCGCTGGCTTCACGAGGAGTCTCTATCTTTGCGCCGGCTTGTCAGGGCTGGAAGAGGCAGAAAGTGGTCCGGCTCTGTTGGGCAGTTTAGCTTGTTACAGTCCGGCGAACCAACCAGCAGAATGGCGAGGTTAGTGGGGCTCGAGGAATGGTGGTGGCAAGTGCGTCACTCAAGGTCCGTGAAGATTCCAGATTCTACAAAGGAGTTGGTGTCGAGAGAGATCCTAGTAATGGGAAATCGGCGTGAGGAAGGTTATCGGCCGGGTCTGCTCACGCTACAACGTTTTAAACCGGATGAAGACACTGATATGTATGAGTATGTCAGGCGGAGCATTGAAGACATTGATTTCGAGGACAGCATCATCGCCTGGCACATCGCCACCGATAGCTATCTGTCCATGGTTGGCAGCGGCCAAGGAGAGTTGTCGGAGGCAATCAGGGTGCTATCCAACTACATGATGTTTCTCTTTGTGGTACGCCCCTACATGCTGCCCCTCTTTGTGGTACGCCCCAACATACCGCGCGACCCTGTACGGCACAGACGTGTCGCCCAGACCCGCGATGATCTGTATCAAACATTGAAAGGGTATGCAAGACTATCACGAATAATTGGTATTATTCCTTTTGACTTGTCCGACCGCCTTCCTACTTGTCTCATTGGAGTGCGACTTGCCACCGTGCTGTTGTCCTGCTACAAACAGAGAACTGCAGCAGTCATCTTTGGGGTGTGGGTGGAGATGCTGGGCTATGTGGCCGACAACTGCAGTAGGGAGTCCCATGCCAGGCAGCTCGGCAGTGGCGGCGAATTCCTCACCATCATGTGGCTTATGGCAGGGCACGTCAACATGTCTATCGGCTTAGACTACGAGTCATAACTATGCAATCTGTATCTAACAGTAATTCCCTCCTCATTTATCTCAAACTAGCTGTGCAGTTGCGCACCTAGACACTACAGTGTGTTCATTGTAAAACTTGTTAAGAGTGTTGTATATTCTCCATTCTCGCGCTCTTATCCCATATGGCTCATGTAACCCATAGGGTCCATGTAATAATGTCTATACATACCCTGAATTAATGAATAAGTTGTATAGTTGTATAGACCGCGACATGGTGGCAGGGGATGGTGTTAAGGTCGGCTTGATTTCCCAGGGGGAGACTGCAGTGGGAGATCTGGCTGGTTCACCCCTAATGCAGTTAAATGAAGTTGGGGTTGAATCTTATGCAGTTCTGGGAAATGAGGCTTTGGCTGATGGTGGAGAATCACTTCAAATGACAGCCGACAGGAATTTGGTTCCAACAACTGATCCTGCCCAGGTGCACTCGGTCGATCTCACGGTAGAGGCAGCCGAGTCGCTGTTTTCTGCTAAGGAAGACTCGGTTGATAAAACCATTCAGCTCTTGGTTGATCCAGTTCTGGAGAACTTGGTAGAAACTGTAGAGACAGCAGCTCATGGGAGTGTGTTGATCGCAGAGAATGGGGAGTTGATCCCCATGGTGGGTGATGTGGCTAGCAATAATTCGGCTGGGGTGGTTAATGCCGCAACTTTTGATTCTCATGTCGCAGGCTCTGGATGCTATAGTGCGCGCATGTGTGAGGAAGTCCAGAGGGAGTCAGCTGTTATGGTGGCTAACGGAAAGGAGGTGAAGGAATCGACCCAGGAGCAGTCTTTGGAGGAGGCAGAGATGTTGGGCGGTGTATTGCAGAAGGCCATGGTCACTGCGTCACCACAGATGGCCAACAACTCACTGGACTTTGTCTTGGGCGCTGCTGACTATGCAGTTTCAATGGCAAGACAAGGAACCAGACAAGGGAGGTCTGGAGAAGTAAAATTTGACAAGCCCAGTAAACAACCTCACGGCGGTCAGATTGAAGAGTGCTTGGCTAAGCATTCTGGATGTGACAAAGCTCATTCCGTCGGTCAGCAAGAAGTGTTCTCTTCTTTGGATTCTGGATTGGGCAAGAACAGCAAGGTGGGCTTTAGTGGTCCCTCAACTTATGAGGTTTTTCGATCACCACTGATTCACAAGGAGGACAAGGTGGAACCTCGACAAAGTGAGCGTCTTAAGAAGCAGCAATCTGGTGATGGTGATTTGGTTCAAAAGGCTATACGACGGGCGAAAGTGCGAAATCTTGAAGTTGATTCACGCAACCCAAGTAAGTCTGGTAATAATCTTTCATTTGCGTCTTTTTCTGATGAGCAAATTAGTGATAAAATTGCTAGCATTGGCATTTCATTAGGAGTTGATAGTGCAGAGATTGGGAGTTCAATTAAGAATCTTAAGACCTTAGAGCTAGGTCGATTTAAGAGTAAAGAAGTTGTAGAAGTAGAAGACCTGGTGGATGAAAATCTAGATTGCAATGATATATCTGCTTTCAGTCACTATTGCAATGAGTTAGATGACAATTTGGAGGAAGACCAATCTAATTTCACATTAGTGACATATAAAAAGAGGTCGAAAAAGAAAAATGTCCATACTAGGCCAATTAAATTAAAGTTAAAATGAAAGGTCTTTTTTGGAATAGCAGAGGTCTGGGAGACTTGGCTAAGCATCGTTTTATCTGTGATTTAGTTAAGGAACAACATTTAGATTTTGTGGCTGTTCTGGAAACTGGTAAAAAATATTTTTCTTTGGCTTGTCTTAACCATCTTTGTGGTAGGCGGGATTTCTTGTGGCACTTCTCTCCCCCTCAAGGTCGGTCGGGGGGTATCCTCTTAGGGGTGGATTCTCGTGTTTTCGACATTGGCTCTATCGATGCGGGTGATTTTTATGTTAAATTTCATCTAAAAAACAGAGAGGATGATTTCCAATGGGTTCTTGTGGCTGTTTACGGTGCAGCTCAAACTCAATTCAAGGAAAAGTTCCTTACTGAGCTAGTGCAGGCCTGTCAGAAAGAATCCCTTCCTATTTTAATTGGGGGTGATTTTAACATCATTAGACATTCAGTTGAAAAAAATAACGATAATTTTGAGTATCGGTGGCCTTTTTTGTTTAATGCAGTTATTGATAAATTGGATCTACGAGAAATAGCCTTATCAGGTAGACAATATACTTGGGCCAATGCTTTAGCTAATCCAACCTTTGAAAAGCTGGATAGAGTCTTAATGAATACAGATTGGGAGTATAAATTTCCTTTGGTCACAGTCACAGTTAATGCTCTAGAAAGATCCTTTTCGGATCACACGCCCTTGCTTTTAAATACGAGAGCGGCTTCTTTTGGTGGTAGTCAGCCGTTATTTAAATTTGAATTAGGTTGGCTGTGTAGAGAGGGTTTTAGGGAATTGGTGGCCGAGGTGTGGAAAAAGAATACTAGAGGTCTTTCTGCTATTCAAACTTGGCAGAGTAAGGTTAGAGCTCTCAGAAGCTTTCTTCGTGGCTGGGCAAAAAATATTAGTGGAACATACAAAAAGGAAAAAAAAAAGCTAAATCTGTTAATTGATGAGCTTGATAAAAAAAACTGAGGTTGCGAGATTGGCTGATCATGAACTTAATTTTAAAAGGGTTGCTAATGAAAGATTGGCTCATCTTTTGAGAGAAGAAGAAATTAAGTGGTATCAGAGATCCAAAGCAAAATTTCTTTTGGAGGGGGATAGAAATACACGCTATTATCATTTGATTGCAAATGGGAAGCATAGACGTCAAAGAATTTTTCAGCTTGAACAAGAGGAAGGAATAATTCGGGGTGATGTACAATTAAAAAAGTATATCACCAATTATTATAGAGACTTGTTTGGACCTTCTGAAAATAATCATTTATCTATGGTGGATACGATTGTGAATGATATACCTCAAGTATCGGAGGTGGAAAATAATTTCCTTACAGATTCTTTCAATGAAAAAGAGGTGAAGGAAGCAATTTTCCAAATGGAACATAACAAAGCACCTGGGCCAGATGGATTCCCTGCCGAGTTCTATCAGGTGTTTTGGGATATAATTAAATATGACTTGCTAGCTATGTTCCAGGATTTTCATAATTGCTCTCTTCCTCTCTTCAGTTTGAATTTTGGGATCATTACTTTACTTCCCAAAAAAATGGATGCTAAACAAATTCAACAGTACAGACCCATTTGTCTTTTAAATGTTAGTTTTAAAATTTTTTCTAAGGTTATCACTAATAGACTTATGGGTGTAGCTCAAAAAGTTGTCAGACCGTCTCAGTCGGCGTTTATGCAGGGGAGATTTATTCTTGATGGAGTTGTTATCCTCCACGAAACCATTCATGAATTGCATAAAAAAAAATGGATGGAATAGTGTTCAAGATAGATTTTGAGAAAGCTTATGACAAAGTTAAATGGCCATTCTTAATTCAAACTTTAAGGATGAAAGGCTTTTCTGATAAATGGTGCTCCTGGGTGGAAAGTATAGTTAAGGGGGGGAGTGTTGGAATTAAAGTTAATGATGATATTGGCTCCTTTTTTCAAACTCAGAAGGGTCTTAGGCAAGGTGATCCTATGTCTCCTATTCTTTTTAACATTGTAGGGGACATGCTTGCTATTTTTATTTCTCGTGCTAAAGAAGCAGGACTTTTATCAGGCATTGTTCCTCACTTAATTGAGGATGGTTTGTCAATTTTACAATATGCCGACGACACGATCCTCTTTTTGAATAATGATTTGGATCAAGCCAAAAATCTGAAGCTTATTCTTTATGTCTTTGAACAATTATCGGGTTTAAAGATTAATTTCCATAAGAGTGAGATTTTTTGTTTTGGTTCTGCCAAAGCTGTTGAAACACAATATACTCATTTATTTGGCTGTGAAGTAGGTTCTTTTCCTTTCAGATACTTGGGCATACCTATCCACTTTAAAAGGTTAAGAAATAGTGATTGGAAAGGGGTAGAGGATAGATTTGAGAAAAAGCTCAGTAGTTGGAAAGGAAAAAATATGTCTGTGGGGGGACGGCTAGTACTTATTAACTCGGTACTAAGCAGTCTGCCTATGTTTATGTTTTCTTTTTTTGAAGTTCCTAGACAAGTCCTCAAACGACTAGACTTTTATCGTTCTAGATTCTTTTGGCAGAGTGACAATCATAAACGTAAATACAGACTTGCTAAATGGAGTGTAGTTTGTTCACCCAAAGAGAATGGCGGACTAGGGGTTTCAAACTTAAATGAAAAAAATAAAAGTTTACTTGGGAAATGGTTATTTAAACTGCTGAATGAAGAAGGCATTTGGCAATCGATGCTAACGAGGAAGTATTTGGGGGACAATAGTCTTTCGCAGGTGGTTAATAAGCCTGGGACTTCTCATTTTTGGTCGGGTCTTATGAAAATTAAAGATCAATTTCTTAGGTTTGGGTCTTTCCAAGTTCAAAATGGAAGGCAAACTAGGTTTTGGGAAGATATTTGGTTAGGAGACTACCCTTTGAAAAGACAATACCCAATTCTTTATAATGTGGTAAGGAGAAAAGAGGATACTGTGGCAACTATTATGAGATCGACACCTTTAAATATTTCCTTTCGTAGACCTATTATTGGTCCTAAGTTGTATGCTTGGAATGATTTAATTTTGAGAATTGCTAATATTCAATTAAGCTCTCAAAAGGATACCTTTAAATGGTCTTTAAATAAATCTGGCCTGTTTACGGTCAAATCTTTCTATGGGGCTCTAATTAGCAATTGTCGATTACCTATTAGGAACTTATTTTGGGTAATTAAAATTCCCTTAAAAGTTCAAATTTTCCTTTGGTATCTCAAAAGAGGGGTAGTTTTAACTAAAGATAACCTCTTTAAAAGAAATTGGAGGGGAAGCAAGCAATGTTGTTTCTGTCTTAAAGAGGAAACAATTCAACATCTTTTTATTGATTGCCCATTTGCGCGTCTCACTTGGTGGATTGTATGTTGTGCGTTTAATCTATCCCCCCCTGTGAGCTTAGTAAACATGTTCGGGAATTGGTTAACCAGAATCCCAACAATTTTAAAGGCACAACTCCTGGTGGGAGCTAGTGCCGTATGTTGGTCTATCTGGCTATGCCGGAATGATGTCGTTTTTAATAAAAAGATTGTTACTAATCCTTTGCAGATTATCTTTTCGATCGGGCACTGGCTGAGGTCTTGGGCAAATCTGCAAAAACCGGACCAGAAGGAGTCCATGCTGGCTGGAAGCGACCATCTGGAGTTTGTGGCGAAGCAAATTCTTTGTGCTCATGGGTGGCGGTTTAGTTACAGGATTTGTAATGATTGGATTTAAATTTCAATCATAATTTACTTGTAAGGCTTCATGCCAGTTTTAACAATTTGGCTACTATGGTGTTATATCTTTTTAATAAATGTGGCTGTGTGCATCTTTGATGCAGAGGCCGGGAGAGGTTTTCTCTTCCATTATCTAAAAAAGTTGTGAATAGCAAAATCATCATCTCAAAATTATAACAAAACTTACTATTTACCGCATAGAAACCCAGCTCAGGTCATCGTGTATTTATAATGTCAGAGGATTGCAAGGGATTAGTAGATTACATGTTGTTAGGATTACACGCGCTAGTTGCCTTGTTCTCCTTATATGATGAGGGGCTGAGTATCCTTTTATCCCAACTTTAAAGTTTAAAATTCAAGTTTGATTCAAACCTTTTGAATGAAGTTCGGTCTGCAATCACCGAAATTTCTGAATTTCATTGATTATAGTAAAAACGAAAACGAAAACGAAATTCAAAACCCTAGATACGTACATAGATATATTGAACACTTTGCTACGGGTGGAGGATACTGATGCCAAACAGGTACAATTTGTAGCGGCAGATGAAACAGCTCAAGAGGTCGGTCAATCTATAAAGCTAAGCAAGCAATACAGATGGTCCAAATCATTGGTTACTTTGTTGCTGTAACAACTCGCAGACTCGTGGTAGTACATTTCAGTTTTTCCAGTGACGGCCTAAAACCATCGCGAAAGCCAAGACAGCTGCCATTGATGACACTGCTGAGGGTGTTTTTTCAATTAATTCTCCATTGCTGAAATATGTTTTGAAAACCTTTGGGGGCTGAAACAACAAAAAGTGCCACATTTTTACGTTGCTTTGATACAATTCCACCGTGTTGGTTTTGTCGGGCCAGATTCCGAGAATCTAAATCCTCTGTGAAAGACACTGTGCTATTTTCTGGATCAGTAGATAGCACTCACAGATACATCACTGAATCAATTCATATATGACGTAGATAAAACCATACCATACCATTCATTAATTAACACATCAGAGTTTACATAGACCGCGTCGGGTCGAGTTTTACAAAAGGGGCCGAACAAGACCAAAGATTCATTACAAAAGCGGAAGCGTCAACGGAAGCAAAAGGGGTAAAGCATATCTCTCCACAGGTGAGCGACTGGGGAAACCTGTGTGCGTCCGATATTACCCAAAGACTCAGATAATATAGGATGCACGTAAGCACCAACAGAGTCAACTAGACTGGGGCGAGACTAGAACAACTAAAGACTAAACTACGCTTCATTATCTCCAGGGCCTCCAACTTCTGGATCCTTGTAGAATGCGTAGTCTTTAGGGATTCCTGTTTCTGAGGGTTTTTGGGGAAAGAGCGAGAATGAGCACAACTTCTGTGCTCGCGAGCCAACACACAATGCAATATTATACATGCAAGGCTTAACAAAGATGGCTCAGGTTCTTTTATTTGCTAAAGCAATATTTTGAATTATCATAATTACAAATTCCTATCACTTAGCATTTTAACAAATTGTATTTTATTAAAGAGAGTAATTGTGCAATATTTATTTTAGTAGAGGTTCCCTCTGGCGGAAACTCTACCTTATGCATCTTTTTGATTGGAGCTACCTCCAATTACTACCATCGCTGAGCTCGAAGACTCAGGTAAAATCCAACACAGGGCTAGGTGAGCCCTTCCACATTTTCCACACCACCCACAAAGTTTAAAATAGAACTAACTCAAGTTAAGATTCTCATGTCCGCCTTTGACCGTAGGCGCGGCTATTTAAACAGTTTAGACTCTGCAGAGGTTGTACACTGTACCCACAAGAGATAGTCATACTCGTTACCCTACACGATTCCTTAGTCATGTAGTTGAGCGACCGTCACGGTAACCTTTCAAACTACCTTGCCCTTTCCGTCATCTCACCCATATGGGGTTGCGCCCATACATTGTGCGGGATCGTTGTACCCCTAGCGTTGGGTGTAGTTTTGGACTACCCACAACTACTGGCAACTTTACCCATTCAAGCTGGATGTACCCAAGCTTGCGCGCTTCCCTTTCTCCACCGTGTGAGACACATTCAGGGTTTAATAATTTTACCAAGCCAAGTTGCACTTTGCAGACTTGTGGTTGTACTTGTTTAACACGGGAGGTCGTGACAAGATTAAGTTCTTAATCCATCCGAGCAGTTCTTTCCTCATACCAACCATTCTCGTGCTCCTGGAACACCCACCACCTTTCCATCCGCCCAGATGTGGTATTAGCAATTTGGGTTTTTGAGGAGTAAAATACACCAATTCAACCATCTCAGTCATTTCCCCACAATAACTGTCCAAAACTATTTTCATGTTTAAAGGATGATGATTGGGACATTTAATGTCCCGGTACTTAAGCAAGACTAGCATGTCGCTTAAGTACAACCTATAGCTAGTATTACCATATAGTTACTATAGTGACAAGGATTAAGGGATTCAAATTATCAAGGATGACATATTAATTAATTAATCATCAAATGGGTATTTAACTACCTTAAGCTTTAACAAACATTTGATTAAAGAATTAAAGCATGCAATTTTGGTTAATTTAAATGAATATAATTTGCATAAAATGTAGGATCGATATGATCAAAGTATTGACTCGCCTTGGTTAAAGGTAAGAGGATCTTGATATTCTTGGGCTTGATCAATTTGGGGGTCTCCTGTGTCTTCAAATCCTAATCGGATGAAAATACCGGAAAAAGGCACAACGGTAAAGAGAGCAAATAAATATACAAGAATACACAAATGAATTCCAAATTGAACAAGACCTATGACATTATCAAGATCTTGAATTAACAAAATTTTAGGAATTTATTTCATAATTTTTGGAGCTATAACGGAGGAGAACGGAATTTACGAAGGTTAAATTGAATTGAATTGAAAGAGAGAGAGAGAGAGAGAGAAAAGTCGGTGCACAAAGAAAGCCATGGGCGAGTTCATACGCGACAGGCACCGGCTCACGGCACGCTGGCGCGGAGGGGCCCACCGCCGATCACAATGGGGAGGCTGCGGTTTAATGTGCGCGGGGGCACGGCAAAGGAAACAAAGGGGAGTTTAGGGCATAATTAAACAGCTAATGATTCAATTAGGTTTTAAGGACATCATTAATGCTTAATGATGGGGGCGCCAGTCTTATCTGAACGCGCCACGCACGGGCGCCAGGCGCCAAGACGGCCGGGCGCTGCCGCCGGAGCAGCGCGCAGCAATGTGACTTGAGCACGGGAACAAGGAGCTGGCGAGGTGGTGGTGCCGGTGATGGGGTGGCAGCGTCGGGAAGATGGACGTCGCCGGCGGCGGGTGGTGTTGAGCACCGGCGGCGGCTCGGTGATGGTGGAATAGGCACTCCGATGGCGGGTTGAGCCGAGGGAGGTGAGCACTGGGTGGCTCTCGTCAAGGCGAAGCCAACGGGCTCGACGGGAAGGCCAGAGAGGGAACGTAGGCGGCGGCGGATGCTGGGGAAGGCGGCGGCCAGAGGCGGTGAAGAAGCCCAATTACGGTGGCTGTGGCGGCGGATCCTCAAGGGAGTTTGAGGGGCAAGGCTCTTTGTGGCCGGGGGCTCGCGGTGACGGGGTTGGCGGTGCTAGGAGGTGGCCGGAGCGGTGAGACGGCGGTGGAGGTGGCGGCGGCCGAAAATGGGAAACGCGACGGCTTTTGCTTGTGGCTTACCGGGGAGCTCGGGGGCGGCGTGAAGGGGAGCAAGGAGCACAGGGGAAGGCTTTATAGGGGTCAAGGGCTTGGGAGGCCAACGGGAGGGAGCTCTTGGAGCCGTTGGAGTCGCGCAGTCCCGATGCGGTGCGGCATGGGCGGCCTGCGCACGGAGGTGACAACACACGGGAGTAGGTGAGGCGCGGCGAAGAGCGGCGACTCGGGTGTCCATGCTGACGCGGGCGCGTGCGGGCGCTGCGCAGCACGTGGCTCGGACTAGGAGCGAGGACGGTGATGGCATGTGCGGCGCAGGTGCTCCGAGATGACTAGGCGAAGGCGGCTCGGGAAGTCGTGGGTGGCAGAAAGGGGAGGTGTGGCGCGCAGAGGAGCTCGTGGGCGTCGCAGAGAGCACGCGAGAGAGAGAAGGGGAGGCACTGCGTAGCAGGCGGTGGCGTGTGCGGTGCAGAAGAGAGAGGGAAGCACTGCAGTGGCTTGACCCGGGGGAGAAGAAGAGGACCTCGGGCGTGGGAGTCGAGCCAAAGGCAGCGGGAAAGAAAAGGAGGAGGGCCGGTGGAGTTGGGCCAGAGGGAGAGAGGCCAGGTGGGTTGGAGCCAAGAGAAAGAAAGCGGCCGGCCCAAAAAGAGGAATGGGATGAGCCCAGAAAGAAAAGGAGGCCCAAAAGAGAAAGAGGCCCGAAGCTCAAAAAGAAGAAAATTCAAACTTGAATTTGAATTTCAAGGTTCAACGATATTTGAAACACAAACCCGAGCTAAAAGAAAAAAGGAAGTTTTCGCAAATAGTTTGATAATTTGAATTACGGCGACGAACGAAAATTGAAAAGTAAATACTATTAACCGTCCAAAAAACGGGATGTTACAGGCTTTGTATCTTGTGCAAATCATGGTTTGCATAGCTCCTCAATATTTTTTTGGGAAATTATACATATTGATTTGATGCTCAAATCAAAGTGGTTTGCATGCGTATATCAGCTTTGAACTAGAACATTTAACCTTTAGTCATGCATTCATTTCTTAGCTGACAATATAGAGGTTACCACACTCAGAAGCAACATGGGTAAAGCAACAAATGCTTTTCCCTCATAAGGAAAATGTCGATATGGGGTAAGAATAAATTCTTGTCTCATCCAGCCCTTAGTCTTGAGGAACCTAATTGCACAAGCTTGCAGCGCATAATAACCAGACTGAAGAAACAGCTAGTCAGTGAACCTTAATTTAGTTGACTACGAGCTAACATATACTTTCTCATCTAAGAGGCCGGCGGCCTGCCGCTCTGGTCGGGGAGCCTTCCCTTTCGCCACAAGTGTCGTAGGAGCGGTCCACCAGCTCAGCGACCTGGCGAAGGCACCAAACCATGGGTACACCTCAATCCAGTTGAATGGTACCAAGTACCTCTCCGCACAGTGCGGAGGTTACAGAAAGATCGAGGAAGGTGTAATACCCCAAATATCAATTGGAGAAAATATTATTTGGGAGAGGGAAATTTATTCAATATCGATTATAACAAAGTTTAGAGATGGAATTAAGTTCAAAATTTAGAATTTTAGGAGAGGAATGGGCCGCCAACCCATATTCGAGAGGAGAGGAGCCGGCCATAGTGGCCCAAGGCCCATGAGAGGGCTGGCAGCCCATTAGAAGGCAAGGGAGGGGAGGGGACCAAACCCTAGCCACTCCTTGCTACAGTACCCTGCCTCCTGCTGCTCCTCCTCTCGCCGGCGCCACCCTCCCTGCTGCCGGCCATCGGGAAGAAGAAAGGAGAAGGGACTAGGAGAGGAGCTTCTTCGAGGATAGATCATCGTCTTTCCGTGGGTCTTCAAGGGTAACGATGTGCTTTCCCCGCTGTTTGATGATGATTAGTTGTGAATTCGAGTAGTTGGATTGGATCGAATTGTTGCTGTTAGAATTTCAGAATCTGTCCAGATTGTTGCGTGGCCAATTTCGGATAATTAGAGACCGAATTGGAGATGTCCATCTCCTAGAGATATTTATATAATGTTTTTAGCTTTCCGTGGCCACCAAGAACACCTAATTCTGACATACGGATCAAAAGTTATGATAGTTTCAATCTTGCTGCCTAGAATTTTGACGAGATTGATCTGTTAATTTCCCTTTTAATTTATGTTCATGTTAGATGCAAATTCAGGGTTTCCACCCAACTAGATTGTTTTAGTAAATTTCATAACCTTTTCAGAATGTCAAAGAACGCCCTAATCGAAGTTGTAGATCAAAAGTTATGCTATGTTCTTTACTGCTGTTTGTTTCGTTTAGGCAGAATCTGTCTTCTGAGTTCAACTGCCTGTTAGCAATTTATTTTGGCCGAATTGGGTTATCTCACCAACTAGAATATTGTGGATATATTCCTTAAGTTTCTTTAGGAACTAGGCTCACCTCGTTTCGAGTCCCAGGTCAATAGTTATGGTTATTTTCGTTCTGCTATCCAGATTCGATTTCGTGGTTGTGTTGCCTGTTTTCAGATTAGGGATTATGGCTATTTCTTGGGTGTTCGGGAGGGTATTGTAGAATGTTAATGGTAGTGTCTTATACCATGTTATTCTTATTTCGAGTACTTACTTGTGTAAGCGGAGAGGCTTCGGGTTTAGGGGCACCGTCTTTGCCTACTCACGCGTCGCAACGCGAAAGGCAAGTACTTTGATGTTCTTATGATTAGTGAATGCTGGATGCTTGATGTTGGTATTGTGCTTTTTTGTGATCCATGAGAATATTCAAAGTTTATGTTCCTTTCTTATGTGTTAATTCCATGTGTAGACATGATGCCTTTCATAATTCATATTTCAATACATGCATCCATTTTTCATGTTCCTTCCATGGGAGTGGATTTTAAGACCCATCAATTCCAGTATGAGCACGTAAAACCCACAATTCCAATGTGGGCAGATTTGGACACCCGTATGAAACGTTCTTCATACGGGACTTAGATCCTCGCATTTTGTTAAATGCGGGCTTAGGTGAACACCGATGGGTGTGTCACTAGCTATACCGGTATAAACACGTGTGTAGTCCATTCCTTTCAATTAATCCATTCATTCATATATTCATTCGATGTTATGTTCTTATTCTTAAAAGATGTTGCCTTGTTCATAATTGTTGTAAGTTCAATTATTCATCTGATTTGCCGAGTCTCGACTCATTCTTGCTTTGTTTGTTTATTTTAGGTGATCGTTGATGATGGCTCTATTGGGAGGGAATAGACATGCACTATTCGTTCACTTCACCATATTTTAATTCAATAATAGGACTTGGTTCTAGCCTTCATTCGTTAATTGATGAACTGTAATAATTAAATTTAGATGTGGTTGATAACCTCTCTATGTTATGATTGATTATGTATTGCTTGTGATCTTCGTTCACCCTTCGTTATACTTGCTTGAATTCAGACTATTGTCATGCCATGGTTCTATTAGATAGTGATCTCTTTATGCCATTAGTTGATATTATTCAAATTCTTCCGCATTATGGTTATATGTTAGATGATTTAGGTGACATCTCGGCTTCCGAATAGCCAGGGTGTTAAAGAAGGCAACCTCGACTAAAGAGTACAACATACCCTGGAGCAAAGAGGTCCCGAGAGCCCTCGCTCCAGACCACCTCGTATGGAGCGAAGGGGGTCCATGAAGCCTTCGCTCTGAGTCCGCCTCGCATGGAGCGTAGTGAATCAAGACTACTTGTGGACCAAGAGTATAAGTATGGTGGACCAGGTCCATGAAGGCCCACCGTACACCAAAGGCAACGCTCGAGGAGATGCGAAGACCCTGAAGCCCGTATAGTCATATGACATTTGTAGAGGTAGAATTGTAATCTCTTGTACCCCTAATGTAATACTATAAATAGTCTCTTTCCCCTTGTGATCAAGGGGAGGACTTTTAAATAATAAAGAGACACATTTCATACACTTTAATACTGTCTCCCCATCTTAGAGGGCCTTCGGGGTTTTCCCCCTTCACATTGTAAGGAGCCTAGGGTCTCCTTCTCTACTATCTAATTTGTAGCTACGACAGTTGACGCCGTCAGTGGGGAGCAGCAAGTAAGTCACATAAAGCAAGTCACATCGAGCGAACCACACCAACATGGCACCTTGCAACAAGAAGAGCACGCCCAAGGCCATGGGAACCGAAGTGGCAGTCGCAACGGACCCGCCGAGGGTCCCACAGGCCAAACACAGCCGGACGTATGTTGTCGTGGCGGCAGCCGAAGCCGCCAAGGAAGAAACCAACACCTCCACACACGAGGAGATCGTCGAGAGTGACACTCGACACATAGAGGCCTCACTGCCCAAGGATTACCGAGCAGAGCCTCCGCCACCCGCCACCTCGGGCATGGCCAGATAAGTATACAAGGCGATGTAGAAGAACTGGCTGACCTTCGCCAGGAGCTGCTAAGCCTTCGCCAACCCATGGCAATAACCTCCGCGGCTGCTACCTACGAACCTGACCCGGTGGCAAGAAGGGGAGCTGCTCCTACTCTACCAGCAACCCCCCTCCCCCCCCCAACCAGCATGGATAAAGCCTATTTTTCGGGGAGACTCGAACTCCCCGTTGAGCGCCGGCCTAGAAGCAACCTGATGGCCCACGGGCTTCAAGATGCATGATGTAAAAGCTTACGAGGGGAACATGTCGTAGGGGCAGCCCACCGGCCCCAATGAATGGCGAAGACACCAAGCTAGGGGTACACCTCGTCATAGCCAAAGGGTACCATGTACCCCTTCGCACATGACGAAGGGAACAAAAAGGTCGTCGAAGGCAGCCTCACCATAAGAGTACAACACACCCTAGATTTAAGGGGTCCCGAGGACCCTCGCCCTAGACCACCTAGCACAGAGCGAAGAGGGTCCAGGGAGCCTTCGCTTCGAGGCCACCTCGTATGGTGCGAGGAGTCAAGACCACTTGTGGACCAGGAGTACAAGCAGGGTGGATCAAGCCCATGAAGGTCTACCGTGCACCGAAGGCCTAAAGAGGTGCAAAGACCCTAAAGCCCATATATATATAGGGTAGAATTGTAATCTCCTCTACTATGGTTATAACAATATAAATAGGTCATTTCCCCATGTAATAATGAGGATTCTTTGGAGCAATAAAGGCACACATTTAATACACTTTAATATTATTTCTCACCTTTAAGGACCTTCGGTGTCGACGATCGAGTCGCCGATCTTACGAAATAAAAGAGGAAAATGACGTGATATTTCCTGGGAGAGAATGGGGCCGCTCTTTATTGATATGAACTGGATTTACAGGAGGTGCTTATGACCCGACTAGGGACTACTCCTAATTACACTAAATGTGAAGATCACTATGCTAAGTAATTAGACTTAGAGTATGGATCTAAAACTGATTGTGTTGCTCCTGATTCGACTGCTTGAGATTGGTCTGGTTGCCTCTGCCCTTTTGTCCTCTGTGCTCCACCTTTAAATAACTTTCGAAGAGGTGGCAGTTACTCCTAGAGAAGGCATCCCTCGTGAAGCGTTACGACTGGTCGGAGCGAGATGTCAGTTAACAATGTGTCAACTGCCCTGCGGTTGAGTGTCTGTGAGACACTTAACCGTATGGTGGTTATTGTCAGTGTCTTAGGATTATATAACATCGCATGGTTTAGAACATACAACACGTGTTCCATTCATCACACGGTAAAGATGCCAGTTCATATCTTTTTCGAGCAGCTACCTGGTCGGAGCCTAGGCACAAGACCTTGTCCGACCAGGGTACCCATCATGTAACCTCTGGAATCCTCACGACCAGTGAGGTCGTTAGCCTTAGGGGTTACGACCATAAAGACGTATGGTCTTTTATCATGTATTAAAATAATATATAGAGGTTTTAATTCTCGTCGGCTAGCCCCCAAACTTTAAATGAACAGGTCGTGTGAACACCTTCTTTCGATGAAGTCGTATCGGGTAGATCCTCATTTAATGACATGATATACGAGGTGGTCTGTGTTCACTTTAAAGTTGAGAACTTGCTTTTGGAACCGAAGAGTTTTTCTGTCCGTTAGACAAAAGGGTTTTGTTCGTCGGATTTTTAGGTAACTCCCGATTGCAATTAAAGATCTGAAGCTATAAAATCCCCATTGCTAGGCTTTAGAGCTTTTACGCTTTCAGATCTTCTTTTAACCCCTTTCACCTTCTTGCCAAGAAACCCTTTAGACCTCTTATTGTTCTTTCGACCACAAAGCCTCCTACGACCACTACTCATCCTTTGAGGATTTTCATTATGTCGGAGCAAATCACAAAGTGGATGCCTTCAGAGCTAGGTAAGAAGAAGCTTGAGGCGTTGGAGAGGATTGGGATGCTCCCAGACAAGAATCTGATCAGGTGGAGGTCAGCAACCGAAGTGCATTTTCCAAGCCGCGAAGATAGGAAAATCCCCGTTTTCCTCGCCTACATCAAATGTGGGCTGAGGCTGCCGGCGCACAAATTTCTCCTCTGTGTTCTTGAATATTACGAGGTGGAGTTGGTGAATTTGGCTCTGAGCTCCATCGCCAACATCAGTATCTTCGCCTACCTGCGCGAGGCGTACCTGGGAGTGCGACCAAATTTGAAGCTTTTTAGGTATTTCTACCGTATGGTGATGGGAAGATCCACGGCAACTCCCGGAGAATGCACATTGCGCCTTCACGACGGGAAGGCCGACGAGTACATCCGAATATACTCGAAGTCTTCGTGGTCGTCATGGAAAAAGAATTGGTTTTACATGACGGTTACGAAGGACGACGGCCTCTACTTCACCGGAATGAGGGCGAACGAGAATCCCAAGTGGCGGGGGACCGTGGAGAAAATAGGGTTGGTCGAGAGATGCGTAGATGCCATCAATGATCTGAGGATCAGAGGCTTGACTTCCTGGCATGTGGTAAGAGATTTCACCAAACGCCAAATAAGTCCTTTGAAGTTCCGGACTCAATCTCTGTTATGGTTCATTGGTCGTGATGAAGCTATCACGGACTCACGAGATGGTAAGTCTTTGAAAGAATCTCCGACCAGTATGACTTAGTACTTGATTATCGTAAACCTTAAAATCTGCTCTGTCTCATTTTTCTCCTTAAAGCACTTTCTACTGAGGAAGTCAGAGAGCGGATTAAGATGATCTGCGCCGGGGAGCCTGGTGAGAAGGCTGCATTCCGTGATATCTTGGCAATAGTCTCTGTTGAAGAGAGACTGGCAAGACTTAAGGTAGATAATCAATTTGTCCTTTATCCTACATATATACATATCCTCCGATCAGTTTGCTGATCTTGCTCTTAATTTTGTAGGTGGTCGGACTGAGGATTATACAGACCGTTTAGGGTCATAATCCTACTCTTGCCCCGACCGAGAGGCACTGGAAGAAGAAGATGATTCTCCCGAGGTAATAGAGCATTTGAGGGAATATATATAATCCAGATAGAGAATTTCATCACCTAACCAAAGTTGTTTTTTTGATTTAGGTGGAGAAGAAAGAAGCCTTGCAGAGCGGATCTGCAGAAGCTGTTGACCCCAGAATGGTCGCTAACGACCTAGCAATTGTTACTGAAACAATTGATCTAGAGGTCGATGAAACCACACTCTCTGACCCAAATGGTTCAGGATGCTACCCTTGACCAACTGGTCGAGGATATCGCTTCCGAACTTATATCGGAGGATGTGAGGGGTTTAACCAGCCCTACCAGCCCAGAGCCGGTGAAGTTGGTTGATAAGAAGAGGAAGGCCGGTGGCACGGATTTCATCCCACCGTATTTCAAGATCAAATCCAAAAAATTAACTAAGTATGTACAAACGAAATAGTCATATAAGCACATACCTTTAATAATTTTTTGATAATTTGAAGTCCTGATCTTCCTTTCTTCACTTTGTACAGATCTTCTGGCGTTCCGGTCGTTTTCGACTAGATCTCTCTTGAAGATCGCCCGTCCGAGGATGCCCCAGCCCCTAATGCGCCTCAGGATGAGGTTCTAAAGGAAAGGGTGGTCGAGACAGCCCCCGAGCGCTCATTGGTGGCGGAACCTGCACAGGATCCTTTGGTGATTCTAACTCCGTCAGTGGAGGTAGACATTCCTAGAGATCCTGCATCAATTCCGACTAGTACCGGTAATTCTTCTCAAACTAACACATTCCCTTTTCCCACTCGATTTATCGAGGATAAGGAACTTGATGAAATTTGGGGAAAGACATCAGATCGTCAGGCCATGACAGATCCTGATGTAACTTTTACCGAATACAACGACGTAGCAATTCGGGTGAGTTTCTACGACCTGTTTCATAGCTTTTCTTAAAAAAGTTCACAAGGAAACTTAAATAAGAATGTTATTGATGCAGCACATGGTCGAGAACTTTGCTGTGGTCGGAGGACTGACCCAGCGAGTAAAGGATCTGGAGAAAAAGCATTCCGAATTGAAAAGTAAGAACTTTCTTCGTAACCTTTCTTCTTCTTCAATACTCTGTTCTTCTTTAATCATTCTCCTTTATCATATTCGATTGATTTGGAGAAAATAAAGGAAGGGGTAGTGGCTGATAAAGCCAGAATAACCCAGCTTGAGGAAGAAAACCAGGCCAAGGACCGGTCGATCGCTGAGGCGGCGACCAGACATGAAACTCTAAAAAAGATAATTGAAAGTAATTGGTCGTAGACTTGACTAATTAGCTTCTTCTAATCATGTTTACTTACTACTTGTTTTTACTCGTGTAGAGCAAACCCAAGAGCTGACTAGAGCAAATAAAGCTCTGAAATTTGAGCAGGATAAGGAGGCAGCTCTTGTGTAGGGTCTTGATGAAAAGATCCATGCAGTCAATAAAATGATCTTTGATATGGGATTAGGATCAAGTCCGCCTACCTTAAGAGATCCAACAAAGAAAATGACCTACTTGGGCCAACTTCTAGAAGATCTCAGTGGTCTGCTCAAAACTACTCGAAAGAATTATGCCCAGACTATGAAGGAAGGCGTAGCCAGTGGAGTCAGTTATGCATTGGCAAAACTGAAGGCTTCCGACCCCTCCATTAATCTTCAAGCCGTTGAAGAAGACTTCAACTGCCTGCCTGATGAGGCGACCGAGTTTATGAAAGAACTAAGGCCGCTTGGAGACAAGGTTGTAGAGGAGATGGAAATCTAATCTCCATCCAACAGTAACTAGTCTGGATACATTCTGGAGTAGGCCCCTGCAATATAAGAATATTGAAAATGTATAAAGCTTACCTTTTATGTCATCAACAATTCTTTTGTTTATCCTGTTTGACTTTTAAAATTCTCGTATACTCCCTAGCCCTCGACTGCTTTATAGTAGAAGAACTTTACTATACAAGCAGGTAGCCAAGAAAGAGAATGAAAGTCGAAACCATTGTTTTGAAGGTATATACTGATGTTAAGACAAAACTGATCGTAGCAATACCAGGAAATCACTTTGGTCGGAACCAGCGTATGATTTCGACTAGTTATAGATCCTTGTTTGTCATAATCAAAATACCAAACAAAGCTGTATATGGTCGAAAAAAAGATTTGTTGTATTAACAAAAGTAGAAATGCAAGAATGTATGTAAAAAACGATAAGTGGTCGTATTTATATATACGACCCAAAACTGGTCAGAAAATACTGCTAAGAACAGAAGATATAGAAAAACATTTCGCAAAACATGCTCAGGCTCAAGTCCGACTAGCAGCGAGGATCATAAGAAAAGAACCGTCACTAGGAAGCTCCTTCCAGTGGGCAGGACCACGTGCAAAAAAGGAGAGACTTCGACTAGGAGGCTTTCCGTGTCCCGACCAGTAGCCAAACGAGAGTAGAATAGATTTTTTAAATGAAGAAATATAGTCTTCATGATCTTAATAGTATAAGGAACTACATGAAGTTATTTGTATTATGCTCTGTTTACTCGTATGGTCGCGCGTGGAATCATTCATGGAATGATCACAACTAGGACCTATACAGCGTATGACACAGATGTCGTTGCCAAAGAGTATCAGACATCCTGATAAAGGATATTGGAGAGAAAAATTGTCTTCTCCGACCATCTTAAACAACAATAATAGGTGACCAGAATATAGGCATAGATATATAAACCATATCACTTGTCGAAAAAAAAATGAATCAATGTACTAATTAAATGAAAAAGAATTGAAATAATGTACAAAATAATTAGACATAGAACTTACACAATTGATCAATGTTCCAAGAATTTGACAAAACTTGCTCGTCCGACATGGCTAGTCGTACAGAACCTGGTCGGGTGACTTCGACCACAGTGTAAGGACATTCCCACTTGGGAGAAAGTTTGTTGCGATTTGCTTGATTCTGAATTTTCTGAGAACTAGATCACCTACAGCAAGGCTGCGAGGTTGCACCTCACGACTATGGTACCTTCGCATGGCTTGTTGATATACTGCTGATCGTACCAGGGCTTGGTTTCGTCATTCTTCAAGGAAATTGATGTCGTCTAGTCGTCGTTCATTCTGATCGTTTTCATTAAAACAATCAGTTCGAGCAAAGCCAATTTTTAGTTCTGGAGGAAGCATGGCTTCAGCACCATAAACCAAAAAGAATGGCGTTTCACCAGTCGCACGACTGGTCGTGGTTCGAACGGCCTATAATACTGACGGAGTTCTTGAACCCAAGCTCTGATCGCTTGATTAATCGATCGAATACTCGGCGTTTGATCCTCGCATAATGATACCATTAGTCATTAATCGCTCCGTTGCTCTGCGGATGAGCAATAGAAGCAAAATGAACTTTGATACCAAGTTTATCACAGAATTCTTGGAATTGACTGCTGGAGAACTAGGCACCATTGTCTGTGATTATACGACTGGGTACACCAAATCGTGTGATAACATTTTTTGTGAGAAATCTCTTAGCGGCCTCAGTTGTTGTTTTAACAACAGGCTCGGCCTCGATCCATTTTGTAAACGTGTCAATCATGACGAAAAGGAATTCGAAGCCCCCGGGTGCTCTTGGGAAAGGTCCCAGAATGTCCAGTCCCCAGGTTGCAAAAGGCCAAGAAAGAGGAATTGTTTGTAAGGCTTGTGCCGGCTGATGTACTTGTCGGCTATGAAACTGACATTGTACGCACTTCGTCACGAGCTCTTTTGCATCATGAAGGGTAGTTGGCCAGTAGTCTCCTTGCCTGAAGGCTTTATCGACCAGTGTTCTGTAGGAATGATGAGCTCCATAGACTCCTTCATGGATTTTGGTTAGCAACTTAATACCATCCGTTTGAGATATGCATCTCATCAACACTCCGTGTGATCCTCGTTTATACAAGGTACGTTCGATCAGAGTGTATGATTTGGCTTTTCATGCTAGACGATTGACGAGGATTAAAACCTCTATGTATTATTTTAATACATAGTGAAAGACCATACGTCTTCATGGTCGTAACCCCTAAGACCAACGACCTCCCTGGTCGTTAGTATTCCAGAGGTTACTTAAGGGGTACCCTGGTCGGATGAGGTCTTGCGCCTAATTCCCGACCAGATAACCGCTCGTACAATCATTGAACTGGTATTTCTTATCGTATAATGAATGGAACATGTGCTATACGTTCCAAACCATGCGATGGTACAACCCTGAGACACTGACTACTAACTACCCTACGGTTAAGCTTCCCACAGGCAACCGCAAGGAAGTTAGCACATTGCTAACTGCTCTGCCGTTCCGACCAGTCGTAACGTTTCACCAGGGACGCCTTCTCCAGGAGTAACTGTTGCCTCTTCGGAAGTTATTTAAAGGTGAAGCGCAGAAGACGAAGGGACACACCCAACAAACAAGAACACAACAACAAGGCCAACACCAACAGAATACACAGAAGCCAAAGCGGTGGAGTTAGAGGCTAGATAATCAGTCTTAGACTCATGTTCTAAGTCTGATTACTTGGTTAGACATTCCCCCATTCAGTGTAATTCAAGGTAGTACTTAGCCACATCTTGTAAACCCAGTTCATATTAATAAAGAGCGACCCCCATTCCATTCCAGGATATTCCACGTCATTTTCCTTGCTTATTTTCGTAAGATCGGCGACTCGATCGTCGACAGTTGGCGCCGTCCGTGGGGAAGAAGACGTGAGTTTTCTGAAGAAACTTTCTTCGCTCACAATAATCCTCGCCCAAATCCCTGCAATCGCTCATGCGATGGCATCCGGAACTTGGGATGAGGAAAACTGGTTCGATTTGGCGGACTACGCCGACCTCGACATGGAAGGATGTATCCGTGCCATGGAAGAAAATGGCAGGTCATCCTCCTCTTCCTCCTTCGCCGGCTCGCACGTCGCCGACGTTAGCGAGGTCGACCGGATGGATGAAGATGCGCCGCCACTACCGGTGGCGCAACCAGGAGAACCGGCCATTCCGACCAGTTCGGAATGCCAGAGGATCTCTTCAAGCCTGGTCTTTCCGACCGGCGAGACAGGTGAAGAAATTTCAGCCCCATCGCCCGGAAAACTCTATTCCATCGATGAAATTATGGCTGAAAGATACTCTCCTTCGGCTTCTGGCAATTCCAGGAGTCAACCGTCACCTGGTAACGGTGTCGATGAAGCCTCCACTGGTCGTAGGCCATGTGGGGATGATTACACTCAAAGATAATGATCGGTTCGTTTCGTCAGCCGAGAAGACCTCGTGGAGTGCTCATCTCCGACCGATCTCCATCGTGGAAGATTCGCGAAACACCGACGATCTCTCCATTAGTTACGGCGGAAGCTCGTCGGAAGATCAATCTTTGGGCGACGAGGTCAACGCGATCGGAGATGAAGATCGGGATGCCTGCGGGTCCTACATTCTCTACCACGCCATCACGTGTTGTTAGAGATGATCCGGCCGTCAAGCACCGACTTCCGGAGGCGACGGAGCTAATCGACGCCAATCGCTTAACTTCGCCGCACCGCCCCACCCAGAGTGACCGATGGCACGAACAAATCCGAAGGTCGGGGAAGGTTCGCACAACAGTACACCTCGACCAAAGATGAACCCCCCGAGACCTTCGATAATCGCTATCTAAAACTTGCGGCGTGTTCAAAACATGTTAAATAATTCCGATCTGTTCTAGCAGAACTCCTAGTTTTGTACAACTCGTAGGTCAGGTATCCGAAATCCTCCAACAAACCATGCAGCGAACGGAAGCGTATCGGGAACAGAGGGGTTCGAAAGTCGACTATGACTTCATCCCAACGTTCCTCCTCGCCAGGGACAACATGGTTATACCAGAGAGCGATCGATCGAGACCTCCTCGACGATTCCACCAAGGAGTCACGAGGGAGAAGGCTATTTCAAGAGGCTACTCCCCATCTGCGTCGAGAAGAACCACCACTAGGACCAAACGATCTCCGACATCGTTTGAACCAAGTGGGCGATCGTGAAGCATCACATCAATGTCTCGACGGACGGATCAATCCGGAGTTCCAACGTCCCAATCCTAGGGATCGGTCTCCAACCGATTATAATCCGCACCTTCCCAGAGAAGACGCCATGAATCAATCACAGTTGTCGAGCCTTCTCTGCAGGCTCCAAGGCATGCGTTGGCCTAACCGTTCAGGCGCCAATTTGGACAAATTCAACGGAACTCAAAACCCATTGGAATTTCTCCAAATATATACTACCGCCATCAGGGCTGCTGGTGGCGAAGAAAATGTAATGGCCAACTATTTACCCACCGTGCTCGAAGGGTCTGCCCGGTCGTGGTTGTTAAACTTACCGGTCGGATCAATATACACTTGGGAACAACTCTGCGATCTTCTGATTGCCAACTTCCAGGGTACGTATGACCGCCCTGGGAAGGAGGACGACCTCCACAAAATCCGGCAGGGCTCTGATGAGACTTTACGTCAATATATCAAGAGGTTCAGCCAGGTTCGTAATTCTATACCCGAAGTCGCAGAATCCTCTGTTATTCAGGCTTTTAAAGCAGGGCTGAGGAATCGGCGGTTCACGGAGGACATAGCAATGAATCCTCCAAGAACAACCGTTGAGCTTTTTGATATGGCGGACAAGTATGCCACCGCTAGCGAAGCAATCGAGTGGTGTGAAGCCATTGATCGGAAAGACAAGATTCCCCAGCCCGGCCTGGACAAACAGGAGAAAAAGAACAAAAAGTCTCTCAAGAAGAAAAAGAACCGCAGACCCGACGACAAGGAAGTCCTCGCTGTTCCAGACAAGTTCAGGAAGGGCAAGAAGGACTATGCCGATCGAAGCAAGGCAAAAGCTCCGACCGAAGGATTCCAGACAAACAAGAAGTGGTGTCCACTTCACCAGCAGGCAGGGCATGATCTGCGCACCTGTCGTGTCTGGCACAAGAAACTGGAGGATTATTATGCAGGTAAAGGACCATTTCCCGCAATACAGGAACCCGGAGAAACGAGCTCCAAAAAGGATAAGGATGGCGACGAGGAGATGGAGTACCAGGATCCCCAACACACAGTCAACATGATTTTTGGAGGATCTTCTTCATATGAGTCCAGACGTCATCTGAAGGCCATGGAGCGGGAGGTCAACCTCGTCGAATCTCCAACTGTAATCAAGCACTCGAAGTGGTCGGACACCGCAATTTCCTTCAGCAAAGACGACTGCCCCATCCCATCGACTCGACCGGGTAGGTTCCCTATCGTTGTTGAACCAACCATTAATAATTGTCGGGTTAATCGGGTCTTAGTAGATGGGGGTAGTTCTTTGAATATATTATTTGTGGGAGCTTTGGAGGAAATGCAGGTCCCCATGTCAAAGGTAAAACCTGTGAAATATGCTTTTCATGGCATAGTTCCGGGTTCTACCGCCAAACCGATAGGACAAGTCTCCTTACCGGTTACGTTCGGAAAACCAGACAATTTCCGAACAGAGAGGGTTTCGTTTGATGTGGTAAACTTTGAATCCGCATACAACGGAATTCTCGGTCGACCAGCATTAGCAAAATTCTTGATAGCCACGCATTACGGTTATCAAAGTTTGAAAATGCCGGGCCAAAGGAGTCATCACTATTCGAGGAGATCGAAAATGGCTTACGATGCGATCGAAATCCTTTGCCTTTGGTTGATGAACTTTCGACCGAGAGGTTAACCCGCTCCCATGCAAGTCAAGCACTCGAGGCCAAAGATGACACCCAAGCCATCCGACTGCATAAAGGAAGTACCACTCGACAAAAGCGCTTCTCGGGACAAATCAAGTCGTCACATGGGTCGAGACATCCGCACCCAACCACCCGAAGATTCTCGGCTCTGGGCAAGACTCGACCCTAAATAGGAAGAGTCGCTCGTCTCCTTCCTCCGAGCGAATCGGGGCGTGTTTGCCCTAAGCGTCCGATATGCTCGAGTCCCCGAGGTGATCGAGCACGAGCTTGCTCTCGGCGACAAAAACCGATCAAGCGAAACTACGACGTTTACTTTTGATCGGAAGGAAGCAATCCAATCGGAGATTGACAAGCTCCTCAAAATTTGGGTTTATTCGTGAAGTCGACCACCCACAGTGGCTTGCCAACCCTGTAATGGTTAGAAAAAACAATGGGAAATGGCGAATGTGTATCAACTTTACAGATCTTAATAAAGCTTGTCCGAAGGATGACTTTCCCATTCCTCGCATCGATCAACTAGTAGACTCTACTTCTGGGTATGAGTTACTAAGTTTTTTAGATGCTTATTCAGGGTACCACCAGATTAGTATGTGTAAAGAAGATGAGGAGAAAACTTCCTTCATCACCCCATATGGCACTTCTTGTTACATTAAGATGCCATTTGGTCTCAAAACGCTGGTGCAACTTTTCAAAGGTTGATGCAAAAACCTTTAGTCCACAAATCGGTCGGAATCTCGGTTTTCGTTGACGATCCGTCGTAAAGACCACCAACGCTAGCGACCACATTCCCGACTTACAAGAAACTTTAACAACTTGAGAAGACATAACCTCAAGTTAAATCCTAAAAGTGTGTGTTCGGAGTTTCTGCTGAAAACCGCTCGGTTTCCTAGTTTCGCTAGAGGTATTGAAGCAAATCCGGCAAAAATTGCGACCATCGACCGAGATCGCCCTCCGACCACGAAGAAGGAAGTCCAAAACTAACCGGTCAGATGGCGTTAAGTCGTTTCATAGCAAGGTTAGGGAAAAAGGATTACCTTTCTTTAAACTTCTTCGAAACATGGGAGTTTCGAGTGGACTAAAGAGGCAAGCGATGCCTTTGAGGAACTCAAAAAGTACCTTCTGAGTACCCGGTTTTAGTTTCTCCGAGATCGGGAGAAACATTGCTAATTTACGTGGCGGCAACACCACGACGCATTAGCGGTGTCTTGTGTAATCGTCGAAAAGGATAATATCCAACGACCGATCTATTACGTAAGTGAAGTCTTACATGGACCAAAGGAAAGATACCCACAGTACAAAAGTTGCTCTATGGCCTCCTTATGTCTTCAAGGAAGCTAAGGCACTACTTTCGAGCCCACAAAGTGGTCGTACCTCGGATATCCCTTGGTCAAGTCCTTGAAACAGGGAATCATCGGGGCGAATAGCAAAATGGGCGGTCGAGCTAGGGGCGTTCGATCTCCATTTCATTTCACTTAACAGCAATTAAGTCGTGCAATAGCGTAATTCATTGCCGAATGGACAAACCACGAACCCACCCAAGGACCCGAGTACGAACACCACGACGAGTGGACAATGTATTCGATGGTTCCTTGATGTTACAAGGATCGGGGCCGGAGTGGTCTTGATATCCCTCATCGCGAACACATCAAGCACGCCATCCAAGAATTTTCACGCCACCAATAATGTGGCGAGAATATGAAGGTTTATCTTGGCGGGACTCGGCGGCTTCGTTAAGCTCGGGATTCGTGATATTACTAGTGAAAGACGATTCTCAACTAGTAGCGAATCAAGTAGGAAAGAGTATCAATGCTCGAGTACCAAGATGTCATCTTATCTGGCGGAAGTACGAAAACTTCGAAAAGCACTTCTTCGGTTTTCGGATCCAACATATTCCTAGAAAGGAAAACTTTCTGGCGCACCGGTTGGCACGGATGGCCTCCACGAGGTCGACTGTCCCGCCCGGAGTTTTTCTTGAGCAACTCAATTCACCCTCGGTAGTTGAGCCTTCCGAGAACATACATGATTCTTTGCAAGTTGAACAAACTGCTCAAGGGAACATGGATGCTCCACAGGTCGTTGACGGTTGGCGCTGTCACGATTAAGGTAGAGATTGGATGACATCGATCTACAATTATCTTCAGCATGACACAATTCCAGAAGATGATGTAGAGGCTAATCGTATAGCACGAAAAGCCAAATCATACACTCTAATCGAATGTACCTTGTATAAACGAGGATCTCATGGAGTGTTGATGAGATGCATATCTCAAACGGATGGCATTAGATTGCTAACCGAAATCCATGAAGGAGTCTGTGGAGCACACCATTCCTCTGAGTAACCACTGGTCGGTAAAGCCTTCCGACAAGGCTATTCTCGCCAACCGCCTTCATGATGCAAAGGAACTTGTGATGAAGTGCGTATAATGTCGGTTTATAGCCGATAAGTACATCACCAAAGACAAGCCTTACAAACAATTCCTCTTTCTTGGCCTTTTGCAACTCTGGGATCGGACATTCGGGACCTTTCCCAAGAGCACCCGGGCTTCAATTCCTTTTCGTCATGATTGACACGTTTACAAAATGGATTGAAGCGAGCGATCGTTAAAATAACAACCGAGGCCGCTAAGAGATTTCTCATGAAAAATGTGATCACGCGATTTGGTGTACCCAACAGATAATCACCGACAATGGTTCCCGCCTCCAAAGAATCAATTCCAGAATTCTGCGATGAACTTGGAGTCAAAGTTCATTTTGCTTTGCTCATCCACGAACAACGGAGCGATTAATGAGCTAATGGTATCCTTATGCGAGGAATCAAGCGCCGTATTCACCAATTAATCAAGCGGTCGGAGCTTGGGTTAAAGAACTTCCTACGTGTTATGGGCGTTCGAACCACGACCCGATCGTGCGGCCGTGAAACTCCATTCTTTTTGGTTTATGGTGTCTTTGAAGCCATGCTTCCTCCGAACTCAAAATTGGCTCGCTTTCGAACCGATCGTTTTGACGAAAATGATCGAGAATGAGCAACGACTTCGGCGACATCAATTTCCTTGAAGAACGACGAAATCAAGCCCTTGTCCGATCAACAGTCTACCAACAAGCCATGCGAAGGTACCATAGTCGTAAGGTGCAACCTTGCAGCCTTGCTGTAGGTGATCTGGTTCTCAGAAAAATTCAAAGCCAAGCAAATCGCAATAAACTTTCCCCTAAATGGGAAGGTCCTTACACAGTGGTCGAAGTCACCCGACCAGGTTCCGTACGACTAGCCATGTCTGATGGGCAAATTTTGTCAAATTCTTGGAACATTGATCAATTGCGTAAGTTCTATGTTTAATTTCCATTCTTTCATTTCTTTCAATTTCAATTTCAATTTCCATACATTCATTAAATTAATTAAGAAGTGCAACCTTGCTTATATATATACACCTACCTACTGGTCGTTTATATTGTTAGTCTGGTCGGAGAAGTCATTTTTTCTCTCCGATATCCTTTTTTAAGGATCTCTGATACTCTATGGTCCTAGTCGTGAGCATTTTCTTAAATGATTCCCACGCGCGACTACACTCTTTTCTTAAAGAAACTGAGTAATCAGAGCGCCACACAACTAACTATCTCATGACTGATATGCTTCCGATTTTGAAGGTTATGCTTCATTATTTCACGATTCTGGTCTATTCTTGTCTGGCTACTGGTCGGGACACGGAAAGCCTCCTAGTCGAAGTCTCTCCTTTTTCGCGACGTGGTCACCTTGCTGGAAGGAGCTTCCTAGCGACGGTTCTTTTCTTCGATCCTCGCTACCGATCGGATCTGAGAATTTGAACACGTTTTAAGAAATATGTCGTATGCCTTCAGGTCTTAGCATTAGTTCCGACCAGTCTATGGGACAATAGATATAAACAACGTTCACTTATAATCTGTTGCATACATATTTGCATTTCTTCTTATGTCAAATTGACAAAGTCTTTTTTCCGACCATACATAGCTTTTTGATTGGTATTTCCATTATGACAAACAAAGATCTATAACTCGCCGAAATCATACGCTGGTCCTTACCACATTTGATTTCCTAGTTATACAACGATCAGTTTTGTCTTACATGTCCACACATACCTTCAAAAACTCACTTACATGGTTAGGACCTCTTTTTTATTCTCTTTCTTGGCTCACTGCTTGTACAGTAACGTTCTTCTACTATAAAGCAGTCGGGGGCTAGGAAATATACAAGAATTTTAAACAGAAAGTCAAACAGGATAAACAAAAGCTTTGTCAATGACATAAAAGGTAAGTTTCATATATATTCAATTATTTTTACACTTGCAGGAACCTACTCTAAGAAATATTCCCAGCCTAATAACTCATCGCTTGTCTGAGATCCGACCTCCATCTCCTCTACAACTATATCTCCGAGTGGCCCGAGTTCTTCCATGAACTTGGTTGCCTCCTCGGTGGGCGATTGAGTCATCTTTAACACACGGAGATCTATGGAGGGTTCGGAAGCTTTCAGTTTTGCCAAAGCAAAACTAACTCCACTTGCAACGCTGCTTTTAGGGCACAGGCATAATTCGTCCGAGTAGTTTTGAGCGTAACTTTAAGGTCCTCTAGAAGTTGACCCAAATAGTTCATTTTCTCTATTGGATCTCTTAAGGTAGGCAAGCTTGATCCTGATCCCATATCAAAGATCATCTTGTTCAAAGCATTAATCTTTTCATCGATATTTTGAGCAAGAGCCGCCTCCTTATCCTGCTCAAATTTCAGAGTTCTCTTTACTCTGCTCAGCATTTGCATTTGCTCTGCAAAAGCAAATCAGTTAATGAACACAAGTATAATTGAAGGAGAAACCAAGTTTACGACTTATTACCTTCATTTGTTTTGCTAAGTGTTTCATATTTGGTCGTTGCTTCAATGATCAACCGGTCTTTAGCTGAAATTGCTTCAGCAAATGACTGGTCTTTAGCTTTTATTTCTTCTTCAAGAAGAGCTGTCTTGGCTTTCTCAGCCACAACCTCCTCTTTTATTTTCTCCAGATCTATCGAATATGATAAGGGAGAATAATTGTAGAGGAGCAAAGTATTGAAGAAGAAACAAAAGTTTAAAAAGGGAAAAGTTCTTACTTTCCAACTCGGAGTGTTTTTGCTCTAAGTCCTTAACTTCATTTGGGTGGATCCTCAGACCACAAACAAAGTTCTCGACCAAATGCTACACAAATAGCATTCTCTTTCTTAAGTTTCTTATAAACTTTTTAAAGAAGAGCTATGTAACTGGTCATAGAATACTTACCCGAATCGCCTGGTCATTATAACCAGCAAAGATCGAATCAGGGTGCATCCTGAGTTGAGTATCCGATACTTTCTGCCACGCCTCATCAAGCTCCTTATCCTCGATAAATCGGGGACGAAAAGGGAACTTGTTAGGTTAGGAAGGGTTATCAACAGTGATCGGAACCTGTTGAGACCTCTCAGAGGCATCTACCTCCACAGAAGGGGTTTGAATCACTAAGGAATCCAACTCAACCGTTGCCCCTGTCACCTGCTCGGGGGCTTCCTCGACCACTATTTCCTCAGGAACTTTGTCCTGAGAAAGGCTCTGGTCGGAAACTTCCACGGGTGCCGGGTCCTCAGGAAGAACCTGGTCGGAAACGACCGGAACACCAGAAGACCTATGCAATACTTTTGGCTAACAACAACAAGGCAAAGAACCTCCTATATGCTGGGCTTGGTAGACAGGAGTACGATAGGATTTGCGATTTGGAGACCGCACATGAGATTTGGAACACCCTCGAAACCTATCATGAGGATCGTCCCAAGTTAAGCAAGTCGTAAGCGGTCTTCAAGCGAGAGTATAACAAGTTCGAGATGCGTCTGGCGAGAGCATCGATGGCGTTTTACTCGCTTCAACAAAGTGATCAATCGGATGAGAGTCGTTGACATTGAATACTCTCAATCTGAGAATGCTACCCACCTCTTGGCTGCAATCAACACCAAGGAGTGGGAGATGAAGGCTACTGCCATAGAGGAGAACGTCGATCTCTCTACTCTCACTTTGGAGCTGCTTTATAGCAAGCTCAAGACTCATAAGATTAAGAGAGGTAGTCTTTCTAAGAAGGACAACATGGCTTTGGTAGCTGATCCTCTTTCAAGAGCGTCTGATGGTTTTTCTTTGTCCTCTTTGGGTTTTTCTCTTGCCTGTTTATCTGCAATTCATGAAGATGATCTTGAGAGTCTTCCTGAGCCCGAGCTAGCCCTCCTAGTCAAGAAAGCCACACGGGCTTACAACAATGTGAGAAACAAAAAGAGAGGTGGCCCTGTGACATGCTACGAGTGTGGTGAGCTTTACAATATCCGGGCTAACTGCCCCAAGCTGAAGGGTAAGGGTAACCACAAGGAGGGAAAGCCAGCTTGAAAGAAGCCTCAAGGGAACAAATCAAAGTTTGATGCTACCAAGCTGATGAAGGCCGCTCACCGGGTCCTTGCCGCTTTTGGAGATCAATCCATGAGCGATGTGGACTCTGGGAGCGAGGAGGACAAGGAGGAGGAGGAGCCACCTCAAGACAAGAAAGGGAAGGCCAATGACTTCACCGGCATGTGCTTCATGGCCGACTCCGTCGACGCCGATGACGACGATGAGGTACCTCTCTCCTATGATGTTCTCTCTGTTAGATGCGATAACATGTATGAGCAACTGCTTAGTCAGGATAAAGCTTTAGAGTTCACCATGGCTAAGAACAAGGATCTAGAGTCACAAGTTAAGAATTTGAAAGTAGAGCTTGTAAATGCTAAGAGTCTAGATGTTGATGAATGTTCATCTTGCCATGCTTTGCACTCTGAACTGTCTAAACTACAAACTACTCATGATACTGCTTTGCATCAACCTGAAAATGCTAGGACAGAGCTAATTGAGATTAAATCTGCTCCATGTCTTAAATGCTTAGAGTCTAGCAAGTTGGTTGCTTCTGAACCCGTAGAGTCTAGCTCTTGCTCTCTCTGCTTAGAACGTGAACGTGAAATTAAAGACATCTTAGAAGCAGCTAGAGCGAAATATGCCAAGCTTAAGGACAGTATTAATTCTGCTACTTGTACTGTTTGTCCTGCTCTTAAGCTTGAAGTTGCTGCTTATAAGGAGAGGCTTGCAAAAGCTATTAAACCTAAAACTTGTCAATCATGTGTTGATCTTAGAAAAGAGAATGTGCATCTAAAGAACATATTAGGAAAATTCTATAGTGGTGAAAAACAATTGAACATGATTCTTGACAAGTCTAGAACTCCTTACAAGAAGCAAGGGTTAGGATATATCTCTGCCATGGACAAGTCCAAGTCTAATGACATTCAGGTTTTGAAAAATGGCATAGTTGAATTCACAACCCATCCTACAAAAACAGTTTTTAAATCTGCAGGGTTTGTCCAACCTTCTTTTGAGTCAAAAGGTGATTCTCCCAGTGGTACAAAATACCATTGCACCCATTGCAAAAAGAGTGGACATTTAGTTGAGTTCTGCTGGCGTAGGTTGAAAAATGCTAATCATGCTAGAACTTCATTTCATCAACCTAGAGCTTTTATGAGACATGGTCATGTAGAGAAGAAGAAACCTGGTCTAGGATATGCTGCACATGCTCATCATCATCATGTTCCTAGACAGAATGCATCTCATGTTTATGTGACCATTGCTCATGATAGAACATCAACTAGGATCAAGGACACTAGATTACGCTTTGCATACTTCATGAGACATGTGTCTCGATCTTTGGGTTCCCAAGTCTATTTTAACTAACTTGATGTTGAGACACATCGATCTTTTGTGCCTTGATTTTTCGGGATCGCCGAAAGGAGGAAGAACACGTGGCTCGCCGACTCATTTGTTCACGCCACATGACCGGAGACTCAAGATGGTTCACTTCCTTCACGCGGTTGACAGGTGATGACTTCATCACCTTTGGAGATGATTCACAAGGGCGGATCGAAGGAACTGGATCGATCAAGGTGAACGACAAGTTCATTCTCAAGGACGTCGCTCTTGTGTCAAAGCTAAGGTACAATCTCCTTTCTGTCTCACAGCTTCTCGATGATAGCTATGAGACTAGATTTAAGAAGAACGCTTGTCGGGTGCTTGATTCTTTTGGTGAGCTCGTTTTTGGGATTTCTAGAGTTGGTAGAATCTTTGGAGCTGATTTTTCTGAATCTCTTGCCGGATCTCTCAAGTGTTTAGTTGCATCTTCTTCGATATCGGCTTTGGCACCGGTTTTGGGGCACATTGGTTTTGACCACGACACGAGTTAGCGGCCTTGATCTCATGAGAGGTTTGCCTAAACTCAAAGCTATCAAGGATCTTTGTATGTAAGCGCTCAGAGGCATGGCAAGCAAGTTGCCGCCTCACATCCTTCATTGACTATGGTCATGGTAGCGACCGGACCGACGGTTGCTTCATATGGATCTTGTTGGTCGGCTAGGGTTCGATCGGTTGGTGGTAATTGGTACATTCTTGTCATAATCGATGATTTTTGAGATATTCTTGGGTGTTCTTTCTTGCTTGAAGGATGAGGCTTTTGATCATTATCATGACCTTGTTCTTCGTTTGGCTTCGAACTTCCCGGTGCCTTGCGAGCGATCCGATGACAATCGCACGGAGTTCAAGAATGCTTCTTTGCCTCTTTTGTGCTTTGGCGGTATTGAGCGTTAGTTCTCTTCTCCACACGTCCTCAACAAAATGGCGTTGTGAAAAGGAAGAAACAGACCTTAGTCGAGATGGCTAGGGCGATGCTAGATGAGTATAGCACAGGAGGTTTTGGGCGAAGCTATTGCTCTGACTTGCCATATTTCAAATCATGTCTTTTGAGACCGTCTTTGGGCAAGACTTCTTATGAGCTTCGATTTGGCGTAAAACCCTCTGTTTAGCATTTTAGTCTTTGGATCGAAGTGTTTTATTCTCAAGGCAGGAACCTAGATAAGTTTGAATCAAGAACTTGTGATGGTTTATTTACGGGTTATCTGCTCATTCGAGGGGTTTTCGGGTCTTTAATGTTGAAACTAACATTGTCCAGGAGACATGCAATGTCACTTTTGATGAGACTAGCCCTGGAGCTAGATCCGATGTTTCAGGTGACTTACAGGTGACAGAGAGTATATTTGTTGAGGAAGATGAGGATGAAATTGATGATGCTCCTCCACCTGCTGCTAATGCTCCTACTTCAGCTCCAGAACCTGTGACGACTGGTTTCACCTTTGACCTAGGAACTTGCATTTCCTCTAAAGCTCTCGCAAATAATATATTCAAAGAACTACCTCCATCTATTAAGACTCGATTAACCCTACAATTATTGATAGTAGGTTCGACAACAATAGAGAACCTACCTGGTCGAGTCAAAGGGATGGGGCAATCTTCTTTGCTGAAGGAGATTGTCGTGTCCGACCACTTTGATGGCTTGATTATGGTCGGAGGCTCGACGAGGTTGACCTCCCGCTCCATGGCCTTCATATGACGCCTTGACTCGTTCGACGAAGATCCTCCAAAGATCATGTTGACCGTGTGTTGAGCCTCCTGCTACTCCATCACTTCGTCGCCATCTTTGTCCTTTTTGGAACCCATCTCTCCGAGCTCCTGTATTGCTGGAAATGATCCTTTACCTGCATAATAGTCCTCCAGTTTCTTTTGCCAGACTCGACAGGTGCGGAGGTCGTGCCCTGCCTGCTGGTGAAGTGGACACCACTTCTTGTTTTTTTGGAATTCTTCGGTCGGATATAGTCCTTCTTACCCTTCGTAAACTTTTCAGGAATCGCTAAAACTTCCTTTTCGTCGGATCTGCGGTTCTTTTTCTTCTCGAGAGACTTCTATTCTTTTTCTCTGGTTTGTCCAGGCCAGGCTGGAGAATTTTATCTTTCCGATCAATGGCTTCGCACCACTCAATCGCTTCGCTAGCGGTTGCGTATTTCTCGGCCATGTCAAAAAGTTCGACGGTTGTTCATAGAGGGTTCATTGCTATGTCCTCCGTAAACCGCCAATTCCTTAGACCTGTCTTAAAAGCCTGGATAACCGATGATTCTGCGACCTCCGGTATGGAATTACGAACTTGGCTGAATCTCTTGATGTATTGACGGAGAGTCTCATCAGAGCCTTGCCGAATTCGATGGAGGTCATCCTCCTTTCCAGGGCGGTCGCACGTACCCTGGAAGTTCGCAATTAGAAGGTCGTAGAGTTGCTCCCAAGTATAGATTGATCCAACCAGTTGGTTAAGTAACCAAGACCGGGCAGACCCTTTGAGCACGATGGGCAGATAGTTAGCCATTATATTTTCATCACCACCAGCAGCTCTGATGGCGGTGGTATACATTTGGAGAAATTCCAATGGGTTTTGGGTTCCATTGAACTTGTCCAAGTTGGCTGGTCGGAACCGGTTTGGCCAACGCACAACTTGGAGCCCTGCAGAGAAGGCTCGACAACCTGTGATGGATTCATAATGCCTTCTTTGGAAAGGCGCCGGATTATAATCGGTCGGAGATCGGTTCCTAAGATTGGAATACTGGTGCTCCGATGTGCCAATCGGGTCGTAGACATTGGTATGATGCCTTTGACCGCCTGCTTGATTTAGATGATGTCGGAGATCGTCAGGTCCAAGCGTTTGTTCTTCTCGACATGGTGAGGGAGTGGCTACTTGGAATAGCCTTCTTCTCTCGTGACTCCTTGGTCGGAATCGTCGAGGAGGCCTTGGTATTGATTGTTCTCCAACACGACCGTGCTGCCCTCTACTGAGGGAGGAGCGTTGAGATGAAGTCATGGTTTGACTTCCTGAATTTCTCTGTTCTCGATACGATTCCGTTCGTTGCATGATGCATTGCGTAATCTCCGATACTTGGCCTCTGTGTACAAAACACAGGGTTTCGCTAGAATAGGGTCGAAATTATTTAATATATCCTGAACACGTTGCGTGTCTCTGATTCTGCGAAGGTCTCGGGGTTCATCTTGGTCGTGGGTGTACGCAGATCTAAACCTTCCCCAACCTCCGGATTTGTTCGTCAGTCCGGCTACTCTTGGTGGCGGCAAAGCGGCGAGTTAATTGATGGGCGTCGATCGGCTCTGTTGCCTCCGGAAGTTGGTGCACGATGGCTCAGATCATTTCCACCAAAGACGCGGTGGCGTGGCGAGTGTGTAGGACCGTGCAAGGCATCTTGATTTGCATCTCCGATCGCATTGACTTCGTGCCTCCAGCAGTGATCTTCCGATGAGCTTCCATCGTAACTAATGGAGAGCTTTTCAATACTTCTGCCAGAAGTTTCCACGACGGAGAGCGGTCGGAGATGAGCACCTCCTGAGGCCTTCTTGGTGGACTCAGCCTGATTCGGCGAACTGCCGATCGTATGCAGAATCTTATAATCCCCACATGGCCTACGACCAGTAGAGGTTTCATCGACACCATTACCAGGTGTTGGTTCACTCCTGGAATTGCCAGAAGCCGTAGGTGAGTATCTTTCAGCCATGATCTCATCGAGAGCATAAAGATTTTTGAGCTGCGGTGCTGAAATTTCGTCACCTGTTTTGCTGGTCAAAAAGACCGGGCTTGGAGAGATCCCCTGACATTCCGAACTGGTTGAAATGGCTAGTTCCTCTAAGAGCGCCACTTGTTGTGGTGGCGCATCCTCGTCCATCCGGTCGATTTCGCTAACATCGGCGACGTGCGAGCCAGCGGAGGAGGAGGAGGAGGATGACATGCCATTCTCTTGCACGGCACGGATGCATCCTTCCATGTCGAGGTCGGTGTAGTCCGCCAGATCGAACCAATTCTCCTCGTCCCAAACTCCGGTCATAGTCGCATGAGCGATTACGAGGGTTGGGCGAGGATTTTAATGAGCGAAGAGTTTCCTCAGGAAACTTACGTCTTCTTCCCCACGGTCGGCGCCAGCTGTCGACGATTGAGTCACCGATCTTACGAAATAAAAGAGGAAAATAACGTGATATTTCCTGGGAGAGAATGGTGCCGCTCTTTATTGATATGAACTGGATTTACAGGAGTTTCTTACGACCCGACTAGGGACTACTCCTAATTACAATCGAATGTGAAGATCACTATGCTAAATGTCGGACTTAGAGTATGGATCTAAGGCTGATTGTGTTGCTCCTGATTCGACTGCTTGAGATTGGTCTGGTTGCCTCTGCCCTTTTGTCCTCTGCGCTCCACCTTTAAATAACTTCCGAAGAGGTGGCAGTTACTCCTGGAGAAGGCGTCCCTGGTGAAGCGTTACGATTGGTCAGAGCGAGATGTCAGTTAACAATGTGTCAACTGCCCTGTAGTTGAGTGTCTGTGAGACACTTAACCGTATGGTGGTTATTGTCAGTGTCTTAGGATTATATAACCTCGCATGGCTTGGAACATACAGCACGTGTTCCATTCATCACATTGTAAAGATGCCAGTTCATATCTTTTCGAGTAGCTACTTGGTCGAAGCCTAGGCACAAGACCTTGTCCGACCAGGGTACCCATCATGTAACTTCTGGAATCCTCACGACCAGTGAGGTCGTTAGCCTTAGGGGTTACGACCATGAAGACGTATGGTCTTTTATTATGTATTAAAATAATATATAGAGGTTTTAATCCTCATCATTCGGGGTTTCCCCTTCACATCAACAGGAGCTGGGGGGTCCGCTTTTCCCTACTGTCTAGGCTGTAGCTACGATAGTTGGCGCCGTCCGTAGGAAACGGCGAGCAAGTTCGAGGATCCAGAGGCACCAGCGGTCCATCCTCCTCAGCTCCAACGGCGCTGGATGGGCTGCTGCGGCACACCTTCAAGTGGGAGGTACACCGTTATCCCCTCACCATCCAACGCCCACCGAGCACCGCTCGCCACCCGCCGCTCGGGGTGGTCCGGGTGGAGCACGGGAGATCTACGTGGAGAACCTCGACGACGGGCGGACGAACACGTGGAAGTGTACACTGACCAGTGGCGTACGCACCATAGGGGCACGAGGGGGCTGGAGCACCGACTTCGCTCGCCGCACCCTTAGTACCTTCTCAGTATCTTTGTCCCTTAGTACCTTCCCATTATCTTTGTCATTATTTGCATCACAAATTTAGTTAATCTTGTTCATAGGATTGCTACTTTTACATATTTATGGGTTTTCGAAATGTACTATCCATTATTAAGGTACTACTTGAATGCATTTCCCATTTTAACTTTGTTCATCATAATTTATGTATCGATTTGGATTACACACGACATTTAAATTTGAATTTACTAGCTCACATCATGGTAACTTTGTTCCCACTAGCACTCCCTCTATTTTCATCGTGCGTACGCCACTGACACTGACGGAGGCGTGCTCGGGGACAGTGGATCTGGCACCGGCTCCGGTGACTAGGAGGCGCAGCAATTGCTAGAGCATATTGGGGACGCACAGATCCGGCGAGGAGGAGGACGACCACGGAGTAGTACATAGCGGTGGCAGTAGGGCACCTCGGAGTAGTACATGGCGGTGGACGATGAAGGTGAGGAAGAAGACGGAGTAAAGCTGAGAGGTCGGGACAACTGTATCCGGAGGCTATTGGTTATAATCTTGACATGTAATTTGTTTAGAGTTTGCATAATTGTGTTCACGTGCACAAGTGTGTTAATGTTGCATGTTAATTAGTTTGATCGAGTCTTGTAGCTGCATGTATAAGCAGTTGTGTGTGTTGATTACTGGTCAACATGCATGCGTGCATGAAGGGGAGTGGAGAAGGTGGCAGTCGGTTGAGTTAGTAGTTGCATGCATGAGTTAGTAGAGCGTTAGTGAATTAAGATAGTTAGTGGGGAGGTTACATGGGGTTAAGTGGAGCATTTCTTAGGGGGTAGTGGGCAGTAATATCGGGCATGTTTAATTGGTTGCATGTTGCTGCATGTAGGAACGGCGTGGTCTTTATGAAGACTTGTAAGCATTTGTATTGAATTGTGTAGTAAGAAGAAAATGTAGCCCACAAGTGTGTTTCTTCTTTCTTCATGTGACCTCTTGCATGTGTGTCCAAGAGAGAGAAGAAGAGAGATGAGAGTTGAGAGATTCAATTCCAACAATTGGTATCAGAGCGAGGTTCGGGGATGCGAGGTGCGAGGAGAAGCTGCCTGGCGATGACTCGCCGGTCACCATGATGGCCTACGCAACGGCGCGACCGGGGCTTGTGATGACTCGGCGTCCTGGAGGCCACGAACGGCGAGCCCGGCGTGGTGTGACGACGATGGGCGCACCAACGGCAGACTCCATGAGTGGAGGCCAGAGGTGGCGCTGTGGCAGACTCCATGCGAGGTGGAGGTCGCGGATGGCGGCAGACTCCAGGCAAGATGGAGGCCGCCGGCGGTGGCTGAGGCCATCGTTGAGAAAGTCTCGGTGTGATGCCGACGATGATGGTATGCGGCCAGCATGCGGAGGCGCATGCTTTGGCGGTGCGGCACGGAGCGTGACGGCGGTGCAAAACCGTTGTGAGGATTCGACGTGAAGCCGAAGGCGGTGGTGTGAAGCCATCGTCACTAGAGGAGTCGGTGTGCGAGACCGACAACAGCGTGATGAGTCGCGCAAGGCGCCCACGGAGGAGGCATCGATTGGCGGTGAGAGACCGTAGACAATGTTGTCTCGCTCGCGTTGGAGGCCATGAGTAGTGGTGTGAGACCGCTACAAGGTGGATATCGGCGTTGGGAAGGCGTCGTCCACAAGATGAAGATGCTGATGCGTGTGGCAAGAGGTTGCAGGCGATCCGCAACAGTGAGTTGACATGTCAAGATTAAGGGGGAAATTGTTGGTTATAATCATGACATGTAATTTGTTTAGAGTTTGCATAATTGTGTTCACGTGCACAAGTGTGTTAATGTTGCATGTTAATTAGTTTGATCGAGTCTTGTAGCCAGGGGCGGAACTAGAACGAAAATGACCGGGATTCACCACTTCACCATACATATAACAGCATATATAATTTTCAAGAAACACTATATTAAATAATAATTTATGCGGCAAAAGACTGCAAGAGACCAGAGGTTGGGCTGAATTGGGTGCACAGCTTTTAGGCTAGGGGGTGCACGCATAGTATATACGTAATAATATCTACTATTTTTTTCTAGGGGACCCGGTGTATAGTGACACCGGGTGGGCTCACTCACTTCCGCCCTTAGCCGGCATGCGATGGCGAATCCAGATGAAAATAGAGGAGCTCTCTTGTTGAGGCTATAGCACAGCATAAGCATACCAAAGCTATATCTACTGGTCTTTTGTCATTGAAATATCAAATTCATATATAAATAGGAAGGAAACAAATTTAAAATGTACAATACAATAAATTTAGTACCTTGCTAATGGATAATGTGCCACCAAATATTCATAAATATGTGAGTACCGATCTGTAGATAAGAAATATCAAATTTAGTGATACAATATTAAATTGTGAATATTCATAAACACTAAAAATGTAATGAAAACATACCACTAAGTCACTAAATCTGATTACGCCGCAATTTCACTCTACGAGTTTTCATGTCTTGAAAGCGTTGAATGATTCTTTTATTATCAAGGCTTCTAAATATCTCTCGCTCGGTATAGCACACCATCAAGTCATTGAGCCATTCATCTGATACCTTGTTGTGCAAATCTGTTTTAATAATCTTCATTGCTGAGAAAATTCATGCCGAACCTTTTTTGCTTCAGTTCGGCCTTCTATGGTTGGAGGGTTACTGCTCATTGCATTATTTGAGAAATATTTGTGCAAAGTTCGCTTCTCCATTTTTGTAAATCTAAGAACAGTTAAACAATAAGTCAACAACCACTCAACCACTAATTAAACAAATTGACTAATCAACTAGTGCCTACTATGAATTAAACAATAATTTGCTAATTGAGGATTAAATAAACTAATCAACTAGTCTAGTCACTAGTGCCTGACAGGGACCACAGTCCACAGCACACAGGGTGAGCCCGTGAGGCCCGAGGCACAACCGCACAAGTGCACAGCCACAGCCGATTGGGGATAAGGATTCATCAATTTTATTTGTTCACTACCAGTGCCTGCTTCCTACCTCACCACTTCACCAGCAGCTCACCTCGTTCAGTCGTTCTCGACTTCTCGTTGACTTCGTTAAGCCTGACCTTGAAGCGATTAGCGATGGCGAGTCCACCACGCACCCACCGATCTGGCGATGGGGTGATCGTGATCCGCCGATGCGCCGATGCCGCCGCGCCAGCGCCACCTCGCCCGCCTCGACCTCCCCTTCCGCTCCTTGCCACCTCCCCCTCGGCCTCTGCCCGTCCGCCCCCCTCCGAGTGGCCGACCAGACCGCCTCTCCCTCATTGCCGCCAGCCAGTTTAGAATCGACGGTGACGGTGAGTGCCTGAGTGGGTCTCTCTCCTCTCTGACTCGGTTTCTCTCCGTATTTCCCAATTCCCAGATCTGTTTCTGTTCCGGCGTTTCGACTGCTCACCTGCTACTATTCACCTGTAACACTGTTCCTCTTCCTCAACTGATTTGGGCCAGGTCCGCCAGGATTCACCACTGCCACCGATTTGGGCCGGCTGGGGCGCTAGGCCTTAAGCCACCGACTGGGCCATAGCCGGCTCTTCTAAGTCTTCTTCAACCTCCAGACTCCAGTCCTCCATCTCCATGCCTCAGTCTCGGTGGGAGCCTCTGGTCGTCGTGGATACTGGGGTATCATGGTGGGAGGAGGGGGTGCTTGAGCACCTACAAGCACCCACCTTGGATTCGCCCCTGGCTGCATGTATAAGCAGCTGTGTGTGTTGATTAGTGGTCAGCATGCATGCGTGCATGAAGGGGAGTGGAAAAGGTGGCAGTCGGTTGAGTTAGTAGTTGCATGTATGAGTTAGTGGAGCGTTAGTGAATTAAGATAGTTAGTGGGGAGGTTACATGAGGTTAAGTGGAGCATTTCTTAGGGGTTAGTGGGCAGTAATATCGGGCATGTTTAATTGGTTGCATGTTGCTGTATGTAGGAATGGCGTGGTCTTTATAAAGACTTGTAAGCATTTGTATTGAATTGTGTAGTAAAAAGAAAATGTAGCCGACAAGTGTGTTTCTTCTTTGTGTTTCTTCTTTCTTTATATGACCTCTTGCGTGTGCGTACAAAAGAGAGAAGAAAAGAGATGGGAGTTGAGAGATTCAATTCCAACAGAGGCGGCTGCGACGGGATCCAACGGTGTCGGCGGTCCATCCTCCTCAGCTCTGGCAGCGCTGGATGGGCTACCGCGGCACACATTCAAGGGGGAGGTACACCGCCATTCCCTCACCGCCGGACACCCGCCGAGCACTGTCGTGCATCGCCCGCCGCCCGCCCCCGCTGCTCAGGGTGGAGCAGGGCAGATCTACGTTGAGCACCTCGACGACGGGCGGACGGCCACGTGGAGGTGTACACTGATGGAGGTGTGCTCGGGAACTCCGGATCCGGTGGCGGGTCAAGGGTGGCGGATCCGGCGGGCGGAGCTAAGGAGGATGACCACCGTGGTGCACCGACTCAGGCCACCTCCGTGCATCTAGAACTGGTCGGCCACCGCCTCCTGCTCCACTCACTGACACCGCTCTTGCTCGAGATCTGGCAGCCCACGCCGCCGCCTCATCGACAATAGTCTGCCTCCACCGTCGCTCCATTTTCCCGCCGAAATGGGGAGAGAGAAACATTGATAGAGAGAATGAGAGACGGTGTGAGAGAGAATGAGAGAGAGACGTTGGGATAAGATGATAAAGAGACACATGGTGGGGTCCACATGGTACAGGCCTGCCAATTCTCTCTCCCGGTCCAGCAATTTCGAAATTCAGAAAAGAAATGGAAAAATATTTCTTGCACGGATCTCAGAACATCATGGACCATTGGATAGTGGGTTCTGATGAACCCACGTTCATATACTTCTTGTTGCCTCCTATTACTATCTTAGTTTTGCTCTCGGACTGCGGTCAAACATCATTTGATAGTACTCTGGCTATCCTCACTTTAGATTTTGCACCATGGGTTAATTAGTCAAACGTGTTATTCTTTTTTATCATTAGGCTATACATCTAAAAAATTTCCAAGTTTTGAGAAAATTAAATTATTTTTTCCATTTTTTTTTGCGATGTTACTCAATTTATAATAACTATTTTATATTTTTCTAACATAAAAATGAACGTTTATTTTAAGATAATATATTTTATTTAAGTTCTAAATTTTCAAATTAGCTTCTATGATTTTTTTCTAGAATTTGCAAATTAGCTTCGGCTAAACTTTCGAGAGCTCGTTCTTCTTCATCCTAGCCCCAATTGAAATCCAAAACCGGATAACGACCGTATCAACCATATAAGGAGTCACATCAGAGTAACAAAAGCCCAAGAATTGACGAGCCGAATGCCCATCAGTAAGAAACCCACCAAATTTCGGGCCTGTTTGGATTGGAACCTAAATGAACCTTACCAAATTTTGGTAATAGCGTTTGGATTGGTTCCAATATGTGACATGCCCTTGAAAATTTTGGCCACGCCAAATATTGGTAATGCCCATGAAATTTGGCTAGCATTTGGTTTGTTGCCAAATTTTGGTACTACCAATGAAAATTTGGTAAAACCAATTTTTTCTTCATAATTCTTAGGCAAAGTTTGGGTGGCCAAAAAGCTAACCAAATAATTGGTAGGGCAACTAGCCCATGAGTTTGCTAGGTGGTATCATTTCGTTGGATGTGAATAGGGACATATTAGTCAATATCGGTATTGCCCATGGGTCCCACATGACATCAATTTTTTTTACCCCAAAATATGTCAACTTGGGTCTTGTTTTGTTGATAAAATGATGAGGAACACAACGGTTCAAACGGATCGCAAATCGGATACTCGGTTTACGAAATATGATCATTTCAAACAGATAAATCAATCTAACCATGCAATTAATATCAATCTTACCAAATTTTGGTAATACCAAAATCTGGGCAATACCAAACCAAACACTACCAACTGTTTTTTTTGCCCATATTTTGGTATTGCCCACATATTGGTGCCAAACCAAACACTAGCCAACTTCTTTTTTTGCCCGTATTTTGGCATTGCCCAGATTTTGGTACTACCAAAATTTGGTTTGGCTCACTAGGGCATCAATCCAAACAGCCCCTTCATGTCGGTGTTCCTTGGCAACCTCGAACCCCAATAGATTTGCAAAGGGCGGTGCAAGAAATAGGAAAGCGTCGGTACAGCTGCAAGGGAAACAGAGAAGACGATAAAGAAGGTCAAGGAGAAGAATAAGTCGGCAAACCTCGGTGCAAATGCCACTCTGACTACACGTCCTTGCTTGCAACTGCTAGGTTCACAGCTGCTCTTGCAACCAGCGGTTGGTTCACCCCACGAACGCCAACGAGGGCACATCCCATGGTCTAGTAGGCGTTGCGACGTAGGGGCACTGGCGACATTCAATGACCTTGGTGATGACAACATCTGAGCACCTCGTGCGGGCTCATCTGAGCACCGGCCAAAACCCTCCAGTCGGCGTTGTGGGACTAGAGGCCAAAACCCTCCGTGCAGGCTCGCCTTCTCTTTCGGCTGTAGGAGCGACATCGCAAGCCGTGGTAGCGCAGGAGTTCGTGTGAGCACTTTCTCTCCATTCAACCGTGGATGGAGGGATTCACGACATTGGGCTGGGCAGCGAAAAAGTCTACGGAAGGCGAAGCGGCGGTGAGTACGAGATCGCGTTTAGAGCGCGTCGACGGAGGAGGAGGGCGAGGCTGCTAGGGGAATCTGCCGACATGGGGATTGACACCGTCGGCCGGTCGGTGCATGTGGAAGAGAGGGGAAGAAGTTGGTCATGACATGCTGGCGGCTGGCCCATATGCCAGCTTCAGCTCAAGCGATTTATTCTGGGTTTTCTTAAGGTTATTTTTTAACTTGTGGTGACCTTTTTTTTAGGGAATTGCTATATATCAATGAACTTTTTTTTGCAAAATCATTCGAATTTTGAAACATTGGATCGGCTTGGAGATTCATTCTTTGGTGGGCTTGTCGTCCTAATCAATAATTATCAACCCGTCCTCCGTATTTTAAATACTATTTTGTTATATTGAATAATGTGCGCAAATTCTAATTTGCTTAGGACAAATAACACATTAAGAACCATCACTTCTGTTATTTAAAACGGAATAAATTTAGGCCTATTTGGATACTATTCTTGGAGTTTTTGGACAATATCATAGTTTCTCAAGAATACCATGGTATTAAAATGGTATATAAAATAGTGGGGTGTTTGGTTACGACAAATATTGTGGTTTCAAAAACCATTGTTTTTGAAATATTGTATTTATGCTCAACTTCAATAGTATTCTCGTAACACAACCCCCCTGGCCAAGCTCAAATTTCGTCTGTGGATGGCTCGGGATCCTTGCTGGCTCTTCGGGGCAAAATACTTGGAGCTACAGCGCTTAGCCCAGGTCTACTAACTTTTGTCCAGAAGTTTGGAGCCGAAGCAGCACAGATCTACAGTAACCTAGCAGGGTGCACAGGACACTGTGTCCAAAAATCAATTTTCTTTGGATATAAATCATATATATATATATGTGTGTGTGTGTGTGTGTGTGTGTGTGTGTGTGTGTGTGTGTGTAGTGTGGACACCCTTAGCCCAACATGAGAGGACACCCCAAGCTAGCCCAGCCGAACGTGACCCATCTTGCCTCAGGGACTCCCAATCATTTTCGTTCTGGATCCGCCACTGAGCCGAAGCTAGGCCAAACACCTCTGTTTGGATGTTATAGCATTTAGAAACCACAATATTTGAAAACCGATATCCCACCCACAAGATAATTCAGTTTATGAATTCAACAGTTTGTTGTAGTTTTGAGAAAAACCAAGGGATGTTGTAGTATTTAATGCAGTATTTCTTTAGACGAATAATGGCAGTTATTAAATTAAATGATAAATTTAGATCAAACTTTCAAAATTCAAGGAGAATTTAACAACTTGATTGGTTCAAATAGTATTTTGATTTATTTTATTTTTTAAAATTTCAACTGAGTACCTAAAAATTGAAATTTAGACGTTCTAATGCAAAAGTAATAATTTCGAATTTGAGATTTGGAATCATGTTTGCAAACTCAAGCAACACTCGTTGTAATGCTTCTTCGTTGTATCCAAATTTCCTTACCACGGTAGAAAATTGTTAGACCATGTGGCTTTGTCGTGATTTTGCTAATGAATAATTGACTTGTGAATTGCTTTGGAATTTGCGGTTGCGAAAGTTTCGGGTGGTCGGTTGTTCCCTGTGATTCTAAGGAGGTAGTCCAGGACCTCCCCCTGGAGCAATCTCAACCATCCAGGACCTCCTCAAGAGAACTGTGTGCATCAATCTGGACCAACCAGGTCCTCCTCAGGAGAACAAACGTGCATCAATCTGGATCATCCAGGTCTTTGCCCAGGAGAACCAAACACGCATCAATCTGGATCATCCAGGACCTCCCTAGGATCAATCTGATCCGTCTAGGACCTCCCTCAGGAGAATCAACGTGCGTCAATCGCGACCGTCCAGGACCTCCCCAGGTTCGATCTGGACCATTCAGGACCTCCCCTAGGAGCTTCAACGTGGATCGATCTGGATCACCCAGGACCTCCTCCTGGAGCTATCTGGACCGTCCAAGACCTCCCCCGGAGAGGAGGTCTTCCGAAGCACTATAGTTCTGAGTACTGTTCACCAAGGTACTGTAGCAAGGAGGTCTTCCGAAGCACTGTAGCTCTGAGTACTATTCACCAAGGTACTGTAGCAAGGTGGTCTTCTAGGTACTGTAGTAAGGAGGTTGTCTTTGCAAAAAGACCGCCCGGAAGTTTTGCAAAGACGACCCTCGATATTTACAAACACGACCCCGGATGTTTTCAAAGACGACCCCGGATGTTTTTCAAAGACCACCCCAGAGGTCTTTGAGGAGGTCCTCCAGGACCTCCCAAGATTTCTTTCAGGACCTCCCAGGACGTCTTCACGGGACCTCCCAGGAGATCTTTCAAGATGTTTTTCCCGGACCACTCATGAGGTTTTCCAACACTTCTCAGGAGGTCTTTTACGAGGTCTTGCAGGACCACCCGGAGGTCTTCTCAGGACCACCCGGAGGTCTCCACAAGACCACCCTATTCATTCCAATAATGTTTGCTTCAAGTGCTATGATGCAGGTGAGTGGTCGTAGACTTGATGGAAGTGGACGTAGACGTCATGGACGTCTTGGAGGTGGTCGTAAACTACTGGAACTGATCGTAGACGTCTTGGACGTCTTGGAGGTGGTCGTAGACATACTAGAATTGGTCATGGACTTTGTTGAAGTGGTCGTAGACTTCAAAATTGATCTGGTAAATGTTTATTGATGGTTGAAAGTGTGTTATGCGTGTGTGAACTGATATTGGTCAAGTTAGAGAACTTGTGCCGCGAATATGTTCTTTCGTCTTTGCATGTGCAGGTTGAGCGAGAAGACGATCATGGTCGATGACAAGGAGGACCCGGACTAGGATGGGGAAATCTGGGGTTCAAGAGGTCTAGGATGTCACGAGGTGGTCGGGCTTGCGCTGGAGCACATGGAGATCAAAGGTGGATGCTGATGCACGGAGAAGCTTCGGGAGGGGCAGTTCTGAAGGCTTACGACGTGTGAGGAGATATAGAAAGTGTTCAATATCTGGAAGGTTTAGAGATATTGGAAAACCCGTGTTTGGAAGGGTTTCGGGTCCCTTGATTATCAAAAGAGAAAGGTTTTCGTGTCCGTGCCGTTAAGGATACGAATTGGTCTCTGCCCATAAAAGGAGACAGAGGGGAAGTGTTTTCCCGTGGCTTTTACGGCGGCTTTTGTACGTAGCTTTTGCGGTAGAGCTTTAGAGGTCTTTTGGTTGAGAGCTTTGAGGGGGTGCTTGAAGAGCACTTTGTAGACATAGAACAAGATTGAGAAATAAGAGATTAGATCTATTCGACATTGTCTCAAGATTGTTTGGTTCAAGCTGTGCGTGAGAGGTCTACTTGAAAGAGGTTCTCGAGGAGGTTCTAAAGAGATCCTAAAGAGGTCCTCGAGGAGGTCGTGAGAAGAACCAGCGCACGACGAGTTTGGCTGATTTGTGAGCAAGAAATCGGTACAATCATTCACCCCCCCCCTCTGATTGCGCTATACGATCCTACAAGTGGTATCAGAGCAAGGTGGCTATGGCATCAGAGAGGTATGTGAATCGACCTCCCATGCTAGAAGGTATTGATTTTGCTTTTTGGAAGTGTCGTATGCAAGCTTACATTGAGGCTCAAGGTAACGATGTTTGGAATAAGGTTTCTAGCCCTTATGAGGTTCCTGCTGCTGTTACTAATCTAAATAAAATAGATGTTGATCTTAATGCTCAAGCTCGTAATTTGCTGTTTCAAGGAATCTCTTGCAAAGAGTTTGATCGTGTAGCTCACGTTACTTCTGCTCATCTAATATGGAAGATTCTTTGCGATTATCATGAGGGAACCACTAAAATCAAGAAAGTACGTAAAAATCTTTATCAAAAAGAGTATTCTGATTTTGCTATGAAATCTGGTGAATCTGTTGATGATCTTTTTGCTCGCTTTGAGAAGATACTAAGTAGTTTGCGTGGTGTTGATGTTATTCCTACTGATGAAGATAATGCATCAAAAATTTTGAGATCTTTAGGTTCTGAGTGGTTGATGGTTGTCACAACGATCAATCAAACTATCTATCTAGATACTTTAACCATGGATGATCTCTACTCTAGATTGAAAACCTAGCTATGAGATGGAAGCTGTACCATCCAAAATTGATAAATCTTCACCTTTAGCTCTCATGACTAACCCCATGCAGGCTACTTCCTCGAGCTCTTTCCTTGTATCCACTTTGTCTTCTTTTTCAGAGGAACAGTTTGAACAACTTCCTGAAGAAGACTTGGTCTTGATCTCCTCACGGGCATACAAGGCACTCAACTACATGAGGATGAAAAAGCGAGGAGGTTTCTCAAGCTCGATCAAGTGCTATGAATGTGGCGAGCCGGGTCACATTAATGCTGAATGTCCCAAGCTCAAAGGGAAGATGATCAGAGAAGAAAAGAACTACCGTGGTAGGTCATCCAAGAACAGCAACATTAAGGGTGGAAATTTTCGTTGAAAATTTGCTGAAAAGGTTCTTTCGGCTATTGAGCAACTTGGTTTGAGCGATGTGGAATATGAGAGCTACGACGACGACAACCACGACAATAATGATCCTAAAGATAAGAAGAATGACAACGATGACTTCACGGGGATGTGCTTTATGACAAGAAACAACGATGACAACGAAGATGAAAGTGATCCCGATGAGGTAAGACCATCCTATGATGAACTTGAAGATGGTTTGATTAAACTTGTTGTTGAATTAAAAAAGATAAAAAAGAAACTGAAAGAAAATAATGGTCTTGTTGATAGCTTAAATTCTGAAATTGAAAAGCTCAAGTTCAGTGCACCCACTTGTTTAGAGTCAAGTATGTTAAATGCCCAAACTAAAACTTGCTCTAATTGTGGATTGCTAGAAGCTAGACTTAATTCATCTCAAGACACAATTCAACAGATGCTTTATCATGAGATAGCTTCTTGCTCTAATTGTTCTAAACTCACAATAGAAATTGAAGCTTTGACCAGACAACTTGCTGAATTTGCTGAAAAGGAAAGGAAGGCTCAGTCTAGTGCTTCTAAGAAAATTGTGAATGAATCTGTTAAATGCACAGCTTGTCCTACTCTAGTTAAAGAAAATGAGTATCTTAAGGACACATTAGAGAGATTTTCTTTTGGTAAGAAAATTTTGAATATGATCCTAGACAAGTCAAAAGTTAGTGTTAAACATCATGGTCTAAGATTTAACTTTGTTGAGCATGCCAAGAACAATCCTCCTAAGATTGTTGAGCTTCTTGAACCTGAAAAATTTGCAGTAGAACCTGAACCGAAACAAATTGTTTTTAAATCTGCTGGTGTTACAACAAACTCATCTACCAAAGTGAGTGCTGTAAAGGCAAGAGATACAACTTCTCATAAATTCAAGTATCATTGCACTCATTGTGGTAGAGAAGGTCATTTGGTTCAATACTATTTTCGAAAAGCAAAGAAAGTAAAGAGAGACAGGTTAAGAAGGACATGTCACTCGGCAGGTTTGGGAGTTTTTGTGACAGGACCAGTTAGACCAGAATCCTTCACACGATCGGACAGGACAATGGTCAGACCAACACTTAAACGGTGGTCTAACCAACAGTGCACCGAATCTAACAAGTCTTTGTATTTATCGGTTGTTGCTCCTGTTCGCCGAGTGTCTCAGTACTGGTTACCTAAATCCCTATTTGCTAACCCGAGTACTAAGATACCAACGATTGTTCGTGCTTTATAGGCTCGTCGCAAGGGGAAGGAGAACATTTGGTTCATTGACTCCGGGTGCTCTCGCCATATGACTGGAGACTCACGATGGTTCTCTTCCCTCACTCATGCCACCAGTGATGAAATGATTACTTTTGGCGACAATGCACAAGGACGAGTTCTTGCAAAAGGAACTGTGCGTGTCAACGACAAGTTCATTTTAAAAGATGTGGTTATTGTCAGTAAGTTGAGCTACAATCTGCTTTCGGTTTCACAGTTGATTGATGACAATCTTGAGGTAAGTTTTAAAAAGCACTTTTGCTGTATTTTAGATGCATCTGGTGATCTAGTTTGTAAGATTACTCGAGTTGGTCGATTGTTTAAGGGTGATTTTTGTGGATATCATGGGGATATGTGCATGGTCTTAGGATGATAATACAATTGGCAATGGCTTTTTCGGTTTGTCGATTCAAACGTTTTCGGCAAAGTTTCAGCTCGTCAGTCATCGGCGGTCGACCAAACATCTTGAGTGGTCGACCGCCATACCTCGCTTGGTTTTCGTTCGATTCGAGGCGGTCGACCGCCTTTGGTTGGCGATCGAGCCGACGGTGATCGAGCCGCCTTTGGTTAGCGGTCGAGTCAGGCCACGGCCAAACCGCCAAGGGTGGCGATCGGACCGATCACAGCCTTGATTGTTGATATTAGTTGGGAACTGATTTTGGGTTTTGTCATTTCCATGTTTGTTATTGCATATGTGTTGCATATTGCATGGTTTGAGCTAACGTGGGTCAAGTTGTGAAGAACTTGTTCCCGGATTGGATTTGCTTGTCTATTGTTGTGCAGGAAGCTTGAAGGTCAACGACGGTCAACGGCGAGGAGGATCGGGACTAAGCTTGGAGAGCTGAGGTCCAGAACGATCATGGATGCCGGGTGAAGTCAGTTGAGTCAAGCATGGCGCAGAATGGACAAGGATGACCGAACGGGCAGTTCGGTGCGACTGGTTGATCAAACGGTGTGGGGGTCGGTGCAAGTGCCAAGGTGGTCCGGTGGGAACCGGATGGGAGAGACTTGCCGACACGATGAGAACCGTTGGATCAACCTACACGTGGCGAAGCATGGGATGTGTTTCAAGACAGCTTGGACTCGGTCTTCTAAAAGATCGAGTAGGGGTATTTTGGTAATTTCACCAAATACCGCTTGTGTGACTTTTTATAAACCACGGCGGGAATTGGCAAAGATGGTGAAATGGTTTAGGTCAAGAGAAGATGTAAACGACGCTTTGAAAAGCGTGCGTAAGTGTCCCGCTTGTTGGGCCTTAACGGGAGCCCATTAGGTTAACTCTTCTAGAAGCCTAGGCCTCCCATATAAATAGGAGGGTGTCAGAACTCAGCCCCAAGCATTCACTTGTAAACCCTAATTTTGGTTCTAGGGTTTTGGAGGAAGAGGGAGAGGCTTAGGGCTTTAGAGAGTTGAGTTGAGTTGTTTGCTCATGGATTGAGCTTTGTCCTCCTGGTATGGAGTGGTCAGTACCAACAACATCTTGATTCAATATATGAATGATTTCTCAAAGTGAGCTCTCTCTTTTGTTCATCTTTCTTGTTTGGTGATTTTGGGTGCTTCCTTGATCCTGTTGTTTTGTTTGGCTTCATGCCCTCTTTTACCTTGCCATGACATGTGGGAACATATCTAAGATCCTCTAGATCATCAATCTCCCACGAGCAAGCTTAGGATCAAGTTTTCGTATTTGCTCGGTTTTGAACCATCCTTGACAAAACAGAGAAAGGTCTTAACTTTGACATGGATCTACTCATCCGTCAATTGGAATAGGTTCTGATATCCTTAGGGTGATGTGTTCCAAATTTGGTTGAGTTTGATTGAATATATCAAAAGTTAGATCAATTTGCATTTGGTTTTTCGTCACATCATGATGCCTCTGGACAAGTCGGTCCGACCTCTGCACAACGCCCGGTCGAGACCACCACCGGTCAGACCGCTCACATAACGCCGGCCAGAGTCAAGACCGGCCTCGATCACGCCCGCGCTAGCCATGCCCGACCGCCTCTTAGGGTTTGTCTCTGTTGATTCTTTACATTGGGGTTTTGGTTTGGATTCATCACAAGTCTTCTGCAGATCTTGTTGATCCTCATAACTCATCATAGCTATTGAGGTGAACCTTGTGTTTAATCTGAACGAGGTGAAAAAGTAGGCGAGATCCTATTCACCCCCCCTCTAGGCGCCTTTCCGGTCCTTCAATTGGTATCAGAGCAGGTTAGCTCTTCTCATAGATCTTAACCGTTCTGAAGAGCCATGGCGTCTGACAAGTATTCCAACAAACCATCTGTGTTTGATGGAGTCGATTTTTCATACTGGAAGGCTCGCATGCAAGCCTACATCGAGGCTCAAGGGCACTCAATTTGGCTTAAGGTTAAAAACCCTTATGCAGTGCCAGCCAATGACGATGTGATCACACCTGATGTGGAGGCTAATAGCAAAGCTCGAAATTTCTTGATTCAAGGTCTTTCTCGATCAGAGTTTGAGCGTGTGGCTCATCTGAGGTCTGCTCACGAGATCTGGAGGACTCTCTGTGATTACCACGAGGGTTCTACTGCGATCAAGGAAGTGAGACAGAACCAACTCAAGAAAGAGTACTCAAAGATCGAACAAAAACCTGGTGAATCCTTGGATGAGTTGCTAGGAAGGTTTTCCAAGATCCTTCATAATCTTCGCGCTGTTGATCTTGTTTTCACTGAGTCTGAGAATGCACGCCAGTTCTTGGGTGCATTGGACGTGAGAGTTTGGGGGATGAAGATCACTTCCATAAATGACAACATCATCATGAGTGAGCTTACCATGGATAAGCTCTACTCGAGGTTGAAGTCGCATGAGATTGATTTCATCTCGCGACTCCCAAAACAGTCGATGGCTCTAGTGGTTGACCCATCTAAGGGTAGCTCATCCGATTTTTTGATTCTCGCTCATCTGGTTTCTCTTTATGCCTTTGCATTCCTTGAGTGATGATCAACTAGATAATTTTTCGAGGATGACCTAGCCTCCTATCCACCAAATTCACCAAAGCTTACAACAGAGTGAGATTCGGAAGAGAGGTGGTCCTATCACCGCTTTGAGTGTGGTGAACCAAACCACATTCGCTCCAAGTGCCCCAAGTCAAGGGCAAGGAGGAGAAGAACTTCGAGGCGTCCTCAAGCACGAGATGCTAAAGTTAAGAAGCCCAACTATCGCAAGTTCGTCGGCCAAGTCCTTACCGCTCTTGAGAGTGTGAACATGAGCGATGTGGATTCGAGACGGAGGACTATTTACGATTCACATCAGAAGAAGAAGGCCGATGACTTCACCGGCATGTGCTTCATGGCAAAGGACAGCCACGACGACGACTCCTCCAACGACGACGAGCTCTTCAGCGATCCCGACGAGGTATGTCCCTCTTCTGATGAAATGAAGCGTGCTTTGGTTGCTAATGAACGAACAATTCTAAAGCAAACTAAAATGATTAAGAAACAGGATGTCATAATTGATAACTTGAGACTAGAAGTTGCTACACTTAAGTCAATTAGTCCTGAAGATGTTTGTAATGCTTGCTCTGGAATGTATGATGAATTAGTAGCTTTGAAACTTGCTCATTCCTCTGTTGCTAATCAACTAAAAGATGCTCATGATGAATTGGAATCTCTCAAGTCTGGTTCTACTTGCATGAATGTCACTGCTCTTGATATGACTGCTGTAGATGCTATTCCTTTACCCTGTTCTAACTGTGCCTTGCTTGAATTAAAATTGAATAGCGCTACAAAAGATTTGCAAAAAATTGACCCTAGTCATACTTGCTCTCATTGTGAGAAAAATAAGATTAAAATGAAGGAGATGACTGAAATGATCCTTTATTCTGAAACTACTTCTTGTGTAAACTGTGTTAAACTCACAACTGAGAATGATGCCTTAAACAAAACTCTTGAGGAGAAAGCTAAAATTGAACAATCCATGTCCATGAATGCTTCCAAGAAAGTTATTGACTCTGCTTCTTGTACGTTGTGTGTTGAAATTGATCATAATGTTGATAAGATACAGGAAGCGTTTAGAGTTAAGTTCAAAGAGCATTTGGACAAGATTAGAGATAATTATTGTGTGTCTTGTGAGGCATTGAAAGCCGAGGTAGCTCACTATAAGGACAAATGTGAGAGAGTTAGCACTACAGTGAAGTGTACCTCGTGTTTTGAGCTAGTCAAACAAAAGGACTATCTCAACAAGACTCTTGAGAGATTCACTGGTGGGCAGAAGAATCTCAACATGATTCTAGACAAGTCTAAGGTGAGTATGAACAATAGTGGCCTAGGTTTTAATTCCCTAGAGCATTCCAAGAACCATCCACCTAAGATTGCGAGAGCTGTTAAGAGTGGTCTGTTTGAGGTAGAACCCCCTAAGCCATCTAAGATCGTCTTTAGATCTGCGGGTTTTGCCCAAACTCCTTCTAGCAAGACAGGTGCTTTTGTTTCTTTAGGTCAGACCCCTCAAAAGGTCAAGTATCATTGCACTTTCTACAAGAAGAATGGCCACACTGTTGAGTTCTGTCTTCGTAGAGCCAATGTTGAGAGGAAGAAGAGGATGAGTGTCTTGAGAACCATTAGAGGAGTCTCTTCAACTGCTGCAGTCTCTAGGCAGCCTGTCTTTCCTTCTAGACATAGGCCTAGATTTGAGGAGGACTTCTATGACTCTTTTGGTAGTTCTAGGCAGCGCTTTGGGTTAGGATTTCATGAGGACAAACCACGGGTAGCATCTAGACAGGGGGAGTATCGATCGTTTGGTAGATCGTTTCGGAGAGGTCTAGGTGTTGCTAGTATTCAGTCTCATGATTTTTCTTCTAACCTTTTTACTGCTGCTTCTACTGTTGTGCCCAAGCATCGTGTGACTCAGTACTGGATTCCAAGGTCTCTTATCACTAACCCCAGTACTGAGGCACATATGTTTCCTGTTCGTGCTATGTAGGTCCGTCGTGCGAGGAAGGAGGACATTTGGCTTGTTGACTCCGGGTGTTCTCGACACATGACCGGAGATTCTAGATGGTTCTCTCCTCACACGCGTGCATCCGGAAATGAATCGATCACATTTGGGGATGCTTCTACCGGACCGTGATGACTAAGGGCACAAGGTCTTGGCGTCAACGACAAGTTCATGCTCAAAGACGTCGCTTTGGTAAGTAAACTGAGGTATAATCTTCTATCTGTTTCTCAGTTGCTTGATGAGGGTCTAGAAGTTAGATTCAAGAAAGATCAATGTGTAGTTCTAGATTCTTCAGGTGAGCTTGTCTTTAAGATCTCTAGGTTTGAGAAGATTTTCTGTGCTAATTTCAATGTCTCTTCTGGCTTCTAATCCTAGATGCCTTGTTGCTTCGACTCCCATGATTTAGTCTTGTGGCATCGTGAGGCTTGGACACATAGGCTTCGATCACTTGACCAGATCAAGAGTAAGGATTTAATTCGAGGACCGCCTAAGCTCAAACTGTTAGAGACCTTGTGTGCTCACCTCAGAGACATGGTAAGATGGTTTCGCTTCTCATCCACCTCTTACTTTAGTTATGACCAATGGACTGGGCAATCTGCGACTTAGATATCTTGTTGGCCCTTCTAGAGTTCGACCTGAGGGGGTAAGTGGTATGTGCTTGTCATTGTGGATGACTATTCCAGGTATTCTTGGGTTTACTTTCTGGTTTCTAAGGATGAGGCTTTTGGCTTCTTTAGGGAGTTGGTTCTTAGACTAGCTGTTGACCTCCCTGGAGCCTTGAAGACCATTAGGAGTGATAATGGCACAGAGTTCAAGAACTCTTCTTTTGTCACACTCTGCTCTGAGAGAGGACTAGAGCATCAGTTTTCTTCCCCTAGAGTCCCTCAGCAGAATGGTGTTGTCGAGAGGAAGAACAGGACACTTGTGGAGATGGCCCGAACCATGCTAGATGAGCACTCTACTCCGAGGAGGTTTTGGGCTGAGGCAATCTCCACTGCTTGTTATATCTCCAACCGGGTGTTCTTGAGATCTGTAATTGGTAAGACTTCTTATGAGCTCAGATTTAATCATACACCTAAAGTATCTCATTTTAAGATCTTTGGTTGCAAATGCTTTATTCTTAAACATGGCAATCTTGATAAATTTGAATCTAGGTGTTATGATGGCATTTTTATTGGATATCCTGCTCATTCTCGTGGCTATCGCGTATTCAATTTAGATTCTAACAAAATTGTTGAGACTTGCGAAGTCACTTTTGATGAGGCTGGTCCTAGTACTAGACCCGATGTCAGCGGTACACAGTGTGTCGATGTTCGAGAGAGCATCTTAAATCGACGATGACTCGAGGATGAGGACCCAATCCATCCCCACATCTCGAGATGGTTGGAGAGCACCTTCTACTTCACCACTTGAGAGCGACCTCCTCCCTCTTTCACCGGCCATGACGAGTGGCTCTGCTCCTACCTCCGCATCCAATGAGGTAGAGGCCATGTCGACACCAGAGCTCCACTTCACATTCAGCAAGCAACATCCACGGGCGAGATCATCGGAGATCTTCACGAGCGAGTCACTCGCTCCAGGTTCATCTCTTCTGACTCATATGCTCATTCTGCTTTTATTGCCTCTTTTGAACCCCGAGATGTTTTTCATGCTTTATCTGATTCTTCTTGGGTCAATGCCATGCATGAGGAACTTGAAAATTTTGATAGAAATAAAGTCTGGACCTTAGTTGAACCTCCACCTAATCAACATGTAATTGGAACTAGATGGATCTTTAAGAATAAGCAAAGTGAGGATGGGTTGGTAGTTCGGAACAAGGCTAGACTTGTAGCTCAGAGTTATTCCTGTAGAAGGCTTAGACTTTGAAGAGACCTTTGCTCCTCAGAGTCTGCTTAGAAGCCATTCGCATTCTCGTTAGCATTTGCATCATCTAAGGGTTTTAAGCTCTTTCAAATGGATGTCAAGAGTGCTTTTCTTAATGGTTTCATAGAAGAAGAGGTCTATGTCAAGCAACCCCCTGGTTTTGAAAATCGTAAATTCCCAAGCCATGTTTTTAAGCTCTCTAAAGCCTTGTATGGATTAAAGCAAGCTCCTCGTGCTTGGTATGACAGGCTTAAGAGCTTCTTGCTAGAAAATGACTTTAAAATGGGTTTGGTAGATAAAACCTTGTTCACTCTCAGGCATGGCAGTGATTTCTTGTTGGTTCAGATTTATGTGGATGATATCATCTTCGGTGGTTCTTCTCATGCTTTGGTATTCAGATTTTGATTCTATGAGCAGGAGTTCGAGATGAGTATGATGGGCGAGTGACCTACTTCCTTGGCCTTCAAGTCAAGCAACTCAAGGAAGGTACCTTCATTCATCAAAGTAAGTACACAAAGGACCTTCTTCGACGCTCGACATGGGAAGTAGTAGACCAATGTCTACCCCCATTGCCACATCCACCGTCTTTGGACCCAGATGAGGATGGCGAGCCCGTGGACCGAAGAGTACCAGTAGCATGATCGGCTCCTCCTCTACCTCACGGCCTCGAGGCCGACATACTGATTCATTGTGTGTCTGCATGCGCCGATTCGAGCTTCCTCGAGCCTCTCATCGTCAAGCAGTGCGTAGGATATTCAGGTACCTCCAGGACATTCTTGATTTTGGACTCTGGTTTTCTTCTGATTCTGCTCTCTCCATTCGCGCTTTTTCTGATGCTGATTTTGCGGGGTGTAGAGTAGATAGGAAGAGCACTTCTGGCACTTGTCATTTCTTAGGCACTTCTCTTATCTCTTGGTCGTCTAGGAAACAGTCTTCTGTTGCACAGTCCACCGCCGAGGCTGAGTATGTAGCGGCAGCGAGTAGTTGTTCTCAGGTTCTCTGGATCTTATCTACTCTGCGGGACTATGGGTTATCTTTGGGTAGTGTTCCTCTTTACTGTGACAACACTTCTGCCATAAACATAGCCAAAAACCCAGTGTAACACTCTAGGACCAAACACATTGATATCCGATATCACTTCCTTAGAGATCATGTAGAGAAGGGTGACGTTGTGCTTCTCTTTGTAGAGTCTGAACAACAGGTTGCTGATATCTTCACTAAGGCTCTTGATTCTTCTCGATTTGCTTTCTTGCGGGGAGAACTGGGAGTTATTAGTCCTTTTGGCCTGTTTTGAGGGGGAGTTTGCTCTTTTGCATTCATTTGTATCATATTGCATTCATATACAAAAATCCAAAAAGATGCATTGTGATATTCGCTTTACTGCTTCTATTTTAATGAAGCTTTGCTTATTACCCTCTTTTGAGCTTTAGTATCTCATTTCTTGCTCAATGTTATATCTAGTTCTATGATTTGCTAGAATTATCATGTTTTTACATGTGTAGCAAAGTCTTTGCTAATTGAGCTAGAATTCCATAACAACTTGAATTAAAAGCGCAATTTGTATTTGTTTTTAGCGAGTTCTTAATTAGTACTCCTTTTGTGACACTGGCCCTGTCAAAATTACTTTGTTAGCTCTTAAATCTAATTTTGATCATTTCTTAAGCTTCTTGTCTGTTGCAAATGTTTCAATGCTCTTGTTAAAAGGAAAAATCGAATTGCCCTTTTTGTCTTTGTTAAAATATGCCAAACTACTCTCACGAGACTGCTTGTCCAAGACATGAACTTGGAGATAGTTTGATGATCCAGACAATCTCATGGGGACTGCTTGTCAAACTTGACATGAACCTCAAGATTTGTCGCCCGGGTAGAAGCTTAGGAAGAGGTTGTGGATGGCTCCTAGTCCAGGATCTTCTTTACTAAGATATACCTTTGGTCGAAGCTTAGGAAGAGTTTGTGGATGGCTCCTAGTCCAGGATCTTCTTCACTAAGATAGACCGTTAATCAACTTCAAAATTCTTTGCAAATGCAAAATTGTTGAAAAATGGGCGTTCAAGCAAAATTGAGCAATTTGATTCAAGTCAGGACTTGGTTGTCTCTTAAAGTGGTCTTTATTAGCTTTTTGATCTCACAGTGACATTTTGACATGGCCATTATCATTTTAGGATCACTGTTGATGAACTTGCTAAATTTGACACTGTGCTTAAATTGTTAAAATTCATTGATTCATATTGAGCCTTCTAGCTTAGCTTTGTTTTACATGTCTTATTATGATCTTGCTAGCACTGTGTAGGCTTGGTATGAGTTGAGCAATATGAGACGATCTAGTTTGCTCTTGTGGGTAATCTTCAAAGCTTCTTGTACTCTAAAATTAAAAAAAAAAGAGAAAACTTGAAGCCAACTCCTTTGCATTTCATGCATGCTCCTTCTTATGCTTCCTTCTCTATTCTGCATTTGTTATCTCTGGAAGAGAGGAAAATGTGATTCCTTGATGACTCCATTGTCAAAGGGGGAGAAGAAATAACAAAAATGTGAAAAGAGCTATTTGGTTGGAAGGGGAGAAGATATTGAATATGAGGATCATAGTGAGGGGGAGCTTTCTGAATTGCTCTCTTGTGATATTATTGCCTTTTCTGAAATTGTTTGCAATCTTGGATCCTCACAATGATCAAAGTGAGATTTTGCGCTTTTGGGAAATTTGAAGCTTTCTTGCTTTCTTTTGTCAGATCTCACTTGCTTATACTATTCCGAGCCGACTTGGTCATTTCCATTGCTTTCTCTTGCATTTGGACCAAGTTGTGCCTTTAAAAACGTCGGTATTTACTATTTCAAATCTCAAACCTTGCATTTTGGAAATTTGCCAATGTGTTCATCAAGGGGAGATTGTGGATATCATGGGGATATGTGCATGGTCTTAGGATGATAATACAATTGGCAATGGCTTTTTCGGTTTGTCGATTCAAGCGTTTTCGGCAAAGTTTGAGCTGTCGTTCCATCAAGGTCGGGCCGCATCTTGAGCGGTCGACCGCCATACCTCGATTAGTTTTCGGTTCGATTCGGGCGGTCGACCGGCCTTTGGTTGGCGGTCGAGCCGGCGGTGATCGAGCCGACCTTTGGTTAGCGGTCGGAGCCAGGCGGCGGCCAACCGCCAAGGGTGGCGATCTGACCGATCACAGTCTTGATTGTTGATATTAGTTGGGAACCGATTTTGGGTTTTGTCATTTCCATGTTTGTTATTGCATATGTGTTGCATATTGCATGGTTTGAGCTAACGTGGGTCAAGTTGTGAAGAACTTGTTCCCGGATTGGATTTGCTTGTCTATTGTTGTGCAGAAGCTTGAAGGTCAACGACGGTCAACGGCGAGGAGGATCGGGACTAAGCTTGGAGAGCCGAGGTCGTAAGCGATCATGGATGCCGGGTGAAGTCGGTTGAGTCAAGCATGGCGCAGAATGGACAAGGATGACCGAATCAGGCGATTCGGTCGATCGTTGATCAAGCGGTGTGGGGGTCGGTGCAAGTGCCAAGGTGGTCGGTGGGAACCGGATGGGAGAGACTTGCCGACACGATGAGAACCGTTGGATCAACCTACACGCATGAAAGCATGGGATGTGTTTATAGATAGTTTGGACTCGGTCTTGGAAAAGATCGAGTAGGGGTATTTTGGTAATTTCACCAAATACCGCCTGTGTGACTTTTGGCTAAACCACGGCGCGGGTCGGCGCATGGTGAAATGGTTTAGGTCAAGAGAAGATGTAAACGACGCTTTGAAAAGCGTGCGTAAGTGTCCCGTTTGTTGGGCCTTAACGGGAGCCCATTAGGTTAACTCTTCTAGAAGCCTAGGCCTCCCATATAAATAGGAGGGGGTGCTGTAACTCAGCCCCCAAGCATTCACTTGTAAACCCTAATTTTGGTTCTAGGGTTTTGGAGGAAGAGGGAGAGGCTTAGGGCTTTAGAGAGTTGAGTTGAGTTGTTTGCTCATGGATTGAGCTTTGTCCTCCTGGTATGGAGTGGCTGTACCCAGCAACATCTTGATTCAATATATGAATGATTTCTCAAAGTGAGCTCTCTCTTTTGTTCATCTTTCTTGTTTGGTGATTTTGGGTGCTTCCTTGATCCTGTTGTTTTTGTTTGGCTTCATGCCCTCTTTTACCTTGCCATGACATGTGGGAACATATCTAAGATCCTCTAGATCATCAATCTCCCACGAGCAAGCTTAGGATCAAGTTTTCGGTATTTCCCGGTTTTGGACCATCCTTTGGCAAAACAGAGAAAGGTCTTAACTTTGACATGGATCTACTCATCCGTCAATTGGAATAGGTTCCTGATATCCTTAGGGTGATGTGTTCCAAATTTGGTTGAGTTTGATTGAATATATCAAAAGTTAGATCAATTTGCATTTGGTTTTTCGGGCTGTCAACAGTGCCTCTGGACAAGTCCGGTCAGACCTCTGGTACAACGCCGGTCAGACCGCCCACCGGTCAGACCGCTCACATAACGCCGGTCAGACAAGACTCTGCCTCGACTGCTACCGAGCCACGGCCCGACCGCCTCTTAGGGTTTGTCTCTGTTGATTCTTTCTGTTGGGGTTTTTGGTTTGGATTCATCACAAGTCTTCTGCTGTATCTTGTTGATCCTCATAACTCATCATAGCTATTGAGGTGAACCTTGTGTTTAATCTGAACGAGGTGAAAAAGTAGGCGAGATCCTATTCACCCCCCCTCTAGGCGCCTTTCCGGTCCTTCAATTTTCATTTTCATCATCTGCTGATCTTAGGTGTCTTGTTTCATCTGATTCCAAGGATTTGTTTCACTGGCATCGTAGATTAGGTCATATTGGTTTTGATCATCTTTCTCGTATCAGTAGTTTGAATCTTGTTAGAGGCTTGCCTAATCTTAAAATTAAAAGATCTATGGATTTTGTGTGCTGTCCCTGTCGTCATGGTAAGATGGTTTCAGCATCTCATCCTCCTCTCTCTCTTGTCATGACTGATGCACCTTGTCAATTGTTGCACATGGACACTGTAGGTCCTGCCAGAGTTCAGTCAGTTGGAGGTAAATGGTATGTTCTTGTTATAGTTGATGATTACTGTAGATACTCTTAGCTCTTTATCACGGCATCTAAGGACGAAGTTTTTGGTCACTTTAGAGAGCTTGTCCTTAGACTTGCCACTGAACTCCCAGGAGCACTTAGAGCAATTAGAAGTGATAATAGAACTGAATTCAAGAACACATTATTTGCTTCCTTTTGTACTAAAAGAGGTTTAAACCATCAGTTCTCCTCAGCTCGTGTGCCACAACAGAATGGTGTTGTAGAGCGTAAAAATAGAACCTTGATTGAAATGGCAAGAACAATGTTGAATGAACATGCTACTCCTAGGAAGTATTGGTCTGAAGCTATTTCCACTGCTTGCTATATTTCTAATAGAGTATTTTTGCGTGCTAAATTGAATAAGACCTCTTATGAGCTTCGCTTTGGTCATTCTCCTAAGATCTCTCATTTGAGGGTATTTGGTTGTCGGTGTTTCATTCTTAAACATGGAAATCTTGATAAATTTGAATCTAGATCCTCAGATGGTATTTTTCTTGGATATCCAGCTCACACCGAGGCTATCGTGTACTCAATTTAGAAACTAACAAAATTCTTTGAGACTGCGCGACGTCACCTTTGATGAGGCTAGTCCAGGTATTAGAACTGACATTGCAGATATACAAGAAAATGAGGCACCCGAAGACCTCTTCTATGATTCAGACGACAATGAAAGGGTTACCCCGATTCATATTACACAAATGGAGACTGCATCCAGTGGCTCTGCTCCTACCTCCAATGAGGTAGAGGCCACTGATGCTACAACTATGTCACCAACGACTACACAGGCTCCTCTGCATATTCAACGACGTCATCCTCCTGAACAAATGATTGGTGAGTTAAGTGAGAGAGTTCTTTGCAACAGGTATAACTCCAATACATCATATGCTCATGCTGCTTTTGTTTCCTCGTTTGAACCCCAAGATATAAATCACGCTTTATCTGACGAGTCTTGGATTAATGCCATGCATGAGGAATTGGAAACTTTTGAGCGCAACAAAGTCTGGACCTTAGTCTCACCTCCTGTTGGTCACAATGTCATTGGAACCAAATGGGTTTTTAAAAATAAACAAAGTGAGGATGGTGTTGTTGTCCGAAATAAGGCAAGACTTGTGGCTCAGGGTTTTACCCAAGTGGAAGGTCTTGACTTTGGTGAAACTTTTGCTCTTGTGGCTCGGTTAGAAGCCACTAGAATCCTTTTAGCTTTTGATGCTTCTAAGGGTTTCAGATTGTATCAAATGGATGTTAAGAGTGTCTTCCTTAATGGCTATATTGATGAAGAGGTTTATGTAAGACAACCACCTGGGTTTGAAAATCCAAAATTTTCTGATCTTGTCTACAAACTGTCCAAAGCTTTATATGGTTTAAAGCAAGCTCTAAGAGCATGGTATGATAGGCTTAAATCATATTTGCTGAGTAATGACTTTCAGATGGGCAAGGTAGATAAAACTTTGTTTTCACTCAAGCATGGCAGTGATCTTTTACTTGTTCAGATTTATGTGGATGATATCATCTTAAGTGGTTCCTCTTATGCTCTTGTTTCAAAGCTTTCAGATACTATGAGCAGAGAATTTGAGATGAGCATGATGAGAGAACTCATGTTCTTCCTTGGTTTTCAGATCAAGCAATCAAGGCAAGGTACTTTTGTTCATCAAACCAAATACACCAAGGATTTTTTTCGTCGCTTTGACATGGGGACAAGCAAACCAGTCTCCACACCAATGGGATCCACAGTAGTGTTAGACCTTGATGAGGATGGAGAGTCTATTGATCAAAAAGAGTACAGAAGCATGATTGGTTCACTTATGTATCTCACTGCTTCAAGGCCAGACATTCACTTTGTTGTATGTCTATGTGCTCGGTTTCAAGCTTCCCCACGTGCTTCACATCATCAAGCAGTCAAACGAATCTTCAGGTATCTTCAGTCAACTTTGGAATTTGGCTTGTGGTATTCTTCTTCATCTTGCCTTACCCTTAGAGCATTCTCAGATACTGATTTTGGGGGTTATAGAATTGATAGGAAGAGCACTTCTGGCACTTGTCACTTCTTAGGCACATCTCTTGTGTCTTGGGCTTCTACAAAATAATTGTCTGTTGCTCTCTCCACAGCTGAGGTTGAATATGTTGCTGCCGCTTCTTGTTGCTCTCAATTGCTTTGGATGACTTCTACTCTTAAGGATTTTGGTTTAAATTTGGATAGTGCTCCACTCTTCTATGATAACACTAGCACTATTTGTATTGCTAAAAATCCTGTGCAACATTCAAGAACCAAACACATTGATATTCGGTATCATTTTCTGAGAGATCATGTTGAAAAGGGAGATGTTGCTTTGCATTTTATTGATACAGAGTCTCAAGTTGCTGATATTTTCACAAAACCGCTCGATACTGCTCGGTTTGCTCTTTTGCGAAGTGAATTGGGTGTGTTCCATCCAATGGGCTTATTTTGAGGGGGAGTTTGGATTTTAAAAGTTTAGAAGCCTTGTCTTGCCAAACAGATCATCAAGCCCAAGCCATTGAAATCAAATGATTTGTAGAGTTTTCTTTATCATATTTATTCACGTGTTGTGTAGCTTTGATCTTTACTGGTTATAATTAATTTGCTGCATAAGAACTAAAGTATGACATGGCTGAATACTTTAACTAGATTGATTATTGTTATCACCTTGTGATGTTCATCGAAAAGGATGAGTCTGTTTGTGAGTCTTATTTTAAATCATGGATTTAAAGCAAGTATGTCTCTCATTGCAATCCTGTGAAGCTCACTCATTTTGGGATGTTAAATAAAAAAAATAAGAAAGAGATATTTGAAAAGATGTATGCTTCAAGCATGCCATACCTATCTATGTATTCAAAAAGAAAAAAAATACACACAAAAGTGCTCAAATGAAAAGAAGTATGCTTTAAGCATGCCACCAGTGAAAAGAAGTGTGCTTCAAGTATGCCACCTTGAAAAGAAGTATGCTACAAGCATGCCACATGCATAAGATTTGAATGTGAAGCAATAGGGTGTTAACATGAGACTGATAGCTCATCTAGAGTTAACGTTTGCCTCACTGTTAGGTTTTAACTTTTCATAGTGATATCTCTGTGTGGTCTTATAATCGTTTTAGTCATTGTTTGAGATGCCATGTCATTGAATTAAAACTGCTTAATCATTTTACAAACTTGTTTTGACTTTGCTACATAATACATGTTTTTATATGATCTTGTTAAGCTCTACTAAAAAAGGATGGCTTGGTCAATCCATTAAATTGATTTGAAGAATTGGCACAGCTTCTTGCTTTTTACTCTCCTTACTTTCTCTCTGATGTTTTCTCTCGTGAAAGTTCTTACTGAGTACATTGCCAAACGGGGAGAAAGTTGGAAGAAATGAATTTGTGCTTGTGCTTGTGTTGAGGGGAAGTTTGAGTTTTCTTGATTTGATGCTTTGCTGTTTTTGAAACTTTCCTTTCGCAATTTCTACTCTCTATTTTGAAGTGTTGTCAATGTATTCATCAAGGGGGAGATTGTTAGACCATGCGGCTTTGTCATCATTTTGCTAATGAATAATTGACTTGTGAATTGCTTTGGAATTTGCGGTTGCGAAAGTTTCGGGTGGTCGATTGTTCCCTGTGATTCTAAGGAGGTAGTCCAGGACCTCCCCCTGGAGCAATCTCGACCATCCAGAACCTCCTCAAGAGAACTGCGCGCATCAATCTGGACCAGCCAGGTCCTCCTCAAGAGAACAAACACACATCAATCTAGACCATCCAGGTCCTTCCCTAGGAGAACCAAACGCGCATCAATCTGGACCGTCCAGGACCTCCCTAGGATCAATCTGATCCGTCCAGGACCTCCCTCAACAGAATCAACGTGCGTCAATCGCGACCGTCCGGGACCTCCCCAGGTTCGATCTGGACCATTCAGGACCTCCCCCAGGAGTTTCAACTGGATCGATCTGGATCACCCAGGACCTCCTCCTGGAGCAATTTGGACCGTCCAAGACCTCTCCCGGAGAGGAGGTCTTCCGAAGCACTGTAGCTCTGAGTACTGTTCACCGAGGTATTGTAGCAAGGAGGTCTTCCGAAGCACTGTAGCTCCGAGTACTGTTCACAAAGGTACTGTAGCAAGGTGGTCTTCTAGCACTGTAGCAAGGTGGTCTTCTAGGTACTGTAGCAAGGAGGTTGTCTTTGCAGAAAGACCGCCCGGAAGTTTTGCAAAGATGACCCTGGATTTACAAAGACGACCCCGGATGTTTTCAAAGAAGACCCTGGATATTTATAAAAACAACCCCGGATGTTTTCAAAGACGACCCCGGATGTTTTTCAAAGACCACCCCAGAGGTCTTTGAGGGGGTCCTCCAGGACCTCCCAAGATTTCTTTCAGGACCTCCCAGGACGTCTTCACAGGACCTCCCAGGAGATCTTTCAAGATGTTTTTCCCGGACCACTCACGAGGTTTTCCAAGACTTCTCAGGAGGTCTTTTACGAGGTCTTGCAGGACCACCCAGAGGTCTCCACAAGACCACCCTATTCATTCCAATATTGTTTGCTTCAAGTGCTACGGTGCAGGAGAGTGGTCGTAGACTTGATGGAAGTGGACGTAGACGTCGTGGACATCTTGGAGGTGGTCGTAAACTACTGGAACTGATCGTAGACATCTTGGACGTCTTGGAGGTGGTCGTAGACATACTAGAATTGGTCGTGGACTTTGTTGAAGTGGTCGTAGACTTCAAAATTGATCTGGTAAGTGTTTATTGATGGTTGAAAGTGTGTTATGCTTGTGTGAACTGATATTGGTCAAGTTGGAGAACTTGTGCCGTGAATATGTTCTTTGGTCTTTACATGTGCAGGTTGAGCGAAAAGACGACCATGGTCGATGACAAGGAGGACCCGGACTAGGATGGGGAAATCTGAGGTTCAAGAGGTCTAGGATGTCACGAGGTGGTCGGGCTTGCGCTGGAGCACGTGGAGATCAAAGGTGGATGCTGATGCACGGAGAAGCTTCGGGAGGGGCAGTCCTGAAGGCTTACGACGTGTGAGGAGATATAGAAAGTATTCAATATCTGGAAGGTTTGGAGATATTGGAAAACCCGTGTTTGGAAGGGTTCCGGGTCCCTTGATTACCAGAAGAGAAAGGTTTTCGTGTTCGTGTCGTTAAGGATACGAATTGGTCTCTGCCATAAAAGGAGGCAGAGGAGAAGTGTTTTCCTGTGGCTTTTACGGCGGCTTTTGTACGTAGCTTTTGCGGTAGAGCTTTAGAGGTCTTTCGGTTGAGAGCTTTGAGGGGGTGCTTGAAGAGCACTTTGTAGACATAGAACAAGATTGAGAAATAAGATATCAGATCTATTCAAAATTGTCTCAAGATTGTTTGGTTCAAGCTGTGCGTGAGAGGTCTACTTGAAAGAGGTTCTCGAGGAGGTTCTGAAGAGGTCCTGAAGAGGTCCTCGAAGAGGTCCTCGAGGAGGTAGTGAGAAGAACCAGCGCACAGCGAGTTTGGCTGATTTGTGAGCAAGAAATCGGTACAATCATTCACCTCCCCCCCCTCTGATTATGCTATACGATCCTACAAAAAGAAAACAGAAGAACATAGTACAACGTGGGGGCCGTATCAGGTGCACATGCACTCATTTGTGCACATATGCACAAGGCCAATCTGGGCGCTACATCGCGGAATCGACGGCTCGCCCTCGCGTGCAGGGACCGTGGAGCGAACGACGCCAATTTTGCGTCCCCCCCCCCACTCGCCTGAGCGCCCAGTGCTTTCTTCCCCGCCGCCCCATTCCCTCTCGCACTCGTCCCAAATCGCCCAAGGCGAGCGTGGCGCCGCTGCTCCTTTAGCCTCGCCGCCTCCCCTTGTGGTCCGTGCGCCCTACCAGGGCTCCCCTCCCCTCCGCCTCCGTTCACTTCACTCCTTCCTGGCTAGGTCACCGCGTTGCCGCCTGTGAGTCGCCCTGCACCGCCGCCCCTACGTCGCTCGCCCTGCGCCGCCGCCTCAGTCGTCCCTCCATGCCCCCTACGTCGCCCCTCCACTAGCCAGCGTCGAGTTCCTCATGTAAGCTTTGATTTCTTTGGTAATGGTTTGTGTAGTTCACCGGCCTGCTTGCCGAAGCCGAAAGACGGGGCCTCCACTGCTGCAGAGTCCCTCCCCTCATGCACCCCTCTTCGCTAACTGGAACCCAGGCGCCTCCCTCTCTTGATCCCTCTGCATCAAGTCCGTAGAGTGAATGAGCCATGTAGCGAGTGTTTTTGTATTTGTAGATGTATTGTGACACTGTATTGATTGATGTGTAATCACTGAATGGAATGAGATTATGGAATGAAATGTATTCTGTGTTCATGTTCTTGATCGAGTTGTCCTTCTAATTTCTTGATGTGTGCAATCAGGACCATGCAATGTGATTTCTGTGATTGAAGCAATGTCTAGTATTGTTATTTGCTTTCTGTGATTGAAGCAATGTTATAATCTTGTAAGCTTATTACAGTCTAATGTCAGGTACATTTGCAGTTTGTGTGCCATGGCAATACAGATTCTGAATACTACAACTGGATGAGTTAGTGAATGTGATACTACTCTTTCTTGATGTATGCAACCTGAACCATGCAGATTTTCTTGAATGTATGAGTGAATGTAAATCAGAACTCATTCATTATTCCATTATATGAGGTCATCTTTGCCGGTGATGGTAGTCAAGCAATCGATTACATATAGAACTTGCGAAATATGAGGAGTCATTGCTCGATCGATTACAATGCAACATATCAACTCATACATGCACTCCCAGCTATCGACATTGCAAGTTTGCTTTTATCCAATGGAGCAAGACATGCACATCAATGGAGCACGGATTGCACATCAATGAACATGGTCAAACTTGCAAGGCATCAAAAGAGAAATGTGAAAACCATATTGATAGCCACAGTAAGTCTGAATTGCAAGGAATGGAAGTTCAATGTATCCAGATTACTAGTGCAAATAAATGGCAGTGCGTGAAAGCATGAAGAAACCTGGTACTAGTGGATTCATGGCACACAACCACATTCCAAGATCAACACTTTACTGAACCGAAACAAAATGAAATGGAGGAACTTTGACAGATTAAGTGAACTTTGCAAATACCTGAGAAGAAACAAATTGTGCTAGCTGCTAACTGAGAAAAACTTTGGCAAGAAAGTTTGTTGCTGTTTAGTAGTAGATAAACTTTGCAAATACCACATTCCAAGAATACATTGCTCTAGAGATGCAAACCACATGTTCAGTTTTGGAGTCATGGACATGTAATATTGTTAATTTCATAAGTATTGAGCTTCAGATTTTGTTGAGTTATGGACATGTATGAACTCCAGAATTGAAATATATGAGCTTCAGATTTCATAAGTGTTGAGCTTCAGATTTTGTTGAGTTATGGACATGTATGAGCTTCATAATATTGTTATGGACATGTAATACTCTTAATTTCAGAAATGTTTGATTAAATATGCACCATGTGTATGTAAACTCCACAATTTCCTGGTGCAGTGAACTTGATTTATGCCAAGGCGTTCATTGCATTGTTGAGATCATGAATGGAATAGTCCATATAGAGATAATAGTATCATGTCTGATCTGAAGATAATAGTCCCCTGACCACAATAAGTTTGATTAAATATGCACCATCTCTATTTGCAGAATATTTCAACATTCATGTGTTTGAAATGATTGATACTAGGGGCAGCAGAATGGTCAAGGGAAATTGCCTCAGCTACAAGTATTACAAGTATCAAACTGAGGAGGCGAAATCTTTGTTTTCCGAAAGCACCATAACAGTACCAGATTCAGTGATACCAACAAAATATAATCTGATGCTTCCAATGCCTGATACTGTAGCATAGACAACTAAGGACAACTAATGGTAATACTTGACTATAATCTGATACTTCAAAGATATCTGTACCTGCAAAATACAGCCGAGAGAAAGAGAGAGAGCACAACCCACTGCACATCATTGCTAGATTGTCTGGGAGGAGCATTCCAGTTTTGCATCAAAGAATTCAGAATTCATATTTCATTACAAACTTGAGACTGCATTACATCAGAATTCATATTTCATATTTCATTACAAACTTGAGACTGCATTACATCAGAATTCAAAATTCATATTCATTACAAACTGTCCAATCAAAAACTTCACAACCGAGAGAGAGAGAGAGAGAGAGAGAGAGCAGAACCCACTGCTCTCCCAAAACCAAAGCCAACACAAACACCAACAAACACCTCATTTGTTGGTTGGTGCTCCTCAACCGTCGACCCATGACGTCGCTCTGAGGAGGGTTCACGCGGGCGTCGAGGCTCGGGCCGAGGCGCAGGGGAGGCTGGGCGGAGGCGCCGGGAGGCGTGGGCGCGCGCTGGACCACCCCAACCCTAGCGCCTATGGCTGACCACTCGGAGTGCGTCTCCGCGTGACATTTCTTCTTGTCCATGGTGCGGCAACGCGCAGGTGAGCACGGGAGCTCGATTTGGGTGAGGCAAAGGTGCAACGACCACAAGGGGGAGGCGGAGCAGCGCACGGTGCAGATGGGGGAGGTGGAGCGGCGCACGGAATACAAGGGGGAGGCGGAGCGGCAAACGGAGCTCAAGAGGGAGGCGGAGCGGCCGTCAAGGGGGAGGTGGAGCGGCGCGCAAGGGCTGGAGGACCGGCGCCACCACGGTCACCAGAGCAATTAAGGTTCGGGTGGGATTGGGGAATGGATGTCGCACGGGGGGAAGCGCAAAATCTTCGGCCGTGCGGGGGGGAATGCAAAAAAGTCAGGCCTAGCGCTCGCCCACGCGCTCGCGATCCACGACATCGATTTCGTGACGGACGGCCGGGATCGGATATGTGCATATGTGCACAGAATATGCCATGTGCAGGGGATATGTTTCCTACAACGTGCGTGTGTGTATAGTAAACATGCATACTAGGGGAAAGATCACGTATGATTATATGAGACAATAACGACCATAGATGCATACGCGAAGGGCTAGTTCATCTCGGTTTTAAAAAAGATGCTGTGAATGGATTTTTTAAAACTCCAAAAATGTCATAGCATTTGGCATGACCTAGGACTAAATGTTAGCTATGGCGAAATCGTCCACGTAAACCAAGAGTATTACCCACAAGCAAAACAATGATTGCGCTAATAACACTAATAAAAGTACATGACATTATGCAGAACTTGGATGATCGTAAGCCAGTAACATGTCTAGTCTAGATACTGCTAATAAGAAATAGCAAAGCACTACCAAATCCATACTTGGCTGACAGCATCACAACAGTAATAACTAGTATGAAACACAGTAATTTGAGTGCTCAATAATTCTTACCTTTGCATTTCGACTTTGCATTTGAATTATCAGGAGGAGGAGCCATCATGATTTCTAGTTTTCTACCTTGCTTCTACATACTACAGTTCTTCTGGGCTCTGGGCTCTGGCTAGTGGCCACCCGCGCGATGCTGCAACACGCCCTCAGGGCTTCGGCCCCTAACTCAGGTGTCAAGCTCAAGCCTCAACGCCTCACCAATGTGGCGACGCCGCTGTTCGCCCATCCGCGCCGCTCGGCGCTCGCACCCAGCGTTGGTGCACCCCTCTCAAGCTCTTAGCCGAGCCGACGCCCGACGCCATGCCAACTCGCCAAGCCACCAGGCGCCCAGCCCCACGCCGTGTGCCGCCGCCCTTGCGCCGCCTTCATGCCGCCCTCTTTCTTCTTTGCGTTGCTTTCGCCGCCGCCTAGGGTTAGAACTTGCAATTTGAAAATTGGGGAGCGAGGCAAGGGAAGTGAGAGCGGTGAGGTTTGGTGAGATGAGATGTGGTGTGGTGTTGGGCTTAGCTGGGCCTTGCTTTGGGGTTTGGGTCTTGCATTGTGGCTTTGTGACCTTTGGGCACTTCGTCTCAGTATTGCCGTCAAGCCGAAGCGAGGAAGGCGCAAGGACCACCGTCGTCCAGGAGGGAGGGGGTGTTCTGTCGGCACCGGCTACCTCGGGCGGCCGCCCAGCCTCGCTCGGTAGCTAGGACCGCCCCTGTTTGGCATACTAGAGTTTAAAAAACTACTAGTTCAATATCCGCGCGTTGCTACGAATAAAAACAAGATCATATTACCTTACCACGCCGAGCCATTGTTGATGGGCTGCTCCGCGCGAGCCCATCTCGGCCTACCCTCAACACTTCGAGCGTTGCGTCACGCCTCCGCCGCCGTGATCGGCATGCTACAACTGGTTCCACCATTGCGCCCATCCGAGCCTTCACCTCGGCCTGTCCCACGACAAAATCCAGTCTCACCGCTAGTTGGCATGATGCGAGCATCCCTAATTGTTATTTTGCCGCTTCATGTGCAACCCGTGCTTTGCAATGCAAATTAAAAACACAGTCGGCAAACAATGATCTTCCTATCGCCCACCAAGGAAGATGTTGAGAGCATTAGAGAGATCTTGCAGGTCTTTAGAGAGGTAATGGGTCTCAACATAAATTTCTTCAAAAGTGCTATCATTCCAATCCAGTGCCAATCTTTTCATCTGGATGAAATACTTGAAAATTTCCCAGCCAATCGTTTGCAGCTTCCTTGCAATTACCTAGGCCTGCCGCTTTCATGTCATAAGCCGAGGAAGACTCTGTTTCAACCTTTATTAGACAAGATTCAAGCTAGACTAAGCAGCTACAATAAGAGCATGCTTTCTAGAGCAGGGAGGCTGGTGGTGTTAAATGCAATCATCACAACTATACCGACATACCTTCAAACAGCAATGGAAATTCCGTCCTGGGTGAGGAAGCAAATAGATAGACGACGCAGAGCTTGGTTCTGGACTGGAGAGGATATCTGCTATGGTGGGAAATGCTGGGTATCCTGGAGCATAATATGCCACCCTAAAAAATTTGGCGGACTAGGGGTCCTCGCGCTAGAGCAATTCAGTCGCGCACTTCGCCTACGTTGGTTTTGGTATCAATGGAAGGCACCTGAAAAGCAATAGAATGGAATGCCACTGCCGTTATCTCAGACTGACCACGACCTTTTTTAGGCATCAACAACAATTCATATTAGTAGTGGTAACAAAGCGTGCTTTTGGAAGGATGAATAGCTTGGTACAACACCACTCAAGGATCTGGTTCCGGGTCTCTTCCGCATCACAACAAGGAAAAACCGTACGGTGCAAGATGCAATACAAGAAGGAAAATGGATAGCGGATCTGAGAAGGAAAATCACAGTTCACCTAATTCCAGATTTTGTAAAAGTGTTTTCCATGGTGTGCCAGGTCACGTTATCTCAAGTCGAGGATGATATATCCTGGAACTGGACAGTCTCAGGCAGCTACTCAGCGAAGTCGGCATACTATGCACAATTCATAGGAACTATGGAGACACCATTCCAAAAGATAATCTGGAACATCTGGGAATCACAAAAGTGCAAAATCTTCGCTTGGCTTCTCATTCAGCACAGGTTGCCGACAGCGGACGTCCTTACACGTCGCCATATGCAGAACGATCATTGGTGCCCTTTATGCACCAATAATCCGGAATCGGCTGTGCATCTGTTCGTTGAATGTCCTTATGCCTGACATACCTGGTCTCTAGTGGCTACCTGGGTGCAGCGCCCGAATTTAAATCCCATAAACTGGATACCTCGTCAAAGAATGGCTGACTGGTGGACTGATGTTTTCCACTCCTTAAGTGGCTCTACCCGGAAGGGCCAAGCCTCGCTCATAATTCTCACTCTCTGGCACATTTGGAAAGAGAGAAATAAGGAAGTAATTAAGGAAGAGGCCTGGGCTTGGACTCAAAGCGGCGCGACAAAGTTGCAGGCTTTTCTTCTCGAAAGGGAGGGGGCTCCCGCCTAACTGTTTGTTTTGGTATAATTGGTGTTTTTTTCCTTGCTTTTGCTTCTCCTTCCCTCTTTCATCTAGCTTGTAATTAGTGTGTGTGTGTGTGTGTGTTTTTTTCCTTTTGGTTCCGTTCTGTGACTTGCTTCATTCTTTAATGCAATAATGACACTCTTGTCGTCTCCTCAAAAAAAATCTACTAATCGAGCACTTCTAAAAAAAGACGGTTGGCAGCAAAGCAGCTTCAAGCCGCAGGGGCACAACAAGCATACATGTTAGGGTGTAAACGGAGCGGATAATATTTGACCGATCAACCAAAAGCTTACGGAGCGAATACGGAAGATATAAATGGTTATTCGGCACTATCTGTGTCCGACTCTGACTCCGAGGAAAAAATGCGGAATAGGATATGAGATGAACGATATTTGTCTATATGTATCCATATATCAGATGGTATGAGGAAAGACTGTTATGACTTCACTTAAGAACATGATAACAGATAGATGAGTTACTGTATCTGAGCAGGCACTGAGTGTTTTTCCTTCTACATCGCAGTGATTAGTCTCTCTGTGTTCGTTTTGATTGCACTCTTACCATCTAATGTTCTATGTAGGGGTGCAAAAGAAATGGATAATATCCATCCAACCGACCGACCGAAGGCTCGCGGATCGAATACAGGATAGAAAAATGGGTATTCGATACTATTTGTATTTGACTCTGACTCCAAAAAAAATAACGGAATAAGATATAGGATAAGCAATATCCGTTTGTATCTGTTCCGATTGCACTCCTACTTGAGAGCGGAGACATGGTGCTGTGCAGCAGGAGAGAGCGGAAGGGCCGCCGCATGGCGACGCCGGCTTTACGGGGTCACGAGCCTGCAGTTCCTAAGGAGTCGAGAAGACAACACACCTCAATCGTATGCTCTCGCAACCAAATCCAAGGGAAGGGTAATTACGATCGTGTGGAGTTCACCACTTCACCTCGTTGGGGTAGTTATGGAAGTGCTTGCCGTTGAGGTGGTGGCCGCAGAACAAAAGGCGGGCTGATGGCGGAGTTGGGCATCGACGAGGCAGGCTTGAAGCACATCCGTGTTGAAGTGCCGGACGCCTCCTTACTCGGCCATTCGTGACTGGTGGTTGCCGATGGAAGGCTTGCTGCCGGCCTTGTTCTCGAGTACCAACGTTGGGGCTGTAACATCTTTCTTACTAGAATGAGTAAAAATTCCCCCATCTAACTAAATTTCTCGTCACAATGCGATAAACCGCAAACTTGTCCGGGCATTGTCCAAAGTAAGGAGCTGTTAGATGGACGCTTCAAGAAAGAATATTACACATCATTGAGCATCTTTATAAAAGCTCTTTCTTCTGATGCATGTTTGCACTAGCCGAAACTTCTCTTCTATTCGTTGACAGTTAAGCACGACACTCTCGAAACGCCTGCGTCCTGACCAGCAGCGATGCTATAGTTAGGCTGCTCCCAATAGGCAGTATCTTAGTACAATTTCTTAGTATATGAGGAGTGTTAGGATATTATCTTTCCAATGCAATATTTCTTATTGTGTAGTATCTTAGACTGTTTCATTTAATTACATGCATGAGTATACAATAAATTTTACGCGTTGGATTTCGAGCCCAAACTGGTATCCAAATTAGATACTAGAGTACTATCTCTCCTCATTAACTATGGTACCATATCATCAATTTGCCTACATGGCATATTTAAGATACTAACCAAGGTGGAACATTGGGAGCAGTCTTATGTCGTCTTTCTTATTCGACGTGGCTACGGTAACTAACTTTCTCTCCTCGAACGTCCCTCCACGCATGAGCATTGGACATGCTATACTAATTACTAAACAAAAAAGAAGAAGAAAAGCTAGAAACATATGAGCTTTTTTTAGTACACACCGGACACACTCATACACTACACGCATGCCACATACACACGTGGATGCATTCTTAACACACGTCTCATCTAAAGCAGTGGTTTAAACCCTACAGAGCGTGGACACGCACTTTAACCACTGAACACATATACATGTGTGTACTAATCTCGAACCCACCTAAATAATCCTAAAACCACCTAAATGGTAAGACACCCTGGGATCGAGCCCGCACTGCACACACTCCGCTAATAAACACGTGAGCTAGAAGAACAAAAAAATACATGCTCCAAATTAAAAAAGAAAAAGGACAGCCCAAGCATTACTTGCAGCAAAAAGCCCACCACTAGACCAACAAAGCCCACCACTAGACCAACAAAGCCCATTTGGGTTTACCACCAAACTCGCCACCCCTGCACTCTCGGAGTCTCGGACGCTCCTCTCCCTCCCTAGCACGGCCGCCGCCTCCCCTGCCTGCCCTCGGAGTCTCTAACCTCGCGCCATTGCTTCGGTAGTTCGGTGGGAGGCGGTAGTCTCCGTGCGTTTCATCTCTCTGCGTGTGTGCGTGCAGTTCCATCAGTACAAGTTGGTGGTGGGTCGCGCGCTGCCGACCCCCGGCGACGAGCGCTGACAGGTTGCGAACTGGGACTCCCGGCATTGACCGCCGCCGCATTCTCTTCTCCTCCGCCTCCTCACTCGCCTGGCCCGCGCACACGCCTCCGCGCAAATCTCTAAGCCCTTGGGTTGAGAGGGCTAGCGCTAGACCCTAGGGGAGCAAATGGAGCTCGGCCTCGCCTCCCGCGGCGCCCTCCCCGCCGCTCCGCCGCTCGCTGGCCAGCGGCCGCGGTTCTCGCTCTCCCCAGCGGCGCCGCCTCCATCCCCATCGCTTCAGGTAGTTATTCCTGAACTCACCTTAGCTTTTTTTTTTTGCTCCCTTTGCAACATGTGGGTTACGTTTGCGGCGTAGATTTGGAGAATAGGGAGCGAGGCTAATAAGCACCGATCGATTACACTAGAACATGTATGCTATATCTGCAAATGATTGGGGATACGCAAAGGCGCAAAGAGACTAAGACGTCGTGTAGAGCTGCCAATGAAAAGGTTTTGGTCTTTTGGATTGTTTAGAACTGTTGCTATCAGTATGGCTCGATGAAAAGGATTAGGCTGGATGACCTTGGCCAATTAGAAAGTTGTTGACGCACTTTGGGTGTTTTGCTTCGATTTGTTTACGATTCCCTCGTGAAAAGGATTAGGCTGGATGACCCATTAGAAAGTTGTTGACGCACTTTGGGTGTTTTGCTTCGATTTGTTTAGGATTCCCTCGTGAAAAGGATTAGGCTGGATGACCATGGCCCATTAGAAAGTTGTTGACGCACTTTGCGTGTTTTGCTTCAATTTGTTTAGGATTCCCTCGTGAAAAGGATTAGGCTGGATGACCATGGTCCATTAGAAAGTTGTTGACGCACTTTGGGTGCTTTGCTTCGATTTGTTTAGGATTCCCTCGTGAAAAGTATTAGGCTGGATGACCATGGCCCATTAGAAAGTTGTTGACGCACTTTGGGTGTTTTGCTTTGATTTGTTTAGGATTTCCTCGTGCTTTCAACACTTAATTCATGCCTCGAATTGTTGAATGCGTGAAGCAGGCACAAATAATTTGGGTCTATTGGGAATTTAGGATGGCAGTATGGCACTATGTCTAGTGAAATGACATCGATACCGTCTGTGTGGTCCTTCTGGGCATCCTTTTTGTGCTAGCTTGACCTTACTGGTCACTCTTCCTTCAAATGAAGATCTAGCTTGCTTTTGTATTTCCTTGCAAAGTTGCAGACGGAATTCAGATAACTTTAACTTTCATATGCCCTGTAATCTAATAAAAGATTGTTTTGTTTTTTTTCCTTGTTGCCGCAGATCCAGAATCACATTTATTCGATGCCAACTCTTCATTACAAGGCTCGTAGCATGATAGGATGTCAAGCTTCGCTAGAAACTAACTACATGTATGTAAATATGAACTATAACCCTTACTGGCATGTAGTTGATCATTTGGTACATGTGGTTGTGGTTCAGCTAAACACATATGGGTGATATGTTCATAATTTTTTAATTTGTTCTGATGGTATAACTCTTAGCAGGGAAACATCTGAGGTGGCTGATTTGGACTGGGAAAACCTTTGTTTTGGCCTTGTCCAGACGGACTTTATGTACGTTGCAAAATGTGGGCCAGATGGAAACTTTTCCAAAGGTGAAATGCTGCCATTTGGACCTATAGCAGTGAGCCCATCTGCTGGAGTCTTAAATTATGGACAGGTTAGTAAGTGGGGCGGAAGGCCTTATTTCATATATAGGTATTGTTTGAAGGCCTAAAAGTATTGTGTGCTTAAACAATGAGAATTTTGGTATGTAGGGATTGTTTGAGGGCCTAAAAGCATATAGGAAAACTGATGGGTCCATCCTATTATTTCGTCCGAAGGAGAATGCCATAAGGATGAGAGATGGTGCAAAGAGGATGTGCATGCCTGCACCAACTGTTGAGCAGTTCGTGGATGCAGTAAAACAAACCGTTTTGGCAAATAAAAGATGGGTACGTAATTTTATATTTTCTTATGCTCATTGCATTAGGCTATGTATTAAATAATACTTGTTATGTTCATGATCCCCTCACTGTTCGTTTAATGTATTATATTTCTAGGTGCCTCCTACTGGTAAAGGTTCCTTGTATATTAGGCCACTACTTATGGGAAATGGGGCTGTTCTTGGTGTTGCACCTGCTCCTGAGTACACCTTTATTATTTTTGTCTCCCCTGTTGGGAATTATTTCAAGGTTTGTATTGATTTTTAACTTTTAACTCCCACCAAATTATTTAGGCATTCATCGAAAATATAAAGAATCACTGACCAAGGGAAAACATCATTAGTGTTTCTTCTTACCTTCTCGATGCTATAGAATAGCTGAATGGTAATTACGCCACAAGAAGATTTGCTTGTCATGATTGCATCTAGAATATAAGCTCAACCTCTGTGATGTGTCCAAACTCCAAAGTATTTTTTTTCCAACATAGTGTCAACCTAGATGTTAATTAAATTTGTTAACTTTGTTCTACAGGAAGGTTTAGCTCCTATAAATTTGATTATTGAAGATAACTTTCACCGTGCTGCCCCTGGTGGAACTGGAGGCGTGAAAACCATTGGAAACTATGCCTCAGTAACTTTCTGCATTAGCATCTATGAAAGCTATATTTTTTATAGCTTCAACCTACAACTTCTGTGGGCATCATTATCTTAGTCGTTATATGTGCAACTATGTACGCTCTACACTTCTATTGCTTAGGCCTTAGCGTCAAAATTTTAAAATTTCCAGTGCTCAAAACTATAATAGGGACGTAGGATCACAGTACTGCAAATGACAAAATGTACTAAATACAGTATAATAGGGACATATTTTTGAAAATAGAATGATGTAACTTCCAGCACTATAACATTGTGTATCTCAACTATTGAAGCTTATTTTGTTATTATTTTTCATAATATTTGCTCTTAGCAACAGACTACAGTTTGTTTCAATATTAATTTTTTTACTAAATGTTTCAATATTAATTATCTTATAAACTTAAACTTTACATCCTTTAGCTCTCATGAAACTACTGTGCATGGCTGCTAAATGTTGGATATTGATGTGAATTCTATTTTACGTTGTGCTAAATGCTCACCTCACCCATTCTTTTCTTCTTTTCCTGGAGACAAATATTTTTACTCGTTATAACTAGTAAGAAAGGTATGTTGCTGGCAAATCTTTGCTGAAATTGAGGTCAGAGTCTGTGATGAGTTTTTAACTCATACCATGAACATAATGTGCTACTGCCCAGTGCCCACCTTGTTTTGACTTTTGAATCTGAAAATATGGTTACTTAATTGTCATACTTGTCATCACCATGTAGGTATTGAAAGCACAGAGGATTGCAAAGGAGAAAGGCTATTCTGATGTCCTCTATTTGGATGCCGTTCACAACAAATATCTGGAAGAAGTTTCTTCATGCAACATTTTTATTGTGAAAGTATGATCCTTCACATAGCTACGCTTGTTATTTTGGTATTATCTTTTTCAGTAGTTTCTCGTGATCGAAGCCTACAATGGTGATACTCCAACTATTTGGTTTGGTCAGCATCCTAGTTATCCACAACTTGCCCGCTCTTCTAAACCCTAATCAAATTATTTAGGAACTATAACATAAGCAACAACCTTTGGTTCTGTAGTGCACCAAATTGCACGGTTTGTCATTGTAACACCCCGGCCCAACACGGAACCCGAAATGCCACTCAACTACAATAACTGCTAATTTAAACCACAAATTACAATAAATTCCAGCAAGTACATAACAAATAGAAACCCGCCATGGGTCACAGTAACATATGAATAACGACACGGCAAGCACAATTATCTAAACTCTAGATAGCAAAGCAGAATAATAGCCCAAAATTAAGCAAAATCAATCAAATAGTGACTATTGAATGAATAAACAAGTTCCAGCCGACCATCTAGAATTATTCAATGTCTATTGTGTCCTAAAAGAAAAAACCATCACGCTAAGGTAAAAATTTCTCATGACAAATGATCAAGTATTAGAATGTATGCAGTTGTTCTAAGTGCTACCCCTTCCCAAGTGAAGCGTTGTCAACGGTCACCTAAAAACCACAATAGAGCAAAGGTGAGTCCACGACTCAGCAAGTACAATAATAAATAATGAACAATGCCTAATTAGTAGTAAATAATATCATCATCAACATAAATTGTTCTCTTTTCTTTATTCTCATGCTCAATCATTCAATTCTCTTTTTTTTATTCTCATACACAATAATTAAATATTTTTTATTCAATGCATCTCTATACTACATGTCCACATGCACTTCTTTCGCGTATACCGGTATAGCGTGAGTGTTCATCCGTCGATAACACACTCTCAAGCCCATCCTCCTCAAGGATCGGGGACCTCCTCCACTCCCATGGAGTTGTGATCAACATGATCACCTTCTCATATGCAATGATGTTTTTGAATGCACAATTATTCATAGATTCATTATTATTAACATTATCCAACATTCTCATATCCATCAATATGAATAAAATCATGACCATTCACATTGCTTGCAATTAAATAAAGTAAAAGCATAAACAACATAATGATAATGAGTGGTAAAGAATACAGTGATCAACTAATGAACATTGTCTACCATACACTTGCCTTTTTATCCCAGCGAAGATGGATAACGAAGCGGCGGCAAAGCGCTAGAGACCACACTCCCTGAACAAACAATTCAAAATACATCTCAAAATCATAACATCACAGCACCAATACATTATTCTAACCGTCATCGCGTGTCTACGCCAAACCGACCCATTCAACCCATAACTACCGGATGAACTACCACTGCCCCAGTAGTAAAACTGCTCTAGCTTATTCATACGAACTCCAAATTCAACCATCCAAGACTTTCTGGAATCCTCACGAAACAACTTACAATTTTCTAGTTATGACGAACATATGATTCTACCGTTTTCTACCATGTTTCTTTACCCGAAGACTGTTCCAGAATATGTCAGAACAGTCCGTTTCACAATTTTATATCTTTAATTCTAAAACTTTAAATATATGAACAATATGAGTTCTGGAAACTACACAAGTTTTCCTACAATATTTAAAAGTTGACACAAATATTTAATTTTATCATTTACTACTCAAAACCGACCCAACTTCACGACGTCTGCCAACTTCGTATGGAATCTGGATAGCAACCTTCCCGAGGTTGTATCTTTTCGCTCGCTACTTCGATGTTAACGATCCAGACCTTCCTGGAAAGCTAACTAGATTGTTTAACTTTTCTCTAATTAGACTGACCTCTAAATCCAACTTTAAATATCCCTAATCATCCCCACAATCCTCTGCGTCGCAACTCAACAAACTAGGGAAGAACAACAACTACTCTTCCTTTTGACCAAACATACTACAAATTGAATAGCGATTAACCTAGGGCAAATCAAAAGGATTTCAGATCGTTACCCTTGGAGCTCACGATGAAGATCCCAAATTTCCCGCGAGATCCTCCTCTCTTTCTTCCTCCTTTCCTTCCTCCCTTCCTCCTCTGGCCGGGACTCCTATAATCCTCACTCTTCCCAACGCCTCCCCTTGCTGCCTTTCCTACTAGCCAGGAGGAGGAGGATCAGAGGAATCCCGACCAAGGGAAGGGAGGAGGATCCCACGGGAAATTTGGGATCTTCATCGTGAGCTCCAAGGGTAACGATCTGAAATCCTTTAGATTTGCCCTAAGTTAATCGCTATTCAATTTGTAGTATGTTTGGCCAATAGGAAGAGTAGTTGTTGTTCTGCACTAGTTTGTCGAGTTGCGACGCAGAGCATTGCGGGTATGGTTAGGGATATTCAGAGGTCGGTCTAATTAGAGAAAAGTTAGACAATCTCGTTAGCTTTTCAGGAAGGTCTGAATCATTAAAATCGGAGTAGCGAGCGAAAAGATACAATCTCGGAAAGGTTGTTGTCTAAATTCTGAATGTAGTTAGCAGATGTCATGAAGTTGGGTCGGTTTCGAGTAGTAAATGGTAAAATTAAATATTTGTGTCAACTTGAATATTGTAGGAAAACTTGTGTAGTTTCCAGAACTCATATTGTTCATATATTTTAAAGTTTTAGAATTAAAGATATAAAATTGTGAAATAGACTGTTCTGACAGATTCTGGAACGGTCTTCGGGTTAAGAAACAGGGTAGAATCAGAGGTTCGTCATAACTAGGAAATTTTAGGTTGTTTCGTGAAGATTCCAAAAAGTCTTGGATGGTTGAATTTGGAGTTCGTATGAATAAGTTAGAGCCGTTTTACTATTGGGACAGCGGGTAGTTCATCCTGTAGTTTTGGGTTAAATAGGTCAGTTTGGCGTTGACGTGTGATGACGGTTAGAATAACGAATTGGTGTTATGATTTTGAATTGTTTGTTCAGGGAGTGTGGTCTCTAGCGCTTTGCCGTCACTTCGTTATCCAAGAGGCAAGTGCATGGATAGTGTTCATTGGTTGATCACTGTATTCTTTACCACTCATTATCATTATGTTGTTTATGCTTTTACTTCATTTAATTGCAAGCAATGTGAATAGTCATGATTTTATTCGTATTGATGGATATGAGAATGATGAATAATTGTGTATTCATAAACATCATTGCATATGAGAAGGTGGTCATGTTGATCACAACTTCATGGGAGTGGAGGAGATCCCCGATCCTTGAAGAGGACGGGCCTGAGAGTGTCACTCACGGTATACGCGAAAGAAGTGCATACGGACATGTAGTGTAGAGATGCATTGAATGAAAAGTATTTGATGATTGTGTATGAGAATAAAGAAAAAAGAATTGAATGATTGAGCATGAGAAAAGAGAACAATTGATGATGATATTGCTTACTACTGGTTAAGCATTGTTTATTACTGTACTTACTGAGTCGTGGATTTACTCTTGCTCTATTGTTGTTTTTAGGTGATCGTTGATAACGTTTCACTTGGGAAGAGGTAGCACTTGGAACAACTTGATCATTTGTCATGAGAAATCTTTACCTTAGCGTGATGGTTTATTCTTTTGACATGATAGACATTGAATAATTCTAGATGATCGGTTGGAACTCGTTTATTCATTCAATAGTGCTTAATTCTTGGGCTATTATTCTGATTTGCTATCTAAAGTTTAGATAACTGTGCTTGCTGTGTCGTTATTCATATGTTACTGTGACCCGTGGCAGGTTTTTATTCGTTATGTGCTTGCTGGAATTTATTGTAATTTGTTATTTAAATTAGCAGTTATTGTAGTTGAGTGGCATTCCGGGCTCAGTGTTAGGCCAGGGTATTACAGACTTACAGTCATCCCCATGTGGCCCATCATTTTTTGAGCTTCCCAAGCAGTGAAGTTTCATGAATATTCCCTTAAGATGTAAAATGGGTTAGGTTCTTCTAGTTTGTTCCTCGTCTTAGTTGTGTAGAACAGTCATATTGTTTCCCTGGAGGATGAACTATGAATTACTCATTCATGCATTTGAATTTACATGACTTTTTAATGAGAAAATGTAAGCTGGCTGGTTTTTCTCAAGGAATTTCATTTCAGTTAAGGACTGCAGAGATTATTTATGTTTGTTATGACTCTTTTGCACCAGGGCAATGTTATTTCTACTCCAGCAATAAAAGGAACAATACTGCCTGGTATAACAAGAAAAAGTATAGTTGAAGTTGCTCAAAGCAAAGGCTTCAAGGTAAATTACTCATCATTCTCATGGATTCCAAGGGAGTGAGGAAGAATTGACTGCCTATACTGTGCATTTTGGCTGCGAATTTTAGTTGGCCATGTTTATAGCTGCCGCACTTTCAGTTCTGTAACTTGTTGGCATGGGCAGCACTAGCAGGATCCATGAAGCAAGCTCACCTTTAATTAAGTTATTAAGTACATCCTGTTTTCTTATTGCATCTGCTGAGCCTTGAAGAGCTGTAGTTGACCCATCAGGCCATCACAGGGTTATTGATCAGAGGAAGAAAAGTGAAGTTCTCTAAACAGTTAACAGTTGATAGAAAGTACTATATGCTGCTTCTAACTTTTTGTAGTCTTACTTAATGCAATTGGCTTCTTGAAAGGTTGAGGAGCGCCTTGTGTCAGTAGATGAGTTGCTTGACGCTGATGAAGTTTTCTGCACGGGAACAGCTGTTGTGGTGTCACCTGTGGGGAGCATTACGTATCTGGGGAAAAGGTGGAACTTCTGCTTTGCTTTGGAAGTTTGGTTGATACTTAATATGCATTCGTGATGAAATAGAAGTTTGCAGCTTATTTCCTGAATACACATCGCTGCAATTTCTAGAACAAGACATGGCTTTTTCTAGAAATAGCACCAAGAAGACACTACTATTTGAATAGAACATGATGAGCAAAACCTTGGCCCTATCACCAATACATGCTTCCTGTACCAGTTTTTGTCATATCTTTTCCCTGTATTGCTGTGATTCTTTCTTTGTTATCAATTCTTTTTTATGTTCTCGTTTTTCCTTTTTCTTGGGAATACTGGTTTATGGATGTTGGTTACTCAATTTTACCTGCCATCATCGCTTCCTTTTATAAATGTTAGCTGCTTTATTGTGTTCCTTGAACATTTCACTTTGTCATTTGCCAGCCATTTGGACCGAGATTAACTTTTCCCCTCGTTGTAGTAAAAACCAAATGTAGTGTGAGATGAAATTTAGTATTAGTGCAGGTGGTTATTCTACTATATAACTCGAAGTTCTTTTGGGACTGATTACTGTGGCCTTTTGTATTACCAATGGAATCACAGAACATTTGTAGTTTGATGCATTGGAGTTATGTTATGCTATGCTTGTACCAGCATTACAATTTCACCACTCCACCCGAACTTAGGAAACATCTGCTGTGCCGTGTTGCATTGCTGATTTATGCACTTTAAAGAGTGATGAATAGCCATATCAGGTCTGAAATTCCATGGTTGTGCTTTGCAGGGTAGAATATGGCAACCAAGGAGTCGGCGTCGTATCACAGCAGCTATATACTTCACTTACGAGCCTCCAGATGGGTCATGCGGAGGATCGGATGGGTTGGACTGTGCAACTGAATTAGTAGCGGATCACTGATCTTGACTAGACAAATTTCCAAAACATTTCAGCTAGATTAAGGGTGTGATCTTCTACTCGATGGTTTTGCATTTACTCTTGGAGTGGCTCCTGCTATATATCATAGATGTGGCGCATCGCGTTCGAACCATCTAATAATGTGCAACTTTTTTTGTTTACGGTCAGGACAAACTACTACTATGCTCAGTGTACTGCTCAGCTAGTCCTGATGAGCTCCTGACCACAAGAACACAGTGTTGATCTGTTGTTTCAAAAAAAATAATAAACACTGCAGGGCCAGAGTTGTATCATGTGATGTAAAAACAGATTCAATTTATTTCATGTTATACCTTGTTCTGTGAGATGTGAAACAAACCGGCAGGTAAACAATGCATATTGCATCAAACTGTTGTGGTGCTCATGCCGGTTTAATTGTTTGAAAGAATTGTTTGTCTACAGCGAATTCATATTTTTCTGATGCTGACGCTCTTCTATCTTTGTACGTATACAGGCTAAGTACAACAATTTGAATATATATATATATATACACATGCTAAGGTACAACAATTTGAATATAAATATTACTACGTGATTTAATTTTTTCGTTTTCCCCCTGTGCCTGGTCCAGGGAACAAGGGGGTTGTTCAAAGAACTTTGGGCCCCAGGTGTCAGTCTCAGCTACCCTACCGAAGAAGAGGACGTCAAGTGGGGCCCCAGGTGTCAGCCACTGGGTACGTTGCCTCGCTCACGGACGGACGGACCCACATGGCCACATGCGAGAAACGGCCTATAAAAGGGAAAGCGCAGCAGCACTGGGGGCCACCAGGATTGAAGCAGGAAATTCAAATTTGCAGTGTCTCCTCTCCCCTCCTCTCCTCCGTCCTCCCAACAAGCGCAAGCCTCCCATTCCGTTGCTCTCCTCCTCCGCCTCTCTCGCCGGCCATCCTCGCGGCCACCTCCTCGAGACGGACCCGCTCCGGGAACAAGCCATGAAGCTTAAGATCAACAAGGCGTGCGACCTCGGCTCCATCTCCGTCTTCCCTCCCCGGTGAAGTGCCCGACCACCCCACCCAATTCCGTCCCGCTCGCCGTTCGCTGCTTCCGTTCTGACATGTGTTTTGGTTCATGGCGGGTTGTTGGCTATTTCAGAAGTACCGGAGGGAGCGGCAGTGGCAGAGGAGGCGGCAGCGGCGGGATGAGTGGGTCTGCTTCCGCGGCGGCCGGGGCGGTGGCGCCGCAGCAACGGTCGCAGACGCTGTCACAGCAGTCCTTCTCGCAGGGCGGCGGCGGAGGCTCGTCGCTCCTGCACTCGCAGTCGCAGCTCTCGCAGGCCTCCCTTGACGAGAACCTCCTCAGCCTCCACCTCCCCTCCCACGCGCGTGATCAGGTCTCGTCGTATACATCATTCCCTCCCTCTCTCGTTGTTGTTCATGTGTGCTTGCCAGCCGTTCGTTTCTACTGAATGAATTGATCGTAGGATCAGTGGATTTGGTGTTTATATTGGATCAGTGGGTTCGTGAAGGGTAATTAGTGGTTGGGGATTCCGACCGTCAGTCTTGTGTTTGGTCACAGTTGCAACAAATTGATCGGTGTTGTTTAGTCTCTTCTGGTGAATTACCGTGCGCTTGTTTGATGCGTGGAAGGAATAATTCAAATTGCTGCAGTGGACATTTTATTGGGCAAATTCATAAACTGAGTATTGCTGAAGAATTTGTGGGGTGTTTTATTTGGTCACTGACCAAATAATGGTCACACAAATTTGTGTGCTGCAGAATCACATTGCATAGATAGTCCAAGTTGTCCAAAAAAAGATTGTCCAAGTTCCAAATTAACTGTTTCTGCAATCTTCTTTACGTGAACGACTAATCGATTTTGATTAGTAAAAATTGCTTGCTCTGGTAGCACCATCTTGGCATCTCTTTGGTGCACGCATGTACTAAAACTATCAGGGAATTGACCTCCATGGGACTTTAATCTGCTAGTCTGTTTGAAATTGCGATTTTGTTCTGTGCGACTATTTGAAATTGACACCCTTCTAGGAACACTAGTATGAAATTTCGTCACATTAATTTCTGTTCTTCAGAAATGACTTTGCCCAGACTAACAGTTCTGTTTCTGCTAACTGTTTCACTAATAGCACCTGTGTTTCTAGTTACATCTTAATAATTATACATGATATATTGTTTGTCTCTTTCCGAATTGTGACGTCCATGGTCTTTCCATTGGTGACCAGAGATTCAGCTTGCATGATGACTCATCGAAGAGGGTGCCTTCGTTACCTGCCAGTTCAGCTTCTTGTGTGCGAGATGAATCTCAGCTGCAACTGGCAAAAGTATCAAGCAACCCTATCCATCGGTGGAACCCCTCTCTTCCGGATAGTACATGTAAACTCTCAAGTCCCTGTGCTGCATGCCTGCATCTGATAGAATTTTTGTTTTGTTCATACTGGCACAGCAGCATTTTCACATGAACTTCAAGCACAATTAATTTTGGTGTTTTGAATAGGTTCATTTTTAATCTCATTTACGGAGCATGTAAGCTGGACTGGTGCATGCTTTCATAATAGAAAGTGCATCTGAAGCCGTTCTATTTCTAGACTCCATTTTTAAGCTGTCACGTTGTGATGGTATATTTTGGTTGGTCTGCATGCCTGACAGATAGCATTTCAGCAGTTCAGGTTCCTAACGAGGATGTTGAGCGCAAATTTCAGCATTTGGCAAGTTCAGTACATAAGATGGGGATGGTACTAGACTCAGTGCAAAGTGATGTTATGCAGTTAAACAGAGCCATGAAGGAGGCATCACTAGATTGTAAGTCCCCCTAAGTGGTACTTTCGATCATAAGAGCGATTGCAACTGCTTCTGTTTTGTTCATGAACTTTTGCACCCTAATTATGTTCTTATTCAACAACTGGTGCATCAAATAACTGAAAGCATGTATTTGTTATGGTCAGCTGGTAGCATACGGCAAAAGGTTGTTCTCCTAGAGAACTCACTTCAGCAAATTGTAAGGATAATTGATGGTTCGGTCCTTTCTCGTACATTTTTTTTTTGCACATACAACAAAGTTTGATTTATTCAAACATGTCATTACAGCTTAAGGGACAAGATGATCTCAAAGCACTCCTTGAAGGCAGCACAAAAGGCAATCCTGATCAGTTGAGTGTTTTGAACTCTCACACCAGCAAATTGAATGAAATATCCTCAACCCTTTCAGTCTGGCCAAAGCAAGTGCAAGCAGATTTAAGGCAACTGCAGGGTGACATCTTCAGAATTTTTACAAAAGAGATGGAGGTACTTCTTAAGTTTCTTCTGCTATGATCCACCTCTACTTTTGATACAACTCTGATAGGTTCATTTGTCTTTTGGAATTATTCTGATTGCTCATATGTGCATATAAGTAATTATCATTCTCATTTACTATTATGTGAAGTTCTCTGTTATCTCCATATAAACATATAAGTTAGTTACTCATATTTTTCTTGTATATTCCTTCTTCTTTTTTGAAAAGGCTGCTTCTTCTTGTATGTACATGATACCTAACATTCAACAATCTCAGTGTGTGCTAGTGTTTACTTTTCAGCATTTTACTTATAAGTTTAGAGATGGCTTAAAAAATATGCACAATCCTGCATATCATGTGGCATGCTCAAACCTCATCACTTTGCACACTGAAAGCAACCAATGTGGGGCCATAGTTTTGGTCTAAATTGGCTGATCTTTGCCTCTTTGTGCAGGGGATTGTTAGAGCCATCAGAGCTCTCAATAGTAGGCCTGCTGCAATGCAAATGATGGTAGTATGTATACTCATTATTCAACTAATTGATTCCGTAAGTCTTTTCTTATCCTCCTCTTACTTCTATTTTTTGACTTGCCTGAAGGACCAGAGCTGGACCACCAATGAAACACCCCTGAAGAACAAAATACCAGTAGCAAATGGGAGACCCTTGATGAACCAGACACCAGTAGCAAATGGAAGACCCCTGATTAACCAGATACCAGTAGCAAATGGGAGACCCCAGATGAACCAGACAACAGTAGCAAATAGAAGGCCCCCGATGAACCAAACACCAGTAGCAAATGGAAGAACTCTGATGAACCAAATAGCAGTAGCAAATGGAAGGCCCCAGATGAACCAAATACCAGTAGCAAAATTGTAATCTTCTAGCCTCAGTTTCTTACAAAGTTCAATTGGTTAGCTAATTATCTATTCCCGTAGTATGTAGCACTGAACTGAAAGTTCTCTTGGTGGAATCAAAATGCAAATTGAGGCTTTAAATCTTGAAATCCTCGAAAGCAAGTGCTATATATTGTTATGCTTTTCAATAGGCCGATTAAATATCCATCCTTATGTGCATGATCTTGTGATGTGATGCTTCTTTTTTCATTACAAAGCTCATAATGCTGGCATTTCAAATCTTGATGTGGTAAATGTTCTAATGCTTGTACAATGCTCCTAGAACGTTTTCTCTCTTTTTTTCAGCGAGATTATGTTAGCGTCTTTCGGTTGCATTACTAACATGACTCCACTTTCTCAATATACCTATGTCTTTATTGTTTTTCTCGTAGTGTCTTTGTTTGATTTTGGAAACTAATGAGGCTTGTTTATTAATGCCAGCCTTCCTGCACCTTTGGTTTGTCCTGCAAAGGTGGCAGATCCGAAGCCAAAGGTAGAGCAGGGAAAGGTAAAATCAGCTCCACAAAAATTGGTTGGTTCAAGCTACAGGCTGGCACCTAAACAGGAAGAGGTGGCGATTCGAAAGGTCAATCCACAAGTGCCAACTAAGAAGGTAACCCGTGCAACCTTGCTCCTTTCAAGCTTTGATATATGATTGCCTCGTCCAAACTTAACTACTTAAGGCGCTGGTTACTATTGCTTCGGACCAATGCTTTCAGTGATTTATTTATGTTGACAAAAAAGCACCTCTTGCTAGCTAGTGGTTCAAGGCCAACATCACTGAATTCACTGGGACATGCTTCATCCATGCCGCAGATGTAACTTTGTAGTTTGCGCTCGTAACAAGTAATAGTCTTGCGCTTGTAAGCAAGTAATAGTAGGTTGGAGAGTTGTACCACTTGCCCTATGTTCAGTGTGTGATCATGCTTGCTTGTGAACGCAAAATGCAGGCACCGGTCAGCATAATCATCGATTCAGATGATGACAGCGCAAGACGTGCTTCCTGCGTGATTCTGAAGACAGGAACAGGTAGCTGCGAGATTTTCTGGTGCTCTCCCCTCGAAAGATTGAATTCTTTTCAATAGATGAGCAACACCCAAATACGAATCATGTGATATCAACAACCCAAAGGGAATACTGAATCTGCTGCTGCTATAGTGATTATGCGTTGTAATAAAACTAGCAATCATTTAGAAAAAGGAGGAGGAAATTGTTGGCTGTGCCTATCATCTCGTATTATCCCGCTGCGCCATTTACTGATTTATTAACACCGCGCTGTATATATGCGGCAGCAGCTGACAGGGCGGAGGAGTCCCACTTGATGAGGGAAGGCACCGACGAGGAGGGCCTGCAGATCCTGCGGAGGGCGAGGAAGAGGAGGAGAAGAGAGATGCAGTCCATTGTGCTCGCCTAAGGTAATATAAAAATGAAGTAATGATGATGCCTCAAAAGTGTGTTTTAACAGAAAGGAAGAGATAAAAAATGATTAAGAGAAGACAAAGGAGGAGGTTATGGTCAGAGACAAGATTCCCGTGCGTAATTAGGTAGGTGAGGTGGTTCTTCTATTCTATGCTGCTGTTGTGTTAGTTGGGATCAGGTCAGGTTATATGTATATGCATGTCCCAGCCGTTTCCCTTCAGATTAGTAGTGCGATGCGCGCTGTATCACAGGGATCACGTGCAGACACTGTTTGGTTTCCCAGAGCTACCAGATCTGTCATCATTATTCTGCTATCTCATTTGTCCACGATATCCATCATGATTCATGCACAGCCATCGTCATGCCTCATTGCAGGAGCATTTCCTTGGAGCGATGAGCACATTTTACCCTGATAACAAGTGGGAACATGTCGGCACATCTGATGCTTTCTGCCATGCAGCATATTGCTGGGCAGCAGCAGCATGGTAACAGTTGCAGTTTGGTACTCTACCTGCCTGCCTTGCGGTACGACGCCGGTTTGATTCGATTCGTTCGTTGCCCAAGCGCAAGCGGGCAGCAGCGCGCCCAGTCCAGAGAGGCAGCTGAGGCCAGAGGCGGAGCTAGGTCTTCGGCGTCGGGGCAATGGTCTAGGACCTAAAATTAAAAGGCATGTTAGTTTCTTTAGAAAAAATCAGCAAAAAACAATTTGAATCTAAAATCAACTGGACCGATCCGAGGCGTGACCGGTGGCCAGCTACGCCACAAGCTGAGGCAGGGCTGGTCTCGCGAGAGAAGCCGGGATCATGCGCTCATGCGATACAATGGGGCTATGGGAGACTGAGAGATACCACAACGGTGCGCGCGGTAGCCCAGCCAGTGGCACTCACGGTCTCGGCACCGCACTTCCAGCAACACGTTGCGATTTCTGCGTGCGCTCATGCCATGTATGCTGATTAATTGCTCATGTAGCAACTCACGGACGCTCCCCAAAAATATTCGAAAAAAGGTTCAATTTTCGAGATTTTTTTGGTTAAAAAATTAGTTGCGGAAAAAATCGATAACAAATCAGCTCAGAAAAATATTCAGAAAAATCAAATCAGGGGGAAATGAGAAAATATCAATACAGGGAAAAATGAAACTGCACCTAAAATGACACATCATTTTCCTACTGCTTATTACATATGGTTTGCTGATTTCATCTTTAATTGCTTGGATAATCATTAATAAATTGCCAAATATACAAGATATGTGTTAGTTGTTGTTATCTACATGATACGGAGGGAATCACGCAAAGGTGGAGTGGAAAGATATCACCAAGAGGAAGAAAACCAGGCTTGCATCGCCGCAAATCGACTCTCCAGAAAAGAATACGGGGTTGGGTATGGTCATGCTTGATCGTACCCTACATGGATAGCTTCGCCACATCAAACAAAGGAAAGTTTGTAAAGGGATTGAGGCAATGATAAAACCCTAGAAGACCGCTATATAAAGGAGTTAGATTGCCTCTACAGAGGAGAGAACACAAGGGAGACACCACGTCCAGAATACCATCTCTGCCATATCTTTCAGCATTGTTCAACCATTTTCCACATATTTTCGAGCATCGTTCATCCATTTCACATACTCCCTTATAATCATTCACACATCGATGTATCGGAACATCGAGAACATCTTATTTAATATATCATTGTTATTTCCATATCATTGTCATTATGTTCTCATTTATTTATATACTGTTATTGGTCACCATGATGATGCGTGAGTAGTTCCCTAAGTGAAGAATCTACATCCGTCATTATGAGTTAATAGAGTATTTTGGTGATTAATGATAAATCTACTTGTGAGACTAACACTTTTATTGTTATACCTATTACTTAGTCTAAATTGGATAAAAAGGTAAAAATCAAAGAGGTATGCATTCGACATCATAATCTTATATCTTGTTGTATTCCTCGGATCCAAAATATATGTTGAACTCCACTAAAAGTTTAACTTGAATATGTGCATATGTTTTTATTATACATTCGTGTATGCACACATCTAGGGGGAGTTCACTCTATGTTTTGTGGTTTCATGAGTATTGATCCATATTCCTTTTTCCACATATATTAAGGATCTTTACTTTAAAACATATCATATGAGTATAGAAAACTTGTGTAGTTTATATATACTCATATAACATAACATTCAATTATTTGCAATTGTGATGGTCATCATCAATTACCAAAGAGGGAAATATTGGAGTATCTTATCCCAACATTATGAGTCAATGGTATGTTGCGGTAATTAATGACAATCACTTTGTGGAACTAACATTTTCCATGAGTTGGATGATTAGGTTATGTTCCATAAGGTTGGAGACTTTGGATGACATCGTGAGTTGATCGTCATCAAGTCAAGAGCTTGGAGTAAAGGATGCATCATGTGTTGATGGATATCAACAACTTGAAGAAAAGGAAATCATCATGTGTCGATGATGTTCAAGAAGAGGAGATGATCATGAGTTGATCATCAAGTCAAAAGAGTGCATCATGGAATGATGCATATTCAAGTCAAGAACCTGGACTTAAAGTAAAGATGTGCATCATCAAGCTTCAAGTATTTGTGCGAGTCAAAGGTATAACTAGCTAGAGCTAAGGATTTGTTCCTAGTCTTTTACCGGTCTTGGTGTTTGGTTGGAAGATCGGATTGCTAGTATAGGTTGACATACTATTAAGAGGGGTCATGACTAGTAGCTTGAGTTAGGCATATGTTGATATCTCATTGTATTTGCTCTAGCTCTCGTTAGCATGTAGCCAATATTTACGAATGCGTTTTGCAAATAGTTGAGACTCATGCATAATCCTTGTAGCATGCGACTTTAGTTTGCGAATGTGTTTTTGCAAATGGTTTAAGTCTGGCATTGATTCTAAAAGTCGGCAAATATGTTTTGCAACTTGTTGATAATCTTGCATTTAACTCATGTTTGCATCATGCTTCAATTGGCAAATGTGTTTTGCAAATTGAATTGAAGCAAACTGCAAAAATCTCTCCCTGAGCTCTGGCGGTCTGACCGCCTGTAACGTCCCGTTTGTCCTAGGGTTTCTGCCAATTTTCAAAACCCAAAAGGAGCCATTCAGCATTATTGATTCGCTCAAGCTTAACTTGGAATTTTGGAAATTTGGAGATTTAACTTGAATTAATCTAACTGCAATTAACCTCATCTGGTGTATCTTGAGTGTTGGTGTTCACTGGCTTTTCCTTCTTAGACCTCCCTTGTGCTTGGTCTATCCTTTAACCCAAACCTCCCCCATAGATCCAAACCTCTCTTGGCTTCTCCAAGGACCTCCCCTTGTGCCTTCAATTTGGACTTCTTCTAAGAGTCTAGACCTCCCTTTGTGGTTTGGACCTCCCTCCCAGTTTGAACCACCCCTTTGGTTTGGTTTTCTCTTGGGTCACGACCACCTCCGAGGCGTTCTAGCTTGGGTATGTGTTTCAAATATCCTTGAATTTTGAAGTTCAAATTCGGGATGGATTTCTCCCTTCCGGATTTCTCTTTCTATCGATTGACCTTTTCCTTCTCTATTCATATGGACCTCCCTTGTGTTCATTTGGACTTCCCTATGTTCATTTGGACCTTTCCTTGTCAGATCTTGACTATCGGGATCTCCCCTTGGCCGATCTTGACCGTCAGGACCTCCCTTTGATTGATCTTGGTTGTCCAGACCTCCCCTCGTTTCGACCTCCTCGCCCTTTTGGTCTTTTTGGAAAAACCACCCCCTTGGGCTGCGACCTCCCTCTGAGGCCGCGACTTCTTCCTTTGTCATTTTTGTCGCGACCTCCTCCCTGTGGTCTTTTCCCAAAGATCACCTTGGCGGTTGAGACCACCCTTGTTGGTTCCGATCTTCCCTTTGGTCGCGACTATCCCTCTGACTGATCTATTTACCCAAGTTTAACTGGGCCCACTTGTCGGTCTTACTCACTTTCTCAATTCCTCCGCCATAAAAATCTGGGCGCATTAAATGCGGTCACTTACGTAGTCACTTGCATGGCACCGTATTCTCCCTCCTTGTCTCCTTCCTTCTCAGCAAAGCATGTTCTGATTGCCCTTCACCGATTCGGTCGTGACACTTGCCCCGACTCCTACCTACCTTTGACTCAGGCGGCTCTAAGCCTCTCGTGACTCCTCTTTCTCTTTCTCTTCCATCTTCGGCTATAAAATAGCCTAAGTGAGCCTCTTTTCAATAATCCTAGCCTCTTTGCCTAATTTTCTCTGAGTTTGGAGTTTCAGTAGGGAGCCCTTTGGAGCTGCGCCATCGCCTCCTCGTCACAAAGAGCTTGTCGGAGCCTCTGCGACGTCCTTCCCGTCACCACCGGTGAGTCGCCATCCACCTCTAGATCACTCCTCCTTCTTATCTTTAACTCGTTCTCGGCCTTAGTGAGTTTATTGGTGTTTGTTGGTCTTTTTGCAAAGACCACCCTCCCTCTCGGCCATGACCTCCTTTCGGTCGTGACCACCTCTTGGTCTTTTTGCAAAAGACCACCCTCTCTGGCTTGGATCTCTTTTTCATCGAGGATTCCAGTTTTCTGGTTTTTGGATGAGTTCATTTAAGTTCTTTTAAAGTCTTTTTAAGTTCTTTTCCGAGAGTTGTTTTGCTTATATGATTCTTTGCGAACATGTAGATCCCGATTTCGTGGAGGAGTACTCGGAACCAGCAGCCACTACCGAAGCCCCACCACTCTTCAACGAAGGCAAGTCGCAGACCTTTGATCTTGTTGAACCCAGCGTTTCAAAAATATGTTGTTTTACATTATCATGCATGGCTACTTTTATAAGAAATATTTTGGGCAGTAGCTATATCCCACTTGATATTATGCCTCCTTGGATGACTGTAGTCAACATGTTGACATGATTCCCTTGGACACCTTAGAATGGGCAATTTTAGTTGGTATCGTTTGATATTGCCAACATGGGACTATATGTTTATGCTTAGCCTTGCTTTAGAACCGTGGGTCTTGAGAATCATGCTTCATCATTAATAATCCTGACTAATTGAGCTATGGAACTGTAGTTGGTGCCACTATTGAGCATTTGTGGTCTTTGATTCATGTTGTGTTGATTGTGGTGCGATGCCACTCTTGTTAAAATTTGTTGTGCCAAGACTAGGGTGGTCTTTGGTTAGGTTGAACCTAAAATGTTTTCACACTCGGGCGATGATCGGCGATAAAGGGGTGCCACGCTGCTTTGGGATGAGGTTATCTTGCCTGAGTGGATTAAGGACTTAACTTTGTGATCCATTTGAACCGGGTATTACCGTGCAACCACAAGACCACTTTATGGGGATGGTCTGGGTCAAATAATTAGCAATGGTTTGGTTTGGTTCTGTTGTGGTGCTGATTCACACTTGGCGCAAGAGGGGGCACGAATCCAGGAGGGGGGGTTTGCAGCCCAACGGAAGCGAAACCTTAGCGGGTAGAACCAAGCCAGATCAGAGCTTTGTAAAGGCCTTGTCACGCTCTCTAGACTGCTGTGACACCCTGAATTTTTTTTAGAATCTTTTTGGAATTTTCAAAATAAAAAGGACCATTTTGTTTTGATGAGAATTCAAAGCTTAACCTGAAATTTCATAATGGATTTAAGTTGACTAACTCAAACTACAACTAAAAGTTCCTTGTTGGTTGCTGAGTTATTGGAGTTTTGAAGATTTTCCCTTCCCTGTCCATGTTCTTGTCCATCTCTGGTCTAGACCTCCCTTTGTCTGGGATCTAATGGCCCAGACCTCCCCTTTGTTTGGATCCAAGGGCCCGGACCTTCTCTGTGTAGTCCTCCTATGGTCCAGACCTCCTTGGGTCTGGATCTTCCAAGCACTTGGACCTCCCTGGGTCCAATTCTCCCGCTCGGGTCTTCTCTAGCTCGCAACCTCCCTAAATCTGTGCCACCAATGTGTGCATCTGAGCTCCTTTGGAACCCTGTGAAGTTTTTCGTGTTTTCTTGAACGTCCTTCGTTGCTTGTAGCCTTGAAATCCTTCTCTGGAGGTTCCCTTCAGTATCAGTCCGGTAGTACCACACGCACCATGCGGTACTACCGCTTCTTAGGACCTCCCCTTACCTTTATTTGACCTCTCCATGTCCTTCAGGACCTCTCCATGTCCTCTAGGACCTCCTCTTACCTTTATTTGACCTCCTCGTGTCCTTCAGGACCTCTCCATGTCTTCTAGGACCTCCCCTTACCTTTATTGGACCTCCCTGTGTCCCACCGGACCTCCCCGGATCCTCCAGGACCTCCTCCTTGCACATCTGGACCATTAAGACCTCCCCCTGGAGATCTTAACCGTCCATACCTCCTTCTTGAAAAGCTGAACCGTTAAGACCTCCCCCTTGGAGATCTTAACCGTCCAAACCTTCTCCTTGTAGAACCTAACCGTTCAGACCTCCCCTGGATTTGATCCTGCGGTTCTAGACCTCCCTTGCGGGTGAGGTTCTCCTCTTACCTTTGCAGACCTCCCCGTTTGCCTTAGATCTTGACCGTTGGACCTCCCCTTTGGAGATCCAACCGTCAGGACCTCCCTTGCGGGTGAGGACCTCCCCCTTGCCCTTGCGGACCTCCTCTGGAGCGCTTGATCTTGGCCGTTTGGACCTCCCCTTTGGAGATCCAACCGTTAGGACCTCCCCCTGCGGGTGAGGATCTCCTCTTGTTCACTGCATGACCTCCTCAGGTCATAGCAAGACCTCCTTGACGGGTCTTGGCTGCCCCACTGGGCAGTCACACACCCAGTTATCCTATACCTTTGACTAAGTCTTTGGGCAAGGAAGTCTTCACCGCATCTAATGCATGTTGTATCATATTAAATGCCCTCACCTTTTTCAGTACTCATGTCATACCGAATGTCACATTCCTTGCCTACTCCCTCGTCCTATTTACCAACTCTTGTTGACTCCAACCTGGGTCACGTGCATTTGCTTCCCCTATATATATTTTGGGAAAGCCCTCCTTTCTCACTTTCTTCTCCATTTCACCTCTCAGTCTCAACCGAGCCTACCATAGAACCCCTCACTCAAGTCTCTGGACCTCCTCCAACTCGTGCTTGGACATCCTCTCTGGAGCTCCAGGACCTCTCCACCAAGCTCCTTGGACCTCCTCTTGACCTCCCAGCTTCTCTGTTGGTTTTGTCTAAAGTTTATTTGGAATTCTTTGGAATCTTGTTTGAGCTTCATTTGAGTATTTGGTTTTTCACGTGTAGATTGCCCAGATCGTGGGGAGCACGAGTTCGATGAGGGAGAGGAAGCACCGAGATCTTGAGCAAGGCAAATTACACTCTTGAACATGTTGCACCCAATACTTCAAATTACATATGTCGTTTTCAAAGATGTATGCATGCCTACTTTACTAAGTATTTCAATGCCTATCTTTCAATCCATAGTTAAACCTACTGCTTGGTATGACCTCTCTCCATGTTGAATCAACCCCATTGTCACACTAGGTAAATCTGGTTCTTGCACTAGTGGGGACCCGAGGCTTTAAAGAAAATAAAATGCTTAGTAATGCTTAGACCAAAGTCTTGATTTGGGGAGCTTTGACCAAAAATATCAATTGATCAAATGATTTGAGCCGTGGCATTGGTGTGCCATGGTGATTTTAGCCATGACATTGGTGTGTCATGGATGTTTTACTCGGCCTTGGCATTGGTGTGCCATGGAGAACTGAAAAACAAAGTAATTGAAAAATGATTTTGACTTGGGCGAAGCTGGTTGCTTGGTTGGTGCATGTCTATGCACGGGGGGTCGTGTGATCCGACACCCCAAGGTTGAGGTTTGTCGCCCAAGTCGGTTAAGGACTGGTCTTTGAGACACCACTTGCTAAGCCTATAATGGGCTAAGCCAAAATTGTGCAACCACATGTCTCCAAAGTGGGCGTGGGACTGGCTAACTAATTTGCAAAGCTCTATCGTGGTTCATCCATGACGCGTGGGTTTGTCATGTTATAACTAGTTGTAGTCCCACCTGGCATAAGAGGGAGCACCCTATTAACCCGACGGTGTTTCTACCCAAAGGGGGGATTGCGAAACTTTAATGGGGGTGGGTTGCGGTGGAGCAATGCATTGTAAAGGCCTTGTCATATGCTCTAGACCTCTCACCAAAGGAAGTGTGAGGTGGTATCGACGGATGCCAAGCAAACTAGAGAAATTCATGTCATGTGGGTAAAGTGTGCAACCTCTGCAGAGTGTAAATCTATTCGAATAGCCGTGTCCACGGTCATGGATATGCTGGCAATGTCACTCAAAGTTAGCTTTTGGTTTTGGTTTTCAAAAAGTTGTGAAAATGGTTTTGGTGGTTTAACCAAATTGGGTGTGGGCGGGGAGCCTTGTGCAGGAGGGTATCCTTCACCATTTCAATGATGAATGTATCCAACTGAAAATGGATTTCTCAAAAAAATAAATTTTATCTATTGTAACCTGCCTTGCAACTTAATACTTGTATTGGAAATAAAATTGGCTTTATGCAAATCAACCCTATTATGCTGTCCTTTGATATATCCCTATGCATGTCATGCTGTTAATTGACGAGTGTATCTTGCGAGCACGGTTGTTGTGCTCACTCTTGCTTGATTCATGAATTGAGCAGATGAAGACTCTTATGATGATGAAGATGACCAGCTCAATTAGGCCGTGCCCTCCAGCCAATCACCTGTGGTGTAATGGGTGGATGCTATCTTTTGCTTTTCCGCTGCGTTTGTGTGCTCTCGGTTGCTGGAGCTTGTAAGCAACCTTTGTAATTAAACCTCCTTTTGCTGTTAATAAAGCCTTATGGATGTGTATGTTATCACTTGTTGCTGTGAGAACCAGTCGATGATCTCTGGGGGCTGGTTTAGATCACAGAGGACTTTGGGCTTGTCCCCAAGCCCCACGACCTCCTCGGGGTGGTTCCCCTCGGACCTCCCTCGAGTGGTTGCGTGGAGTTTGGGGGAGGTCTGAGGTCCAACGACCTCTGCGGGTCAGGACCTCCCAGACCTCTGAGTGGTCCTCTCGGACCTCTCGGGAGGTCTGTGCGGTCCTACCGGGATATCCTCTCGGGACGTCCTAGGAAGTCCTTTGCGGACCTCCTAGGAGGTCCTGAGGGACCTCTCGGGACATCCTGGGGGCTCCTCTCTGGACCTCCCAGGAGGTCCTGAGGGACCTCCCGGGTGTGCCCTAGGTCGTGTCGTTACAACTGCTCACCTTCGGAAGTGAGCAAGGGTTCCGACGGGAACCCGACCCGCTAGAGAGGTCGTGAATTATGGGTAAAGTTGTACACCTCTGTAGAGTGAAAAATCTATTTGAATAGCCAAGTCCTTGGTCATGGACATTGCCTGGTGAAATAGCGCAAGGGGTAGACTTTTATAAAATTTGTGGTCCACGGTTGGCCGTGGATATCTGCAAGTGTTCTAGGTGGCTCCGAATGCTCGTGATGTCCATGGTTGGTCGTGGTAGTCTTTTGAACCCTAGGGTGGTCCAAGAAGCTCCTGAGTGGGTGCTCAGAGGAGGTCTTGGAGCCCTAGGGAGGTCTTTGGGAGCTCTGGAGTTGGTGCTCCAGAGTGGTCGTGGGAGAGGTCTTGCGCGTGGGTGCGGCCAGACCTCCCACGAGTGGTCTTGGGGGTGAGTTGGTGCTCACTCCCTGTTTTCAAACAATTGTATCTATGTATTATGCTTTAAACTTGAGCTTTTCAATCTACTTATGCTATTTGCTGTTAAATCTTGCTTTCTGCAAACTAACCTTACCACACTCCTTGGCCAAGCCATTGTATGAATATTATGTGCATAATTGTTCCCTATGACTTTCTGAGTACATTCAAACGTACTCATGGCTTTAAGCCCTCTGTTTGAGCAGTGGCAGAAGAAGATCAAGGGTGTTCAGACCTCTTCGAGGATGAGTTCTTTGATGATCCAGCCGTCTAGGGACGTCCTCCACTCGACAGCATGTGGGCTTGCTGGATGGCCTCGCACATTTTGGTGGTTCCGCTGTAAAGTTTTGTTGTCAGTTGTTGTAAGCCCTTGGTGGCGACCTCTGTAAGCAACCTTGACCATAAGGTCCTTGTTTAATATAAATTATTTTGTCTGCTTCATCTTATTCCTTGTTGTGTGGTTGTGATTACACCTGCGTTGATCTGTGCGAGCTAGCTAGTGATCCTGCGACTAGCTCATAGCACAGAGGCTGGGACCTCCAGGAGGTCTTTGAGATCTCCTGGGTGGTCCTGGAGGACCTCCTCTCAGGGTATTCTTGGAGGACCTCCCAGACCTTCGGAGGGTGGTCTGGTCGGACCTCCTGGGAGGTCTTGGGAGATCTCTCCAGGGGCTTTCCGAGAGGGGCCTGACAATGGTGGTATCAGAGCCAAGGTCGACTGTAGGACGTAACCTAAGTTAACATGGTCATTTTAGTCAAGTCTCAAAAGGTTATTTCCTAAATCAAACCAACCTGATAATTTGCTTAATGGTTCTTCCCTTGTCTTGATCTATTCTGATCCCACCTTATTTCGTTCTTTTCTCGTCTTGATCTATTCTTCTCTTATCTCCTTCTCCAGTTCTTGTGTCTTATCTCCTCTGGAACTTTGTTTTCAAGTATCAATTTGACCCTCTTATCTTAGAGACCTCTCTAGGATCGAGCCCTTAGTGCTTGTTGGGGGTTTCGGTTGACCGTCCATATAAGATTAGACTGGTGGTGGTCCCTTCTAGTTTTAGCTCCATTTAGCTTGGTCATTAGGACCCCTTGTTTGAGCCTTTGTGCCTCTTGTTAGTTTTCTGGTCGCTTTTTGTCTTTCGGGTTGAGCCGATTCACCCCTTGTAGGCACATCTACCTTTCTCCCTTATTCTAAGCTCGTCTTGGTGCTATTCCCTCTTATTTATTATGCTTTCTACTTCTCGTCTATTAAACTTGAGGAGTTCTGTGCAGATGGATCAGACCCGTTCCTTAGCTAGCCAAGATGAGCCAGCAGAACAGTTACCTCCACCTCCACCTCCTTCAGCATCCATGGCAGACCAAGGATTGGGACAATTCATGGCGGCTCAAGCCCAGAATGATGAATGCTATGATGAATAATATGAACGGATGATGGCTCAAAGAAAGCCAAACCGTCCTTTGCATTGCTTGCCATGATGAGTCGAATAGCCACCTAGCGGTTGTGCCATCTCCCCACCTCCTGTTCCTCCACGATCCACGGTATGCGAATTCATGAAGACTCGCCCAACCACTTTCTCAAGCTGCCCTGAGCCTCTGGACGCAAATGATTTGTTGAGGGCCACAGAGAAGAAACTTGATATAGCCCGCTGCAGTGACCGTGAGAAGGTCTTGTTCGCCTCACACCAAGCTGGAAGAAATTTCTGCTGCAGAATGGTGGGACACTTTACATGCCTCACATGAAGACCACCAGAGGATCACCTGGGCCGAATTTTCAGCAGCATTTCGCCACTCACATATCCCTAATGGGAAGGTTAAGATGAATATGAATGAATTTAGGGACCTCAAGCAAGGGAACATAACTGTGAGTGAATATCTTACCAAGTTCACACAGCTGTCCCGTTATGCCCGTGAAGATGTAGCCACTGATGATGCCCACCAAAAGCGCTTCAAGCGAGGTCTCCACCCTAGCTTGAAGGTTCAAGTGGTTGGCAATGACTACCCCGATTTCCAGCACATGGTGAACAATGCTATGCTTATTGAAGAATCTCGCCGAGAGCTATCCGAGACTTACAAGAGGAAGATGTCTCATCTAGTGCTCACCAAGGACCTCCTCAGCGCACCAGGAATTTCGTGCAGCATCAGCGCCAAGGACCTCTCGGTACCTCCCGGACCTCTGCCACGACCTCCTACCCAGTACCCGAGTCGGTGCCCATAGCGTCGATACCGACAACCAACGACCAAGAGACAATGTTAGCTCATGATAGGGATCACGTGCTTCAGATGCCATCAAGTGGGGGCACTATGCTAGTCAATGCCCCCAAAAGACAGGTCAAGCCCCAGCCGAGACTTCCTCTTCAGGACCTATCCCTACTAGGACCTCTCAGTCAGGAGTGAGTCGTGGAGCACCCCAGGCCGCAGGACCTCCCCAAGCCAGGACCTCCCAACCTTTTGGGAGAGGTCGTGTGACTCACGTCGCAGTGGAGGAAGCCCAGACCTCCCCGGACATTGTGCTAGGTAAGTTCCTAGTCAATTCAGTGCCAGCTGTTGTCTTGTTTGATTCTGGGGCTTCTCATTCTTTTATTTCTTGGAGTTTTGCCACCAAGTACCGGTTTAACATTGCACCTCTTAAAGCTACCTTATTAGTTCAATCCCCCAGTTCGGAGTTAAGTACGAACCAGGGTTGCCCATAAGTTAGAGTGGTCATAGAAGGGATAGAATTCCTAGCCAATCTCATTCTCCTCGATACTAAGTCTCTGGATATGATCTTGGGTATGGATTGGCTTGCGGACCACCATGCCATTTTGGACTGTAATGGTCGGAGCATCACTTTGACTAGTCCAGTTGGAGCCCAAGTAAAGTTTGAAGCTTTCTTAGAAAAGCTTGATGGAGCTCTAGCCTGCAGTGCTCAAGATGTGTCTTTGGACGATATCCCAGTGGTTCGAGAGTTCCCTGATGTCTTTCCTGAAGACCTTCCGAGAATGCCGCCAGTTAGAGACCTTGAGTTTGTCATTAATCTAGTTCCAGGGACCTCCCCTATTTCCAAGAGACCTTATCGGCTGCCTATTGATGACCTAGTAGAGCTGAAGCAGCAGATTGAAGATATGTTAGCCAAAGGCTTCATCAGACCTAGTTCTTCACCATGGGGAGCTCCAGTGATCTTTGTTCCCAAGAAGGATGATACACAACGTATGTATGTGAACTACCGTGCTCTAAATGAAGTCACTATCAAGAATAAGTATCCTCTGCCAAGGATTGATGACTTGTTTGATCAACTGAAGGGAGCTGGAGTATTCTCGAAGATAGATTTAGGGTCAGGGTATCACCAGCTGAGGATTCGCCAAGAGGACATCCCCAAGACAACTTTCTCTACTCGTTATGGGCTATTTGAGTTCACTGTCATGTCCTTTGGGCTGACTAATGCCCCTGCTTATTTTATGAACTTGATGAATAGAGTGTTCATGGAGTATCTAGACAAGTTTGTCATTGTCTTTATTGATGACATTCTTATATACTCAAAAAGTGAAGAAGAGCATGCAGAGCACTTCTACTTGACTCTGGAGAAGCTTAGAGCTCACAAACTCTTTGCTAAGTTCAAAAAGTGCGAGTTTTGGATGAAGGAAGTAATCTTTCTGGGACATGTCCTGTCTGAGAAAGGAGTCTCTGTCAACTCCAGTAAGGTCCAAGATGTACTTAATTGGGAGTCCCCTAAATCAGTACCTCAGATCCGAAGTTTCCTTGGAATGGCAGGGTATTATAGAAGGTTCATTGAAGGTTTCTCCCAAATAGCAAGACTTCTTACTCAGTTATTAAAGAAGGAAAAGAAGTTCTCTTGGACCTCCGAGTGTGAGCAAAACTTTCAAGAACTCAAGAAGCATTTGACCACTGCTCCAGCCTTAATTCTACCAGACGTCAAAAAGGACTTTGAGGTCTATTGTGATGCATCCCGATAAGGTCTTGGTTGCGTCCTGATACAAGAAAGGAGGGTGGTAGCTTATGCCTCACAATAGTTAAAATCTCATGAAGCAAACTACCCTACTCATGACCTAGAGCTAGCTGTCGTAGTGCATGCTTTGAAGATATGGCGGCACTACCTCATTGGTAACCGCTATGAAGTCTACACCGTCCACAAGAGCTTAAAGTACATCTTTACTCAAGCTGACTTGAACATGAGGCAAAGGAAATGGTTGGAGCTGATCAAGGACTACAACTTGGGAATTCATTATCACCCTAGCAAGGCCAACGTGGTAGCTGATGCTCTGAGCAGAAAGGTCTATAACAGCACATTGATGGTCAAAGAAAGCCAACCAGTCTTGCATGAGGAATTCCAGAAGCTTAAGCTGGAAATAGTTGAGGAAGGGTTTTTGGCAGCACTGGAGGTGCAGCCTACCTTACAAAGTCAAATTAGGGCAACTCAAGTTGATGATGCTGACATTCAAGAGATCAAGAGCAACATGAGAAAAGGAAGATCCTTGAGGTTTTCGAAATATGATCAGGGAACTGTTTGGTTCGACAAGAGGTTGTGTGTGCCGAACCACCCGGAGCTCAAGAAGGTGATTCTCAAAGAAGCTCATGAAGCCTTGTATTCCATTCAACCTGGGAGTACAAAAATGTACCAAGACATCAAAGAGTTGTACTGGTGGCTTAGTATGAAACGAGAGATTGCGGAGTATGTGGCCAAGTGTGATATTTATCAAAGAGTTAAGGCCGTGCACCAAAGACCTAGAGGTCTTTTGGTACCCTTACCCATACCCGAATGGAAATGGGAAGAGATTGGAATGGATTTTATAACTGGTCTACCCAGAACTCAAGCTGGTTTTGACTCCATTTGAGTGATCGTAGATTGTCTAACCAAGGTTGCACATTTTATCCCTGTCAAGACCACCTATTCTTGAGACAAGTTAGCATAGCTCTACATGGCTAAGGTGGTGTGTCAACATGGTGTGCCAAAGAAGATAGTGTCGAATCGAGGATCCCAATTCACCTCCATGTTTTGGCAAAAGCTACATGAAATACTGGGCACATACCTCAATTTCAGCATAGCCTATCACCCTCAAACCGATGGCCAGACCGAAAGGGTTAACCAAATACTTGAGGACATGTTGAGAGCCTGTGCTCTAGAGAAGCAAGCTAGTTGAGATCGGATGTTACCCTATGCCAAGTTCTCTTACAATAATAGTTACCAAGCAAGCCTTCAGATGTCCTCTTTTGAAGCTCTTTATGGACGGAAGTGTAGAACACCTTTGTACTGGACAGAATCAGGTGAAGGATAGGTGCTCGGGCCAGACCTCATGAAAGAAGCTGAAGACCAAGTCAGATCCATTAGAGAGAAGTTGAAGACTGCTCAGTCCAGGCAAAAGAGTTATGCAGACAACCGGCGTCGAGATCTAACCTTTGCACCAGGAGACCAAGTATACCTTAAGGTGTCACCACTTACGAGAATGCACCGGTTTAGAGTCAGTGGGAAGCTTGCACCCAGATTCGTTGGACCTTTTCCTATTCTGGCTCGAAGAGGAGAAGTTGCCTACAACATAGACCTCCCTCCTCAATTGTCTGGAGTGCACAATGTCTTCCATATGTCCCAGTTGAAGAAGTGCTTGCGGGTGCCAGAAGAGCAAATGTCTTTAGAAGTAGTGGATCTCCAAGAAGACCTCACCTACAAGGAGCGACCCATCAAAATCTTGGGAGTATCCGAGCGAGTGTCAAGGACCAAGACTATCCGTCTCTGCAAGGTTCAATGGAGCAACCACACCGAAGCAGAAGCAACTTAGGAGTGTGAAGAGGACCTCAAGGCAGAGTTCCCGCACCTATTCTCTAGCCAACCTGAATCTCGGGGTGAGATTCTCTTTAAGGGGTGAAGGTTTGTAACGTCCCATTTGTCCTAGTGTTTCTGCCAGTTTTCAAAACCCAAAAGGAACCATTCGGCTTTATTGATTCGCTCAAGCTTAACTTGGAATTTTGAAAATTTGGAGATTTAACTTGAATTAATCCAACTGCAATTAACCTCATCTGGTTTATCTTGAGTGTTGGTGTTCACTGGCTTTTCCTTCTTAGACCTCCCTTGTGCTCGGTCTATCCTTTAACCCGGACCTCCCCCGTAGATCCAGACCTCTCTTGGCTTCTCCTCGGACCTCCCCTTGTGCCTTCAGTTTGGACTTCTTCTAAGAGTCCAAACTTCCCTTCGTGGTTTGGACCTCCCTCCCAATTTAAACCACCCCTTTGGTATGGTTTTCTCTTGGGTCACGACCACCCCCAAGGCATTCTAGCTCGGGTATGTGTTTCAAATATCCTTGAATTTTGAAGTTCAAATTCGGGATGGATTTCTCCCTTTTGGATTTCTCTTTCTATCGATTGACCTTCTTTTCCTTCTCTATTCATATGGACCTCCCTTGTGTTCATTTGGACTTCCCTATGTTCATTTGGACCTTTCCTTGTTAGATCTTAACTGTCAGGATCTCCCCTTGACCGATCTTGACTGTCAGGATCTCCCTTTGATTGATCTTGGTTGTCCAGACCTCCCCTCGTTTGGACCTCCTTGCCCTTTTGGTCTTTTTGCAAAAACCACCCTTGAGGCTGCGACCTCCCTCTGAGGCCGCGACTTCTTCCTTTGTCATTTTTGCCGCGACCTCCTCCCTGTGGTCTTTTCCCAAAGATCACCTTGGCGGTTGAGGCCACCTTTGTTGGTCCCGACCTTTCCTTTGGACACGACGATCCCTTTGACCGATCTATTTACTCGAGTTTGACTGGGCCCACTTGTCGGTCTTACTCACTTTCTCAATTCCTCTGCCACAAAAATCTGGGCGCATTAAATGCGGTCACTTACGTGGTCACTTGTGTGGCACCATATTCTCCCTCCTTGTCTCCTTCCTTCTCAGCAAAGCATGTTCTGATTGTCCTTCACCAGTTCGGTCGTGACACTTGCCCCGACTCCTACCTACCTTTGACTCGTGCGGCTCTAAGCCTCTCTGTGACTCCCTCTTTCTCTTTCTCTTCCATCTCCGGCTATAAAAATAGCCTAAGTGAGCCTCTTTTCAGTAATCCTATCTCTCTTTGCCTAATTTTCTCTGAGTTTGGAGTTTCAGCAGGGAGCCCTTTCGAGCTGCGCCATCGCCTCCTCGTCGCAAAGAGCTTGCCGGAGCCTCTGCGACGTCCTTCCCGTTACCACCACCGGTGCGCCATCCGACCTCTAGATCACTCCTTCCGATCTTTAACTCGTTCTCGGCCTTAGTGAGTTTCTTGGTGTTTATCCTTTTCTTGTTCATACGACCACATCGCGTGATCGTATCCTTGCTACGACTACATTATGCGGTCGTGTTTCTTTTGCAACCTCGTGAAATAATCGTGTCTTCCTCAGGACCTTCTCTCCCTTTGGATCTCCCAAAGGCCTCCCTTTGCAAAGACGACCTTCTTGGTCTTTTTACAAAGACGACCTTCTTGGCCTTTTTGCAAAGACCACCTCTTGTTCTTTGTTGGTCTTTTTGCAAAGACCACCCTCCCTCTTGGCCATGACCTCCTTTCGGTCGTGACCACCTCTTGGTCTTTTTGCAAAAGACCACCCTCTTTGGCTTGGATCTCTTTTTCGTCGAGGATTCTAGTTTTCTGGTTTTTGGATGAGTTCATTTAAGTTCTTTTAAAGTCTTTTTAAGTTCTTTTCTGAGAGTTGTTTTGCTTATATGATTCTTTGCGAACATGTAGATCCCGATTTCGTGGAGGAGTACTCGGAACCAATAGCCACTACCGAAGCCCCACCACTCTTCAACGAAGGCAAGTCGCAGACCTTTGATCATGTTGAACCCAACGTTTCAAAAATATATTGTTTTACATTATCATGCATGGCTACTTTTATAAGAAATGTTTTGGGTAGTAGCTATATCCCACTTGATATTATGCCTCCTTGGATGACTGTAGTCAACATGTTGACATGATTCCTTGGACACCTTAGAATGGGCAATTTTAGTTGGTATCGTTTGATATTGCCAACATAGGACTATATGTTTATGCTTAGCCTTGCTTTAGAACCGTGGGTCTTGAGAATCATGCTTCATCATTAATAATCGACTAATTGAGCTATAGAACGTGGTTGGTGCCACTATTGAGCAAATTGTGGTCTTGATTCCTTGTTGTGTTGATTGTGGTGCGATGCGTTCTTGTTAAAATTTGTTGTGCCAAGACCAGGGTGATCTTTGGCGAGTTGAACCTAAAATGTTTTCACACTCGCAAGTGATCGAGCGATAAAGGGGTGCCACGCGCTGCTGGGATGAGGTTGTCTTGCTGAGTGGATTAAGGACTTAACTTTGTGATCCATTTGAACCGGGTATTACCATGCAACCACAAGACCACTTTTATGGGGATGGTGCAGGTCAAATAATTAGCAATGGTTTGGTTTGGTTACTGTTGTGGTGGAGGTGTGTCTTGATTCACGATTAGGCAAGAGGGCACGAATCCGGGGGGTTTGCGGCCAACCATGAGCGAAACCTTAGCGAGGCGTAACCAAGCCCGATCGAGCTTTGTAAAGGTCTTGTCACGCTCTCTAGATTGCTCACTTTCGGAAGTGAGCAAGGGTTCTGACGGGAACCCGACCCGCTAGAGAGGTCGTGAATTGTGGGTAAAATTATACACCTCTGCAGAGCGAAAAATCTATTCGAATAGCCAAGTCCTTGGTCATGTACATTGCCTGGTGAAATAGGGCAAGGGGGAGACTTTTATAAAATTTGTGGTCCACGGTTGGCCGTGGATATCTGTGAGTGTTCTGGGTAGCTCCGAATGCTCGTGATGTCCATGGTTGGTCGTGGTGATCTTTTGAACCCTAGGGTGGTCCAAGAAGCTTCTAAGTGTGTGCTTAGAGGAGGTCTTGGAGCTCTAGGGAGGTCTTTGGGAGCTCTGGAGTTGGTGCTCGAGAGTGGTCATGGGAGAGGTCTTGGGCGTGGGTGCAGCCAGACCTCCCACGAGTGGTCTTGGGGGTGAGTTGGTGCTCACTCCCTGTTTTCAAACAATTGTATCTATGTATTATGCTTTAAACTTGAGCTTTTCAATCTACTTATGCTATTTACTGTTAAATCTTGCTTTCTGCAAACTAACCTTACCGCACTCCTTGGCCAAGCCATTGCATGAATATTATGTGCATAATTATTCCCTGTGACTTGCTGAGTACATTGAAACATACTCATGGCTTTAAGCCCTCTGTTTGAGCAGTGGCAGAAGAAGATCAAGGGTGTTCAAACCTCTTCGAGGAGGAGTTCTTTGATGATCCAGCTGTCTAGGGACGTCCTCCACTCGACAGCCTGTGGGCTTGCTGGATGGCCTCGCACGTTTTGGTGGTTCTGCTGTAAAGTTTTGTTGTCAGTTTTTGTAAGCCCTTAGTGGCGACCTCTGTAAGCAACCTTGACCATAAGGTCCTTGTTTAATATAAGTTATTTTGTCTGCTTCATCTTATTCCTTGTTATGTGGTTGTGATTACACCTGTGTTGATTTGTGCGAGCTAGCTAGTGATCCTGGGACTAGCTCAGAGCACAGAGGTTGGGACCTCCAGGAGGTCTTTGAGATCTCCTAGGTGGTCCTGGAGGACCTCCTCTCAGGTATTCTTGGAGGACCTCCTAGACCTTCGGGGGTTGGTCCGGTCGGACCACCTGGGAGGTCCTGGGAGATCTCTCCGGGGGCATTCTGAGAGGGGCCTGACACCGCTAGTAGCTTCCTGTCCCGGCCGGTGGGAGTCGATCCCGACCGCCATGTGTTGGCTGTCGGACCCACCCTAATCGTGATATGACCTCGTTTGTTCATTTGTACTACCTAGGTGTCGCGGTAGTTCCGGATTTTATTTAGCGGTATGTTTATTCGAGTGAGGTGCTTTTTTCTGGAATTTGGTTGCTCTTTTGTGGGCGGTCGATCACCCTCCGGTAGTCTGTTGGCCATTAGTTGGCGGTCAGACCGGCAGTGAGTCCAACGGCTAGTTTTGTAGTTGTTGGAGTGGCCTGGATCTGACCGGCCATTAGTTGGCGGTCAGACCGGTTTATCCCTGATTCTTTGGAATCTTTCCCCTAACGGCTAGTTTTTGTGTGTGGGCTATTAATACCCACCTTGGCAGGTTCTGGGGTGGTTGCTGGTGCTATATTCATTTCTATTGAGCTAAGAGCAAGCCATCTACACTCTTTTGTGCACGTGTTGCACTTAGTGAGCTTTGAGAGGAAAACCCTGATTGCATGTGTTGCATTGGGTAGTGGATTGTGTATCCACTTGAGCTTGGACACTTGATTAGTTTAAGTGAAAGTTTTCCACTTGTTACTCTTGGTGTTTGCCGACACCTAGACAGCGTGGAGGCGTCGTGGCCCGGTGATATTCTCAAGAAGCTTTTGAGAAGGCCTAGTATTTGTGAGTGGCTTGGTGTTCGCCATCTCCGGAGTGGAGGAAGAGTAACCCCTAGTGGATCGAGGTGTTGGTTCTTGTTGGTACCGGTCCAAGTGGTTGGACTTACCTCGGAGGTGTTTGGCTTAATTCGTGAAGCCGGTCCAATTTTTGGGCTTACCTCAACGTGGATTAGGGGAGACCGGTAAGTCTTCGATCACCACAATAAAACATCGTTGTGTCATAGTGGTTTGCATTCTTGTGTGTTTACTATATTGAAATTTACATCCCCGATGTTAAATTGCTTACTTGTATGTGTATGATCGCTATCTTTTATATAGTCTCATATTGTTGGTGCACTTAGTAAAGACTAGTTGATTTAGGCTTTAATTGTGCAAAACCGAATTGATTTACAATTCCGCATAAAACTCGGTTTTAGCCATATAAGTTTTTTAAAACCGCATATTTACCCCCCTCTAATCGGCCTCCTCGATCTTAAACTAAGGGCTAGGGCTGTACAAAACGGTTTCTTCAACCCGTGTAAACTCATTGAAGCTTGAGTGCATGCATCTAGCTCTTTCTTCTAGTTTGGGAAAACCGGTTAAGCCGAGTTTGTATGGCCTACTAAGGGCTAGGGGTTATAGGTAGCCATGTAGTGTTAGATATTATAGGGACAATCTAACATTCACGCATGCTTTTATATTTAACTTCGATACCAATTTTTTCCTATCTTTCCTCGGCACTAGGACTCAAAGGGCCCTGATGTTCCATAGGTCGACGCAAGGCATGGTAGCAACAAGTGGTTCATGGAAGATCAATCGACAGAGTCGGTGACAATGAAAGCGGCAGCATTGGCTTTTGGAGGCATGTCACTTGAGGAGTTCGGCATAGCCATGAAGCCTAAGGTGTTGGTCGGTGGTAAGCTGTGATAACACAGTAAATTCTTAATTGCGAACGTAATGTGCAATGTGCACACATGAGTGGGACAATAGATTCGCCTATCGATGTTTGTCCGAGAGAGATGTATTTAAGGCGTGCCATTACATGAACTCTTCATATTATTACAATTCCTCTCATTATCTAGGTCATCATTATCATCCCCCGTGCTTATCGCGATGCCGCGGTGTCGTCGTAAAAAAAGGCTATTGTGAATAGCGGAGGCTATCCTACATCGCAGCCCTATTGAAAAGATGTTAATTCTATTGATTTTGGTGTTATGTAAACTACTACAAGAAGATAGATGCTTATAACAAAGTATTGGGCATCATCAAAGTGCATGAAAAATGGGCGTAATTACAATATTTTTGTGAATGCTGAATTTAAATCTAAAACAAAAATGATAAAACCTTGTTATTTTTATTTGGTTTGCTAGAAAAGTAAAAAAAAAACGAAATTGAAACTTATAATAATTGAAAGTTGAACTTATGTATAAATTGATGTTTCTAAAACACCATTTTTTAATATCATGAAATGGAATATAGAATGTAAAAGTCTCTAAAATTTAAAATTGAATGCAAATATATCTATATTTTAATCCAAATGTTCTAAACATCGATTTTAATTTTACTTTTTTTTACAGAGAAGCCTTTGTTTAGATAGTAGAATTTAATATTTGAATAAGTCAAATTTATAGCCTTGAACTATCATACTTGTCTAATTTTCAATCTCCAACTATGAAACCGGGTAACCATCAACCCTGAAGTGTCAAATCCAGATAAATTACCCCCTCGTGCCCATTCCACCGTGGTTTTGCACTATGCAGGATGCCATGTCAACCCCAAATCATCCTAATAAATAAAATATACAATGGACCCACCTGTCATCCCTTATCCTTCTCTTCTTTCTCTTCTTATTCCTCTTCATCCTCCACTTCTCCTAGTTATGACTATAATTTAATCCAACCATCTACTGCATAACATAAAACAATCTACATGACTGCTGTCAACGGCGATGAAATTCTAGACAGTAGCGTTCTAGAAGCCATAACTTTTTCACCGCTTAACCAAATCTAGTGATCTGACACTCGATAGAAATCGTAGACAATTATCTACAACTTTTCTAACATGACAAAGTTATGAAATAGGACATAGATACACCAAAACTCCATCGCAATGCTTAGCAGCACAATTAACCGAAATAGAGTATCACCAAATTACCAATTCCCACTAAAGATCTACCCTAACCTTTGAATAAACATCAATCTAATAGCATGAAAATGATTTCCTGATCGTTACCCCTCAAAATTGGACGACGATCGGGGTTGGATCACGAAACCCTAGCGTTCCCTCTCGTTTTCTTTCCCTTTTCCTTATTGTCCCTTCTTCTTCCTGGTTCCTTGCCTTCCCTAGCCCCTTCCTCTGCACCACCACCATCACCTGCAGCAGTGTCGGCAGTAGGAGACAACAACAGTGGCAGGGAGATGGCTGGCGTGTAGCAGTAAGCAACAGCTTAGTGTGGCAAGCCTACGACAAAGGCAACAACAACGACAATAGCTTGGCGCACGGGTAGCACGGCTAGCGTGGCTCTCTAGGGCAGAGGGCAAGGGTGGCTAGAGGCGGCAGGGTTTGGGTTCGGCCCCCCCCTCTCCTCTCTTTTATGTGGCAATCGTCCCCTCTTTCCGAGTCCAAGGTGGACTCGGCTTGGGACTTGGGCCGGCAGCCCATCTCCTCCCTTTCTCTCTCCTCTAATTACTTTTCTCATAATAACTTCCTTTTCTATTTATTTGATTAAACGAGGTATTACATTAGCATTAGTCTTAGCTTTAATTATTAGTCTTTTAATATTATTCTCCATCACAATTGCTGCCCCTCGCTGTTATTTAATTGTTGTTTTGTTAATTAGTTGCTCAATGATGGTTAGAATATTCCACGTGTCTTTTTGGTTCGATATTAAACCTTGGAATACTTCGAGGGAAAGTACTGCACCGATCATATGCACTTTTGGGTCATGAGTAGTGGTGGTGCATCGGATGGGGAAGGGCGGCGGCACACCGAATCCGACGAGAGTAGGAGCGACAATGCGGGCCGATGCATGCGGTGGGAGAAGGGTGACAGAGCACGACGGCAGGAGCAAGGCAACAAAGCACAATGCGAAGAAGGCGACGGAGGGAGGAAGGGCATTAGGAGAAGGGGGCGCACGGGAGGAGACATGAGCGAGGTGAGGAGGAGAGAAGGAGGGCGGGGAGCCATCTCGTGGACGTTGCCAAAAAAAATGTTCGGATGGCTCAGATCATGTCTCTCGTGGGATCGACGGCTAGGATGCACCCGTGAGTTGCCTGTAAAATAGCGAATTCCCTACCCATAGTCCCCTCCCAACCCCGTTAGCAATATGGGCTCTCAGGCTGTCAAGACTCAAGCCCAATTGCCCAAACAACCGCTAGCTTCGCGAGTCCAAAACCAAAATCCCAAAAAGGAAAAATAAAAATAAAAAAGAATAGGAAAGGAAAAGAAAAGAAGGAGAGCGACTCCGGCGCCGCTGCCTCGCGCCTCCCTCCGGCGCGGCCTTCTCCTGTCTCCCGTCGCCCCGCATCCCGCCGGCGCGACTGCCTCCCCGTCTCTCGTCGGAGCTGCAGTCTTCCGCTGCCTCCCGTCGCCTCCTTCGACAAGCCGCCGTCTGCCACCGCAGGTCCGCAGCGCCCGTGCGCCCGAGCCGGAGCCCTCGACGAGCCAGTGACCTAGGTTGGGTTGGTAAACTCGTCTTCAAATTCCTAAGCTCCAGGTTTCCAAATTGTAATGGTAATCGCTAATTTTACTACAACTGTCAATTGCTAGGATGATTGTTGTCAAACGGGGAGATGGTATTGCGAGTCTGTTGTACCGGCAGCTAGTAATTCTCTGGGACTGGGTGGCCTTTTCTTTATTTATGAACATTAGATGTATCTAGCAAGTAGAAGCTTTATAGCACAATCAATACAAGTAAATTGCAGCTTACAGTGTAGAAGAGGTGGTTTCGTTCATTGCCACACTTGCTCAGTCAGGCAAAATTTACCTTTTCTGTTTTGCTATTGTTTGGATTGCGACCATATAGTTGTAGCGCACCGTACTTACCCAGTAAGTGGACTAGTTATCATAAATAATTTCTTCACTAATTTTGCCATTCTTGTAGTGGAAATTTGTCTATCAATGAAAAGAATGTCAAAGGGTAGGCATGTAGCTATCCTATCATCCAAAGGGACCTCTCCTTCATAGCACAAGTATACTTATCCCATCCAACGAAAGCGAAGGAATAAATTGCTTAGTACAGTGCTGACAGCATCTCTGCAATGTTAGGAGGAAGCTTTGAGTCTCACCTGCAGCAATGTTGCATGTCTGTTCAGAACACCTGAGTATCTCGGTCGAAAGGATGATAGACACAAACCATCAAGCTGAACCTCTGGACTGAGTGGATACTCTGAAGGACTTAACTCTTGTATAACTACTCTATTGCAATAAGTACTTTATTGATTCTCACCCCCTCCCTGCTTGACCACAGTTAATCAGTTTGACATTCATATTTGTATTAGTATCAGCAGCCTATTTCTGATAGGAACGATAAATTACAACTCCACATCTTAATCCATTTAACACCCTGGTCCTGGTGTCCCAACATGCTACGATCTACCTCCATGGGGGATAAATCATGCACAAGCAACAGATTGCTATGTGCAAAAGGGTTAGCCTGGAGCTGCTGCTTTTGGAGACCCAAGGTTTTATGTTGTGATCTCACATCCTAAACAAGTAATATGGGGCTATCATCCGTTCACATGACACATACGCCCTCATGGGCATTGATTTGAACATTGTGCAACAGTACTGCTATAGTGGACAAGGGGTAGTGACCACTATAGAGCAGCTGCTCTAACACTTTATATAGTTGCGATGCTGTTGCGGCCCGCTATGGGCCTATGGCAACTATAGCATACTTTGTGTAGCAGTACATAAGTACATTATTAGTACAAACGCAATTCAGGATTGCATATATTCTAGTCATCTCCCACTTTGAGTCCTTCAAGACTTTGAGACATGCGCAACAAGTAATTATAATACAAGATAAGTTATTTTACCCCAAAATTGATTGTGCATGTTGCTCTTGCTATAAAAACACTTAATTGTTATGCTTCCGCTATACACTCTTTAAAATTTTACCCCTTGGCTATAATTGGGTTCAATCCTCGCTCTCACCAATTGTCACAGTTCAATTATGTAAAATAATAAAGAGTCATTTCAAGTTGACAAATCCAACAACTCAAAGTTGTCAAGTCGCTTTCTTTAAGGGTTTCACCATACCCCTCGGTCACCGCCTCCCGTCCTTCCGATTGTGCCTCCTTCTCCTAGAGATCTCCTCCCACCTCTTCTGGTGAAGATGTGCACCTAAGGGGGGCTAGTTCCTCATCTTCCTTGTTACTTTGTTATCGTTGCTATACCTTGGTCATCCTTGAGCTATACCATCAGGTTGCCATAAAAAGATTCACATTTTTAGTAGTTTCCATACTTTACTTACAGAGCCGCTAATTTGCGGATGCCTGCTACAAAAGTTAGTAGTGAGCGCCCACGAGAAGGCAAGCTGACGTCACCTCACGGCCCACCACTGGATCAGAAATCACCCAGGGGTTTATCTTGATTGTTCTTGAAGCCCTTTGATGGTGGTAGTTTCTTAACACAAGACGCTATTATTATGTTGCTAAAAAATAGGTTGCTGACAATTTGACATATATCTAAATGATGATAATAATCTAAATCACCAACCAGCTAATAATGATAATCTAATTTGTAATCAAGTACTTAATTTCAATTAAAGCTATTTATTTGATAATCCATCCTTTCCAAAATGCCCCTGGATTGACCTCTATTTAGGAACACGGATACGCGGCAGTAGTAAATTCACTACCTCTGGCAACACTCCAAATTGAGCACGGCAACGTTTTTCATACTGTTGCCTTTATTTCCATTGTTGATTCCTCAATTGGACGGCTGAAAAATACATGCAGCACCGCTGGATCCACATCCTCTTCCACACTAGGGCACAGTCGCACACTCCATTTGGACCCGATCGAGTACACAAAAGGAGTCAAGCCAAGCCAAGCCGCCAAATCCTCCCATTTCCCAACCACTTCGCCGCCGCCGTTCTTCCACCAAAGCCTATCGAGAGAGACATCAATCTCTTCCGACCGCTACTGGAGATCTGACCGGAGTAATACTTCTTTCCTCGGTAAGCGCTAGCTTCGATTAGTTCCAATTTTCCCTAATTTTCTCCTGTGAGCAGTCAGATCTTCCTGCGGGATCCAATCCAGTTCTTGGATACTTAGTTGCAAGTTTGTTTGATGTTACTGATGTAATATGTGCATAAGGTTCTTTGCGCAGACACTTGTGTGTGCTTGCGCGTGCTGATTTCGGTGGGTTCCCGTGACCCCACGGGAATCAAAGTGCTTGTCAGCGAGGATGCCTGGCCTACCTTTACCTCAGCATGATGCAGCGTACGCCGCTACCCACTTTGTTAATTGCTATGGTTATGTTTGTGTTGTATGTTTGTTTTGCTTTTGGAATCTGTTTGTTGCTGTTTTGTGAACTGTAAGAGTCCGGCTTTGCGTGGTACATAGGTTTGGTATGCAAATTCCATGATAATTTGAGTGTAAAGTTACACGATTGATAGACCAGGGGATGATTCTATACAATGTCAGAATAATTGGATAGAGCATTGTGAAGCATGTTATGTCTGGTGTCTCGTTAGGTTTATGTATGGTTGCGTGTGGGCAGGTAGCAGTTTTTAAAAAAAATGGTAAATGGTTATTTCTGAGAGTTAATGTTTGCTCACTGGAAATCTGTGTGGTACCTTGGCTAGTAATGGAAACTAATTCATTTACTTTATACATATGCAACTATGTCTATATGGTGGACGGGTTTCTTGTTGTTGATATGGGATGGATTCTAGTTTTTTTAATTATTTTTATGCAAGTGGTGTTTATACACAGGAACATTGGATGTGGATTCAGTTCTCCCAGGTCTGCAGACCAGATGTGCTTTCAGCAGTCAACAGCTCAATCGTCGCCAGATGAGCAACTTACCCCTGAAGAAAGTTTTGCATTATACTGCAAGCCAGTTGAGCTATACAATATTATTCAACGACGAGCCATTAAAAATGTAAATTTCATTCTTAAATTGTAACCCCACCTTTTAACATGGTTTACATAAGCATGCTCACTCAGTAGTGGCCAATATTCTGTAAATGGTTTTTTAGATACCAATGACTCACTGAATTTTGCAGCCCCCTTTTCTTCAAAGATGCCTTCTTTACAAGATACAAGCAAAACGGAAAAAGAGGTACAATCCTTGAATTGTTCAAAATTTAAGTATTTCCACCCTATGCATGTATTATTTCGTATTCAGCTGAGCATCTTGAGAATTGATTTGGTACTCTTAATTCCTATTCTCTTTGGAGTTATATTATTTTTTTTCTCTAAATATTTTGTTGGATACCTTGGATTTCTAGATTTCAAAAGTTGGAGGTGAGGACTGGTTACATAGGTTGTGCTCACACTTCTACTGGGCACCATTACCAATAAATGATACACAATGGCGGACCCAGGACTAAAATTTAGGGGGTGCTAATGGGACGCTGCTGCTTGCCTGCCTGCCCGCCCGATTGTCGGCGTTGCCTAGCTGCCCTGCCAGCTGCCTCACTTCACACAGGCTTGTGCCACGTAATGTTGCCCGGTTGCCGCCGCACCTCATGCCTGCGTGAGCCGCCCAGCACGCTCAAGCCCATGCTGCATGCCAGTTGTGACGCTAGTCACTAGGGTTCGCCATAATGGGGATTAGGGAATTGGTTAGGGATTGGAGTGCAACTCGGTGCCTAATGGGAGGAGAGAGCAGAGTCAGTGAGAGAGATGGTTTGGTGGACTTGACCAGTTGATCAGGACAGCAACGACCAGTACTTGGCTTGGCACAGCCCATGCAAGGGAATTCTTGCCTAAATCATTTCCTTGTTCTTCTCCTTCTCCTACCCTAGAGCAGCTAAGCTACAAGCCATGGCGCCCAATGGATGGGGGTGCTAGGGGGGTACCCATGGTCCAGCCGGGCGTAAGTGGTGCTCTGCCCCCCTTAGCCCCCCTGTTGGGTCCGCCACTGTTGATACATGTGATATGTGACACAACTTTGACTCTATTCTAGCACATGTTGGAGACCAGTCCAAACTGTTTTAATTCAATGTGTCAAAAGAAAAAGATTGTTCTGATTTCAAAAGCATTTTCTTTTCCTGACATAGCAGAGACATGGCTCCAACACGTTTGACATAAGACACAACAGGAAACTTTTTTTTTTGGGTAGTTTGCAGACTTTTTTGATCCCCTAGTTAATTTAGCTGTTTTGTTGAAGCACATACAACACCCACAAGTTCTTATTTTAATTTGCTTAATTAAGTCTTAAGTTGAGAGGTGCATTTTTTTTAATTTTCTGCACAAAATAAGTAGTATTTCCGGTTTCCATGAATAATATATATTTCTTATGCATTCATATTCTACACAAATCTACATGCTATTTATTGTCTTAAGTTGAAAAATACATATTTTCATGTTTTGAAGTTTGAACATTGGGATGATCAAATTTTAAGACTTTCAAATAGGAGCACCCAGCTCTCAAATTTTCATCTTCTTCATTTTAGCTTGGTCCCTTTTTCCCCTTACGAACAGTTGTAGATGTTGAAGGCTAATTTATTCCTTTCAGAAGTTTGCTTCTAAGATGAACCTGACTCAAAAGTCCGAGTGTAGGATTAGGCAAAAAGGGAATTAGTAGATTGATTATGAGAGATATGGTGTTACATATATATAGGCAAGGATGGCCTAGGGTTTATAGAAATAGAACCAATCAGTGGAGATCCTTGCCTAATATAGATCAATCTATCTATCCTAGCCATATAGGCACTAGGCCCAAATATAGACGAAAGGAGCCCAATGAGGGGTCGCTGCACCATCTGCCTAACACGCCTCATGATCGAAAGCTGCAGCTCTGCGAACGTTGAGGCCGGATCTGAACTCGTTGAAGACGGAACTTGGAAGCCCTTTGGTGAATATGTCAGCGAACTGCGACGTTGTGGGAACGTGCAGAACCTTGGTCTCACCTAGAGCCACACGCTCTCGGGCGAAGTGGAGATCAATCTCAATGTGCTTGGTGCTGTTGGTGGTGAACGGGTTGGTGGACATGTAGACCGTCTTGATGTTGTCCTGATGACAAGTGTTGCATGGTGAGGGCGTCTGGAGCTCAAGGAGCAATGGCGCAGCCGGGTGGCTTTCGGCGACAGCGTTAGCCTGACCACGATGATTTCCTTCATTATTGGATCGAGACAACGTGGATTGGCGCTATGCGGACCATGAGACGAGGTTGTCACCGAGGAACACCGTGATATCTGAAGTAGACCGGCGTATCTGGACAACCTACCCGTCAAGATCCGAGTATACCACCAAGTCGGATCAAGGCAGACGGTAGAAGAACAAGGCCCAGTCAAGAGTGCCTTGAATGTACCGGGATGCGCTTGAGCGACAAGATGGGGTGCAGGATCATGCATGTGAAGGCAGATCTGTTGGGTCGCATAAGAGATGTCGGCCCGTGAATGTCGAGATCTTGGGCGCCAATAAGCTGCGGTAGTCGCTGGGATCCTGTACGGGACCGCCTGAGGCTGCAGCAACCTTGGGCTGAGTGTCAACTGGAGTGTTGCAAGGTTTGCAGTCGGACATGCCAGCCTGAGCAAGAATATCCACCATGTCTTGTCATTGAGATAGGAACGATCGTCACCGAACGCCAACATGCATCCCGAGGAAGTGATGGAGAGGCCCCGGATCCTTCATGGAGAACTCGGTACAATGCCTCAATGACACGCCGAAGGAGGACGGCGAGGAGGCGATGAGAACGATGTCGTCGGCGTGAAGGAGCAGTACATCATGACGGTTCATGCGGTGGTAGACGAAACAATGACGTCGACTTAACCTCAGTGAACCCTGTGGTCACAAGGTGAAGCGGCGAGCGGCTTTTTCGAGCCCGTGGTGCCTGTTTCAGACCATAGAGTGATCTGTTCAGGCGACAGACGAAGCCAGGACTTGCGGGGTCCTCGAACCCTGAAGGCTGGGAGCAGTAGACCGTCTCAAAAAGCGTCCCATGGAGGAATGCATTCTTGACATCGAGCTGGTGGATGGGCCCTTCTTGGGACAAGGCGAGACAAAGACACATCTGGATCGTGGCGGTTTGACAACCGGGCTGAAAGTCTCGCCGAAGTCGACACCGGGTCGCTGGGTGAATCCACGAAGAACCCAGCGCGCTTTATAGCGCTCCAGAGATCCATCAGCTAGAAGCTTGTGCTTGAAGATCCACTTCCCAGAGACGACGTTGGCGCTGAGGACGCGCACCAAATCCCACGTGTGGTTCGAAGAAGGCGAGATATTCCTCTTCCATAGCCGCCGCCAATTAGGTCGGCAAAGCGCGCGGAAGGTCTTGAGGCGGCGAAAAGGCGGCGTGGTATCTGGTGAATGCGATACCCAGCCTTAGCCCGAGTCGTCATGGCATGTTGGTTCGTCACCGAAGGGGCAGGGACAGCGCCTGCAGGTATTGTAGCAGTCTGCAGGCGGACCGGCCGCAGATCTGGAGAAGCGATGGCGCCGGTGGTGGTGCGGCCGCGTGAGTAAACAGCGGAACTCACGTCTTCGGGCAAAGCGGTAGTTGAGCCGCACGTGGTCAGGCGAGCTGTTGGGCGCCGGTGCCGCGACGTGGTGTCTTGGTGAAATAGCGTCGGGAAGCGAAGAAAGAGTGGCGTCATCGGTCTGCTATCCCAACAAGGGAAGCGAGGCGCGAAGGCGTAGATGGCGGCGTCGAACTGCGGAAACAAAGCGCGAGCCGCCTATGGGAAGCGGCACATGATTAGTGAAATCATCCAAAAATGAGAGATCCGCGGAGCCGGAGAGCGGTCGAGTCACGAAGGAAAGCAATGTTCATCAAAGATGACATGCCGAGAAATAATGACCCGTTGAAGCGAGATCAAGACACCTGTACCCTTTGTGATTGTCGAATAGCCAAGGAAGATGCACAACGCGAACGCGAGCCAACTTAATGGGCGGCGATGGCGGAGAGGTTAGGATAGCAAGCGCAACCAAAGACACGAAGATGATCGAGCACAGCGCAGAGTCAAGAGGCGTGATGCGGGGTGTGGTCGTCGAGTGTCTTAGTGGGTAGGATGTTGCGGAGGTAGGTGGCGTGGTGCAAGGCCTCAACCCAAAGATGAAGGCGAAGCAAGCTTTGAAAAAGCAAGGAACGAATGACATCATTCGAGAGCGAAGCATACGTTGACCTTTGCCGTTTTGAGCGGAGGTGTAGGGACATGACATCCGGAGGTGAACGCCACGGCTAAGGAAGAACGTGCGGGAGCTGGAGTTGTCGAACTCGCGGCCATTGTCGCACTGGACTGCTTTAATGGTGGCGCCAAACTGGGTGGAGACATAAGCAAAAAAGTTGGAGAGAGTTAAAAAGGTGTCAGACTTGAGTCGCAGAGGAAACGTCCAAACATAGTGAGAGCAATCATCAAGAACAACCAGGTAATATTTGTATCCAGAGATGCTGGCTACAGGAGAGGTCCACAAGTCACAGTGAACCAGATCAAAATTATGAGTTGCTCGTGACATAGATGTATGAAAAGGAAGACGAGTATGGCGACTAAGTTGACACGCATGACAAACTGGACTGGTGTCTTTATTACAATGCGGAATTAAGGAAGCACGCATAAGATCGGAGAGGCCTCGGGTCCGGGATGTCAAGACGGCGGTGCCACGAGGACGCGGAGGTGGAGGTATGAAGAGCACCAAAGCAGGAGAAGGCGATGGGTAAAGAGGCCCGAGCTATTGTACTGACGATCTCGTTCGAGATCAAGATCCTTCCGCAGAACAACGGAAGGGTCAAATTCCACAGAGCAATTGTTGTCAGATGTGAACTGGCGAACGGAAATAAGATTCTTAATAAGTTTTGGAGAGACAAGAACATTATTAAGATGAAGGTGACCCGGGAGGGTAGTTGCGCCAGTGGAGGTAACAGGAAGAAGCGAACCATTACCGACAACAATTGAAGATGGAACAGGGTACTGGGGAGGAGAGGTGTGTGAAAGAATACCCGCATCGGAAGTCATGTGCGAGGTAGCCCCTGAGTCGAAGTACCAGTCCTGTTGTGGCTGCTGTGGCAACGTCATAGTGTTGAAGGAAGCGGCGAGGTCCGCTGGTTCCACCTACAGGGCAGCCAAGGATTGAACCTCGGTGGTGGAGATGGTGCCAGTGTTACGTGCACCACCAGAGAGCGCGTCTTGGAGGGTTCTGCTGGAAGTGCGCTGGCGGCTTCTTTGGGCGGTCCGGTGGGGATGGGCGCCAAGGGAGGACGGGGTCCATACATCTGGATGGAACCCGCCCATGGGTGGAGGTAGGAGGGCGAGGCACGCCACCCTGGCGCTGTCCGCCGGTAGCGCAGCAGCGGCCGCCCACCCTGGCGCTGTCCGCGGTATAAGCAGCAATGCCGGGTTGCCCATCCCCGCTTGCCGCCACGCTTGCCCCGCCGAATCTTGGGTGGTGGAAGCGGTATTCGAACGCGGTAGGCACCGGCGAGCATCGCGGTCTTGTGGCGACCACCAGAGCGATGGATCTTGTGATCGGCGATCGCTGGTTGATTCTTGACGGCGGATCGTTCGGGCTTCGAGAACGGGAAGGGACGACCGCTTTGGAGGTGGAGACGGATGGAGGCGAACTTCTCGTTGAGGCCGCGAAGCAGGGTGAGGACGAGAGTTCGGTCGAACGTGCTCGCCGAGGTCCTCGAGGGCATCCACCATGCCCTTGAGGCGCCGGCAGTAGTCGGTGATGGAGAGGTCCCCTTGGGCGAAGGTCCGAAACTCGGCGTCGAGGTGGAGGGCGCGTGTCTCCACGTTCCCCAGAAATTGGGACTCCACGGCCAGCCACACCGAGCGAGCGGAGGAGCGGGAACGAGGTACCATGTCGGACAGCTCGGGGGAGATGGCGCCGTAGAGCCAAGACTTGACCACGCAGTCCATGCGTGCCCAGTCCGGGAAGGCGGGGTCGGGGTCGTCTTGAAGAACATGGTCCTCGAGGGCGAACTTTCCCAAGGCGAGGAGGAACAGCTCGCGCCACCTGGTGTACTGGCTGGAGGAGTGCTCGAGGACGATCGGCACGAGAGTGCGGATGTTCTGGACGCCGACGGCCTGCGAGTGAAGGTTGGCGAGGACGGCAGCTTCATGGAGAAGCAGGGCGTCGTGGAGGGGGGGCGGAGGTTGCGCTGTGTCGCGGTGAGTAGCGAGCCTGAGCCTCGGCCACCCGCAGCAGCAGCAGCAGCGTCGTGTGGCAGCGCTTCGCGTTCCTCACCATGAAGCCGCTCATAGCGGCCTCTCGCTTCCGTTCATGGCGGCGGCAGCGCTCAAAGCGGCAACGCTGCACTGAGGCGCTTCGGTGGCCTTCGCCTTCAAGCCTCGCTTCGCGCTTCGCATGGCAGGGTCTCGCCAGCAGCGGGCCATGCAGCCTTCGCTCTCGAAGAGAGGAGAGGCGGCGGCTTCAAGATGATGGCAACCGGAGGAGGAGATGGCGAGGGGGGAAGGGGAAGGGAGGCGGAGGGCGCAGGCGCTTGTGGAGAGAGAGGCCTGCAAGCGAAGAAGAAACCTAGGCGGAGGGCAGCGGAAGAAAAACCTAGGCGGCTGATACCATGTAGGATTAGGCAAAAAGGGAATTAGTAGATTGATTATGAGAGATATGGTGTTACATATATATAGGCAAGGATGGCCTAGGGTTTATAGAAATAGAACCAATCAGTGGAGATCCTTGCCTAATATAGATCAATCTATCTATCCTAGCCATATAGGCACTAGGCCCAAATATAGACGAGCAGGCCCAATGAGGGGCTGCCGTACCATCTGTCTAACACCGAGGACCAAAATAACATTATCTCTTTAAGCATGCATATTGGTCTTATTGTTTACTTTATTTATTGGATTTTCCCCCATCTTTGACCTTGAGGAGGTTTCATTCCTAGCCTACCCCAACTTGTTTGGGACCAAAGGCTTTGTTGTTGTTGTTGTTGTATGTATGTATGAAGTATACATAATGTTCTGTTCTAGAGTATTGTCCTATCTCAGTACCTAGTGCCTACAGTAAAGCTCTTTTGACTGACCTCTAGCCCCAAAGCTTGTAGGGTGGAGGTATTCTTGTTGAGTCATGTTCTGGCTGCTGAAGCCTATGACTTAGACTGAATTGGAGCTGGAGCCATTTTGCGTGGGAAAATTGAGTACTTTTTATTACTCTGGATAACCCAGTAGCCATGGCAAGCAAATCGCTTTGCGTAAAACTACAATACCTTTTGCCGTTGAAGATTAAAACCTAAGGTCAAAAATGCCAAATCAGGTTTTCAAGCAGAGATGCCGGAACAACAATCCAAATGCCCCTATGTTTCTAACTTTATGACATCAACTTCTAGCTAGGAGAACAATGCCTTGTTAGGAGCTAGAGCTACATGGCTGCAGCTTCTCCATACTAGAAACCGGCATGATAGTTTGGCCAAACAAGGCCTAAGAAGTTTTTTTTTTCAAGAGCAATCTTTTTGATAAACTAGTGACACGATTGAAACTTGAAAATTGTTTGTTGCAAATACTGACCTGCGTTTGTGCTAATGAATGTAGGATTCAAATAACCATATCACTTTCTGGATGTACAAATGCTGAATTACAAGCACAGGATGTCTTTCCTCTCCATGTTCTATTTGCTAGACCTACTAGTAATGTTTTACTTGAAGGGGTAAGTCTTTTTTTTTCTTTAGTTCATGCAATGTGAAATTTAGGGTCTTCCAAATGGTTTCTTTTCTCATTTATGACTTTATATTGCAGCATTCTCCAATATATCGTTTCAACCGGGCTTGTTTACTGACTTCATTTGATGAATCTGGAAATAATGACCACAGCAAAGCCACATTCATCATTCCCGATTTGAAGAGCTTAGCAACCTCCCAAGCTTGTAGCGTTAACATTATCCTTATTAGCTCTGGTATAGTGTGCATCCTATGTGATTATTTGTGCATTACATTTCTTTGTTGTCATCAAATTTGATTACGTTTTTCTTTTATGTCAAAAAGGGCAAGGTGGACAAAATCTTGGTGAAAACTGCATGGAGAACCATGTGGAGTACTCTTCTCTTCAAAGTAAGTTTATGGTTGACATTTTGTTGCAGATACTGAACAGTTGCTATAATATATTGCTTTGTTATGTTGTGGATGATCTAATTGTTTTATCAAAGATGAAATTCTTGACTGGAAGGAAGGGCCTCTGCTCCCTCTCTCTATCCAAGAGATGGAAGGGTGCAAATTTACCTTTTTTTGTGTAACACTAAAGGTCACCTTAGTGCTCTTATGTCTGCACTGTATATGGACTCAAGTCACTCAACCATGGTTGTCACGACGTACTTGGCGGCCATGGCGCCTGAGAGGAGCCATGGCGTCCTCAAGGTGAGACACAGAGAGCTAAAGGAAGAAAGAAGAGCAAAGGATCTTGGAGGCAGTGGAGAAAGAAGAACGGAGGATGTGCACGCTGTAGATCGGGAGCAGACAGCAGAGGAAGAGCCGAAGAGGAACAAAGAAAAAAAGAAGTAGACGGAAGTGGAGGAAGACAAATCTGGAGAAGAACAAGAATCAGAGGGCAAATCGGGAGAAGAACTCAGGAAAAGTGAGAATCAGAGGACAAATCGGGAGAAATCAAGAAAAAAAAAGTAGAGGGAGTGGAGGAGGGAGTGGAAGGAGGGAGGGAGCGGGGGACGGAGTGGAGGAGGGAGTACCTAGCGTCAGAGGGAGGGAAACTCGCCGCTGACCGGTGCAGTAAGGGGCGGTGACGGTTAGGGTTCTCCCACCCTGATGCCCCTACAGCTGTGTGCGACTCCCGCCCGACGCCCCTGCAGCTGTGTGCGACTCCCTCCCGACGCCCCTGCAGCTGTGTGCGACTCCCGCCCGACGCCCCTGCAGCTGTGTGCGACTCCCGCCCGACGCCCCTTCCGCCCTTGGCCCCTTCACTTATCCTGCAGTGCAGGTGGCCAAGGTGCTCGCTCGGCCTCTCGTCGTGGGCGCCACGGCAAACGTGCTTTCCTGGGCGCCTGTCTAGATGGCCAAAGTGAGGCGAGCCTCCACGGCGTCCCATCCGGACCACCATGACGCCAAGGCGATGCCGTGACAACCATGGACTCAACTGTCTAACAATGGGAAAACAGCCTAACACTTTAAACCACCTACAGCCCCATGTGGTAAACAGCCAATAGCAACGTGCCAAGCCTTTTCTTTGATGTGTACTCATGGGGAAGATCAAATTGTTATAGTTCTACTCCAAAACTGAAAAAATAATAAACAATTCATTCACCCATGGATAACTAGTTAACAAAAAACCTTTCTGTGTTAGCTGAGCAAGACTTGGCTGTGTTTGCCTGTCTTTACTGTAGTTAAGATGATCAAAGGGAAAAAAAATATATCCCCAAACATTGCATGATTAGTTTTCAATAGGGATAGCCATGCTAGTAGGCCCTCTCCATTGTGAGTAATATAGATTCATCTTTCATCGTGTTCAGGGTATTATCATTGCTGTAGCTTCCACTCTTAGAAAATATGGTCTAAAACATGAGCCTGTAAAAGATTATGCATAAAGACTGATTTTGTATCTCAGGAACCGACCATAGTCTGTAGTTTTATGGAATGGACTAACTATTGTCCTTGTGGTACATTTTTACAGAGCTTGGAGGGAAATGTTTCTGGGGTAAAATACCAATTGATTTACTTGGTTCATCTTTGGAGGATTGCGTGACTTTAAGTTTGGGACATACAGTGGAGTTGGCTTCAAAAATTAGTATGAGCCCAGGCTTCTTAGAGGTATGCTGCAAAGTACTTAGATCATGTATTGCATATTCTAACATTTATTATCATTTTCTGAACATTTATGAACCACCAGTTGGCATATGACACTTGTTTCAGGAAAAACCACCTTAACCACCTGTACTTGCACTTTGCCACCTGTGCTTTGAGTTTTGACGATTTAACACACATACTTCTATTTTATGCAAATTGCAACCTGTACTTTCAATTTTGACAATATTTGTCACCTTTAATTTTATTTTTTATGCAAAAACTGTCCGAGATTCAGAATTTGATAAAAATTTCCAGTTGTCCTTTTATATATTGTGCTAATTAACACCTACTGCTTCTTTGAAATTCCTCAATGCCCCCTAAATTGGTAGGATAGGATAGTCTTGTAGAAGATCTAAGTGCTTGTGGTAAATTGACACCTACTGTTTCAAAAATAAATTGCCCTAATTAAATGTATCTTTTGCACCAACTTAAAAGTTCGCATGATTAATTATCAAAATTAATAGCACAGGTTGGAATCTGCAGTTTACGAAAGTTTCGATGAGTCTGGGTTCAATTTCTCCTTTTTTCCGTTCTCATGTCCCTCAAATTTCTCTATCCTCTTTGCTTTCTATAGAAACTGTATGTTGATTCTACTTTTCTTCTTTTGGTACATGCACAGCCAAATTTTCTTGAGCATGACAGTTGCTTGACATTTTGTTCTCATAAGGTTGATGCTACGGTAAGTCCTTTCCTGTTTCTTTGTTTAATCTAATTATTGCTTCCAATTTGTGGGGTAAATATTGTCAATGAAGTATAGCAACACCTTAGTTTGCTGAAAATTGAGGGTTACATCCCGTAGCTTTGCTGAGATTATTGAGCTTTTTTGTTGCAGGGTTCATATCAGTTACAAGTAAGCATATATGCACAAGAGGCTGGTGCAAGAGACATATCTGAATCTCCTTATAGTTGTTACTCATATAATGATGTCCCACCTTCGTTATTACGGCATATCATAAGGTAACGGTAACCCAGTATACATAGCTCATGTTCTGAAATTTAACGAGTTTTTCTTCCCTCATTGTTACAAACTTTGTTTGTTAGTTTTTACCCATCATTATAGGAAATGCATGTTCATAATGCTTATGTGCTTCATCCCTCAAATGGGAGACTTTATTTGCTCTTTGGAATATATTTAAAAGGAGCTGCAAATCATCACATGCTGTCCATAGGTAGTTTAACTTGAAAGTACATGCATTGACTCGGTTGAGTAGATTGCGAGTGCTTGCTCTCGTGAAATGTGCTGACACGAAGCTTTATTTGATATTATTTTCTAGATTCTGCTGCATTTAATTCTGACTAGGTTGAGTATATTGCAATATTAATATATTATGCTAGCACCACGTGGTAAAATCTCCATTATAAAATAATATAAATCAATATGTGAATTGCTGTTCAGCAGCACCATGGCGCCATCCCAACTTCCAGTGCGGATTCAAATACTTTCATTTTTGTCCTTTCAACTAAAATTCACAAAAACTTTCGATTAAGGGACTTTCAAGTTTCAACTGAGATTCAAACAAACTATCGACACGAACTTTCAACTGAGATTGAAATAAACTCCCAAATTTTGGATCTTTCAACTGAGATTGAAAAGGACATTTCAGTTGAGGTTCGAAAGAACTTCAACTAGATGCTGTCTTTGCCTTTCAACCGGAGAGAAACTTTCAACCGATTACAGAAAGAAAACTTCACCTTCAGAATCTTTCATCTCAAACCCTAGTTTTTTGGGGGACTTTTAGCCCCGGCCTGGATGAGCTTTCCAATCACGCCATGTCTTCCTCACCTGGCGACGAAGGCGATGGTGTGTCACCACCACAGCTAGGATGCCGCCGCTGGCACGCAGCGTGGCGATGTAACTTGTAAGCCTGTGGCACCTCGTCAACTTGGCCTCAGGCAGGGTCAGCGAGCCGAGTCTCCTAGAGCCACCTTGGCTCTCTTTCCAGCAGACATCTGTGATTTAGCAAAACTGAATCAATGTTTTATACTTTTATTTGTACATCGGATTGGGTTTTGGGATTTAGGATCGGACTCTTATATAGCCTTTTGAGGCCTAAGTCGGCTTAGCCCGAAGCCTGTTCTGGCCTGGGCTAGGATTTCGCCTAGCTTAGTTATAGCACCTTGCTTATATTCCCTTTTTTGTCAAATACATTTCAATTTTGATGTAAGCAATTTCACTGCGAAATATTTTTTTCTACAGGTTAAGATCTGGCAATGTGCTCTTTAACTACAAGTACTACAATAATAATATGCAAAAGAGCGAAGGTTCTCTCTCTCTCAGCTTAGATTTAGCTTAGTTTCTTTCCAATTTAGTTGTTACTTGTTTGCATCATGTATTGACATATTTTTTCTAGGTCCTGTACATGTCTCCTTGTAACAGATGTGCTAAACCCAATTAACTAGACAATGTTAGTATATATCAGTACTGATGCAATTAAACTAGTAAAATAAATAAATAAATATGTTACCACCCTTTTATCATGCACATTGTATTGGAACAGAATAGCGATTTTTTTTTTTGTGTACGTGGGATAAGGATGTAGGAGATAGTTGTGGGTTGGTTGGGGAAAAAGATAAGAGGGCTGGGAGGAGTTGAACAGCAGGAAAGACAGACATCAGGGAGAGAGAGATGGGTAAGGGAAGATAAAGGGACGTACAGGAAGGAGTAGAGATAAGATATTTGTTTTTTTCTTGCTTAACAAAAAAGAGATTCACTTCCCTCTTTTATGGAGAGTTCCTAACAAGATAGGGTAACCAAATCCTAAGAGATTAGGACTCTCTATCCTAACTTAATGAACCCATACCTGACTTAACAAAACGATCCAAAATTCCTAATACAACTATACTTCTCCATAAAACCAGATTCCCTGGACTCATGCATCGCTGCTGCCTTGTCTGCCGCTGTAATACCCCGGCCCGACACTGAGCCCAGAATGCCTAGCCCACCGTGGGGCGGACCTGCTCATACATAGCACACTACTTACACTTTCATCCTCGCTTTGTGTAAAAGGGTTAACCTGTAGGTGCTATGTTTGGATCCAACAAGCATTACATACTGTTACAATTCACTTTAGACAATCAATGTAGAACCAATCCCACCACACAACTCCACATGAGCCGCACTACGAGCAGAACGGGGTATTACAGCCGCAACAATATAGTAATAAAATACGGAGTATGTAGTGTTTGGGGTGTGGTTCTATTAATCCCACACCGTGGGCAACAAATAGCTAAATGATAGATATCCATGTTTTCATGACCTTTGCTTTATGGATAATCAGAGCAAACTCCACCTCAACTCATGAACCCACTGCGAGAATGAAAGAGTGCCAGCATTAAAGAAGCTAGATTTTTTTAGTAATTTTATTGTCGTGTCAAATTATCTATGATGTGGTAATATACTTGAAGAACTGTGTTGGAATTGAATCTCTCAACTCCCAGAAACCAATCACTGGTCTCTCTCGTCTCTCTGGATAAACACACATAGAGGGAGACAAATACACACAGAGAAGAAACTCCTTAGGATTGAATCACACAATCTCTATTGCTTCTACTGTGTGTATTTGTCTCCCTCTGTGTGTGTTTATCCAGAGAGACGAGAGAGACCAGTGATTGGTTTCTGGGAGTTGAGAGATTCAATTCCAACAATTGGTATTAGAGCCTGTGTTCTCGGTTCGGTGAATGCCCAAGTACCTTCGCTTCAACACGATGTCCATCACCGATCAAACGGCGGCGCCTTGATGCGACAAGGGGAGGCGTCTCTCCCATGACGATGCTCACCTCCTCCAACTACTCCACCTGGGCGATCAAGATGGAGGCTTGTATGGAGGCGCAGAGGCGATCGAACCCGCGGCCGGAGTGGTCGTGGAAAGGAGGAAGGACAAGATGGCACCTGCGTGCATCTTTCAAGCCATTCCCGAAGACGTGCTCCACCAGGTTGCCAAGAAGAAGACAACCAAGGAGGCGTGGGAGAGTTTGAAGACAAGGTATCTCGGTCTTGTCGAGTGAAGAAGGCGCTACCGCAATCCTTGAAAAGTGAATTCGAGGCCTGCGCTGAAGCAAAACGACTCCATCGACGAGTTCTTTGGCGGATCGGTGGGCTTGGGAGCAAGTTCAGTGGTCTTGGTGCCACCCTGGAGGATACCACACTCGTGAAGAAGTTGCTTGATTCGGTTCCTGACAAGTATTTGCAGGTTGTTGCTGCAATTGAGCAATTCTCCGATGTGGATACCATGCCATGCGAGGAGGCGATTGGCCGCCTCAAAGCGTACGAGGAGCGGATACGTAAGCATGAGAACGGGCACGAGGAGCATATGCTTCTCACCAAGGCCGAGTGGTAGGCTCGGTCGTCGAAGCGAGAAGGCAAGGGCTCTGGCAGCACGAGCAGTGGTGGTGGTTGAAGAAAGTTCGACAAAACCAAGATGATGTGCTATAACTGCCAAGAGCTTGGTCATTTCGCATATGAGTGTCCTGAGAAAGGAAAGGAGGAGAAAGCGCTACTCTGTGGAGTTCAGAGTGATGATGAGTCAGCTCTTCTGTGAAGACTCGTGAAGTGTGGTCAGTCAAGATTAGGGGGGAAATTGTTGGATTTAATCTTGACAAAGTTTGTATCTGCATATTTACTTTGGTCTCTTGCATGTAGTGATCATGTTGTAAAGGTCTTTGCATAGTAGTAGTGTGTGGTACCAGAAGAAGCGCACGGCAATATGTGTGATTCGTTGAGCCAGAGTGCGTGCTGAGCCGTGAGATGTGGTCGGACGGAGGTGCCAATATCTGCAACATGCAAAGGGCCGCAACATAAGCGGTCGTAGCAAGCTACGATAGCGATGGTCGAGTCTTTGCGATGCGATCTTGGCCGGACGCTTCTGATGCTCGTGGATGCTACGATGCTCGTGAGCCGTGGTCGAGAGCTGCTGTGGTCTTGAGTCGTGCGATCAGAAGCGGTTATAGCGCCCGAATGAAGCGGTAATCTGAGTCAATAAGTTTGGCCGAGTCTTTTGGATCGTGGAGAGATTCCAGGAGGTCGTGGCGTCAGAATAGGTCCTAGTGGTTTAGTGGGTGCATGGAGTGTAGGTCATGTGATCTTAAGTGTCTGCATGAGGCTTATTTAAGCCGTGTAATTCCTGTTAAAGTTTGAGACAAGCAGTAGAAGCAATAGAGATTGTGTGATTCAATCCTAAGGAGTTTCCTCTCTATGTGTATTTGTCTCCCTCTGTGTGTGTTTATCTAGAGAGACGAGAGAGACCAGTGATTGGTTTCTGGGAGTTGAGAGATTCAATTCCAACAAACTGCAAGTCAAGATAGCTTACTTTAATATTCTTTGTACACATACATATTTGTTCGTATTAATACGCAAGAAAGTAATCTAATAGAGAATTTTACACTGTTACAGTTTTTTTTGCGCATGATCCTGGAATTAAAGTTAACCATTTACATTTATGTTTTATTATGGCAATTATAATGGTTTTGATACGCCAGCATGATTTATTGAACTTAAAGAAAAAATTACTTCTTAAAAAATAGTTTTTTTTATACACAATAGTCATCTCTAATTTATTATGCATCCTTTGGACATCAAGATTTTATTTCGTGTAGTTTTTTTAATACACATAAAATGCAGCTATGCAAGACAAAAAGAAAGCAAACACTTTATATATGTCACGTGCTGGAATTAATATTCACGCGTCTGAACATCACCATGGGTTCTGTACTTCTGTAGCAGCTATGTACTGTTCATGCCGGGCTCATGGTGCATTAGTAGTTAGGAAATAGAGATAAAAATAGTTAGTTTTCTTCTTAGTTGGGTTTACTTCTTTAGAAATATATTACATCTATTAGAGATATGTTTTCTTAGAAATAGAGATTGTTTGCAATGGCTCAAGTAGAGTCATCCATATAAAAGAGGAAACATGTATGTATTATCAAGGAAACAAGAAAGATGAATCAATCTAGTTTTCCTCTCAAGGTTCTATCATCCTAGTTTATAGTCTGATCTCTCATCCCACCAAGCCGACGTCGCTTGGCATTCTTCTTGGCAGTGTTTACGCCATTATGAACTAAGGTTTGTGACAATATAAGTATGAAGAATGTAAGGGTGGAAGCAGGGAATTCAATGGTTTAATTTATTTTGGAGAGGTGGAAGTCATAGAGTTTTTAAGAGAAATGTTATGAAAATATTTGGCATACAGCCACCTCTATAGCATATGTTTAAAACAAAAAAAATGTCCACCATGGGCAACACTGTGGAAGCCAAAGGATCTGAATAAGATTATAAAAGGAGTGCTATGTGGTGTATTTCGTGACACACTCTGAGGTATAAGTTAGCCCATGATGACATGTAGATACTGCTCAGTGAACGCCGTATAGCTAAATCTGCATTGCCATCTGTTAATGCTTTGTTTGATTGCTGTTCATGGTGAAGATCCAGAGTTAGATACCCTGCAATTACCTGTAGTACTTCAGTTTTGCATCACTACTTGACATTTGTTAGTCGAGATCAGGGAATAAAAACCCGGCGATGGCGGTTACCGGCGGAATCCGGATCTGGAATCGGTCGGTTTTCTGGTTTTGCAAATTCAAATTCAAATTTTCGAATTTTGATGGTTTTTAATCAAATTCGAGCGAATTTCATCCGGAAAAAAACCGGGAATTCCAGCCGGTTACCGTTCCCGGTGGCTGGCCGGGAAACAGCCCCTCTTCGGTTATGTGATCCCTGGTCGAGATAGCCTTTTGTTGTTCTTAATTGTTTGCTCTTATGTTTTTCTTTTCTTTTTAATTGATACATTGATTCCTTCTTACCAGTTACGGAAGATTTCTCTTGCCCCTTTTGCTTGGTACAATGTGGAAGCTTCAAGGTAAAGTTTGAATTTTGAAGCAAAGCTTCTTTTGTGTTGTCTTTGTTCATATATTACCGAGGTTGCTACTAAGGGCTGGTTCTAAGAATAATGTCACCTGCTACATTTATGATAAAAGCAAATAGCCTCTTGTTATTTCACACTGCACCATTGATGTTTTCTCTTTCCTAGTGAGGAAACTAAAATTTTGTTTTCTTTCTACACACCTTCACTTCACGTTTATGATAAAAGCAATAGTTTTTTTTTTTTGTCTTTTCTGTCTCAGCTCTCAAGTCATTTCTAATATTGTGATTTTTTTGATACTAGGGTCTGGAATGTCACTTAACCTCATCACATGACCAATTCCACTTTGAGTTCTGGGTTGGTTAACCTTTGAAATCTCCATTGCAAAATCCTCTTCAATCATACTCATAGTTCGATAATTAATTTGTTCTTCTTGTTGACACAGGTATCTAAAGACTACCAGGCTGTTAATGTTAATATGAAGACTGATACCAGGAGAACAGAGGTAAATTAGTGATAAAGGACATCAAATGTATGCTGCTGTCCAGTAACTGAGAAATAAATGATGTTGTAATATATGGCGATGTAGTCGCTTAGCTCAGTACTTTACAAGTGTTTCAAGTTTAACATGTTCTGAGTGTTGTGCTAATTCAGTTGTCAATGTTGTCCTAGCTTTGTTTTCTTCTTAATTTCTTTGAATGCAAAAGGGCAAGGGTGCACTCAATGGGCCCAGTTTGGGTGGGGCTGGGATCAGGCGGGATCCCAGCCCATCCAAACTGGGCATAATATTACATGCTTGGCATAGAAGCTCCATTTTAATTTAATATCAATTTAAGTTAAAAGCATTTTCATGTCTGAAAAAACTATTGATCCCTGTAATTTCCAGCTTGTGGCTGCAGGAGTTGATCCAAGACATCGAACATTTTCCTACCAGTACTCTCTTTCTCCATTACTTTTTACAATGCTAAACTCTCTGTTCAATTTGCCTAACTGTGTTCCATCAGCTCAAGGTTTAATAAGCGTGGAAGATTAGAAACAACAACTGAGAACATTGGGCATGTACATCCGCATATTCCGGAATTAGGATCACCTGAAGATGCCCAAGCTGTGTTTGAGGTTGACTATGTCCAAAAGGAAAATGGTACATTTCTCATCTTATGGTGTCTTAGCATATCAAACAAATATTCAAATGTAAACACAGTTGTATTTCTGATTTTTTTGTCCGATATTTAGCTTATCTTGGATGAGTATTTTTATTCTGGTTTATTCTGTGTCAGCTTGTTAAACAGATGGAAGAGCTACCCATCCTTGAATTACATGTGTTGTTGTCCTTACCTTTTCAACTTCAGTTTGACAGTTCTTTGTTGGATAGTACATTGTGCATAACAGCCTTCTTGAACACCTGATGCACTGCATGCTAGGAGCAGTAGAAAGTTCAACACTTCAACCTTTATCTTGGTGTAGCTTTGGGAGAGAGCTTCTGAAATGAAATCCCGACTAGCTACTGTCTGGTGAACTGGTTATTTGTAGATTTGTGATTGTCATAATGCTAGCATGCAAAAAAAAAAACCTACATTATTGCCTGCATTTTTGTTTTCCATTGCTCTGGCATGCTGCGAATCCTGTCGCCTTTTTTACCTTCTTTTCTTTACCCTGGTGAGTGGTGAACTGGTGATAACTGATATGTACAGCACACTGCCCGAACTCTGTTGCATATATTGCATGATTATTAAAGCGATAAGGCAAGGTGAGGCGACTCACTACCTTCTTACCACCAAAGCGCTTAAGGCGCACGGCGAGTCGACGCCATACACACATTCTAACATAGTATGACAGCAAATTAAATCAGTAATTAGTAGCACATGCATACCTTGATGTTGCCGGTTCTTGAGCCCATGTAGCACCCATCCTCTTTCCAATTGCTCTTCTCCCATGTAGCACCCACCCCCCTTGCAAATTCCAACATGTAGCTTCTTACAATACATTACAATAATTCATATTCCAATTAATTGAGTAAATATGGATTAACATACCTTGTTATAATCTCTCCTCTCTTTTCTTCTCCCAAGCAACAAGCTACATGAAAATGGGACAACAATGAAGTAAAAAATTGAGAATCAAATATACAATTACATGAATAATGAGCAACATAACAAGCACGAGTACCAGAGTCTGAGTCAGTTTCGTATTGAGTCAGGAAGGAGAATCCTACCCTAGTTGGATTGTTAGGAGACCTCTATATAAGGAGGCTAATGTTATAAATAAAGCAAGCAAGAAAATAATCTAATCTCAATGCACCCGACCCTTGCCTCCCTCGATGCGCCCTGCTCTCTATTTGCCGCTCTCCGCCCATAAAGGCGGATGCCATAAACATCCCCGGACCGCTTTACTGCTTAAACGACGACAAAGTGACACTTTAATAACCATGATATATTGTTCCTGATATTACCTAAAAGGGTTTCCAGGGATTTTCCTGATTCTGCCTAAATTTTTCCAGGGATTTCTGTAGCACATGCTTCAATTGATCCTGCCCATTCATTAAATGGAACTGATGGTAGCAATAATTCAGCACCAACAGTGCTACAGTTCGGAAAGACTAGGAAGCTATCAATTGATCGAGCTGACCCCAGAAAGTAGTCCTTTCTGTTTATGTTCTTGATGTCATGTTACTCAACATTTAATTGTTTCTTGTGACTCTTCTGATAGAAGCTGTTCAACTAACCTGTTGCTTGTTTGTGTTTATATCATCTGGCAGTCGTCTACTGCTGCAAAAACGTCAGTTCTTCCATTCGCACAAGACACAGGTGATTGAAAATCACTTATTTATGTTTGCAATGGTTCCATGTTTGCTGATCACCCCTGATGCAATGTCTGCACATATTGAGGAATTTTTAAAATAATTATCTTTACGCTTCAATTTCTGACTACCTTGTGCTGCTTCAGTTTTATATTATGTATGGTGAAAAAAAAAAGTTGAACCTTTTTTTATTTATTTCATTGCTGATTTCTAGTAGAGGTCTAAGATGTTGAGGTTAGTCTAGCAGAGGTTGGTGCCTTGGTGAGTAGTAGTACTCAGTGTTCCCTTCTCTGCTAGATCCTCTTAAAATATGAATATGATGGCCTCGGATAGAGTTTGCAGGTGAAAAATAGGAAGTATGCAACTAAACAATGAGGTGCTGTCATTTAATAAGACATGGAATCTAAAAGTAGTGAAGTACTATGATACAAGCTTGATGAGAACCTTACCTAGGTGGTCCCACTGGCTGTAAAAAAAATCCATCCTTTTAGAACCAACCTCTCCCAGTTATCCATTCTGAGCCCAAATCCACCCTCCAAAATACCAACTAGCCAGTAGCCACTAAATGATAGATGTTGACTTAAAGCCTTCTTCATATACTTTCTTGTCTAGAATTGTTGAGGGAAATTCCACTGAGCTATCTAGACAAGGTACCTTATTTATGTCACCCCATCAGTAAAATAATTAATCATGCATTAATCAATGAAATGATTAACTAAAAGACTAAATCAACATTTGAAATTTTGTCCTCCAAGAAACTTCACCTTGCATGGAAAGTAAGTGACAGCATTGTGGCTGCGCCTGCGGTATGTGCACTAGGGGTGGGTAAATATCATTTAGATTGTATGTGCACTAGGGGTGGGCAAATATCATTTAGATTGACAAGTACATATTAGATGGCAATCTTACTAGCATGATTTCTTTTGTCTTCAGCATCAGATACGTGAAATTTGGTAGCAATGTTTTGAGAAATACATATTAAATGGCAATCTTACTAGGAATCTAGGATGATTTCTTGTCTTCAGTATCAGATACGTGAAATTTGGTAGCAATGTTTTTGAAGCTGTTTGGTAGAGTGGAGTATGCAGATTGCAGACTTACAAGAGTTCAGTTATAACTACTAGGTGGCATAGTAGATACTAGTTAATACCACATTTACCCCAGTCCCTTGTATATCAACCAATTTATCGACTAACCCTGGTATAATGCTGGAGCCTGGAGGAAGCATGTGAAGAATGTTTTCAAAGCTTGCTGAATTCAAATTTATCTTCATGTCAAAATTTAATCAATTTTTGCCACTTGTCAGTTTTAATTTTATGGCATTGTTACTGCTAGTTTGGTTAGTTGTCAATGAGCTTTGCTAGACGTCATTCCTATTGTCTTGCTAAATTTTCTTTCAGGTGCTCATTATGTTGTAATTCCACTATCCCTACTTATGTTTTAGTTTCTTAGACTCATAATAAGGTACAAGGATCCAAAAGCGAGATTGGACCAAATCTGGTGGCGGGTGGTAACGATGTCGGCGATTCTTTGGAAAACCGGATTTTCGGAAGAATTTCAAAACCGAATTTTGAATCGAGATTTGGAAAACCGAGGTCAAGTGGTGATATGATAACAATAGATTCTTCGAAAAACCGGATTTTCGGATGAATTTCGAAAACCGAATTTTGAATTGGAGATTTGGAAAACCGATTACCGGACCAGTAACCGCCCAAAACTGGAAGAAAAACGTAATCTAGCATATTTAGCTCATATTAATTAGAAAGTGTTTAATGAAGTGCATATTTAGCTCATACAATACGTAATCTAGCTCATATGAAGTGCAAACTGGCCAGAACAATAATTTAAGCATATTTAGCTCATACAATATGTAATCTAGGACAAAAAAGGTCTAAACCAATCTAGTAAGTGCATTACGCAGTCAAAAAGCCAAATTCAAACTTGAATTTTTTAAATTGGATTCTTGTTCATCCGGTCCCCACCGTAATTCTGTTCTGGCGATGAAGAATGGGATTTTCTTCCATGATAAGGTACAAAATTTTATTATTATGAATCATACACTTGCATAGTTTATGCCTGCATTTGAATTTTAGCTTATCCGTGTTTTTACAATTTTGTTTTGTAGACAATGGCATTTGTAGAAGTTCTCTCAGATCATGATAGTGAAGACGAGGTTGATGATGATATTGCTGACTTCGAAGATAGAAGGGTAGGATGTGATAATCTTTTTGCTCTGCTCATGCAGAAACATAGAACTTGTGCAGGCTGCTACATTCACCTGAGCTCAAATCAATCCTTGTACAGCTGTATAATTCCTACTATTTTAACTTTGCTGAGTAAATGCAGATGCTTGAAGATTTTGTTGATGTTACAAAAGACGAGAAGCATATTATGCATATGTGGAATTCATTTGTTCGGAAACAAAGGTCAGGCCTATCCCCAATATTTCCTTCTTAGTTCTGGCTCTCACGGTAGACAGGAGGAGTGATTTGACCTGCTGTTACAGTGATATGTGTTAAGGGTATTTATGGTATTTTACTCCTAGTCTAGGGTTTACTCGTGTGTTATTGTACTATATATTGTCCCTTTTGCTATTGCAATACGATCAATCATTCACACTTACACTGTCCCTCTCCATCTAACTTGGTATTAGAACACTAGGTTCTCTCCTAGCCTCCACTCATCCTCCGCTGCCACTGCCCTCGGGAGGAGCAATCTCTACTCCCGGCGGCGGCCTCCTTCTAGTAGTAGTCTTCTTCTTTGAGTAGCAACAACGTCACCTCCCGATCCCACCTGATCCATGCCCCAGAAGCATAGGAGGGAAGCCCGTCGGAGAGAGGTCCAAGAATTACGGCCGCCTCCTGGCCGGATTTGGCCAGATCCGTGCGTTGCCGCCTCCGGATCGACGCTCTCACGCCAGCCCCCCGAGCTTCTCGCGAGCGCCTTTTGCTCCGCCGCCTCGGGTGCTCTCTCGCCGAACTCCCGAGCCGCCGCCACAGGTGCTCTCCTTGAGCCTCCCAAGCCGCCGCCCATGCAGGTACTCATGGCGGATCCCAAATTGATCGCCGCTGGCGTTACCTCGCCGGATCCGCCATGCCGATGTCGCCTTGCCGAGATCCGGCCGCCGCGATCCCGGGCACCTTCGTTGCGTCGCCGGCGTCGGGCACCGCAGCAGCCTCCGGATCTGTCGGCCAAAAGCGAAGCGTCTGCCTCCTCCACCTCCGTGCTCGAGGCACGCCTCGAAGGCGTCAAGCCTCGGCGCCGCGTCCGCCGCCTCGGCTCCTTCCTCCGACCATCGGCTCGTCGCCCACATCACCGAACCGGCTGGAGGGAGATGCCGGAGCCGGATTTACATATCCGAAACCCTCTGTGTATTCTGAACTAGTCCTAGATCAGTAGCTAGTTCACACAGGAAACATCGATGAAATACCATCCATTTATCGATTTAACTAAAAAGATCTCAAGTAACAAATAGTAGTAATAACTAGACCTTATGGTCAACACTTATTTAACTTGCCACGCAGGGCTAAAGAAACAAATAAACTCTTGCAATGGAATGAGAAAACTTGGAAATGCCAATCAACATACTTACAAGCAATCGAATAGAGAACGCATCCTAATTCGCAAAGCCTTAATAAAACTTATCTTCGTAGAATTCTTGAGCAGTTTGATATTCTTCAACCTAGCAGCAAAGTTTAAAACCGTAAGTACAAAAGTACTCAACAGGTCGTAGAGAACAGTATGCAATTAGTATTTATGCAAGGCTTGAACAAAGGATCAGCTGTACGGTTCTTTTGCAGAAAACAGTATTGACAGTAAATACGGTAAATAGATTGATATGCGTAATTTAAAAGATAATAAGTAAATAAAGTAAACTGTAGTGTACCTAGTACATTACAAGGGATAAACACCGTGGAAAGGAGACCGACGGCGACGGTTAGAGGTAGAACGACGCTTAGAGGAGAGGGCGCCTTGCTGGGGTAGAAAGGATCTAGATTAGGGAGATGAACTTGAGAGCCTTGAGACTAATTCATATTATTGCTTACCCCAATGATTACAATAGGCCTCCTTATATAGATGGCTCTTCTAACAATTATGGATAGAATCAATCAAAATGATAACCTTCCTAAGTAATAGATGACATTCCTAACTACTAGATAACCTTCCTAACGAATAGATAACCTTCCTAATTAACTAATCCATATATAAGAAAACTAATCAACTATTTAGGGAAATAGATATTCTTAATTAACTAATAGATAATCTTCCTAACTAATAGAAAACCTTCCTAATTAACTAATCTTGATGCTACAGTACCAAGTACTGCTCATGCGCGTGAATAGTAATTCCAGCCCATAACATAAACAATTTCTTTAAAATCAACCAGTGAACTTCCCATTCACTTTCCGACCAAATTATCTAGTAAACATCCCATCCACCAAGTGAACTCTTTATTCACCTTCCGACACAAACCACAAAGTGAATTCCCCATTCACCGAATGAACATCATATTCACAAGTGAACTTCCCATTCACACCCTGACACATTTTTATAAAAAAAACTCTACCTTTCGTGTGAAATCTCTGAACATGTCCATGACCGCGGACACGGCTGTTTAAACAGTTTTAACTCTGCAGAGGTTATACAGCTTTACCTACAAGAGATAAATCAACTCAAAATGTCCGACTACACTTCTGTAGGTGTGCGACTAAGTGATCGTCACAAGGTATTTACAAAGCTCCTTCTTAACCCAATTCTGCCCGCTAAGGTTTCAACACCGAATGTCTTTCCGACTAGATAGGGCTACCCTTTTGTGCCATTGTGAGTATACGTCTATCCCGTAACTCACACTTCCAAGACAGAACCGAAATTAAGACATTGCTAATTAGTTAGCCAAGTCTATTCCATACTGGACATGTGGTGGTACGATAAGGCCCAGTTCAATAGTGCACAAGATTAAGTCCTTGACAAGTTACTCAGGCAAGTCTACCACAACCCACAATGTGCTACCGGCACCCCTTTTACTTCACGATTGCTCGCCTAAGTGGAAATCATTTTGTTCAATCAAGATCAATGACATACCCTGTCATGGTACACAAATTTTAACAACAATGCCTACCCGCCACAATTCCATATCTCATTAAGTCAAATTTGACATGATCGAACATGTAATCATGAGCCCATCGTAACTAAGCATAACTAAGCATCTCTACGATACCCATGTTGGTCATACAAATATGTCCAACTAATATAATGACTATTCTATGGTGACAAGTGATCCATGGTATTCAAATGTTTAATGGAGGCGTAGTGACAAATAGGCGATTAAATATTCCCAAAAAGCAGTTGATATAAAGATAGCATGCAATTTGGTATAAAACAATATAATTTTGAAATCATAGGTTCAATATGATCAAAAGACTACGACATGCCTTGGCTTTTCTCAGCTACCACACTTGGATCTTCAAAACTTGTTTCTGCTCCTACTTCTTGAAATAGATCGTCTAACGAGAGAGAACAACAGGCAAAGCACAAATAACAACAACAACAACAACAAAGCCTTTAGTCCCAAACAAGTTGGGGTAGGCTAGGAATGAAGCCTCCTCAAGGTCAAAGAGACGAGAGCCTTATAAAAAAACTACAAGGCTAAAACCCTAAGCCGTACATCCTGCCATCTGAGCCGAGAGCCTAAAACATTGCCCCTAAACCTTTTTATGGTTCCGGTACGTGGATCGCTAACCTCCATGTGCTCCTATCTAAAGCTAATTCTTTAGCTACATTCCAATCCCACAAATCTCTTTTAACTGCTTCCTCCCACGTCAGTCTTGGTCGACCTCTGCCTCTTCCTACGTTTTCAGTACGTCTTAAAATTCCACTACGTACTGGTGCCTCAGAAGGTCTCCGTTGGAGATGTCAAAACCATCTCAAGCGATGTTGGACAAGCTTCTCTTCAATTGGTGCTACCCCCACCCTATCACGTATATCATCATCGCGGATTCGATCCCACCTTGTGTGGCCACATATCCACCGCAACATCATCATCTCCGCTACACTCATCTTCTGTATATGTTGTCTTTTAGTCGTCCAGCATTTTGCTCCATATAACATCGCAGGTCTGATCGCCGTCGTATAGAACTTACCCTTTAACTTTTGAGGGACTTTTTTGTCACACAGGACACCAGATGTTTGCCGCCATTTCACCTACCCCACTCTAATCCTGTGGCTCACGTCTTCATCAATCTCGCCGTCCCACTGTAGCATTGATCCCAAATATCGAAACGTGTCCTTCCTAGGCGAAGCACCAATAAATCCAAAAGAAATTCAAATAAAATCCAAAAACAGCAAAACCAACTCTAAAAGAAAGCTCGATTTTAGATGAATTTAGGAATTTGAATGGACTGAATCGGAGTTTGGACGAAGGAGAATGAACTCTCGGAAGATTTGCCAGAAAGGAAAAGGAGAGAAGAAAGAATATTTTCGGGAATATTCTCTCGGCTGAAAAGAAAAAGAAATTGATACTGACAAGTGGGGTACACCTGTAAGTGAAAGAGAGAAATAGACTGGCTGACATGTGGGACCAATGTGACAGTGAGAGAGAGAGATTGACAAGGGGGTCCCACATGGAAGAGAGAGAGAGAGAGAGAGGAAGCTACAGAGAAGAAAAACAGGGAAGGGCGGCGGCAAGGCAAGCACGATCATGAGAGAAAAAAACGAGATGCGGCAAAGACAAAAAGACTTGGGCGGCGACGACGCGACAAAAGCGGCGGCGAGATTAGCATGGCATGGAACAAAGAAGAAGAAGGCTCAAGCGTGCGGCGGCTTCGGTAAAACAATGGCGCCCGACGGCAACGGAGAGAAGCACAAGGACGGCGGCGGCACAGGGGTCACGATGGGCAGCTCGGGGCGACCGAAGAGCGACGGGAGTGGTGGCGTGATGGCAACTGGCGGCGAGGAAGAAGAACAGCGGCGGCGAAGCTCCTCGCTGGTGTGGGGACAACAAAGAGGGAGGGGATTGGACAAGGATGACGAGGGGCATAGGGTGATGCGTACAGAAGAGCAAAGGGACTCACCGGCGACGAGATCAAGCGCGGAGGCGGCGACCGGACTTGGAGAAGAAAGTGGTGGCGGCAGTCCAAGGATCTTCCGGGGACGACGAGGTGAGCAAGGCGAAGAACACGGTGAAGCGAACTCAAAGGTGGCGAATATGCGGGTGAAGAAGCTTCAACAGCGACGAAATCCGACGAAGAAGGCTTGCGGTAGCGCACGGCTTGTCGGTGGAAATCCGGCGAAACAAAGAGGAAATCGATGAAGTCGACTTGGGGCTTTGGACGAGGAAGGCGAGGTGAAGATTTTGACGCGGGTTGGGCGGCTTATATAGGCTTGGGAAGGGAGTATCTGGGTGAAGACCGGCGACGCTTGTCATGTGGCTTCGGGACACCAACCCGTAGACAAAGAGGATGATGTTGACATGGATCCCTGACAAGGAGGACCCATTAGGCGTGAGAGGAGGAAGCGGTGGTGGCTCAATTTGGACCTCACGTCTTGAGTGGTCAGTGGTAGAAAAAGCAGAGCAGACTCTGTTGCAAAAAGCGAGAATAGAGGTGGGTCGGTGACGAAAAGGATTTGGGCCGGAGAGAGGAATTGAGCCCGTGAGGATTTTTCCGGAAATTCAAGACTTTTTGAATTTCAGAAAAGAGATTAAAGCAAACCGAGCTCAAAGAAATAGCAAATAAACTCCAAAAATTCATAGAAAATTCTAGAAAATACTCTGGAGCTCAAGGAACCCAAATAAAACGGCTTTGAACTTAATTGAAGTTTAGATTAATCACATTAAATTGTTTTAATTTACGAAAATTCAAATTAAGTTGGAACTTAACCAAGAAAATTCAAATGATTATTTTTATTTTTAGATGCTTCAAATAAACTCCAAAACTTGGGATGTTACAGGAGAAGAGAGAGGAGGGAACTCAGCCGGAAGGGAAGAAGAGCTAGAAGGAGCTCAGGTGGAGGAAGAAGGGTAGTTGGGATCTCTCTGGTTTATAACCAAATCGGAGCCGCTCTGACTTCACCGGCTCCAGCTGTGGAGCTCCAGCTTCTCCTCGGTATAGCTGGCTTTGGCTTCTTGCAGATTCTTCCGCTGTTAAAGAGTATTGCTACTAGTATATGTTGCTCTTTTGAGTCATTTTTCTTTTGAGTCCATCCAAGTCCATAACACTCTATCTTTGAGTTCGTCTAAGCCGTGCGAGCCCACGAAGTCCTTGTCAGTCAGCCGATTGCTTCCTTGGCCCACTCCTTCCCTTTCTCATGGCAGCAGTCGCCGCTCTTCTCTCCTATCCATTGCAAATCATAGAAGTCGTTATGATGCCGCCGCCCCGAGCTTCTAAGGCCGCTGCGCTTCTTCCGCACTACACCTTCGCTGCGCTTCTTGTGCACTACGCTGCCGCCGTCTCGAGCTTTGATCTGCGCTACCATACTTCTATCTATTCCTCTCCGACTTGATTTGTTAGTCCTCTCTATTCCTGTCGTTTTCACCATCTTCGTCGTGTTGCTGCGGTCGACTTTGCTCCCGCTTGCCTTTACTTTCTCAGCCCCTGCATCTTGTGCTTTATAGATTGTCGCACAACCCCGGATGGAAGGAGATTTTTGATACTCAACATATTTTTCAAGAGCTGCACACTACGACGACATTATCAAAATTCGGACTTCGGATTTTCCCTATTAGTGTCAACCTTTTCAAATGCAATGCTATTGCATATGCCTTGCATTTGAGGGGGGTGTTAAGGGTATTTGTGGTATTTCACTTCTAGTCTAAGGTGTACTCTTGTGTATATCATTGTACTATATATTGCCTCTTGGGCTATTGTAATATAATCAATCATTCACACTTGCACTCTCCTTCTCCATCTAACAATATGCAGCTTGGTGAACGAACTGTAATCACCTTTTCTCATATGTCATTTTTTAGCCATTTTTCTTGCTTTAAAGCAACTATTGCTGGGATGGGAAAACAGCAAGGAACTGGGTAATTTCCTGGGAAGGGCATAGGAGTTTAGAAGAACCAAATTTCTTCCGAGTTTTGCCAAGTTAGACTGGATGACTGAATGTTGATTGTTACTTGCTCTGGCCCTTTTATAAATTATTTAATAATTTAGTATATTGGATGAACCAGATCTGGCCTGTTTCTGACTATGTACAACTTGGTAATTACAATAAATATTTCTTGGCCTAGAACTGTCATGAGGAACTGGCTGGAAACCTTGCAGGTAGCTGTATGTAATAAGGTTTAAGATTAGGTTCTAGAACCTTACTGCTATTTAGTTCTGTACGTTTGCTTGGGCATAGAAAATTTGACATCCTGTTAATTTTGCTGAAAATTATTTTTCGTAAATGCCGCATTAACTACAAAATAGTGATAATTTCAAGCAACAGGCATAGGTTAGTATAGAAAAGGTGGCCATTTAATGAAAATTTAGTACTGTATTGCTACATAGCCACAAAAATGTTATTTTATGATCGGGTAGAACGTTAGTGTGATTCATGTAAATGCATAACTTCAAAGTAATACCACATTAATGTTAATGGAAATTAGTCATATGCCATTGAAATGTTGCAACTTATGGGTCTCGCGCTGAAATTTCTGTTTTTCATTATAGGCCACTTCAAAGGTCTTTTTCTTTAAGAATATTCCATCACCGCTAGAACCTATAGCAGGTTTTACCATTAAGTTGTAGGGTTCCCCCTTGACTTTGTCAGATTTTCCCTGTTAAGACAAAAGTGCCCTTGTAGTGACAAAGATTTAGAGCATTGCTCTCACAATTTTACTAAAGAAAGATGGCAGAAGGCTCCAAAATTTCCATCAAGTTTTCAAAAAATTCACATGTAAAATTTGAATTTTGAAGTTCAAAATACTATATGGGAATTTTGTTCCTGGGTCAAATTTTGACTTTGCAAACTTTGGAATACCAAAACTTCAGTTTTTTTTCTTTGGTGTTGCTAAACAAAGTTGCAGAGCATTTTTAAGTTAGAGATGTTTCCAGACAGAGGGCTATCGTTGGGCATGTCTTTTGTGGCACATTTTATGCTTCACGATTCCTTTCGTTTTTGTATGACTGTTGGAAGGCTATTTCTTCCATGTTAAGCATCGTTTGATGTCTATGTGCTTCATTGCTTTGAATTCCTGCGTAATACTTAATTGATCATTTTTTGGGGGGTTCATTTATTGTTTTGTTGCCAGAGCAAAGAGCCAAGTAGTGACATCAACTAAAAGTTATGCTTCATTCTGTTTAATTTGACTGCATATGTAGTTATGCTATTCGATTCGATCTTTGTCCTATAGGGTAGATTCCAGGATGCTACTAGATTTTGGTTTGCTGGTATCCTGGACATATATGTTTCGATTCTCGTGCTGAAAGGGTTAATTGCAGGGTACTAGCCGATGGCCATATACCTTGGGCTTGCGAGGCATTCTCCCAGCATCATGGACAACAACTTGTACACAACCCTGCTCTGCTATGGTAAGTGACTGCTTTAGAAACCTGTTGATTAAACATATCTGTGCCAACATGCTTGGGGTTTTGTCTGCAACGAGCAGGCATTCATGTGTGGGCGGGTACACATACGCGCACACCTTTGCGTGCTTCTTTCCTGTTCACCAATTTATAATTGATTCGCAATTTTCTCACTGGATGAACAGGGGCTGGCGGCTTTTTATGATCAAACTCTGGAACCACAGTCTGCTAGATGCCCGCACCATGAATACCTGCAACATAATTCTCGACGGCTTCAAAAACGAAAGCTCTGATCCCAAGAAAAATTGATTCGTAGAAAACATTGGTCAACTTGAGTAGAATGCGTTGGCGCTGGTTCTGATCATCCCAAAGGTTATTTCTGAACCGACAGCTTCCTGTGAACAATTCGAAGCTAGAAACATAGGCTGAGGTTGCCATTGTTTTATCTAGGATTATTCTCAATTCTATCCATTGATGGTACTAAAAACTGGAGGGGCAGGGCCCAACCCCAAACCGTAATATTCTGGATGGCATTCTGTTCCAAAAAATAAATTGTGGATGACTTCAATTTACATCAGCTATTCGTCATTCAGTGCTATGGAATGCTTATTTTCTTTGCAGTTTCTTGTTCAGCGTCATCGAACTGCTTGTATGGTTTACGAAGTGAAGTTGCATGAATCATGTGTTATGCGGTGTCGCTCTCATAGACAACTTTCCTTGGTTGTTAAAACAGTTTATATTCTTCCTTTTTCAAAAGAAGTTTAGTCTATATTCTTCATTTTACAGAATAAGTTTAAGCGGTGGCAAATTCGTAGCTAGGAATTCGTAGGTGGTAGTATAGATTCCCACCCCATGTGCTGAATACCTAAGTTGGCTAGCTTAGCGTGTAAAGTCATAGGCTGGATATATATCAATTCAATCATTTTGAAGGATACAGGAAGCTGCTGCCGAGCAGAGGTGGCTGCACACATCAGGTGTTACGGTTGAAATGGGTCTTTGCATCGAAGGATTCAACGTAAAGGATCTATAGTGCATGGCATTAGGAAGTGATCTCTACCGGTTGATCGAAAATCAGGCGAAATCAATAGCTACAGTGTTTTGCTGCAGTGTCACTTCCCTGTTGTTACAATATTACTGCAGAGTGTTGTTCACACACTTATAAAACATTGTTCACATACAGAGGATCCGGATCCATGGTGAAAATGGATCATTCGCATTGAAGGAGAGGATCTGGATCCCGTTACGTTTTTTGCACCATTTTCGGCTGGTTTGTGGCAAAAAAAAACAAGGAAGAAGAATCCGGTTATAGGCGCTTTTCTGAACCTTGACTCTCCTAAGAAGGATCACAGTTTGCATTCTGATATGGTAATATACTATGCTACACATGCGAAATTTGCCGATCTTACGGCAATCCAGTGGCTCTACGACACGTTCTAAGCTGTTGATCCCCATTAGTTATGGTTGATTAGGTCAATTAGGATTTTAATCCAATCATAGAGACGAACATGGGTTGGGTTGGTTGGAATGGAGACATGCCAAGCACAATTAACTAACCAGTGGTAATGCACAACACATTGCCCAAGTCAAACACCCTAATTGGCACTTAAAATGCAGTACCATCTCTCCCTGTTCTCTTGATCTGATGAAGAGAAGTTCCTCTTGTCGGTCTAATTGTTTATGCTTGGTATTATCTCCCATGCGATGCACAAGTCAATGGATGGCAATTGATGTTGTCGATTTTATAATGTGCTGCTAGCTGTGTGTCTGTTGCACATACGCTGATCGATGCTGCTCAGGATCCGATAGGAAGTTAAATGATGGTGTCAATGTTTAGAATCTGCTCCTTAATTTACTTCACCGAGTACTCTCTAGTCAGTAACTATGCACCATCGTGTAGTATAACATGTTTACTATTGCCTTAATTAGAGGCAAACCCATAATTTTGTTTATCTTGGTGGTGTGATGTACATGTGTTTGAACCAATTTCTTTGCACAGAATTTTCTTCGAGCATTTTAAAGAGCCATTAGTTTTAAATGCTGGTATTGGGTAGCTTTCTAGCTGTTATGAATAGCGTTTTTATTCATTATGAGGCCAATGAGCCAGTATATATATATACAAAGTACAGGAGGTGGATATTGAAGAGCAATCACCTGATCATGCACACAAGACCTCATGAAGGAAGCATCAACACCAATATGCTTGGTGAGCTCATGCTTCACAGGGTCACAGGCAATACTGATAGCACTTGTACTGTCTAACAAGAGAGGAGTCGGTGTAGTGACAGGAACACCAAAACCCTCAAGTAACCACCGTAGCCAAGTAATCTCTGCTGTCAAGAGAGCCATAGCTCACAACTCAGCCTCTGCACTCGAACGGGACACTGCAGTCTGTTTCTTCATCTTCCAGGCAATGAGAGAACCACCAAGAAAAATCTGATGCAGAGATAGACCGACGATCGGAGGGATCGCCGCCCAAGTAGCATCCGAATAAGCTTGAAGTCAGAACGAGTGGAATGTGGAAAGAAGAGACGGCAAGAGATAGTCCCACGAAGGTATCGCAGAACTCGAAGAAGGTGGCTGTAGTGGACCTGAGTGGGAGCAGAGACGAACTGACTCAGAATGTGGACTGGATAAGTGATATCCGGACGAGTAACAGCAAGGTAGACAAGATTCCCAATAAGATGACGATAGTGAGTCGGATCAAAAAGAGGCTCGCCATCAGAGGGTCGGAGGTGAACATTGAGCTCCACGGGAGTCTCAACAGTACGCTGATTAGTGAGAGAGGCGCGATCAAGAAGATCCTGAATATACTTCTCTTGGGACATAAAGAAACCATCTGGAGTAGAAGTAACCTCAATCACAAGGAAGTAACGAAGAGGACCAAGATCCGACATAAGGAACTGCTCACTAAGACGAGCCTTGACAAAGGCAATGTACTCAGAATCATCTTCGGTAATGATCATATCATCAACATACAGAAGAAGAAGAGTCCGACCACGAGACGAAGTGTGGACAAAGAGCGTAGGATCATGATCACTAGCTGAAAAGCCAGCAGCAGTGACCATAGAGGAGAAGCGCTCAAACCAAGCACGCGGGGCTTGCTTAAGGCCATAGAGAGAGCGACGAAGGCGACAGACCATGCCCTCAGGAACAGAATACCCAGGTGACGAATGCATGTAGACCTCCTCACGCAACTCGCCATTAAGAAAGACATTCTTGACATCAAGCTGAGAAACAGACTAGTGGCGAACAGACGCCACCGAAAGAAGAATGCGAACAGTGGTCATGTGGGCCACAGGAGCAAAAGTCTCGTTGTAGTCACGACCATGCTCTTGCTGGAAGCCACGAGCAACAAGATATGCCTTATAGCATTCAAGAGAGCCATCAGAGCGAGTCTTAATCCTATAGACCTACTTACACGTGATGGGACGAGAGTGAGATGGAAAAGGAACAAGATTCCAAGTGCCAGTACGCTCGAGAGTAGCAATCTCCTCGGCCATTGCATGCTGCCACTCAGGGTGAGTAACAGCATCCCGGTAGGAGATAGGCTCATGAGTAGCTGCACCAGCAACACCAAAACGGGCAGGGGGCCGAATCGACTAGCGATCGCGGAGAGCGTAGCGAGGAGAAGATGACCCATCAGGGGAAGATGGAGCATCAGGAGAAGATGAAACATCAGGAGAAGATGGCTCATCTGGAAGATCCTCAATACGAGGTCGACGAGTGTAGAAGAGAGGGGGAAAGGTACTGTAGTGGGAGGAGCCGAAGGAGACGAAGCAGGTGGCGACAACGGCGAAGAGGCCACAGGAGGAATATGTGGAGACTCAGTGGGATGGGTGGACGAGGGCAAGACAGATATAAGTGTATCTGGAAAGGTAAAAAAAACAAAGACTCCACAGAGGAAGCCGAAAGAGAGGCAGGACGTTGGTAGAAGGGACGAGACTCATCGAAAGTCACATCCCGAGAAATCCGCATCTGTCGACCAACAGGATCCCAGCACCGATAACCCTTGTGCTCGGCACTGTATCCTAGAAAGACATACTCAACAGACTAAGCAGTCAGTTTGGTGCGTTCTCAAGGGACAAGGAGAACGTAGCAAACGCAACCAAACAGATGAAGGGCAGAGTAGTCAGGAAGAAGACCACAGAGACGCTCAACAGGGATCGCACTCTGAAGAGCAGAAGAGGGCTGGATGTTGACGAGATAGGTGGCAGTGGAAACAGCCTCAGCCCAAAAGTGAGGTGGAATAGAGACGACAATCATCAGTGCACGAGTCATCTCAAGGAGGTGACGATGCTTGCGCTCAGCGACACCATTCTGAGCATGAGCACCAGGACAACATAACTGAGCGAGAGTGCCCTGCTCAGCAAGGAAGTTGCATAGGTAACGAGAGAGGTACTCGCCAGCAGAGTCAGCACAAAAGACACGAATAGGAGTGGAGAACTGTGTGCGAACCATATTGGCAAATTATTTATAAATAGACAAGGCCTCACTACGAGAAGATATGAAATATATCCAAGTGTGGCGAGAGAAATCATCTATAAATATGATATAATATCGATGACCCCCTTTCGAAACAAAGGAAGCCGGACCCCAAACATCTGAATAAACAAGATCAAAGGGACGTTGAGACACTGACTCACTATGAGGATAAGAAAGCTGAATATGTTTACCTAACTTACAGCCCTGAAAATCTAAAGACACGTCTCCTGAGACAAACCCCAGAAGGCCACGACAAACTAAAGATGACAGACGAGATCCACACAGATGACCAAGATGGTGATGCCACTACTGGAAAGAGCTGGTAGACAGAGTGGCAGAAGCGGAGAGACTGGCGGCGGCAAAGGCGCAGAAGGAAGGTGAAGCAAGTCAAGCTTCGAGAGACGCTGTGAGTCAAGGCGCCGAGGGCGGAACCAACCAGAGCTCCGTGTGGCGGTTACATGACACAACAAGAGTCGAGTCGAGAATGACCCGACAACCAAGGTCGATGTCCTTGTGAGAAAGAAGTGCATGGTAAGGCGAGGAACATGAGCAATGAAGGAACAAGAAAAGATGAGTTGCTAAGAGGTCCTTGACGAGATGAAATAGAGGTACCATCGGTAAAGAACACTAACAGAGAATCAAGAGGTGTAATGAAAGACAGTGGAAGAATCGAAGTCATGTGAAAAGATGCTCGAAATCAAGAATCCACGGGAGGTACCTAATCGTGTAGGGGTGGTTTCGCGATGCGTCTGTAGAGTCGGTAGCGAACTCGCAGAACTGTCGAGAGAACTCAAGAGGCAAGCAGGCGTTGAAGTCTGGCTATCTCCTGTTTAGTGAGAGAAACTACTTAAGGAGTCGATGCAAACGTCGATGTAGAAGCACCAGTGCCGGTGCTAGTAGAAGAACGGCGTGAAAGGTGCCGCTGCTTTTTGTAGCACTGGGACTCAATGTTGCAGTAGGAGTAGTGAGGACGGCCACCACCACCACCACCACTGTGGCGGCCATTGGAGGAAGCGATGTCTTTGAAGCGTGGAAGCGTCGATTAGCGTAGCAGTGGACGGCGGCGAGCACGGAGGGGAGTGGCATCAGACTAGTACCACTCAGGCGAGTCTCCTCTATGCGTGTCTCGATAAGAGCCTCCAGGAGAGTGACATGAGGGTGGCGTGCAAGGAGCTGGGCATGCCTCTGCTCGAACTCAGGACGTAGGCGAGTAAGAAAATCGTAGACACGCTGAAACTCCAGGTCAGCACGTACATCCAAACAGCATGGACAGGAGCGACAGCTAGTAGTGCGAGAGAGTCGGTGACGCCAAAATGAGAACTTTGGCGTAAAAGCGTCAACAGAGCATCACCTGCTGAAGAGTGCTCTGGCGGACCACGACGGTAGAGGGCATCACCGGAGGGCTCGTGCGCCGACGAAGGTGAGTCCACATCCGAAAGCGAAGAGTCCCACAACCTCAGAAGAGAACTGAGGCTGGACACTAGCGATGAAGACAACAGCAGCCCGAGCATCGTCATCGTACCACTGAGTGTAGGCGGTCAGTCGATCCTTGTAGGAATCCAGAGCCTCTTGGTAGGCAGAGGCAGCCTCATCATCAGCAAGGCAAGCGGCCTCAACAGCAGCCTTGTCGGCTGTCGGGGGCAACGCGACAGGCGTAGGCTCCGTCGGAGGAGTAGGGCAAGGCGAGCAGGTGACATCGCCAGAGAGGACTCCCCAGAGACAAAGATCACACATGTGGATGCGCATGTGAGACACGAAGTCGGTGTAATTAACACCATCGAACACCGGGCAGCGAGGAAGGGAAACAGTATCCATTGGTAGGCGGCGCTAGACGGCGCGGCGACCATGACAACGAAGTCGAACAGGCGGCGCTGGACGGAGCGGCGGTTAGAACGACGTTTTCTTTCTTTCTTTTTCTTTTTTTCCGAGCCGATTAAAATCGGCAAAAAGGCCTTCGGCCCACTACTGCAACACACACGCACTCGAGCACGCGCACGGGGGAACTAGGGTTCCCCCATCAGCGGCGGCAGAGCGAGTGGCGGCGGCGGTGGTGCAACAAGCCGAGCCACGCAATGGCGACGTGGATCGGCGGAGACAAGTCGAAGAAGCGGTGGCGAAAGAAGTCCGTCTGTCGTCGCGCGGCGGTTGGCGGCGCGATCGTCGGCGGCGGTGATGCGGCGGCAATGGCAGCGACGGCGGTGGAAGCGACCAGCGATAGCGGCCGAGTGGAGACGCCAAGTGCCGGCGGTGGTGCGTCTGGAGATGAGCGGCGGCGGCCGACTCAAGCCGAGGCGGAGGCGGTGTGGAAGTCGCGGATCCGATTGGGAGACGTCGAAGATGACGACAAGGCAGCGACCTCCAGACAAGAGGCGACGCCGTCGGATCCGAGAGGCGGCGGTGGGGCGACAAGCGAAGCAACGAGAAAAAAAACCTAGGTAGGCTTTGATACCATGTTATGAATAGCGCTTGTATTCATTATGAGGCCAATGGGCCAGTATATATATACAAAGTACAGGAGGTGAATATGCAAATAACCCCTCATAACAATGTGGAATAACACACTATACATATATCTCTAACAGTAATTACCCTTACTAACTTGCCGAAAACCGGTCAAGGGCCAGGGGCGAATCCACCGGGTGGGCTTCATCAGGCTGAAGCCCACCCTCCACCAGCGGCCGGACCCCCCCCCACTAGTTTAACCTCCCTCTCATTTGCCATGGTCAGTGCACTGCTGTCTTAGAACAAGAAGAGGATGGCCGAGAGTCCGAGAAGAAGAAGATGCTTCTGTTCTTTGGAGGCCCAAGCGATCAAGCGGCGAACCGGCCAGCCCAACCCACGCCCCCCACCGCCACCGGTCCCACACGGCAATCTCACATTCCCCTGTTCAAAATTCCCCAAACCCCAATCAATTCCCAAAACCAAATCCCCAATCGAGTGAATTGAGCAATCAATTGAGCACCTGAGGGGGGTAGCTGAGGGGCGCCACCCGCCCGTGAGCCCGACGCCGGGAGGAGGAGGCCGACCGGAGGAGGCGAGGCGGCCGACGCTGCGCCGAGGAGCGGAGTGTGGAGGAGACCGGAGCCGGAGGAGGAGGAGGGCCGGCCGGAGGAGGCGAGGGCGGGCGCGGTTAACGCCGCCGTGCCGTCGCCGAGGAGCGGAGGCTGCAGAGGTGGAGCTGCGGTCTGTGGAGGAGGTCGAGGCCGGAGCCAGAGAAGGAGGAGGGCTGGCCGGAGGATGCGAACTGGCGAGGGGCGGGCGTGGGCCGGAACCAGAGGAGGAGCCGAGGAGGAGCGACGCCACGCCACCACGCCGGTGGATTTGCCCCTAGCCACCTGCCGCCACCAAGGAGGCTCCTCGGCTGGATCTGGGCTGCTGAGTAGTTCCAGCTTTTCTAACCTTTGGCATGTATAGATCGGTAATTTCCCCAAAGGCTTCAAAGTATCTGTTAAGACAACATACTAGTTCAGCTGTGCCGGTATATACTTCAATACTTGTTACTCAATTTCTCAATTACCAATTTGTTATATTCTTGATTACTTTTTACTCAATTTCTCAATTACCAATTTATTAGTAAGATTGATAATTGATATAGTGTGGTATATACTCAATTAGCAATTAATTTGTAGGTTCTTTTAGCAATTGATATAGTGGTATATACTCAATTAGCAATTGATATAGTGGTATGGTTCTTTTATTTTGAATATTTATGATCATTTAAGTACAATTTGCTATTGTATCATTAATTTTTCTAATTTTGATGTACAGATTGTTACCTACTGAAAATTCGCCACTGTCAAGGACTATACCAAACAAGAGACCGTTTGGAACACAAGAATTTCACATGAAACCAGACTATACCTACAGAATTGCTAGTAAATTCCCATGTTCGGGATGTCATTTTTGTTGATTTGCACAAGACAGGTATTGATCGGTAAAGCATATGCAGAAGCTGGTTGCACGCAAAGTCAGAATGGGTCAATTGCCCAACTCAGCTGCAGCCTGGCCAAGTAGTATTAATCTTCTTCTTCCTGGATGCTTAATTTGGGAGTCAAATTGCTTCTAACACAGTGTTTTAGTTTCGTAAAAGTTCTAAAAGTATTATAATTAGAACATAATTTTGTTGTATTAAATTTTAAGGGAGATTTATGCCATATACATTAATTAGGTAGTTACACTTGAGCAAGACTGTCTAGATGATATATATGAGTGTGTTGCATTGTTGCGATGTACTTCTTGGACTATTACATGGTCGTGATGACGGAATTGGGAGTGCATGGCAAGCAAGGCATAGGTCGGGAAGAAATCAAGAACAAATGCTGAGTAGATAGATGGTTGGCCATTGTCAATGGAATTTTGTTTCACACTGAACTTAATTTGCTTATCTACGGCACACAAGTTGCGTAGAAGCAGCTACTACTTCAATGTGTACAAGTCTTACATGCACGGATCTCTCTCTCTTTTTTTATTTGTTTGGACACAAATATATATATATGTTGCTGCCAAATTGCCCATAACATGAAAGGTGGGAGCCATGTCTTACTATTGCATATATATTAGCACTCTACCGAAATAAATAAGCATGCTTTTTTATTGATGAGAATCTCTCTTCTGAAGGCCATTATAGGGGACATAATTATAAAAATGAGATCATGCCAAAATTCCAGGATGGATTAGGATCCTCTGCATTGAAGTAGTCAATGCAGAGAATCTACAGTAACACGTTATTAGGAGCGATCTCTACTGTCCGATTAAAACCAAAGGTCTAGATTAATCGCTATAACGTTTTGCTACAGTAAAAATATAAAATAGCTGCAATATTTTCCACCAGAAGATCCAGGTCACTCTCTCTAGAAACACGGTTCACATAGAGGTTAGATGGAGAGATTTGGGGAGTGAAGCAGTTGCTTACACCATCTCCACTACTATGCTACTAGTACACACCACACGCTAAAGTATAGCTGCAACTTTCAGGGAAGGCAACAGCCGTAGCTGCCTGTTTTTAATAGAAGTGGGGCGCAAGCAAGCCATCCAACCTCTGACCCTGAGCAACTATTTTAAGTGCCAACGGTTTTACACGGTATCAAATAATCAAAGATCATCTAAAGAAACATAATCAAAGATCACTCATTTCTCATAACATGTTGAGTGTTTAGTGTGAATGATTCTATAATTAAAGGAGCCGGATGGAGTGTGGTAAAGTTATGTGGAGGTCAAGGATCCAAAAGCCGGTACCGGATCAAATCCAGCCGGACGGCCGGGAAAAAAAAACCGGCCAGTAACCGGATTTTTTAGAGAAAAAAACCGGTTGAATTTCGCTTGAAAACCGGCAAAATTTCGAAAATTAAAATTTGAACTTGCAAACCCCGGAAAAACTGGCCGGATTTTCCTTCCGGACCCCCGGTTGGGTTTTTTTTCCCTGGTGGAGTAGTTGTACTTAACACTTGACCTACAGTAAAAGAAGGGTCTTATCGGGTGTAGAGACCTCTTGCGCCATAAGAGCTCAAAAGATGACTCAGGTATAAGTAATTTAGTAAATAATTAGAAAAAATGAATGACTATGCTAGTAATTAATTTTCGCCTATATGCAATTTACAATTACTTTCCATCCATTTATTTTCTATCCTAATTAAAGCGAGAGGGTAGTGAAGTGAAGTTGGAAAATTGACTGGAAGAAACATCCATATATACCATAGCAATTCACATGAAGAATACTATAATTTCGATAGCAGGTGACATAGATTAGAGTTTAGTTATTTCCCAGAAACGTACTAGGATTTGTTTTGCACCTGGTAAAGCTAAGTAATTAAATACAGTATGAAAATAAAAATATAAAGTGAAGCAAGAGAGAAAGTGAAAACGAAGTAAAGGCAGATATTTTTTTTCCATGTTTTGATGTTTAGCCTTTACTTGATTTTGGAAATTAAGTAAGCGGTTGGAAGAAAAGGAGTAGAAAGAGAAGTCCTATTTTCGGAAACAGAACTCTCTTTTGAAGCATAAAATCACTTGGTTTTCACTTCAAGTCTCCACCAAGACATTTTCCACCGTTTCTCTCCTAATCTCTATGCCAAAACAGTGCACTGATATGCTAATTTCATGCAAGCCAAACAGTGTTTTAGGGCCAAACAGTGTATTGACATGCTAATTCCACGGTAGCTGTTCAAGGATTAAATAATGGCTTCAACCACTTCGCACATCCCTATATATGCTTGAAGAAATCACATAAATGTTGTATGGATGATGAAATCTGAACATCCCATTTCACTTTCATATAGCGCAATTTGAATGGGAAGGATACATTTCATTGCGATAGGAAAAGGGACTTACACTCTGGCAGTGACTAGTAATAATTCAAGTTTGTAGTCGGTCGCTACAAGGGTTTTCGTTACCGATAAATATTTTTAATGGGCTGGTTTGGCTGAAAATCGGAATATTTCTGAACTTTTTTTTTTTTTTGTTTTTCAGATTTCAAAAACAAATTCAAACAAAATTCAAGGAAATTCTCGATTTTTTTGGACAAAATTCATCCAAACTGATTTTTTTGAGGACGGTTTGTATTCCTACCGCCCCATTGGTAAATCTGATATCACCAAATTTCGGCCGAAATTCTAAACCTGGGCCTGGTCGCTACTAATCTTTCACTTGCAGCCTGTGGCAAGGACCAAGGAGGTTTTGGGTTGCAAACATTTGTCACTTAGCTTTAGCCAGGCAACTTAAAAAAACACACACACTCTTAGTAAATGAATCATCTGTACTAGTAAGTAAGTAGATAGATGTGCATACAATCGGTAAGTTCAAATTATGTCAAAACTAAATACATCAATTCCCCCTTCCTTTATGTGCCCGAAACTTAAACATCTACTAATTTGGATTCGAGGGAGTACTGCAACATACCAAAATATTCTTGCTACACTAGCGTAAGCTATTTCTTGGTTGTGCCCGGGGATATATGAGGCCCTGTTTGGAACCCAAGAGATATTGCTGTAGGAATTAAACTATTTTCTATAAAATTTGTACCGCAATTTCACTAAAATTGTATGTTCCAAACAAGCTTGAGAGTGATGCCTAATGATTATATTATGAACTTGCCCTCTTGCAAACTTACATAGGAGACTACCGTGAAACTTACATTTGTAGCAAACAAACCACATGGTTTTGATCATAGTTTTGTCCGCCACCCGGTGCTATCTTATTTACGACATGACGAACTCCTCGGAGTGTATTTGTAGGTACCAATCAAACAAGTCCTATTTTTACTTATTGCCACCGATCCAAGATAGGACTTGAAACTAGAATTTGTATGGTACTCTTGCACGAACTACTCAATTGATGTGTATTGCTATGTTACACTGTCTGCTCACTTATAGAACAAAATCTCCTAGTGGTGTCATGGAAGATGGAAAAGGACAGGATGACCCAAATATCCAATTTTCACAACCCAAAATTTCCTAGTGGCACACTGGCAGCCAATCCAGCCATACATATATCAACCTCCAAGGTTTCTCCATCTGGCCACCACCTCCCGGCTCCCTCCTCTCTCTTTCTCTCTTTCTCTCTCTCTCTCTCAGCATCACCAACCTTCCTAACGAGTTCCACACACTCCACCTTGTATTCTCCTCCCATTCTTGTTTGCCACACACAGGCACAGACATGGGCGGCGTCCAAGAAGAGGCCGGCACGCCGCCCGACGCGATGGCGATGGCGATGGCGCAGGCGGGAGCCCTCGCGGCGGTCGTCGTCAAGGGGAAGCGCAGCAAGCGGCGGCGCGTCGCGGTGATCGCCGCCGGGGAGTCGTCGTCCGCCGCCACGGAGGGCTCCACGTCGCGGTCCGGCGCCGACGAGGCCGCGTCCGGGTGCGTCCCCGAGGAGGAGGAGGAGGACATGGCGCTCTGCCTCATGCTCCTCGCCCGCGGGTCGCCGGCTCAGGATGCTGGCTCGGCGGTGGCGGTGGCGGTGGCGAAGGAGGCCAAGTTCCGGAGCCGGCGCCCGGTCGACGGCGCCGCGGGCGAGTTCGTGTACGAGTGCAAGACGTGCAACAAGTGCTTCTCGTCCTTCCAGGCGCTCGGCGGCCACCGCACCAGCCACAAGAAGCCTCGCCCCGCACCGCCGCTGCCACCGACGATGCCATCCGAGGACAAGAAGCCGGCCGTCGCGGAGACCACAACCGCCGAGGAGAAGCCGCCGCCGCCACCAGCGCAAGCAACCACCGATCCAACAGTACCAGCCATCCCAGTAATACCAAAGCAAGAAGTGGACACGAACGCCACCACCATCACCATCATGAGGAGCTCCAAGCAGCCGAGGGTGCACGAGTGCTCGATATGCGGCGCCGAGTTCGCCTCCGGGCAGGCGCTCGGCGGCCACATGCGGCGGCACCGGCCGCTCGTGCCGACGTCAGTCTCCGCGGTGGACGACGGGCCGAGGAAGGAGAAGAGCCTCCTAGAGCTGGATCTCAACATGCCCGCGCCATGCGACGACGGGGAGACGTCGGCGACATCGCCGCCGCCAGCGTTCGCCTTCGCCGTCAAGGAGAGGTCGCCTCTGCTCTTCCCGGCGTCGGCGTCAGCCTTGGTTGACTGCCATAACTAGCAACAGAGAGTAAACACCAATTAGCTTCTCTGTTTCTCACTTCACACATACATTCCTTCCTCTTCCTGTGATCTAAATATTATTTTCTTTTGCAACTTTTATTCAAATGATTGGAAAATTGGAACGGGTGATGTGAATTATAGCTACAAATGTTTGAAATTTGACCTTGTGTGATTAATTCCATTAATTCATTCATTGACATTTGATTAGTGTCCCATTTTCCTCTTACTACTATAGTACGAGTAATTCTTTTGATCATAAGTTGATATTCTTGGCAAGATTTGATCAAAATCAGTATAGGCAGCATTGCCACTGCGTGATCATCATTCATCAGCAGTGAGCTGACGATGAGTGCAAACGAGTGTAAAGTGGCAAGCAAGCAAGAGAGAGAAAGACCAGGAAAAGGTGGGTACTAGGCATTGTGCTCACGTAAAGGGAGTGATCTCTCTCTCTCTAGGTGTGCGGTATTATAGTATTATGTGATCTCTCTCTCTCCATCATCTTCTAATCTTTTTGGGAGTTAGCTTGGGTTTGGTTTGGTTATTGCTCCACCGCCAAGAAAAGACTCCATCCCTGCTTCCATTGGGCAAGGTTCCTTTGCATGTAGCAACCAAACCCAACCCAACTCCTTCAATGCCACATTAGGTGATCGCCATTAGGATCCTCTACAGTGCCACATTAGGTGATCACCATTAGGATCCTCTACAGTATCCTGGCTACCAGCTAGTAGCACAATTACTGAATCACACGTACTCGAGCCCAGGGAAAACTCATCGCCGATAACCGGCGGTTTTCGTTGTTATCGGTGGGGTCTGATAAAATTTCAAACCGGAAAAAATCAGATTTATCTTCAAACCGGAAAAAATCAGATTTATCTTATTTCATCAATATATAAAGGAAATTCAAAGTTTAGATAAATTTATTTTTACATCTGAAAAATTCAAAAAATCCGTCCGAAAAAAAACCGAAAAATAGATTAGTTAAGTTATTAGGAGTGTGGTTAGGAGGTGGTGGAGCTGCAGAGAATCCGGGTGAGCTAGCGAGCTCGTGCGGTGGGGTAGTGGGGGAGTGGACAACGAGGCAACATGGTAGCAGCCCCTGCCCCTGCCCTGAGTGGCCCCAGCTCCAACCATCACACACTCATACCTGTACTGTAGTACTGGCCCTCCACTCCCTCTCCAATATTCCCCTGGCTTCTAATGTAATCTTCTTCTTTTTTTTTGCCCTTTCTATTCTAGTAGTAACTATGTTAGTGTGAAGAATAATAGCCTAAAATTGCCACAACTATGCTTATATGGCACACCAAGATAGCTAGGGCCCATTTGAAACAGGAGAATTTTTTTTTATTGATTTTTGCACGAATTGAACTGTTTTCTATGAGATTCCTATGATATTCCAGTGAAATTTCTGTATTCTAAACGAGGCCTAGTTTCTCTTGTGCCTACTAGTTGTTCATCAAAATCTTGGTGGGAACTTTGCAAGTACTGATTTTTTTTTCTTACAAGGATCAGCTGGAATTACCTAGAATTTGCTATTGCTCTGAGTAAGATCTTAAAGGTAATGTATTTCTACAAATTGCCGAATATGATCTGTCTCCACTGCTTCATTGATTAGTTAGCTTAATAGAATTGGTCTTTGATAAAAAAAAAAGATTAGGACTAATAATGGGTTTGATCAACATCAGTTCCACCTTCCCAACCACACCACGCCTCAATCGTACCCACCATATGCTATGCTATGCTCCAACTGCATTGAAAACGGAGTAATAAACATGTGAACACGCAACACTTTGGTGTGTGATCTTCAAAATTCTAAGTAGGCCTTCCTTTTCGTTAACCAACAAATCTCCATGAGATACTTCAATGCTACACATCATGGTTAACAAGTGACCATTGTTCAATGGAAATATTGGTTTTGGTATCAACCAATTTTGATCAACTCCATGTGTAGTTAACTACCCTCATAAAGGGATCATAACATTCATAACAAATTGTTAATACTTATGTTGTAAAGTGATTTTGATCTCTCTCTTTTTTCACCATTGGAGCATGCTGTAGTGGATTTTCCATCCTTACAACATTTTAAGAATTATTAGAGAAGAACGATGATCTACTCATGTATAGCTTTACAATTGTTCTTAAAAACATCATGGTGTAAATCAATCCACCAGGTCTAGAATTAGTTACCCAGTAGAGATCAAGTTTGATTAGTTTACAGTACAAAATGTGTAGAATAACTTAGGAACTGGTGAGATTTTGTAACAGAAGCTTCGTGCTAAGAGATGTCCCAATTGAAGAAAGCTAAACAGTGTGTGACATGACTAATTATTTTTCTGAAAGAGAGATGACTAATTGATTGGTACCCACTACTTTGAACAGTTGCACACTCCCATTAATAGCTCGCAGAGATACATATACCTCAAGCTCATCACTAATATACAAAAAAATCACAATGAAATCTCCCAATTTAACGTGGAGAGGCTTAATTAAGCCTCAAAGTAAAGCCTAACTCATCATTGATCAAGTGCACCTCTGGGGAGTGGGGAGTAAATGCAGGTGTTTGCGAGAGAATGGCACATGGAGCTTGGCTGTGCCCAAGTTTTCTTTATGCACATGCACTTCATCAGTCATCACTGCCCTAATCTCAGAAATATACACATGCAAGCTATACACAATTAACCTATACTACTGTCATTATACTCTGCAAAAGTTGATTACTTACTTAATTAGGACTAGTCTTCCATCTCTAGCTTGTCAACAACCATTACATTTGGAAAAATTGGCCATACGCCAATACTCATAAGATACTACTCTCCTGACCTAACATATACTTGTATACAATCCTCAATTTGATCTTCTCTCTCCCTCTTATTTTGCTTTTTCTTTTGCTACATACAAAAGCAATTCATGTTGCTTTCTTGCATAGCCTGACCAAAGAGTTCCGTGCAACTTTCAGTGAGATATGTACTTGTCTACTAATGACATAGAACTGGAACTTTCATTTGATTATTTCACAAGAGAAGTCTTATCTCTGGTATGTGTGATGTGATTCCAAAAAAGAAAAGAAAAGCGTGTGATGGTGTGTTGTACTAAGAGTGGTGGGTGTTTGCTCAAGTTGAGTAGTAGAGTCACCAACTAATTAAGAAAGGAGAGCAAGGCGGAGTTTTTGGCTTGTTTGATCTTTTTTGGAACATGATAGCAAATCTAAATACTTTAAATAAAATGACAAAAATAGCATCTTTACCACGCCAAAATGCCGTAGTAGGCCACCCACTACTCCCCGTGCGCGGCAGCGGGAAAACAGCCATTTGTGGCGGAACGGTACACTGTTTCTACAGTTCAAGGCACTGTTTCAACACAGTGACCGTGCTACCGCCATAGAGCGAAAAGGCACTGTTCATGCATGGTTTTTTGGACTGCTGCATACGGATGGCGCAATAGGTGACCTGTCACGTCGTTTTTAAGCGATGGGATGCTATTTTTGTTATTTTATTTGTAAAAAGGCTATTTTTTTTCTATTTCATCATGAACAGTACTATGTCTATAAGCAGGTGAGAGGCGCTGTAGCACTGTAGTAGAGGAGTGCTTCACACTCCCAGCAAAGTGGACTTCACTTCCAGTGGCATTAAAGCAGCTGCAGGCACAGCCACACTCCCCGGTAGTTAGAGGTCGTTGGAACCTACTTTCTTGTGGACCCCACAACTAACTGCCCCCTCCAAGCATCATGCCACACTGAAAATGCTATGTACACACAGTCTTTTGAACCAGCCCCACACAAGCACGGTTTGTGAGAGTTTAGAAGGTAAGTACATCAGTACATGCACTTTGTTTTATTGCATTAAATATTGTACATGTTTCTGTTAGACCAAAAGGTCAGTATAACTAGATTTAAGCTTATGTTGGTACTATGTGATCAGCCTTGAGACATTAAATTAGTAGCAAAGTCAAGCATGTGCATCATCCTCTATGTAATGTAATTAATAACCATTGTAGATCGTATGATGTGCTTTTTTTCTTCTATTTTCACCGTTTTGTGGATCACATAAGATTAACAAGGATGGTTTACATATTCTCCACTGAATTCTTTAAGTTTGCATGTTTGCCACTCCAAAAAAGTAAAATATGCCTCCTAAAATGCCATTGCCAGAGTAGAAAAATACACTTTATGCTATTCTAACAATGGCTGAGGTGTTTGACTATATGCAAATGAATTTTCTACCATCTCAAATATTTGAAAATAATTGTGGAAAAGGCAGTACGTAAGACTTTATCCCATCGAGGCATTCTATAAACAATTTGTGTACGGACTCAACAGCTGAAGTAGCGGTCTCGCGGAGAGGTGGCGATGGCCGGGGCTATATTACCAGTGTTGAGGAAGCAGATAGACTAGGTATACTTGATCATTTTTATGGAATTGTAGTGTGTAAACAAATTTATTTATTTTTGTTCATGTACAAATAACTAGGAGGTGTGCACCTAGTTATTTCCAGCCCTATCATTCCCCTACTGTTGTTCCTTTCATTGAGTCCGTTTACATGGATCCTTTTGTTGATTGGATATGGATGGTTCGTCGGCAAGTGGGCAAAACAAAACCTATGATCAGCTCACAACTTCACAAGGCATTTCACAATCTTTTCACAGGGGGTGCACTGGAGTGTTATTAGAAACATGCCTAGTGCCGTGCAATGGCAGCCAAGTGATTGCATAGCTGACGAAAGCTCTGTGGAGTGGTGGCTTCACCATTTGGATCTCTCCCTTGATTTGGTCCTTCTTTCTGAACCTTTACATGTCCCACTAGGGACACAAACTTAAGAATAAGTAGTTGATTGTAGTGTTGAAGAGGCTACACCATGCATGATTTCTCAGTTAATCAAACTATATATATCCATGTATATATGACTTAGGAGAGTGCATGTCCGCATGAGTTTCCTAGCCTGTTAAGTCGCCACTTGAGTGATATAATATATTTTTTCAACTCTGTTTATAGGCATTCTGATATATCAAATATAAAGACAATTTTCATCCAAATAAACAAGTCTTCAGTTTTATTTTACTTTTTAGAAAAGAGCTTAAAATAAAATGAATCCCTTTATAAATCACATAAATACTAACATTTGGTTCAATTTTGCTTCTGTACATAGTGCTATTTGTTTCCCCATTTTCTAGAATGGTTCCATTTCTATTTATGAGATCATATCCTTTTATGCTTTTGTTTTTGGGAAAATCCATAAACACTTGTATAAGTCACCTGACTTTTCAATTTGGCCCCTCCCCCCATATCTCATTTTCGTTTACTTTGCCCCCCATAAGTTAAGTTGGCTTGCAAATGCTACCTAGGTCGTATATTTGCACTATTTTCTCATGGTTTAATTATCTTTGGCACTTGTTTCAATGATTTTAGTAATTATGCAAGTGATATCAGTATCAATGATTTGAGTGATTTTGGTATTTGTAATACACGATTTTAGCACTGAAACATTAGTAATGAAATGATGCATTATAAGTACCAAAATCACCCAAATAATTGAAATAAATATTAGCATCATCGAAACAAGTATTTACACCACTAAAACAAGTCCCAAAGGTAACGAAAACCATGAAAATAGTGCTAACATGCGGCCTAGGAGGTTATTTGCATGCCAACTTAGTTTATGAGGGGCAAAGTAAACGATAATTAGATATGTGGGCAAATTGAAAAAGTGTGTGACTTATTGGGGGTGTTTATGGATTTTTTTCCTTAGTTTTTTATATTCTCTCGTGCTGTACAAAATAGTGTAGAAAAATTCTCTGTAGTTTGACCTGGTGGATTTTATATCAGGTTTGGGAGCCTTGTCTCGTATATACATTGGGTGTTCAGTGTTCTATTTCTATCACGATGGTTGATGCCGTCTGTTCCCAATATCCTTACTTTTTTGGGAAGGATATACTCACATTTGTAGTGCACATGTTTCACTTGTCTTGCGTTTTTTTAGTAAATTACAGTTTGCACCATGTATTATGTATGGTGTTTCATTTTGGGGCAGGTTTATCACATACTTTCACTGTGCACCATCCTAGTCATCCTAATGTTGCACTTTGCCCCAGCCACACACACACACACATATGCCACATCACCATGGCCAAGTGAGCAAGCCCCATGCTGACATGGCATCTCCTTTCCACCTGCACTGCTCGGTTTAGTCTCTATGACAATCTCCCCCTCCATACTTGGGCCATTAACAAACAAATCCTGAAACAAATCTTCAATATCTGTATCACCCTCATCATGGTATCTTGGGTCTGCTCTTCATCTCATTCAACTGCTCAAGTTGGTACTCTTCTTCCTCTTAACCATCTCCCTATTCACCATTGCACATCTTCATGTTCATCATCACCTACCACCTTAAGATCATCGACCCTACCGGACAGGTGCAAATCGGCCTTCATCGAAGTCTTGTTCTCATTGATCGTATCCATCACATGTGTCTCGTCCTCTTACTCAGTGACCCTACGCAGTATGAACCACTGGCAGCAAAGAATACGTCGTTGCATGGTCTGTACCCCTCTTCCTCCATGATTTGCACCAAATTGAGGTAGCTGATCTTATGTTCCTCCGTCTTGCCGTGGTGGCGGCGCAGTGCTTTACCTCCGGCTCTGGATCTAGCGACAGCGGCACGGCCCAGGACGCACGGATCCGGTGGCGACGTGCCATGGGACGGCCGAATCTGGCGGCGGCGCGGAGCGGAGCTCGGGCCGGAGCCGGAGCTGAGGAAGAGAGAGAAAGATGGAGGCTCGACGCGGAGCTCAAGCACGGATCCGGCATCCGGTGGTGTCGGTCGACTCTGTGGCAACGACGATGGTCAGGTCAAGGCGGGAGAAGAGGTGTGTTGGTGGCGGACTGTGTCGAGCGGCTCCATTGCGGCGCGATAGTGTCGTTGTCCTCGGGTGTGGTTGCCGAAACTAGCCGAAAGTCATCGAAACTTATTAAAATTTTCGATTGAAACTCGTTAAAACTTTGGTTGGAACTTATTGAAACTCATGGGCCGAAACTTGTTAAAATTTAAGTTTAAAAATCTGAAACTCGATGAAACTTTTCAAACAATTTCACGAAATTTGCTGAAACTGCATGAACCTTATTGCTATACCGATGTCTAATTGCTTCCTTATTTTAATTATATTCTCTTTTGAATGTTGAGTGTACGATATAGGCGTATTGTCATCTGTCATGTTGAAGAGCTTTCAGGCCAACAGCCCAGTAGGCCATTTATGCTCGAATGGAATGGAACGGGTGCTATGCTGATCTGGGCCGACAGTGTTTCTGGCTGTGTAAATGTTTGAGTGACCTGCTGATTTGCAAGTTCACAGTTTTATGGAAATTGATAGGTATTCTTCGTTCTAGGTTGTCCTGATATGCGATACGAGTACGAGTACCAGTACGGCGACGCTATGATAAGATATTCAGAAAAATAAGGACATGTCAATACAGTGACCGTATATGTTCATAATAAGAAAATACATGTGAAACACAGTTCATAGATAATAATTAATATTTTAAAAGTTGAGCACAGTTGGTGCAAGCATAAAACCAAATGTAAATGTTACGTACTAATGTTTAAACTATCAAGAAGTGCGAAGCTAGGAATGTTTAACTATCATTTCCCTCTCCATGCGACGACCATATCTGGAATGTATCAGGTATTTATATTCCTAGGCCTTGTTTGGGTGCTAGGGAAAATATGCCCAGGGAGAAAAATCCCCGGTGGGATTTTCTTGGCCAAATATGAACCCAATAGAATATTTCCCCTGGGAGGACTAATCCCCGTCAACATTTGGAAGTAGGAAAAAAACTCAGAAACAAAAAAATGAAAAAGAAAGTGGCATGGGTATGGGCGGCGTTGCTCGATCAGATCGGCAGCCAAGGCAGCAGTACATGCGCAGCTAGGAATAGGGTGGCAGCTCGCGGCGATGAAATTCCACGCGTCAATATGCGTTTTTTTTCATCCCGGGGATTCAACTGGGACGGGCCAGTATTTCCCCTCCGAGGCGTCATCCAAATGCAGACCAGGATATTGCGCCACGGGTCGAATTTTCCTGGGATTGGATTGGGATCCTGGCCGGAATTGAGCCTCCCAAACAAACCCTTAGGTCACATTTGGATGGGTTGGGGCCATCTGTGTTGAGTCTAGTCCAATTTCCACGAGGATAACGAGGTCCCAAAAAGAAACTAGTCATATACAGCTCTAATACGTATCGTGGTGTGCACCACTACTACATGCTTACAGAAGCTTGCTTCACACACGAGTGAGCCACGAAATTAGCTTTCCTACGAAATGCATTTGTCCCATTAAGGCATTTGTTTGGAACATAATATTCCTAATCAAATTCCGGCGAATTTGTATTGTTTCATGTGAAATTCACAAGTAACTGGGGCCTAGAATTCGCTTAGGAAGTCGTGCTTTCTTCCCCCACTGTGTTGAAAATCGAGAGATTATTCCACTGGGTATCTGGGCTGAGCCTAATCGAGTTTACTGGGCCTTTGCTTGGGCTTTCACTTGCAAGAAACACGCAGTGACACGAGTGACCCAGCAACCCTACACTGCTTGTACGCGCCGCCGCCGCCGACTGGTCCGTCGTCCCGCCCGACCTTCTGGCCGACATCCGCGGCCGCCTCGGTCTCCTCCGCGTCGAGACCGTGCGCGCTGCGGATCCTACGATGTGCGGGCACCTCGTCCTCGGCTCCTCGGGCGAGTGGCTCGTCACGGCCAACGAGCTGGCGCGGATGCAACTCCTCAACCCGGTCACCGGTGAGCAGGCCGCGCTCCCGGCCATATCCAACATCCCCTGCTTCCACGAGCTCTACGCGGGCCGCCCCTTCGAGTGGATACGGTCTTAGTTAATTAAGTTAAATGAAAACTAGTCTTGATCGTAATAGTATAAGTATGTGTGATTGTCTGAAGATGCTCCATTTATCAAGACGTTAGGAACAAACCCTTTCGATACAATGGTGAATATCTCACTAAGATAAAAGTGTACCTAGATGAAGTAAAGGTGTTCATTCGTCGGCCCAGGCTAGTATAAGGTTAGAGCTAAGTGATATAAAAGCTTTGATGCGTACTCTGGACTGTTTGCCGAAAGATAGTGAGCGGTGGTATTGACGAACACCAAACAAACTAGAGAATTTGTATGTTATGGTAAATTTCTACACCTCTGCAGAGTGTAAATATATTTAAATAGCCGTGCTTACGGTTATGAGCGTTCTTGGTACAGTCTATCGGGCATAGTATTGGTCTTTACTCAAAATGGTTTTTGTCGGGGACGAGGGAATGATTTTATTGTTGATATTTGACTTGAGTGTCATGTTTATGGCCGGAAATAAGATGTTGATCGCAGCCGAGGAGGGTTGTGATCTGTTGTTTATTCAAGTACTTACTTATTGTTCAATATCTATTTAAACGCTCTTTAAATTTCTGTTGCAATATACTATGTATTGATACTGCAAATAAAACTTACTTAATGCTGAAAATAACTTGTAGCATATAGTCTCATCCCTTGTTAGCCATGCATATATATAAACTTTGCGATACACTACAAGTCTTGCTGAGTACACAATATAGTCAATCTTGCTTAAATTGTTATTCAGACTTAGAGGGTGAACCTACGTTGGACGACACGTTCTTTGCACTTGGTACCGAAGGGTTCAGTGACGGGTCTTTCTAAGACTTATTTCTTGTCGGTTGCTTGATGGTTTGGATGGGTATACTGCTGGACTTTTGGACCTTATACATATTATGCTTCTGTTGTTTCAGTTGCTACTTCTAATAATTGAGTTTTTATTTGGCCGGTCGGCCATTTTGATGTAAACTATATAATCGTCTAAGTTATATATCATAGTTGTTTTATTTTGTATATATATATATATGTGTGCGTGATTAACAATGTTGTTGATGTGTTTACTGGTCACTGATCATAGGATTAGTACGGTAAACATACGAAGGCTTTATGTATTCAAAGTCCGGAGTGCGACAGACGCCGAGTGCATGGCAAGGTTGTTTCGAGGCTTGGGCATATGGCTTTCGGTTTTATATGGTTGGTGTGTACACCGATAGATCGGGTAAACGGAGGAATATACGAATACCTCTATGGATTTGTACTTATAAAAACACTACATATGGATTCGATTATGGATGTTATCGTACGGTACTAATCTGTGTATGAATATGGTTATATTACCTCTATTAAAATGCTATTTTTGGGTTGTCAGTAGGAAAATCTACCATTTTTGGGTTGTTCGTAGGAAAATCCATCTTGTATGAGAGGTGTCCCGTTTGGAACTTGTGAATTTTACACTAACCGTGTGGGGATCGTAAAATGCCTGCAAAATTTCTATGGAACTCAAGTGTTCTGAGCAAGCCTTTACATGCTTACTAAGGTTGATACCGTGATCTTTCACAACGATAAATGTGATAGATTAATAAAAGCCAAGAAACAATATTGAAAATTTTGAAATCCATTTCACTACTTCTATCAAGGGTAAAATTCTACGGGACTTATTTTCTTTTCCTCCCCCAGCCGCCATCTGTATTTTTTTTTGAACTCGCTAGTCGCCATCTGCTTGATTCGTGGCCAGTTTGGAGCGTATAAATTTTATGAAATTTTTTTACATCAGATATTATATTTCTGATAGGAACCTCACGAAATTTCAGTGTTCAAGTGAAGCCCAAACTTCGGAGGCTTTGGCTTACCTCTAATAGAAATAAGTTTCCAGAAAAAAATGTTTTAGGAGGATTTTTTTTCAGGAAAACAGATTTTAAGTTGTTATTCCTTGTTTTAGTATCTGGCTGACACGTTGTCTTTTTGGTCTCAAGTCCCGACGCCCACGCGAAGCACATAGAGAGAAGGTGGAGGGAGAGGCGAGTTGAGTTGAGTGGTTCAACTCCAACAAATTGGCAATATAATTTAATTTAATATAATTTTATTTATAGTTTAGAAGTATTTTTAAAATTGAGCTAACAAACCGAGCTGGATCGAGATAGAGCGAAATCAAATTTTATTAGAAATTGATTTATTTCAATGTTTAACCAATTAATGATTGTAATTGGATCAATTTTGATCTGAACCAACGAGCCCACTAACTCCTGTAACCCTAGCCATCTGAAGTTACCGGTCACGCTCCACAAGTCTGTCATGGCCCCTCTCCCCTCTTCTTTAGCACTCTTGTCTGTGTTAAGTGGCTGTGTTCCTTGTTTCTGTTGATCTAGCTTTTGTTCTTCTCTGATAAGTCGTCTACATGATTGGTCCACTAACTTGGATGATGACGATAATGCCTATTAAAAAAAATGAGAATACCTAGGAGGAACTAGGTGTTTTTACATTTAAAAATAACAGACACAAGTTCAAGTCAAAGAGAACTTGAACCTGGGTGGTAAAAGTGTACAACCACATCTCTCACCAACTGAGCCTATATCGTAGATCAACCCCAGGCTAAGTTAGGTATAAATGAATCCTACGTGACTACCGAATGACATGAATCAAACAAATATTGTTTGATGTCTGTATGACTCTATCTCCATATATATATAACATGCTACAATGAAATTAGCGTGCTCAAACCTTTTTCCTATTGTAAAGTTATATTACTATCACTTTTTGTTGGCCTCTGATACACATTTTCTAATAGATCTTCTAGCCTTTTGCGAATAGAAGGAAACCCAAAAGACTTGGCTTGACGTTGGTACTACGTACTTTAGCGCAAAACTCCGCGACTCCAGCAAACCCAAGCTCCAATCCAACCACGCAAGACACCATCACCCACTTTCTTTTGTACCCTTAGAAAAAGGCTCAATTTCTTTTCCAGCTCTGTCTGCACTAAAAAAAGTAGAAGCAACATTTGGGTTATCTAATTAAATCAAGTTATATCAGCTAGAGTGCACAACTGCACATCAAATAGGCTTGCATGTTCATAGGAAACTGATACCGTGGCCTCTCGTAGCAGCAAATGCGAGGATGAAGAAAAAAACAAGAAATTAAAGTGAAAACCCTAAACTAAAATAAAAACAAGGCAATGGGAGGCCAAACGCATAGGGAAATATCAAACTTATCAATACTGTTTTGGTACTGATCGGTATAACGGGTATATACCATTCGACTATCTAAAATAATACATAATAGCTATACGTTTTATATCGGCCTCAATACCGACATTATTGACAAGTATGGAAAAAAGATAAAAGATCCCTTTTCCCTCGCATTGAAAAGAGAAAAGAGAAAATAAAAGTGGAGGAGAACAGAGACGGTGTGAAATTGAAGAGGGGAGACGCTACGCTAAGCCCGGACAAACGGACTCTCTTCTCCTTGTTCGTCTTAAATAGCCCATTCTGAATCATCAGACTTCATCACACTTCTGAGTTCCGAGGCCTCCTCCAAATCCGAATCCCTAATAATATTACAAATGCAGATGCTGCTCCATGTCAGCTGCCCCTTCGCCGTAGCGAATCCCCCGCGCTTCGCCGTAGCAAATCCCCCGCGCTTCGCCGCCGCCTCCTCGTCGTCTGCTTCCCCGAGGAGATTGGGGAGGGCCCTAGCAGTGCCATTGCCGGCGCATTCCGCCCGTGCAGCTGCGCCCGGGAGCCGGATGACGCCAGCCGCCGCCTTGCCGCGCACGCCGATGGCGGTGGGGGAGGGAAGGGCCGCCGGCGTCGACCACGCCGACGCTGAAACCGTCCCCGTCGCCTCTGAGGTGCGGCCACTGTCCTCCTCCTCTCTCGTCCGTTGATGTTGCAGTCGTCGCTTGGCCCCCTCGGTTGCTGGAAAATTACACGAATGCCCCTACCGGCCTCCCGGGTATGATGTGGGGCCCACATAGCAGTCACACAGCGCGCGCAGCGAAATGATCTCCGCTCACTGCATAATTTATTTGTCATATTGCCCCTGGCTTCTTGGGGTATTGCAGCAATCAGCACGACAGTGAAATGGACACCCTTCACTCAACAATTTTTGTGATTTTTTTCAATCTTTCGTTTGTTTTCCACTGTGCTTGTTGCTCAATTTGTGAAAAATTTCAAAATGTTTTAAATTATTTCCCCACTATGTTTGTATTTTGCCAAGGTTACGCTAAGAAGGATGTTACATCTGCAGGGGTTCTTGCCGGACGCGAGGGCTTACTGGGTGACGAGGTCTCTGATTGCCTGGGAGGTTAGCGATCGAGAAACCTCCCTCTGCTTGTATGCAAGCAGAGATGCGACGATGCGCATGTCCAATGGGGTCATTGAAGGTAGGCGGCTAGGCGCAATTAATGGATGTCTTTTGAACTATTGTCATCAATTGATTATAATAGTAGCAACCTAATGCGTGTAAAAAACTCTTGTTGATTTGGTAGGTTATGATTCCAAAGTTGAGCTCCAACCAGAACATGCCGGGCTTCCAGCCGGTGTAAGACTTATCATTGATTCCTTGTGATTATATATTGTGCTCAAATGTGTGTTATGCGGTGCCTGCTCATCTTTTCAATTTATATTTTAATGTTGGAGTACCATTTGGCATGTTTCAGGTGACCCAGAAGTTCCCTTTCATCAGCAGTTATAGAGCCTTCAGAGTTCCCAGCTCTGTTGATGTCGCGGGCCTTGTGAAATGCCAACTGGCTGTCGCTTCTTTTGATGGTAATCTCTACTCTTTTCTTCCTTTTATTAAATACCTTTTGAGTCAATGCTCATCTACTGTTGATGTGCAGCTGATGGGAAACACCAAGATGTTACCGGATTGCAACTGCCTGGTGTATTGGATGATATGTTTGCGTACACAGGACCACTTGGTGCAGTTTTCGGCGAGGAAGCTGTGAGCTTGTACCTTTGGGCTCCTACAGCACAGGTATGGGTTCTAGAAAGCCTCTTAGGCTCTTAAGTACCATCTCTAGTCCCGTATTTTTTTCTGCTTATTTGTAAAATGTCCTCAGTATTGCTGCAGGATGTGAGTGTATGCTTCTATGATGGTCCAGTAGGGCCTTTACTGGAGACTGTGCAACTCAAGGAGTTAAATGGTGTTTGGAGTGCCACTGGACCAAAAGATTGGGAGAACCGGTACTATGTGTATGAAGTCAAGGTATATCATCCAAGTACATCACAAGTTGAGAAATGTTTAGCTGATGATCCTTATGCTAGAGGGTATGTGCGCTTTAATTAGTTCATAATATTGATCCATTCACATAGTGGAAGAAATTAATGTTTTGTTAATTTGATCAGGGTTTCTGCAAATGGCTCGCGGACTTGGTTGGTTGACATTGATAGTGAAACATTGAAGCCAACTTCCTGGGATGAATTGGCAGATGAGAAGCCAAATCTTGATTCCTTCTCTGACATAAGCATTTATGAATTGCATATTCGTGATTTCAGGTGAACTGTGCTGCTGGATTTAATTTATGTGACTGTAAATTTAGTAGGATTTTATGCTTGTTCATTTGTAGAGCTTTACCACTCTGTTTCCTGTCAATTTTTAATTACAGTGCCCACGATAGCACAATGGACTGTAATTCTCAAGGAGGATTCCGTGCATTTACATGTCAGGTCGTTCTGAGTTGATTTACTAGCAGATTGATATAATTCATCACTTTATTTCATCAGTATACATTCTGATTGCATTCTGCAACTTGTGATACAGGATTCGGCAGGAATACATCACCTAAGGAAATTGTCTGATGCTGGTTTGACTCATGTGCATTTGTTGCCAAGTTTTCATTTTGGTGGTGTTGATGACAATAAAAACAATTGGAAGCATGTTGGTAAAGACTCATTCTTTCTGTATGTTTTACCAGACTAACCAGTAACAATATTAACTATGTAGTGTAAGATGGTTAAGTTACTGTTGCAACTTGCGTGTTTTTCGCTAAAAAAACTTGCATGTCTTTTGTTGTTTACTTTGAACTCTTATGAAAATACAAAATATCAGAATCCAAGCTGTTGAATCGGATGTAAGATATTTGACAAAAACTAGACGTCAGAAATCACACATCTTTTTTAATAATAGATATTACACATCTTTTGAGTTCATTATAGTTTCAGATATCTATCATTTTCTTGTTTGTGAGATAACTTTCAGTGATGACTATTTATAAGTAGTTAAGTACTTCATGGATTGAACCAAACTCCTTCGCTTTTCGCCTAATGACTTTTAGTTGACTTAATCGGTTATTCCTGTTTGAATCACTGGGGAACTTCATTTACTCTGGCAGATGAGGCTGAGCTGGCAAAACTCCCTCCAGGTTCAGATATGCAACAAGCTGCAGTTGTAGCTATTCAGGAAGAGGACCCTTATAATTGGGGGTATTCATTTCTTGCTCTCTTTTTGTCAGACATTCCACATGCTAATGTATTGTGGTGTTAAGAAAGTGAAGTTTATTATGTTCTTGCCAGTAAGGCAGTGAATTATTCTCACACATGGTCATATGCAACTAAAGGTATAACCCTGTGCTCTGGGGGGTTCCTAAAGGAAGCTATGCAAGTAACCCAGATGATCCAAGTCGTATTTTTGAATACCGTCAGATGGTTCAGGTGTGTTTTGTTTTAATATGCCGCAACTTGGAGCTCCCAGCCTGTAGCTGTAATGCATGGAATAACATGCTAACTGTTGCTAGCTCTATGCAGGATAGGGATAGCAGTTGTTTTTCTAATAAAATTTTGGACTGCAGGCTCTGAATCGCTTAGGTCTTCGTGTTGTCATGGATGTTGTATACAATCATCTAGATTCAAGTGGCCCCTTTGGCATCACCTCCGTGCTTGACAAGGTTATCACTCTTTAATAATTTTATTTATATTCATAATCATTCTATCTAACACAACATTCATTGATCTGTCATGTGGGGACATTACTATACCCGGTGCCCCAAGCAATTAGCAGGTTAAGCATTAGGAGTTAAGACTCGGATAGATTAGGAGTTAGAATCGGTTTCAACTAGTGATCAGAATTGGATACAGCTAGCTTAGGAGTCAGAGTCGGATTCTTGTAACAGGGACTATTCCCTAGTCGGTTTGGGGGACTTCTATTCGAGGTCTAGTGTATCAATGAGAGCATCCAGATTCCAGAGTTAATCAATCTCTTTTCCTTTATCTCCGATTGCTTCTTCTACCCCTTGTGCCTCCTCTGCGCTTTCTCTTCTTCCCTACCGAGCCCTACCAAATCAACATGGCTCCTGGTCGAGGTCCAGGGCCGAAACCAACCGTTTCCCACTCCTACTTGTTACGCTCCGGCACGGGACGTGACAATCTTTCTTTAAATATATTTTACAGCATGCCTCGTTTGATGAGTCAAAGATTTAAAAATAGTTCCATTAAAACTGGTCCACCCAAGAGCATTTCTAACATACTTAACTAATATCAGTGTCCAATTGTGATAGGCAACCTGAGATTATTTCTTGCAACTATTTATTCATGGGCTTGTTTTTTCCGAATGTAGATTAGAGCCAAAATATTACATAAAAGAAAGGAGTTACGTCCTTGATTTTTATAATTTAATTGGATTGCATGAGACATGGACATGCATAAATATAATTGTAGTTGTTCCACACACTACAAGAATGTGCCTCACATTTTAGTCAAGTTTTAGAGGATTTAGCCAACCTTTCCCTTTATTTTATTTTGAGGCACGCTACAATCAGCTTGTTACTGTTTAATACTGTAGTTGAAAACATTAGTAGCTTCCAGGATTCAGAAAACCGTCCCAGTTCCCTCCGGTTTCCAGTCAAACCTGCCAGAACTAGTTTGTCAAATCCAGGCAATTTTTTCACCGATTTATGCCGAGTTTAACCAATTTATGGTAGATTCTGGCCGATTTAAACTGATTCTAGCTGATTGATAGCATTTTGCCTAAATTCTGGAGACCGGCCGATTTTCAGCACACTGGCGTGGATTGGGAAATATCAAATATGTCCTTTCTGGTTTTATTAACCCTGGCCGCTTTACTTTTGTGTTGGCAAGTAGTTTCTTCTCATGTTTGTAGATGAACGCTCTAATAAGGATTATTTATATTATTAAACTGAACAATTGCTTTGATTCATGAAATAATGTGAGCTAAAGGAGATATGTTCACATTTTACTCTTTTAAATAATTTCATTGTATTTGTAATGAAGATGAAATGTGAACTTTGGAATTGTCATAGTTTCGGTTTGTCTGTCGGCCAGTCAGTTTGCCAATTATTTAATCCAAATTGATGATCACTAATTTCGATTTGAATCTTTGCCCCTATCTCCACTCTATTTGATGTTTTACTTGCCTACCCAAATGAATGGATAATTATTTTACTTGCACGCTTCATTGTGCATCAAGTGAAACAAATATGTGAATTATTGTTTTAAACTAAGAAATGACCGGTATTGAAATGCTTTCCCCTTAATTTCTGTGTTCATTACTTCATTAGTCCAGCAATATGTTTACAGCTATAAAAATATATATGTATGTTAATTAAACTCAAGCCGTTTATTTTACTACTGATCATGTTTATCAGTTTATGTAGATGTTTATCATATTTTCCTATTTTTCTGCTATCGTCTAATCATCACCTAGGCGCCTAGGCGTCCTGGCGCCTCGCCTTGCCTTGTCGCCATGACAACATAGCGTACATCCTTGACAGAATATATTTTTTGCCCCAAGCTTTTGACCTTCCTAATGTGTTTTCTTCTATCTTGTTATTTATATGAGATAGTACAGATTGTTCCTGGATACTACCTTAGAAGGGACACTAATGGTCAGATTGAGAACAGTGCGGCTATGAACAATACAGCAAGTGAGCATTTCATGGTTGATAGGTTAATCGTGGACGACCTTCTGAATTGGGCAGTAAATTACAAAGTGAGTTGTTATGGTAACAACATTATAATTGTGAACATTGTATCATTATGATATCATTCTTTGAAGACTCAGTGGTTCTGACTGATATGATCATACTTAGTGCCATATCAGCCACTTTGTACACAGGAAGATGCATACATTCATGACATGTCTTGCTTCTTCCTTTTTCTTTTGGGCTGAAGGATTTCATGTTGTTAGCTACATGTCTTCTAAATGTTGCAACTTATTATTCAGTTATTCTGCATCTTTATGATCATATAATTTTTGCCTTAGGTTGACGGGTTCAGATTTGACCTTATGGGACATATCATGAAAAATACCATGGTAAGTAAGCTCACCTCCGAGCTGAATTAAATAACATGTTGACTAGCTGGTTAAACTCAAATTATTTCCTTTTGTTTGATCCCCATGATGTAGTACGAGTATCACAAGTGCATCAATCATTTGCTATATTTCAGATTTTTCAGAACTACATGCATACGCATGCAATTGCATGAGTGAATTTCACTGGTTAGAATTTCAGTTCATTTAACATTACTGTAATAGTTTGAGTCAAAGGTGTTCTTCTGTAGCACCAAAATTGCACAGATGGATTACTGGAATAATTTCCTTCTAACTTCTGATTGCGACATATTCACACCACTGGGAAGAATGATCTAATTGAACCTCATCAATATTGTTTTATATATAATTCTCTTTCGACAATTAAGTTCACCTCAACTTCTACCAACAAGGTATAGTTAAAATAAAAATAGACAGCAAAGCTCAATATGCAAGCTATGGATTTAATTGCTGACTTTCAAACTTTTTCATGGCTTAGGTGGTTGATATATTTAGTGATTTAGTCTTAGTGGCATTCAATTGTCTATATTTAGCATGCCAATCAATTTGGAGCATACATTCTTTTTAGTATCTATACCGTAGTCGAACACCTAGTCTGCGAAATTTTAGTATCAAATAGCTAACCTATGCAACAATGCAGGTTGCTTTAGGAAACTGGTTTTCATGTCTGTGTGTGTGTGACTTTGTCATCACTACCACCACCAAGGATCAAAATCCCGGCCGGTAACCGGTGGTTACCTACGTTTCACTGACACCGGAGGGTGGTTTGAGATGAATTATCGGCGGTTTTTTTCAATTTTCAAATGAATTTCAATTGAATTTAAACGAATTTGCCGAATTTGACCGGCGAAGTTCTGCACGTTCTGAGGGGGCGAGATTCTACCCTCCTGGTTAGCTGATCCTTGACCACCTCCACTCGAAAGAAAATAGCAAATAGAGCTGAAAAGGGGGGACTTTTGTGGTGTTTAGTAAACCGAACTTTACATACCTTGTAGAGTTCCTTGTGTCATACAAATCCATGACCTAATGTTACATGCATCTGGGAGGGTGACTGGAGGAAAATACCGTTTTTTTTCAATTTTTGAATGGATTTCAATTTGGTTTAGATGAATTTTACCAAATTTGACAGAATCGCCGCCGGATTCTACCCTCCGGTTATCTGACCCTTGGTCATGCGGCCATACGGTTTCACAAAATGATTGTAGGCTATTGACTTCCTCTTTTTTTTTTTAATTAAGTGCATCGCACTGTGTGCTTGAGAACCTTTTTGGATAACAAATACAGATGAGAGCAAAATCTGCTCTTCATGGCCTTACAAAGGATGAACATGGAGTGGATGGTTCGAAAATATACTTGTAAGAACTGAGATTGCTCAGTTTCAGTTCAAAGCAACCAGTTTTCATGGTATCAGCACACATTCTCTGTGCATTGGACTGATAAGGACATTGACATTGCCACAGGTATGGTGAAGGATGGGACTTTGGTGAAGTTGCAAAAAATAAACGTGGAATAAATGCATCCCAGCTTAATATGAGTGGCACAGGGATTGGTAGGTAAGTATGAATTTATACCAACTCACTATGTGCAGTGAGCACCTTTCAGCGATTACCTGCAGGCTGCTGCATTTCCTTGATATTTGCTTCTAAATTAACTAGTTAGTCTTGTTGGACATAAATTTTAGAACACATATCCAAGGTATAATTTGTTTTTACAATCAACAAGTAGAATTGACAAGGGATTTAATGTCTCAACAGCCATTCTTTTCAGAATTTCCTTACAACAAAAAACACCAGAGTGCAGTTTTATTCTAGTAAATAGCCAGTGTTGTAAATGTTCTTGTGGTGTTTGTTCCATATACTTTCCATTTATCTAAGTGAGGTAATAATATCCAATACCACCATATTTTGCAGTTTCAATGATAGAATCCGGGATGCTGTTAATGGGGCAATCCATTTGGTAATCCACTACTGCAAGGATTTTCTACTGGTCTGTTCTTAGAGGTAATTTTGATGCCCTTTATGCTTCTACACTTCCTGGAAATGACGGTTTGTATGTGACATTTTAGTAACAGGCTGCTTGCTTCTGTCTTTCCTAAGACAGTTGCAGTTACTCGTTTGTTTTTCTTAATACAGTATTAGGGCCTAAATTTTGTTCTGAGCTACAATAGCTGACCTGAAGAAAACTGAACAATCTCATAACCAGATCCACTTGATACAGCTTCTCATTGGTATTCCTTAAGCTAGTACGCAATCTAGATTTCAGAAGTTGTGCAACTCTCTGGTTGAGGCCGTTTTCTTAAACTCATAAAGAGTTTTTTTTTCTAATCAAGGATTTGACTGTAGCTACCTGAAGGTACCTATGAATTAGTGTTATCTGCCATTAGGCCTTTGTACCTCTAACCATGTGTCAACCATGAATTAGATAACCTTTTGCCAGTTCTAAGCTTTGTTGTAGTCCCTGCCAGTTCTATAGCTTTTGCATGCACCCCTCAGGTACAGAGTACTTTTAGAGGTTGATTGAACTAGTTAGCTACTATCTTGTATGTCTTAGTTGGAACTAAAAGTCTTCTAGCTTCAAGCTCTCAAGTGGATCAGTGATACATTTACTACATTGTCCTTTTGTGCAGCCAAATGGATATTATCAGGGTAACGAAGCAGATACGAGGCTCACACTTGCTACATATGCTGACCACATACAGGTTCGCTATCAATATTCATGTCCTTTTAAAAGTTTCTGTCTGCTGGTTGAATTTCAATTTGCTATCAATTTAATGGGAAATGTACTTTTTTTATACCTGAAACTGGAGGGGAGAAAATGTATTCTGTTGATTAATTTTGTCTTGTTGCAAGGAAGATATAAGTGAATAGCCTGTTACTGAAGGCCCATGAGAAAACTGGAGAATGAATACTTGAGTTCTTTATTTCCAACATCTATTACTGTTCCTCACTATCTATTGCATCGTGAACATTATTCAGGTGGACATAAAAAGTTTCATCAATCATAGAAAGCTGTTTTTAAATTTGTTTGGTTTATCTCTGGTAAGAGATCAAAGCTAAAAAATCTAAGCAATTTGGAGCTTAGCAACCACTTGGATACAATTCTAAAAAAAAAATCTCGGCCACAAGAGGAGTTCCTCGATGGGGTAGTCATGTTGAAGTGTTAACTCCTATGTTACCCCGATACGCGATACACAATTTCCTAAAAACAAGGATATGTTGATACGGCGAGTATATATGTATTTAAAATTAGAAAAATGTATAGAGGCTACGAGAGATTGAGACAATGAGATTACCTTGATGAAAACAATGTATTCTTTGCCAATAGCCATTTTTCGGGGGTCGAGCTCCTCAATTCCTCCTCAATCCATGCAAATAAATCATGTAGGCAATATTGTTACTAATCATTAAATTGCATATTTGCAGTTGCAGGCTATATGACTTACCCAACAAAATGTCAAAATGTGACTTGACCTCATATCCTTGAATGAATCCTTGATCACTACACAATAACCTTCAACACAGCAGCAGGCGAGAGGGAGGAGTGGTGGCGGACGAGAGTGATGAGGAACAGAGAAGGGGACGAAAGGGAGGAGTGGCGGCGGCCTAGAGGGAGGATGAACAAAGGAGGGGCAGCAACACTCCAGGCGGCAGCGGCAGAGAGGGGCGTCGAGCGAGAGGGCTTGGAGGAGGAGGGGCGGCAGCGGCAGAGAGGGAGGAGGGCGGCGACGGGAGAGAGGAGGAGAGGAGCATGGAGGGAGGGCGATGCCGAGAGGAGTAGGAACAAAGAATGGAACAAAGAGCTTGCAGGAGGAGTGGGGGTGCGCGAGAGAGGGAGCGAGAGGGCTCGGAGGAGGCAAAGTGGCGAGAGATAGGAGGATCAAGATGGCGGCAGAGAGGAGGCTACATGAGCGTGCAAGCAGAGCGAAGAAAGCGAGAGAGCTTGGCGGAGGAGGAGCGGCAACGCGACTGGAGGAGGGGCTAGGGTTAGACTGCATGAGACATTGTGAGTTGTGATGTTGGTCCGGGCCTTTTTGGACTGGGCTTTTCTTGGGCTTTCAAATGAATGGTGTTGGGCTTCACGTATCGGAAACGTATCGCGGCCTATTGACGACGTATCGGCAGTTTTTTTTTCAAAGCTAAATTCCACCGATACTCCGCAATACCGTACCACGTCGTATCGTGTACGGGAACAGCTGAACAATGGAGTATTAGGGTATCCCAGGTTAACTCTACGCATGGAAAAAGCAAAGCTGAATGGAATTAATTAGTTACTCTTTTAGACAAATGCGCAACTAGGTCATTTGTAGTTAGAATGAGGTAATTAACCATCTTCTGATGCCAAATTTCAAGGTTAAAACAGAAAGGAAAAGGTACTATTTGTTCCAATGCTAAAATGGATGAGTAGGTCTTGCTGTTAGTTGTAATGGACAGTCACCGTTTTTATGACTTTTACCTTAAAACTATTCATTTATCATGCCAATTCTTTGCCTTTTGCCTCCATTAATTCTATGCTACGTTTTTCATAAAACCAATAGTATCTTGAATTTTTATGTCTTCTAAATCTTCCATCCATTTCTGGAAGTCAGAGATTCAGAGTAAACAAGCTTTTTCTTAAGAAAGATTTGGATATATTGGATCATTGAAGATATTGTTGCATCAAAAGAGGCAGTTTCGAAAGTTATCAGTTGTCCAAGCAAGAACTATATTGGACAAATGAGCTTATCATCGCATCAATTTCTTTTCTTTTGCAGATCAGTCTGGCTGGTAATCTGAGGGATTATGTACTAATATCTCATACTGGAGAAGCTAAGAAGGGATCACAAATTCGGACTTTCGATGGATCACCAGTTGGCTATACTTCATCCCCAATAGAAACAGTATGGTTTTACTTTCCAAATTATTGGTACTTGTTACAGTATCAATGCTCACAGGAATAGCATAATATGTTTTTCGATGTGCATTTTTTTCTCACCTCGTTAAACTCTGCTACCAGTTATATACTAAAATATATCGCTGTACTGTACATTTCAGATCAACTATGTTTCTGCTCATGACAATGAGACGCTATTTGATATTATCAGTCTAAAGGTATGGTCAGTATTCTGTTACATAAATAACTAACTTGCATTATGCATTTTCATCAATTATTACAGTCTGGTAATCATTCTTTTATTTTTTTATCCTTTACAAATGATGAAGCTGACAAGACGGAATAGTATGAATGTTTATCATTTTTCTGCTAACAGTAATTTTTTTTGGGAATGTTCTGCTAACAGTAGTTGCTAAAATTAGTTACTTTCTTGGAAGTTATACTTTATATTCATAAACCAAACATTTCATTACTGTGATTGTATAATTTTCAGAAACAATTTTGCTTATTAGTTCAAGCAGTATCCCTTCCCCCTTTTCCTCTTTGAAACCTCTAACAATCTTGTATTATCTGAATTTTTTCTTTGGCATGTTTGTGCAGACCCCAATTGGCCTCTCAATTGACGAGAGATGCAGGATAAATCATTTGGCCTCAAGCATGATGGCATTATCCCAGGTCCTTGAGAAAAAAGAATTTATTGGTTATACTTATAATTTTATAATTTTTCTATAGTATATGGTACTGTCATATTATGGGAGCTAATAACCAGAAAGATCAGTTTCCACTAACTTAAGTCGCTAAATCAAAGTAAAATGAGTAATGTGGCCTGGCTGATCTAGCGGTGAAGTGATTAACCTAGTCGAATTTGCTCAATCTTGAACTTGTCCCATGGTTTGGAGTATGGACTCACTAAATGGTAATGATGGCTAACCTTATCTCATGTTGTTTTCCTAGGATAAGTAAACATGAGGATATTTTTTGCTAGGAGCTTAGGAAGTTTAGTATTAGTAATATTAGAACTTAAAATTGATAGTAATCTGAGTCTTATATTACAGTCCAACAGAAACACATGCCATTGCAATTTGGCGTAAATTTTATTTTTCAGCTTTCACCATCTTTCTTATTCTGCTGACCAAGTAAATTTTGCTTTTCCATGTGATAAAGACTATAGTTGTTGAGAGTATATGTCTTAGTTCTCTTTGTATAGGTATTTTCTGCTTATTTGCCTTTTGGCCTTTGGCCCGTACTTGTATATATGTTGGCTTTGGCCCCATGGAATAGATTTGAGTTCCATTCTAACATAGTATCCGAGCCATGGTTCACCTTCCCCAAAACCCAAAACCTAATTGCTCCTCACTTGATGACCGCCGCCACCCGGATCTGCCCTAGATTCACTGCAGCCGCCGAGCTCCTCCAGATCGAGCTACTCGTGCCTGCATCACCAACCCGTGCGCCGCTGACGCTGGAAGTGCTCCGATCTGTTCTGTTCGATCTGGCCACAGCGGAGCTACTTCGGCTTCCTCTAGCCTCGGCTCCCACGGCTTCACAGCTCCATCTTCGGTTTTCACTGCTTCATTGGCTTCAGCTTCCCGGCTTCGGCTTGTTCTTTAGCTCCAGCTTCTTCTCTTGTTCTACTTTGGCTTCTTCAGCTTCTTCGACTTCTCCCGTTGTTCGAGCTACTGCCGATGGCTGCCGCTAGCAATTTGGTGTCGAGCTTCACCATGCCTCAGCCGTCGCCGCTTGGCTTCTCCTTGCCTCGACCGCTGCCTCTAAGCATTGGTCCACCGCCGCCGGGCTTCACCTTGCCTCGGCCGCCGCTGTCAGCTTCTCCTTGCCACGGCTGTCACCACCAAGCTTTGGTTTGAAGCCCCACTTCGGGTCAGTTGTTGCTAAGGTACTGTGGCGGCTCCTATTGTTGCCAAGCACTGGCCATTGCATTGGTGGCCACTGTTGGTGCTTCCACAATTGGCCTCCTGTAACAGCCCAAAAATCCCTAAGATGGATTAGTTAAGTATCTAATGTGCATTTGTCAAATTTTGGACTTTTTAAAACTTTTTGTTGCAAAGCAAAAAGGTTTCAAGTGTGGGAAAATTTTAGTTGGCTTCTATCTTCTCTGATATGTTTGTTTGAAATTGTTATGGAAATTTTGGAGGTTATTTGGTTCTCTATTTAATTTGCATGTTCAATTTTGAAATTGAATTTAAAACACAAACCTAAGAGGTAAATGAAACAAATGGAATTGAAAATTGATAATTAAAAATTTAAACTCAAAGATAATTATTCTAAATATAAATTAAGGAATTAATTAAAGCATGTTTTGCAATTTTCTCACATCAAGTAATAATAATCAATATTAAATCAAATGGTTTGACATACTGCAATTAAAATTTTAATTATTTTGATTTTAGGTTTTCGCATGTATCACAAAATTATCGTCATGCATGCATCAAGATCGCCATTTTTTTCTTGCTCGATCGACCATGAAGCGAGATGCCCGTGTGTCCCTTCCTTTCCTGTCATCTCCCTTTTTCCTTCCCTACTAACTCCTTTCGCTTCTCTCCTTTAAATCTCATCCAAAAACTCCAAACCAAGCCATGCATGTCATACCACCGCTATTGTCATCGCACGACTAACCCATTTCTGCAATTCGTTTTCACATGCATGGCAGTTTAAGCGAATTTGCGAAAGGAGAAAAAGAAGTAGCAGATGAAATGACTGCATGTCTATTCTTTTCTCCAACTTCTCTCCTCGCAATCACAACCAAAAACCAAAAATCATGCAACGCATGTTATACCGTTGTGATCGTTGTCTCGATAGCGTTTCATTTTAGCATTTAGTTCACGCATGCAAGGTCGCTTGAGCGAGTTGGAGAAAAGAAGAAAGAAATGCACTGCTATTTATTTCACTGCCATTTCTTTTCTCCCTGTCTGGAGCTCGAGTCCACTTGGGGGAGGAAGAAAGCGGGGCTAGTACTGGAATGGCGAAGAATGGCAATAAGGGGCTTGGAGCAACTATGTATACACTTTGGCACAGCCCGACAAGGAGGAATGGTTGGTGCTGTTGATGCAGTGGGCAACATAGTGCAGATGTTGTGATGGTTTTAGTGGCGGGGAGTAATGGCCGGTTGATAGCTTCCGCCAGTGTACCCTCCTCGACGCACTTTGCGTCTTGAAGAGAGAGAGACGCAATTGTCCTCGGTCTATAGTCGAGGTCTGGTCAAGACTTGCTTGATCACCGCTAGTCGGATGAACAAAGAAAACGTGAGGAAGAATAGGCTAGCATCTCTCAGAGTTGGTTATATAACATTTGGGTTCCCATACTTCAGAGTTCCCTGATCTGGTGCTATTTACTCCGGTAAGAAAATATGATGCAGTCCAAATAAGACTTGAAAAGTCAATCAAGACGCGCAACAATAGTTTTCACATAAAAAGTTTTAAAAATCTCATATTTTTGCCTGTATGAATTTTCGGGCTGTTACACCCTCCTTGTTGGGTCCTGCTCCTGATCATCTCTTGGTTCCTCTTACTCCACGATACAACCTTCGTAAACGTGCTTCTTCGGCATGTCAGCCTCCCTCTCGCCTTGGTTTTCCTCTTCTTGATCCTGTTAGGCAACCAACTCCTGTTCGAGCTGATCCTCCTGCTCAGGCTCTTGTTGCAGTTAAGCCCGGCTTGTATCGTGAGGCTGCTTCTTGTCCGGAGTGGTAGCTCGCCATGGCAAAGGAGCTTGATGCTCTTCAACAGACTGATACTTGGGATGTTGTTCCCCTTTCTAAACATCCCCCTTTCTACTCGAGTTACTCCTATCACATGCAAGTGGGTCTATAAGATCAAGACCCGTTCTGATGGTACCATTGAGCGCTATAAGGCACGTCTTGTTGCGCGTAGCTTTTAGCAGGAGTATGACTATGACTATGATGAGACTTTTGCTCTTGTTGCTCGTATGAGCACTGTTTGCACTCTTGTTGTCGTTGCCTTTGTTCACCAATGGACTATCTCTCAACTTGATGTCAAGAATGTATTTTTAATGGTGAGTTGGGTCAAGTGGTCTACATGTAACCGCCTCCTAGGTATTCTGTTCTTGACGATTAGGTTTGTAGCCTCCGTCGTTCCACTATGGGCTCAAGCAAGCCCTGTGTGCTTGGTTTGAGAGTTTCACTTCTGTTATCATTGCTGTCGGCTTCTCCAGTAGTGACCATGATCCTACTCTCTTTGTTCACACTTCCTCCCGTGGTTGGATGCTGCTTCTTTATGTTGATGACATGCTCATCACTTGAGATGACCCTCTGTAATTAGCTTTGTGAAGAGGCGTCTCAGTGAGCAGTTTCAGATATCTGATCTTGGTCCCCTTAGCTACTTCCTTGGGATTGAGGTCACCTCTGTTAGAGATATATGTATAATGTGTTATTCCCCATTGTTAAGAGGGGTTATTTGCATATTCACCTCCTGTACTTTGTATATATATACTGGCCCTTTGGCCCTCTTGTAATACAAGTTGCTATTCATAACATGGTATCGAGCCAATTAGGTTTTCCTCTCTCGGACGCGCAACTTGTCCTCACTGCCCTAGCCCGCCACGGCTTCCTCCCTCTGCCTCAGCTCGCGTCTCCGGCTCATTCTTGCCGCCGCCTCCATGACGTCGATCCGCTTGTCGTCGCTTGACATGGCCGCCTACGATCGTCTGGAGTCTCTCTTGCCTCTCACCACCTCCTTGTTAAATAAGTCCTTGCCCCACGCCTCCGCCCACCGCTCATTGCCGCCGCCTCATGAGGTCGCCAAGACGCTGCCGCTTCCAGATCCGGCTGTCTCCAACGCCGCAAGCGGATCCGGATCCGCCTCCGCCGGATCCGGCTTCGCCGCTTCTCTCCGCCAGATTCGGTGAAACTGTTCACGCCTCGTCTCTCGCTGGTCTCCGCTTGCCTGATTCCGCCGCTCGCCATTCCATTACCGAAGCCTCGGATTCTGCCGCCGATTTCGCTGCCGGGATTTAACTTCGCCGCCGCCTCGCACCACTGCCGCCGGACGATCGCTGCCGCCGGGTTGCCGTCGCCAGATTTCGGCCGCTAACGCCGCTCGCTCATTGCCGCCGCCGAACCCTAGTTCCGTGCGCGATATGCGGCCAGGGTTGCGTCGGCTGTTAGCTGGTTTTAATCGGCTCGAAAAAAAAAGAAAAAAAATATCATTACGTCGTTCTAACCACCGCTGGCGGCCGTCGCTTATTAGATTTTCGTTGCCTTTCGTCGTATTTGTCGGTATGCCGCTACCAATAGCACTGCCGCCCACGCGCAAAGACACCGCTCTCTCCGTGATTGCCATAGGTGGTGGTGGCCGCCCTCCATCTGGCAGTGGCTGTCCTCACTGTTCCTACTGCGACAAAGTCGGCCACATTGAGTCCTAGTGCTATAAGAAGAAGCAGCATCTTTCACGCTGTTCTTCTACTAGCACTGGCACTGGTGCTTCTACATCAACGTCTGCATCGACTTCTTCAGCGGTTTCTCTCACTGAGTAGGAGATAGCCAGACTTCGACGTCTGCTTGCCGCTTGAGTTCCTCGACGAGTTCTCGGTTTACGCTCATCGACTCTTCGTGTAATCGCGAAACCACCCCCTACACAGTCAAGTACCTCACCGTGGATTCTTGATTCTGGAGCATCTTTTCACATGACTTCTGATTCTTCCACTCTGTCTTTCATTACACCTCTTGATTCTCCTGTTAGTGTTCTTACTGCTGATGGCACCTCTCTTTCTATCTCTGGTCGAGGACCTCTTAGCAACTCATCTTTTCATGTTCCTTCAGTTGCTCATGTTCCTCGCCTTACCATGCAGACTTCTTCTGCACAAGCGGACATCGACCTTGGTTGTCGGGTCATTCTCGACTCTGACTCTTGTTGTGTTCAGAACCGCCACATGGGAGCTCTAGTTAGTTCTGGCTCTCGGCGCCTTCACTCACAGCGTCTCTGGGAGCTTGACCGGCTTCATCTTCCTTCCGCCATCGCCGCCTCCAGTCTCTCTCGCTTCGCCAATTCGCTCATCGGGTTCTTTCCAGCGAAGGGCATCACCGTCTTGGTCATCTGTGTGGATCTCGTGATGTCGCCTTTAGTTAAATCGTGGCCTTCGGGTCTGCCTCAGAGACGTGTCTTTAGATTGTTAGGGCTGTAAGTTAGGTAAACAGATTCAGCTTCCTTATCCTCATAGTGAGTCAGTGTCTTAGCGTCCCTTTGATCTTGTTCATTCAGATGTTTGGGGTCCGACTCCCTTCGTTTCGAAAGGGGTTCATCGATATTATATCATATTTATAGATGATTTCTCTCGCCACACTTAGATATATTTCATGTCTTCTCGTAGTGAGGCCTTGTCTATCTATAAACAATTCGCCACTATGGTTCGTATACAGTTTTCCACTCCTATTTGTGTCTTTCATGCTGACTCTGCTGGCGAGTACCTCTTTCGTTATCTGCGCAGCTTCCTTGCTGAGCAGGGCACTCTCGCTCAGTTCTCTTGTCCTGGTGCTCATGCTCAGAATGGTGTCGTTGAGCGCAAGCATCGTCACCTCCTTCAAACGGCTTGTGCACTGATGATTGCCACCTCTATTCCACCTCACTTTAGGGTCGAGGCTGTTTCCACTCCCACCTATCTCGTCAACATCCAGCCCTCTTCTGCTCTTCAGGGTGCGATCTCTGTTGAGCGTCTTTGTGGTCTTCTTCGACTACTACCGCTTCTTCGTCTGTTTGGTCAGGTTTGCTACGTTCTCCTCGCCGAGAATGCACCAAACCGACCGTCATCATTAAGTGTGTCTTTCGAGATATAGTGCCGAGCACAAGGGCTATCAGTCTTTGGGATCTGTTGGTCGACGGATGCGGATTTCTCGGGATGTGACTTTCGACGAGTCTCGCCCCTTCTACCCACGCCCCGCCTCTCCTTCGGTTTCTCTGTGGAGTCTCTGTCATTTTGACCTTTCGAGATACACCTATATCTCTTGCCCTCGTCCCACCCATCCCATCGAAGTCTCCACATATTCCTCTTGTGGCCTCTCCGCCAAGTTATGCGCCCGCTTGCCGTCTCTCTGCTCCTCCCCCAAAGACCTTTTTCCCTCTCTTCTACACTCGTCGACCTCGATTGAGGATCTTCCAGATGAGCCATCTTCTCCGATGTTCCATCTTCTCCCGATGCTCCATCTTCCCCGATGGGTCATCTTCTCCTCGCTACGCTCTTCGCAATCGCTAGTCGATTTGGCCCTCGCCTGCTTTTGGCTTTCTTTGGTGCGACTACTCATGAGCTTCGTTTTCTGGGGATGTCATTATTCACCCCGAGTGGCAAGATGCCATGGCCGAGAGAGATTGTCGCCCTTGAGCGTATTGGTACTTGGGATCTTGTTCCTTTTCCATCTCACTTTCGTCCCATCACGTGTAAGTGGGTCTATAAGATTAAGACTCGCTCTGATAGCTCTCTTGAGCGCTATAAGGCGCGTCTTGTTGCTCGTGGCTTCCAGCAAGAGCATGGTCATGACTACGACGAGACTTTTGCTCCTGTGGCCCACATGACTGCTGTCCGCACTCTTCTTTCGGTGGCGTCTGTTCGCTACTGGTCTGTTTTTCAGCTTGATGTCAAGAATGCATTTCTTAATGGCGAGTTGCATGAGGTCTACATGCATCCGCCATCTGGGTATTTTGTTCCTGCGGGCATGGTCTGTCGCCTTCATCGCTCTCTCTATGGCCTTAAGCAAGCCCCTCGTGCTTGGTTTGAGCGTTTCTCCTCTGTGGTCACTGCTGCTGGCTTTTCAGCTAGTGATCATGATCCTGCGCTCTTTGTCCACACTTCGTCTCGTGGTCGGACTCTTCTTCTTCTGTATGTTGATGATATGATCATTACCGGAGATGATTCTGAGTACATTGCCTTTGTCAAGGCTCGTCTTAGTGAGCAGTTACTTATATCGGATCTTGGTCCTCTTCGTTATTTCCTTGGGATTGAGGTTGCTTCCACTCCAGATGGTTTCTTTATGTCCCAAGAGAAGTATATTCAGGATCTTCTTGATCGCGTCTCTCTCACTAATCAGCGTACTGTTAAGACTCCCATGGGGTTCAATGTTCACCTCCGACTCTCTGATGGCGAGCCTCTTTCTGATCCGACTCGCTATCGTCATCTTGTTGGGAGTCTTGTCTACCTTGTTGTTACTCGTCCGGATATCACTTATCCAGTCCACATTCTGAGTCAGTTCATCTCTGCACCCACTCAGGTCCACTACAGCCACCTTCTTCGAGTTCTACGATACCTTCGTGGGACTATCTCTCGTCGTCTCTTCTTTCCACACTCCGACTTATTACTGACTTCAGCTTATTCGGATGCTACTTGGGCGGCTGACCCTCCGATCGCGGTCTATCTCTCGCTTCTTGTGTTTTTCTTGGTGGTTCTCTCATTCCTGGAAGGCGAAAAAATAGACCGCAGTGTTCCGTTCGAGTCGCAGAGGTGAGTTATGAGCTATGGCTCTCTTGATGAGAAGAGATTACTTGGCTACTGGTGGTTACTTGAGGATTTTGGTGTTTCGTCAATACACCGACTCTCTCTTGTCGAGATAATGCTATGCTATCGATATTGCCGTGACCTGTGAAGCATGAGCTCACCAAGCATATTGGTGTTGATGCTTCCTTCATGAGGTCTTGTGTGCATGATCGGTGATTGCTCTTGAAGATGTACCTTGAGTTTCAGATAGCGGATTTCTTCACGAAGGCCGAGACTCGAGCACAACACGCCTTCTACCTCTCCAAACTCAATGTTGTTGATCCACCATGAGTTTGAGGAGGGGTGTTAGAGATATATGTATAGTGTGTTATTCCCCATTGTTATGAGGGGTTATTTGCATATTCACCTCCTATACTTTGTATATATATACTGGCCCTTTGGCCCCCTGTAATACAAGTTGCTATTCATAACAACCTCCACTCCATGATGGCTACTACCTCTCCCAGCAGAAGTACATCCAAGATCTCTCTGATCGTGCTTGTCTCACTGACCAGCGCACGGTGGCACTCATATGGAGCTCCACCTTCAGCTTCGGCCCACTGACGGTACTCCTCTTGAGGATCCCACTCGATATCGCCATCTTGTTGGGTGTTTGGTTTACCTTGCTAGTACTCAACTTGACATCTCTCATGTTGTTCACATTCTGAGTTAGTTCGTTTCTACTCCCACTCAGATCCACTACAGTCATCCCCTTTGGGTTTTGCGATATCTTCGTGGAACCGTCACTCGACCCCTCTTTTTCCCTTGCTCTAGTTCCTTGCAGCTCCAGCATATTCTGATGCGACCTGAGCTAGTGGTCCTTCTGATCATCGGTCTCTTTTTGCCTTCTGTGTCTTTCTTAGTTCTTCCTCGATTGCCTGGAAGACTAAGAAGCAGTCTGCACTTTCCCGTTCGAGTGATGAGGCTGAGTTGAGGGCTCTTGTGTTGATGACAGCTTAGGTCACCTGGCTACGGTGTCTTCTTGAGGACTTTGGTGTTTGATTCGCACCTACTACATTCTTGTCGTCGACGTTGGTGCGATCAGCATTGCTCGAGATTTGGTGAAGCATGAGCTCACGAAGTATATTGGGGTTGATGCTTCCTACATGCGGTCACAGGTGCAGCAGCAGGTCGTTACAGTTCAATATACGCCTTCAGAGTTTCAGTTAGCAGACTTCTTCACGAAAGCACAGACTAGAGCTCATCATCGATTGTATCTCTCCAAACTCAATGTTGTTGATCCACTCTGAGTGTATATGTCTTAGTTTCTCTATGTATATAGTGTTTTCTGCTTATTTGCCTTTTGGCCTTTGGCCCCTTGTACATGTATATATGTTGTCTTTGGCCCCATGGAATAGATTTGAGTTCCATTCCAACAATAGTAATGTCTATTTTTAAGCCAATAACCAATAATACTATACTAAGCTTTCATACATTAGCTATGACTAGAGCATTTGGAACAGGGTCCTCATTGTTTTCTATTATGTGTCCTTTCAGGGAATACCATTTTTCCATGCTGGTGATGAGATATTGAGATCTAAGTCACTCGATCGAGATTCATATAACTCTGGTGATTGGTTTAACAAGTAATACACTGCCCTTTTGACCTTGATGGAAACATCAGTTGTTCCCACTTCCCATTAACTAAAATGTTTGAATTGCTTTCAAGAAAGTATAACTAATTTAAATTTCTTTGAACAAATATTTGCTATTACCATTACTTCTGAATTCTCACCATATATGAACAAGAGTTTTAAGGAGAATAGAAGTTCCCCGGCATCTTTATCTGCAGGGTAATGTTCTGTTTTCTCCCTTTTGTGAAGGCTTGATTTCACGTATGAAACAAACAATTGGGGTGTTGGGCTTCCTCCAAGAGAAAAGAATGAAGAGAATTGGTATTTGTAAGTTTCGAATCCTTCTTGAATTTTCGTAGATCATTTAACCTATCATCAATGTAAAGAACTCTTAACTCTTTTGTTAGCATTCTGGTTTTGTTGTATATTTTATTGTGCCCTTTTGATATAGTAAAGAACCTCAGTGATCATTTTCATTTATTCCACTTTTAAGTTCTATGCATGTATTTGATCGTTCAAATTGGAAATTGATTTTTGCAGGATAAAACCAAGATTGGAAAATCCATCTTACAAACCTGAAAAAACTCACATTCTTGCTGCCTTAGACAATTTTGTTGACATCTTGAAGATCAGATACTCATCGCCGCTCTTTCGTCTAAGTACAGCAAGTGACATTGAGGTACATGTATTCTTTGTGCCAACAAGCTAATCTGAAGTTCACTTTCAGATTGCTATTGTGCTATTGTGTAGAGTTGTAGACGAGCAACTTTTTTTTCTGAGAGGGACGTGCAACTATGTTAGCTAACTACCTTTCAGGAAATGTTGATCTATGCTATGTATATCAAGTAAAACTTATAGATGGTAGACATGTTTCACAGAATGAAATTATATGACATGAATGCCATGCATTGCGGGAAGCTGGGAGCTATATAATTGGCAATAGGACGCAGATGTGTTAACTTTCAGCCGATAGTTGGAAATGAATGATTGCATGAAAATTAGAGATAAAGACAATGTGTGCAGCTCCACTCCATTAGTACAATAAATGAAGTAGCAGCAAGCAACTGGCACAAGAAAACTCATACTTTTTGTTTATGAATATTTGATTTCTTGTGATTTCTTCAGATCTAACTGTATTCCTATCTTATTTCAGCAAAGGGTTCGCTTTCACAACACAGGGCCCTCCTTGGTCCCAGGAGTTATTGTCATGAGCATCGAAGATGCACGAAATGATAGACCTGAGATGGCTCAGTTAGATACAAAGTAAGTAGAACTGATGTAATCATGACTTTTTGCATAAACAAGAGATTGCAGTCTTGGGAAACGTAACATTTTGCATCAGCTGAAACTTTTTTAAAATAAAAAATTAGTTGCAGTAGCTTCTAGACTTCCATGTCTGGTACGGAAATCTTTTCTAACGTTATCTACAGTAGCTAACTAGCTATCACTTTCCGCAGCTTCTCTTATGTCGTAACAGTCTTCAATGTATGTCCTTATGAAGTATCTATAGACATCCCTGCTCTCGCTTCAATTGGGCTTGAATTGCATCCTGTGCAGGTAACTGTTTCTAGTTGTTTCAGTTGCACCATACGTCCTCTCCTCAACAATATGTTGTTCTTACAGTATTGTTCTGTTAGCAATCTACTTATTGTTCAGCGATTGACTTTTTAGTTGTTTCAGTTGCACCATACGTCCTCTCCTCAAGCAAGTTCACTACTGGCATTGTTCTTGCGATTTGCTTTCTAGAGTTTTCATGCTTAGAGTAAACTTTGCAGATTTCTTGTAAATCTCTGTCAAACCCTGAATAGCTGACACTATTCAATCAGTAAATTCTAAGGAATAAACCACTGATTTGCGAGGAGAGGTGTACTTCATAGTTCAGGGTTTCAATCTCATGAAACCAATGAATCATCTATCTGAAGATGTGGAAATGGGAGGTAATATGAATATCTGACGGCCATTATGAACTGTTTCAGGTGAAATCATCAGATGCTTTACTCAGGCAGTCTGCATACCAGGCCGCCACGGGTCGATTCACCGTTCCCAGAAGAACAACAGCAGTGTTCGTTGAACCTCGGCGGTGATGCCTTTCGCGAACAAGTTTCTTGTAAATAAATGAAGGATAAGAGAGAAGCCTGCCGCAGTGTATCACTGAAGAAATAAAGGCTAGTGTATATCAAATAAAGTGTCCAAGTTGTCAAGGCATGGCTTTGTCGTAAATATTGTATTGATTATGAAAACCAAAAAATATATTGTATTGTATTGTATGGCATGGCATATTAAATAAATAATTGATGCTAAACTGTTGCATCATCAAAACCAAAGGAACAAGAAAATGTATGGCATATCATGATCTCACTGCAGCGCTCTCTTTTTTCCTTTGAATATATTTATTGCATAAATAAATTGTATGTATGATTGAATGTTGTATTGTGGACGACAATATAAATAGATTGTACTCCCCGTCTGAAACACAAGAATTCACTAGGAATTTCGAAGGAAATGTAGGAGTTTCCTACGAAATTCTTCGTGAATCCTCCGTTCCAAACTGGGCCTAAGTATGTATCTCTCTCATCGTTATTATACGCAATCCATTAACGAACCAACATTAATCGTAATCCCATCAGCTTGTGATTGACTTTACTTAATTATCAGGCTCTCAAGTCCCAGGGCAGAAGGTGACGCCATAGCTGGAGGCGCCGGAGCAGGTGAAGGTGCTGCTGGCGTCGTCGTAGGCGTAGCTGTACGCCGCCGGGCACGCGCTCTTGAACATCTGCGAGTAGTTGGTCGGCCCGCACGCCGCCGGCGTGCCGTAATCACCGGTGCAGCAGTAGCGCGGGCTCCCGTACACGTTGCACGCGCTCCGGCACGCCACCACGCCGCCGCTGGACGCGGCCACGACGCGCAGCTCCGTGGGGCACATCGCGTTCACGTCGCCCGCGCACGCCACGGCGCGGCAGTCGCCGCTGACGCCGCCCGAGGGCGCGATGCGCACCGGCACGTTGAAGCCGTCGACGAGGCTCACGTCGTAGAAGTCCTGGCCTCCGCTGCCGGGGGCGGCGAGGGTGACCTCGACGAGAGTGACCGGAGGCGACGGGCCGCGGCCGTCGCAGGTGACGTCGCCCGAGCCGCAGTCGGCGGTGGCGCAGGAGAAGCGGCCGGTGGTGGAGTCGGTCGCGCAGCCGGTGCGCGCCCAGAATGTGCCGGACCAGCTGCCGGACGACGGGGCGGCGAGGTCGAAGGTGCCGCTGGGCGGGAGGTAGAAGCCGGAGCGCGCGAGCCGCGGCGAGCTGGCGCCGTTGAGCGAGCCCACCCACACCGGGTACTGGCAGCCGTTGGTGAAACTGAACGACGACGCGCCCTCCGCGACAAGCGCTGCAAATCAGGAGTTCAAGACATGTATGTATGTACACGCAAGCATGCAGTCAATATCTACAAGCACATGTGTACAGGATGATCATTGCTGGCTGACAAACATATCTTGGTTGCAAGTTATGCTCAAGTGCAGAATTTCCAGTACCATAATTTAAGCTTTTGGGTGAATTGGTTGGTACATGCAACTCAATATAAGATCGAGTCAAGAGTGCTTGAGTTCAAGACCAAATGCAATAATTAAGAAAATAATTGCGGCGTTATTTTATTCCACGCCTTGGCGTGAGGAGCCTACACGCGTGAGGAGGAGTGTTGAAGTATAAGTGAATTGTCCGTCTTTCCTTATCAGTTTAAGCTTTTGGGTGAATTGGTTGGTACATGCAACTCAATAAAAATGTCTAAGCTAAAACCGTATAAGTAGAAGAAATCGTCGATAAAAATATCGAAGTTGTCAGTTACATGCTCTGGTGAAAAACATAGAAGGACCTAGTAAACAAAAAAGTGCAAAAAGCAGCAGTTTACTGTTTATCTAGTTTCATGTACATACCAGTTTATCAAAACCAGCAGAGATCTCTACATGACCAAAACTAGTGAAAATTGTTCATTATGCGACAGTGTTCAAACAAATGAAGCATGGAAGACGAAGCGATAATGTGTAAAAACCGGCTACACACTGACCTCTGAAGACAAGCTGGAGAAAGATCAGGATGGCCGGAATCACCCTAGCTCCATTGCCAACCAAGAAGGGTTGGAGAAGAAGGTGAGCTACCGCCATGGCAAGCACAAGAAGGCGGCCTCACAAGTCACAAGCACAAGCAACATCTCGTGTGTGTCCGTATATATAGCATGTAAAATTAAAGAAGTACATGAGCCGCAGGAAGGTAGGTAGACAGATAGGTAGGCGGATAGGCGATTCGTGGACGAGAGAAAAGGCAACAAAAAAAAGCTGCTTTTTTGGCGAATTTATTTGGTCTCTCACGCTTGGCATGGGCTAGCTACTGTCACTACAGCATACTGACAAAAGAAAAAGGCACGAAGTAATTAGCATCACGTAGTGTGCAAGTACTAGCGATCAATCTGTGGTTCATCAATTCCACCGATCGATTGGTAGCTGGTTCTGCTGCTTTTTTTTTTCCTTTTCGATTTGATGCGGTTTGGTACTCTTGAAATGAAGAAACTATGTAGTCTGCATCGATCATTGCTCTGCTTGAGTCAAATGACAGGTGACCTGATAAAGGGTCAAGGAAAGGACGGAAAAAGTGGTTTCTTGGTGTGATTCAATGCAAACCCCAAAATTGGCACCCCAATCAGGTTCAAAAACCGGTTTTGTATTTTTACCGGGGCCCGCAGGGCCGGTATTTTCCGATTTTGGACCGAAATTTTCAAATCAAAATTTGAATTTGTCGAAGTTAAAATAGAAAAACTAAAAAAATAGTGTTGTTTTGTGGTTTTGAACCCAATACCTCCTTTTAGGCTGAGAACCTTACCACCCAGCTGCATGTACACATGTGCTTAGACGTGATTTCAAATTTCTTTTATATTGGGCAAGATTCATCCAAAACCGATTTTTTTTGCTAGTTTGGATTTCTACCAGGGGTGGCCGGTAAGACCGATAAGGCCGGTTTTCAGCCGATTGAATGAACCGTGTCCCCAATCTCTTTGACTAGGGGTGGGCATTCGGTTTATTCGGTAAAAAAAAATCAGTTTTTGAGATTTAGCAATCGAATTAACCATTATAAAATAAAAAAACTAAACCTAATTTATTGAATTAAATCGGTTTGGTTAACTTGGTTTTTCGGTGAACCGAACCACACATGGCGCATCGGACTGAGAGCACACGCGAAAGGGAAGGGGAGAGAAAGGAGCACCGGCCAACAGCGACGCTGCCGATGGGAGCGGAGGTCACCATAAGCAGGGTGCGCCGACGAGGGGAGCAGAGGTTGCCGCAAGCAGGGAGCGCCGTCGTGGGGAGAGGTCGCGCTGTTGTTGGGGACCGCCGGTGAAGCTCCTACGGATCCGATGGTGGAGGGAAGAAGCTCCTGCAGACGATTGCACCTTAATTGTGCATCAGCGAATATGCAAACATTCAAATTTACTTAGGGACCGTTTGGATCCTAGCTCACTGCCAGACTTGGGATTATCCCTGACGGGTTGATCATATTCCTGACGGACCCGCAGACACCGTCACGAATAACTAAGCCCTGACTATCATGATAGCCGTCAGATGCGACTGGGAATCCCTGACGGTTTAGGAATAACTGTCAGGACAAATATATCCCTGACGTGGATCCAATCGTTAGGCAAGAAAACCGATTTTCCATTAAAAATATCGAATCCTTTGATCTATCCCATTCGCCTCCATGCCGACATTCCACCACCACGTACGTCGTTGTGCCTTCGGCGAGCCGCGTCGTCTCCAGCCTCGTACCTCGCTGGCCGCTACCACCATGCTTGCCTCGTGCCTTCGACCTATCCCAAACCCTTGTGCCGCCACCAACACCGAAAACAAATCACCACAGTTTTCGGCTACTAGGGAAAATTTGGATCCTGGTAGTGCAGAATTAGAATAACTAGCCGAGTGCGCGTGGATTTAAAATAAAACATAACATAGGCTATAAACTTAGAAAATCAATATACATAAGGTATTTATCCATATAAATAAAAGTTTTATACATAATTTGCATCCAATCAATAAGCCATATAGAATCTTATCACAAACCACAAACACATATAATATAATTATCCACAGAAGATTCTTCAAGTAGTTTATACATGTGTTCACACATTTATCCACAAAAAAATATATCAACTCAAGAGCGGGTAGATGGTAGACTCAGCACCATCACCACCAAGTCCTTCTTTTATAATATTAAAGATTGCCATATGAAATTGGAGTCCCGGTTCAAATTCGCACAGAAAACACTACACCATGGCACACTATTAAGGGCAATGCAATCTGCCGGAAAAAGCGCATTCAAAGGCAATTTATCTGCAAGCAATTACTTTTCCCAAGACTTATGGCTCGCCTTAAAAAGTTCTTAGGGAAAAACAATTGCCTAGCAGATATGTGTATTCCTATAGCTAACGCCTAGAAAAGGTTTTTCCCGATTAGCTTTTTGCCTACAGATAGCTTTTTCCCTAAGATTATAGTATTGCCGATTATATGTATTGCTTGCATTAGACGGCCCTTGATTCTTTATTTTCCCGGCGCTTAGACGGCCCTTGATTCTTTATTTTCCCGGCAGCTAGACGGCCCTTGATTGTTTATTTTCCCGTGCAGCTAGACGGCCCTTGATTGTTGTTTTTCCCTGCAGCTAGACCGCCTTGATAAGCATTTTGAAATAAAAAAGAGCATCGATTTCAGATAATGCATTCCCACACGCCTCATAATCTTAGCATGATCGTACCTTCTAGAGAGTTTCAAGCAAAAGTAAATCATGGGACTATCAAGTCAATAAGTCATGAATGGGATTAAACAGACAACGTAATATATCGCAATTGTTCCACCTCAACAAAGTACTAAAATGATGTTTCACTAGCAACACATACGGATGGCACACAATGAAATGCATTTACATCTATTGCATAGTGTAGACTGTCTGTTCATAAAAATAATGGGCTACAAAAAACTAGGAATGTAGTCACGAAAGTAGTTACGCTAAATCGGGAATGTAGTCATCGAGTAGTTACAAAAGCGGCCTCGTATAGTAGGGATAGTTGGTAGTTGATTTGCAATTTGAATCGGAAGGGCAACATTCTGTTATACAAGAAATGTGAAGAGAATTATTACATATAATAGATTGGAGGAGATAAACATGGATAAGCAAACGGGCATACCGAATCTCGTATCTATCGACCATTGTTGATGAACTGTGAGTCGATGTACGTAAAAAGAACGACAAGTGAGATTTTAATATGAGAAAAGACTATTAATCTTAACACGTAGTCTATATTGATTGTAGAATGAATATAATTAGAACATACTCGCATGAACAGAGTATAGACAATTCTTGTGAGGTTGTATTGTCTTTCATCAAGAACACCATGAGAAGCATGTTCTTTGGTAGGATTTTTGATCTGTATATCAACATTCCGCAAGTAAGTTGTACGATTCAATTAGACCTATCTTCAAGTGGGTAACAACCTAAATATTTTATAGGCAAACATAGGAATGGTAGTAACCTGATCTGTTGCTGCTGCTACATCGAAGAGTCTCTTTTGAGCGGAGCTGGCTATATCATGTGCTGTTTGTAAGCTGAGTATATTACAAAATGAGTATGTTAAGTAATGACATTGTGCTTTATATAAAAGAGCTAGAACAGTTAGCAAAATAAGCTCGAACCAAACATATATACCAAGTCTCCTATGGAGCATAGAACCGCCTGATGCTTGTAGATCAGACATAACCTGTGTAGCAAATGGAATTAGGAAGTACATAGATCCTGTGCTGTTAATGTAAAGAGTGGGTAAGGAAGCAAAGACAATGCACAATCGCTTCAGTAGCAACCGAAAACAAGATGAATATAATGGATGTTCTAGAGCTGAAGACTGTGGAGGGCCACAGCGTCTAATAACTGTCTCATAAACTAAGAGCCACAGAGCATCCACTATCTAAGAGACCAAAAAACAGGGACAAATAACAAAGGCACCATGTTTGCCCAATTATAGACCCTATATAATGTGTACTTTCGTTAATAGAATGGAGAAAATCAAGCAACAACAATGTCAGTATCCACAGAGGACTAAACAAAAATTTGATTCCTAATCTTATGAGGATCCACACTGGTAATTAATGGCAACATGCATAAAAATATATTATTTTTGTAGTTCACAGGTTGACGACTAATGTGGTCAAATATTTGGCAGTGGATGATAAAAAAGGCTGCTTATAATAGAACAGGCGAAGGACGTGTAGAAGCAACAAGAAATTGAAGAACATATGCTTGTATTAGGTACACACGAGCCTGCCTTGGCAAGTATGAGTCAATGAAAAAGAAGAACAAAAAAAACTTATTGTTATTCAGTATTAGTCCAAGAAGAAAGCAGTAACATAAAGTATGATGGCAGTGATTAATTTTGGTAGCCGAGAGGCAAGGGTACCAAATTGCTTGCTAAATACAAGCACTGACATAAGAACAATGGGGGAAAATTAATTGATTATTTGCAAATTGACCCTTCTTCTGTATATATATAAAGGTGATGACACATATGGTTCCTGTTCTGTGAACAATGGATCAGAGTAGAAAGTTGATTTTTGTGAACTTGTAAAAGAAGAAGATGCACAATAGATTGTTAGCTTCAGCTGCTACTTTTGTTTTTTGTTTTGTTTTTGCTTGTCGTGTAATCTTTAATGTTTTACTCCGAGCTGTTTGGTGTATGTTCCTCATTGTCAGGGGACACATGGGAAACTCCTAGTTTATGTTTATTCAATCTAATTAAAATACTGCATATATTCTGCATTTTCTCAGGAAAAAAATGATGGTTTGGTGATAACCAACAAGACAGTAAATGGAATAAGCACTGCGTTATAAAAAATCTAGAGTATTCAAGTTCAAGAAACATGCATACTAAAATAATGCTTAGGAACAAAAACAGAAAAATGTTTTGCCTGATTGATAGCGCAATCTGTTTGCAGATACTCCTTTATACTCCTCCAAGACCCAGATCACTACTTTTCCGGTCAACACAACTACAAGAAAATGGGGTGGAGGTGGAATATTAAAGTCAATAAAACAAATAGCAAGGTTAGAAATGACAAGCCAACTAGAAGTTTTAATGATGGACAACTGATGAGAATAAAATTAAAGAGAAAAATTAGTTCTGCCTTTAGGAGATATTAACCTTACAATACCAGCTGTAACTGTGTTTTGAAGAGAAAGTGGGCAGCCCAAAGCAACAACCCAATCACCTGGTCAAGTTTACATGATGATCCAAGTCTCGCAGCTGGTAAAGGGTCTTAGATTTAATCTTCACAACAGCGATATCAGAGTGGCGATCTGAATTGAGAACAACGCCTTCAAATTCACGTCCATCTTGTAAAGTCACACTAACCTGTTAGAATTTCACCCTTTCTGAGACAAAATGAGGAAGTAAACAAACATGAAAACTATCACTTGGATCAAACAAAATGCTGGCAGAACAATATTAATAATAAGAAAGAAGATAGAACTGTAATTAATCTATCTTAAGCACAGCTACGATATGATAATTTGTGAGAAAGAAGTAAAGAATTGTCCACTATACCATGGCTTGGTGTCATATTTTGCCCTATACTAAAATTTAGAACTTTAACCCTAGGACTAAGGCTATAGACTATTGTTGGACAGTCTCTGTCTTGAAACAATGGTAAACGAGCAAGGACACTCAGTTAATCCAAGTATAAAGTCAAGAGACAAATTTGAACCTCAGTCAAATTACAATTTGTCACGTCTGTCCTAATTTGTGAAGAAAGAAAATAGTGCATAAAAGCTTACATTTCAAAGCTTCCACTGTATGACATGAGGGTAGTTTCTCATGTGACATTTTTTCTAAGGATAAAATGAAATATATTATCAGAAATTATCTGTTGGCTCTTCCCTCTAAGAGTATTCCCTGAAGATATAATAACCCATTAAAGTGTATTCAAAATTTAACAAGCATCATTGACTTATATGAATCAGGAACAGATAACATATATAGCAATACTAATAGTTCCAAGGCTGCACCAAATATGGAGATGTGGTTGTTTAAGAACTTCAATAATTCCAAATTCATGCATCATATTGATTTCATTTGTCAGAGGTAAGTCACACTGTCAGCAAGTAACGGATAACTCAAGATGAACACAGAAGCTAGTGCCAACTTAACAACCTTTCCCCTTAGAACTGCTTTCGTGCTTTGAAAATCTACAACAACATGGGCACATGTCAATATCGTCCCATCTGGATCTATTATAGTTCCCGATCCAATGCTCACCCATCCATGAGTATCTACAGAAATAATTCAACAAGTTTACTACATGTAGCTAGTGAACTGGTAAAAGGTTTGATGATTTCCACTGACAGTTTGGTTCTCACCTTGCGTAGAAGAAATGTTCACAACAGCAGGACCAACTGCAGCTGCAGCATTGGCAATTGAATTCCTGCCTAGACATCCTGGGCAACATCTTGAATCATCTGAGTTTCCACCAGAGCCTTGGTTGCTCACGTTAGTGGGTGGAACCGATGCAGATGCAAAGGAATTTAGTATAGGAAACCCTACACACAAATTTGAACACAGTAAGATGCTCAGAAAATTAAGCTCCATCCTTGTCAAGAAGAAGATATGGTGGCAATTATTGGTTCAGCAAAAAATTAAATTCATTGCACTGCTTCCCTTATGTACTAAGGATGCCTTAACCTACAAATTGCAAATATTCTCTAACATTTTATTGATCATCACAGATGCTGTTCAACTGCAATATCACAAAATGTCTAGTTACTGTGACTCAATCTACCCCTGCAAACAAAAGTCACAACTGACAGCAATGAAAAATTTCAACCTATCTACATAGTCCAACAAATGCAAGTTTCTGTGATGCATATGGATTCTCACATTGTGTTCTCAGTCTCCACATACAAGCCTCCACCAAATTGGTCTTCAACTAGGCCTTTTGGTACATAATAACACATCTCAATTTAATTTAACAACTCGTTTAGGTTGCAAGCGTAAAAGGTTTTCTTCGCCACTATAGCACCTAAGGACTTCATATCATAAAAAGCAATCTTGAAGAAGAGGAAATTGTACACAACGCTACCATTCTAGCCTCAACCGAACCCAGCAAGGTAGTCATCTTTCCCCAAATCCATCAATATTGTACACAATTAGTAAGACACCATGTTGAGCCAACTAATTCATGCATCAACCACCACTGCATACCCCTAGCTCCTAGTCCTTAGCATCACAGAGCAAGGGAGAGGTCGGGGAGTAGAGAGGAAGTGGGAGAGATACCTTAGTGAAATCTGGCAGCATAGGCAGTAGCTCACCTCCAGTAGTCACCTTCATCTCCAGTCAATCCCCATGGCATTCATGCATGAAAAATCAGTTAATATCAGAACTTGATCCAACCATAATACTAATAATCAAATTAATGAAGATCAAGAGGGGAGGTTAGAGAGTAAGGGGGGTTTTGGAGGTGTGTAGCAGTAGTGGAGGTCAGGGTCGGCGGCCGCAGGCTGCCGACCTGGCGGTGGCGACGCACACGCGTGAGGAGGAGGCCAGACCGGCGAGGCGGCGCTGGCCTTCGGCCGCGCCGAGGGGAGGAGCAGCACGGGGTCAGATCAAGGCGGCGTGGAGGAGGGCCGAGCCGACCTGACGGCGCGTGGAGGCGGCATGAACCGGGGCAGAGGGGTAGGAGGAGAAGGCGAGTAGGAGAAGGAGCCGAGCCGACGCTGGCCTCCCGGCCGCGCCGGGGAGGCGTAAGGGAGCCGGGCGCAAGGAGGAGCCCACCGGCAGCGTCGGGACCGGGGAGCCAGAGGGGCGGCACCGGGCGTGGGGCGCGATGGCGGGCGCAGGAGGCACTGGTGGTGGCACCAAGAGAAGAGGAGGGCGAGCGGTAGAGGCGGGCCTGCAGCCGGAGGCGGTGGCGGCGGCACCAGGCACCGAGCCGCCCGACGGGTGGAGGCGAGCGCGAGACCGAGCGGCGGCATAGGCGGCGGCGGCGGACCGAGCTAGCAGCGAGCGGGCCGGAGGCAGCAGGGTAGGAGGCGGCCGACGGAGCTGGAGGCCAAAGGGGAGCGGGCGGCGGCGGCGGCAGAATGGAGAGGAAGAGGGAGGAGTGGTGATTTAGGGATTTGACGGGAATAAGGGGAGGAAAGAGAGCCGGGGAGGAGGGTGGCGCTGGGAGGAGGGCGGCCAGGGAGGAAGGGGCGGCGCTGGGAGGAAGGGTTGCCCGGGGAGGATGGTGGGAGGAGCGCGGCGCTGGAGGAGGGTGGCGCCGGGGAGGAGGGCGGCGCTGGAGGATGGAGGCCCTGGGAGGTGGGGGTGGGCGACGGGGAAAGGAGGAGGTGCCGAGGTGGTGGGAGGAATTCGGGGTAAGGTTTTAGAGGTTGCTTTGTCTTCGCGCCTGTGTCATCTTTTGTTTTGGTCTTCCTGCTCAATAGGTATTCCTGCAGATAGGTTGGCCTGGTTGATGTTTTAGGCAGATATATTCTTCTAACGTTAAAACATTCTTGGCAGATAGATTGTTACAGAAAATAATTATTCCCTGGATAATGGGACCCTAAAATCTTGGATATTACCGGCAGATAGATTGCCACTAATCCAGTTTTTTCCCGGCAAATAATTGCCCTTAATTCTGTGCCATGGTGTAGTGAAAGGAATTAGTTTGTCGTCCCATTTTTAGTGTTTGGATGACAGTACAATCATGAACTAGAATTAGTATCCAAATAAACTCCGGTCGATGTTTGATTGCACACTTTGAGGAATCTTGAGCGAATATGGGACCGTCCGAGCACATTAAGACGAAGGAGGTGCTTGGGAAATGGCGACAGCGGACGAAGTGGAAGACCGGCAGGTCGCAGTGCACCGTGGACGTGATCAGCAGTGGTGCTCTCAGTGTTGCCTCAGCCAAGGTGGTCACACCACACGTTGCTGTTTAACGACATGAGCGAAGGAGACAGTGGCTAGATTTGAGCAGCGGTTGTGCAAGGGCGTCGAGGGGTTGCGGTGGCCGCCAATGAGGAAGAAGAAGTGGCGGGGGCAGCAAGCAATTAGGAAGAAAAAGCTAGCTATGATGGTCAGCGACGATGAAAATCAGTTGAGGGGCTCGAGATGGCATCTTCCCTTTCTACGAGCCTCTGTCAATCTCAACCGGTGACCAAAATTCAAAAACCATTTACGGAAAAATACCGGGCCATGACCGGTACTGTGACCGGTTTTCTAAGTTTCAATTATCAAATTTAAACTCAAAATTTGAATTTAACCGATTACTGCCCGGTTTGATAAGATCATAGTCGGTTACTCGGAATTAGTACTAATCAATCCAAGTTTTCATAATTCATAACAGTGGATGGTGACACAACTCAGCTTTTGTAAGCAGGATAGATGAAAGTTCCTCTTCTCCTAGCTTGTCCTCTCTTCCCCACCCACTAGACTTGGGGATCTGACCAAATTCCCTCTTTCCTGTGCAATTCCGTCTCTCTACATCCTCTACATGCATTTATAAGTTAAGGCCTTGTGTGGAACACGAGAACTTCACAAAAAAAATTTATAGGATTTTCACAGGAAACCACTCAATTCCCGTAGGAATCATGAAAATTCCCATGTTCGAAATAGAGCCTAAAATTGAGAGTTTCACCCGTAAGTATAAGATGAAAGCAAAGGTGAAAGCGCCACTGCCTGGTTGGACAGCTCAGTAGATTAAAACCATGTCTATTGGTGCTAGCAAAAGCAAGTTTTCTAGGCATCAACTAGTTGTCGTCTTTTCTTCAGAAAACCAGTCATGTTTTGAACCAATCGATCAACTTGAGATGCACCACCATTGCTGACGATGACGCCGATGTCGCCACCTCCTCTTCCCCACGCCCTCCCGCCTCCCGCTGCACTCCTGTGCTGCTTCTGCCCCATTTGTAACCACTGTCACCACCCTTGATGGGGTTGACGTCGTCGATATGTGATCACTTGTCGGTGGTAACAGGGAAAACTATATCGTTTTGGAAATTTTATTGGACCCCACCGATAGAACTGGTAACCGCCGGTTATTGGATATTTCGGCAAAATCCCGGACGAAATTTTGAATTGATATTTGATATTTTCATATGTAAAGACGAAATTTATCTAAATTTTGAATTGAAATATGATTTTGCATGAAAAATAGATAATCCGAGTTTTTTTTTGCCTAGTATGAAATTTTATCGGACGGCAAGATTTCACCGATAGAGTTTTCCGTGGTTGGTAAGCACTATTGTCTTAGCATATGTCACTTTGCCATATTGATCGCCACCCACCAGATCAGCCCCAACAGCAAAACCTGTGGTTGGGGTGCCTCGGTGAATCCTAACCAGAGCACGAATCTTGAGGTGTAATCTAGGGAGTAAAAAATTGACTGAATCCCTAGGAACATGTAGAAGTAGAACGTCCAATCATGAGTGGAACTATATGGATGTGAAATTAATTACATGGTGCAAATTGATCTCCATTTTGGCGCTAATTAACATGCAGACTACTCTTGCCTGCTTCGCCTTTGAGCTATGTTACCATGAGAACTGGAGCCACGCCAAACATGATCCATATATTTCATCAACCTTTTGTTTAATTTGATCATATCACATGTATGTAAACACAAGTGCATATGCCTAGCTAGCTGGAATATGGCTATATTGCACTGTGATAAATTTAGGATCAAGTGAGATCAACATATATATGTTACCAACACATTAATCAGAATAAAAAGCTAATTCATGCAGGCTGCAGGCACAGCATATTTTTACAATCTTTATTAGTGTACACGCGCATCTAGAAGCTAACTATGGCTTGTAGTAACAAATTAAGATAGACGTATGCGTGATACAAGCTAGAGATTAAACCACATGCATGCTGCATGCATGAAATCAAATGGGCCGGAGCTGAGGCACTCTACCTACAGATCGAGGGCAAATTGGACAGCACAATGCACCAGCACCACAGGTCGGCCTGTCACACCATCTCATGATCTCTCCGTCGTCGATGGGGCCGGCGGCGCCGGCGCCGCTGCAACTGGGACGGGGGCGTGGCCGGCGGCGAAGAGCGCGACGTGGCCCATGAGCTTGTCCTTGCGGGAGAAGAAAGTGCCGCAGGAGCAGCGCCACCGGAGCTTGCCGCAGTGCTTCTCGTGGGTGCGGAGGTCAGAGAGCACGGCGAACTGCTTGCCGCTGCACCGCTGGCACACGTACATCTTGGGGCAGTGGCTGCGCCGGTAGTGGTTCTTGGCGCACACCACCGACTTGAGCGGCTGGAACCGCGGGTGCCGCCGGTTCCACCGGCACCCCTCCGTCGGGCACGAGTAGCACTTCTTGGCGGCGCCGCCGTCGTCGGCGCCCTTGCCGGCGCCCGACGGGTTGCTGAGCGCGGCCGACGTCTTGTACTCGTCGCCGTGCGCGCGCATGTGCATGCGCAGGTTGGCGTCGCGCTTGAAACCCTTGCCGCACACCTGGCAGTAGTGCGTGTACCTGGCGAGAAGGTACGACGCGTCCAGCTCCACGACGTCGACGTCGTCGCCGCGCGCGAGCTCGCTGCCTGTCCAACCACTCGTTGACGCCGCCGAGAGTCTGAAGCTCCCCGCACGGTCAATCGCGGCGTGCGCGGCGGCGGTCGTCGTGGCACCGGCGCCGAACAAGGCGTCCGGTTCATGGTCGAACGGCGAGGTGTCAGCCTGATTCGCCGCCGCGAACATCTGTTCGTTGCCGACATCAGCGACGGCCGCTCCTCGGCTGAAGGCTGCTTCCGCGCCCGCATGCTCCAGCCGTTGCGCCACGGCGGACGCCGCTGCGCTTATCTCTTGCAGGACAGAGCAGGCGCTCGACACCGCCATCGCCGCCGCCCCTTGCCGTAGGTGGTGCGCGGAGGGGGAGACGACCATGCCGACCAGGGGCTCGAGCTGCTGGACCTTGTCGCGCAGAACGGCAACATGGTACGCGAGCTCGTCGTCGTCCGCGGCTGTCGCGGCCGCCTCCACCCCCTGGAAGAACTGGAAGCCCTGTGGGTTGTGAGGGAAGCATGGGTTCATGACTGACTGCTATCTAGGGTTTGCAAGTAGCTCTAGCTAGTGATCAAGGAAACCAAGTTGGAGAATTCTTCACATGATGCAAACATGTATGTATATGGTGTTGTGCTCTAGCTAGCTAGGGAGAAAGATTTCCTTTTCTCATGCATCCTGATGGATCAAATCAAAGGAGAAAGCTAAGAGAAGATACGATGGAGAAGAAGGGAAGAAGTCAACGGATGAGGAGAGCTTGGAGCATAGCGTCCCTGCTTGAGCCTCCCTCAAATGCTACCAGGGCCATATGGAGCAATTCTATATAGAATTGCAGATTTCCGCTTTCTATATTGTTTACCTTCGGAAGGCGCCAGACCGGTAGGTATGTGTATATAGGCGACTGTTTGATCTCAAATAGATGTTGTTTAAAATGCGTGCAGTCTCACTTTCAAAACTTAATTTGACCACTAATATAGAACATTTGTCATGTCTTGCGTGGACATGATATTGCTAGATTTTTTTTTCATGAAAAGCACTTCCATATTTTATATCTCTTTTAATAATTTTTAGTAATATATAATTAGAAAAAATAATAGTCAGAAATGTCGAGAAGACCATGTTGATGTCTAAGAGGACAAGTAAGAGAGAACAGAGTTAGTAGCTTCAAGTGGGGGCTATAGGGTAGCGCTAGCTTCACAAAATCTTAAGAGCATGTACAATGCAGTTGCTTAGAGAGGTGCTTAGCAAAAAAAAATTAATTTTTCTTGCCACGTACAACAAATAAGATGCTTATTTTGTAGCATCGATGCTTGATTTGATACCGGTGCTTAAGATGTGCTTATATATATAACTATATATAATTAATAGATAATACAATCATCTAAGCACCTACAAAAGAGATGGTTGCATTAGAGGAAATGACTTTTCCATATGTACTTGATGACGTGGCTATATTCTCTTTCTTTAAACACTCGTATATAAGCATTTCGTATTGTACGTGCCCTAAGCGTCTATAGGGAGACTTATGCTCCAATGTACAAGCGCTCTAGAGTGTGCCCTTAAGCCATTTGCAATGTTGTTTCTTAGCCGGTTCAAAGCAATGTTTTGGATCGTTTGAATCGACTCAATATATTGAGGTGGTTGATTCTAAAACAAAATACTGAAGAATCGATACATAAGTTGGGTTCGGATCCAAGTGAACAAAAAAACTATCCAAATGTTGATTAGAAGATGCATTAATTGAATTAACCAACCACTAGAAAACTTGGCATTGCTCTTGCCGCCAAGCGTTGTCGCTGGCCAGAAGGGACGCTAACCAAGGGGTCTTCGTCGAACGCCGCCATCAGATTCGGCCACCGAGAGACCAGGGACGCTCTCCTCTCTGGCTACTACTACTGATCAGGCCACCAAGAGGTTGTGGAAGGGTCAGATCCGGCCATCAATGTCGCCGCCTCCGTCGCGGCCTTTCATCAAAGCAATGGCTGAAATTTGGCGGTAGGGCAAAATAGCAAGATGTTGTTGGCGGGGCGGAGGCGAGCGTCGGCGTCGACGGGGGCGGAGGTGAGCGGCTGGGGGAGGCGAGCGGCGTCGTTGGTGGGTAGGAGGCGGAGGTGAGTGGCGGGAGCTAGCGGCGTCAGCGGCGAGGCGAGGCGAGCGGCGGCAGTGCCTTCGGCATGTCAGAGGCAACAGGGAAGAGGGCATTGAATTGATAGAAGGAAGAGAGAGAGAGAGAGAGAGAGAGAGAGAGAGAGAGAGAGAGCGGTGAAATTGGGAAAAGTTTGTGCCGACTACCGAATAATTATTTTATTGTACAGTGGGTTCTATTTAGAGGATATGTTCTATTCAATATGCTGAAGTAAAATACACTTGCTTATTAACCTGCTTACATAGCATAGTTTTAAACCTATTTTGATCCAATACATCGGAGATGCTCAAAGAATCTTAAGCTATCATTTGAAGCTCCCAGCGCTCTCCAAAGTGCAGTGACTAGATGGACGCCTCGCCTCGCTAGGCCCACACCTCTTTGATTTCGGCTGCTATCGCTTCACTAAGCTACCACCAGTCCACCACCCTTCCTGAAGTTACCACCGAAACTAAGGTGGCACCTCCCTCCCCTACATGGATGGCTAGGACACCGCCCAGCAACCACAGTAGAGCATTAGAAATGCTGCTAGTGAGAACCGAGCGTAACTTACCCGGGTTCTATCCTTGGATCTAATCCGGCACGTCTCACCAAATAGTTTAGAATACATATAAATGTGTATGTTTAGTAGAAAAACATGTACCCATGTTTTGTGAGGTTCTGGTGGGTTTTGTGAGGTTCTGGTGTCTCCGCAAAATTTTAAGCATGAGTGGGGTGTGCGTTGAGTGTATGTCTGCTTTGTACCCTCTAAAAAAATACTCCTAGTAAACTTAAAATTTGAAGGTAAATTCATAATGATTATAGCGCAAATGTTTTCGTTTTCATTTCCTTTTTCCTTACGGATTTTTTTTGTTGTTAGCCAGTCAATTAACTAATTATCACGTGGAAATAGAAGGGCTTTTGAGTCACGATCAAATCGGATAGCTCATGATATACCTCTCACGATAGCCAAAACAAAACTGTTATACTGTTTGGAATGCAAGAATTCTACAAAAAAATTTCAAAAAAAAGGCAATTCGCGCAAGATCGCAACGAATTTATCGTATTTCAAACTGGTTTTATATAGTTGTTTATATGTGATTCAAATGATACACCAATTGTTTTGTATATACCAAGCGGTGACTAATATATACTCCGTATATCAACATGCATGTACGATCGAGACAAATAGATCGTGTCTAGCTACTGCCTAGCTAGTTAAGTCTTGTCCAAAGTTAAGCAACAAAACTTACAACATAAGCTACGTCGTCAAATATAACTCTAGTATATCAAACATATATAACTTCATAGGTAAAGTTGCAAACCTCGGTGTTTTCAAATATGATACATGTGTAAGAAATTATATTTAGCTATCATCAGAGCGAGTGTCTAGTTAATCTAATTAGCACAATAAATGATGTACATGAAATTAAGTGTGTGTCTGTTTTGTACCCTCTAAAAAAATGCTCCTAGTAAACTTAAAATTTGAAGGTAAATTCATAATGATTATAGCGCAAATGTTTTCATTTCCTTTTTCCTTACGGATTTTTTTTTGTTGTTAGCCAGTCAATTAACTAATTATCACGAGGAAATAGAAGGGCTTTTGAGTCAGGATCAAATCGGATAGCTCATGATATACCTCTCACGATAGCCAAAACAAGACTGTTATACTGTTTGGAATGCAAGAATTCTACAAAAAATTTCCAAAAAAGGCAATTCGCGCAAGATCGCAACGAATTTATCGTATTTCAAACTGGTTTTATATAGTTGTTTATATGTGATTCAAATGATACACCAATTGTTTTGTATATACCAAGCAGTGGCGGATCTAGAAATTAGTATATCAACACACTTCACACTCAAAATTCTATAGTTTATACAATAATTCCATAACATCATAAATCCAACACATATGTTCCAAATTTGTCAAAAGCACAACGCTAATAGTTCAAATGAAGTCTTACATGAATAGAAAATTACAAAATATGCAACTATGCAAAGAAATTATAGTCTTACTTTCAAATTTTCATGCCTTGAAAACGTTTCATTATCATCTTCATTAACTTTCAAAAAATCCTGTCTAGAAAATTCTCGGTCAACCAACTTGAAAATCCTGTCTCCATCCCAAGTGACCAAGTGCCCAAGTCCCAATAGCCACATTTGTACCCTCTAAAAAAGGCCACTTCGATCCTTAAAATTTGACCCCAAAGGCAAAGCAAAGCCACAAGGGCCAAGGCCATAAGCGCAAATGTTTTCATTTCCTTTTTCCTTACGGATTTTTTTTTTGTTGTTAGCCAGTCAATTAACTAATTATCACGAGGAAATAGAAGGGCTTTTGAGTCAGGATCAAATCGGATAGCTCATGATATACCTCTCACGATAGCCAAAACAAGACTGTTATACTGTTTGGAATGCAAGAATTCTACAAAAATTTCCAAAAAGGCAATTACGCAAGAGTGGGGATTGAGGAGGAGAAATTATCAAATTAGAGATTTAGGGTTGAGTCTTGCCTCTTGGGAGTAGTACTTTCTTTTATATAGTTAGTTTATTTGGGCATTGTGGATTGAGGAGTGATCAAATGATTTCTCAAATTTTTTTGTGCGGGCATACCAAGCGGTGACTAATATAAATATCAACACGCATGTACGATCGAGACAGATAGATCGTGTCCAGCTACTGCCTAGCTAGTTAAGTCTTGTAGCAACAAAACTTACTACATAAGCTACGTCGTCAAATATAACTCTAGTATATCAAACATAACTTCATAGGTAAAGTTGCAAACCTCGGTGTTTTCAAATATGATACATATATTATGTGTAAGAAATTATATTTAGCTATCATCAGAGCGAGTGTCTAGTTAATCTAATTAGCACAATAAATGATGTACATGAAATTAAGTTGCACGCATGGCAATGCAGACATTAGCATAGTCTTTAAGAAAATGCAGACAATAACAACGGATGAGGATATATAAATCATGGACTAATATACTATATCCACTGCTACTCATCTGTTGTTCTCTCAGACAGATATGAAAGCATGCGTGTACATATGGATTTAGCTGTCAATCTTCAGGTCGTATCTAGTGCGAGCGTCATGCATGCTACTAGCTAGGCTGCTTCTAGCTATTAGCTAGCTAGACAGGAGAGAAGCCGGGCAAGTCCTTGTATATAATATAAGTGCTTAATTAATTAGAGTCGATCTATGATCGAGTAGCAGTGGCATTGACATCTTAAGTTAGACAAATTAAACAACTAGCTAGAGCGAGGTCTATGTATGCAAAACCATGTTGACTTTTAAGTGTCAAGGTAAAAGGGAAATTTGATTATTTACCACTCGAAATGTTTAGTCTCAAGGATTTGCCACTCCGAACGTTGCGATTGATCTTTTACCACTCAATTCGTTGCGCCACCTACAAAATGCTATTTTCATCCCTTGCTATCATTTTCTTATTTGTCACCACTTTCCCCCACATGAAGTGACCGTTTAGTAGCAGATTTGAAAAGCACTCGCACTTGTTTGCTTTACTGTAATAGAAAGAACAAGATGCTGTGAGAGGATGACGTCGACGTTGATGTGTATGCAGAGGTGATGTCATCTGGCCAGTGTGGCAAACAAAAAACAGCTACGAAATTGCCCATCCGACGTGGTCAAAACCGCCCGATGTAAGCGCCACCAATGCAAAACTACCCGAAAACCGGACTTAAGGTTAAAATTGACCTGGTTTCAAAAGCAGGGGGGTTGTTGTAAAATATTTGATTTTTAAAATAGAGAGTCTGAAATGGACCAACTTGAAAGTAGATGACCAAATACTTTTTCCAATTAGAAATAGGGTATTTACAAGTTTATGATATTTTTTGTTAGATTTTTTTTCATTCATTTCTTTATGGTTTCCAAAATGCCAAATTGATCAACTAATGCCATTTTGACGTGGCCGATTAATCTAGAAATTGAGTTAGTGTTACTAGTAGTTGTGCACGTGTAACACACATAACAATGTTGTAGTGTTATCACCTACTCCCTCTGCCCCAAAATGTAGGTTGTCGTGGGTTCTAGACGGTCCAGGTTTTGAACTTTTGATCATTAATATCTGTTAAAGTATATAAATTGAACATGAAGATAGTATCATTGGATTTGTCTTGCAAAATAATTTCATAATATATAATTTTTATTACATTTTGCTAGTATATTAAATAAACAACATAGTTAAAGCCTTGCGTTAGAGGCCATACAAAAAGTAAAAAAAATACTTACATTTTGGGACGGAGGGAGTAACAAATTTCATGTGGCTCTAGCGATTAATCACCGTGCACCCTTTCTTGTGACTTGATGTGTATATAGGGACTGAATCTGGCCAAATCATAAACGCATCGGGATCCAGCTCAGCACCAAAAGCAGCAAACAGATGATGAGCTATAGAGCTACCTTGTTACAGGAATGGCCAAATCATAAACTCATCGGGAGCAACAGGTATTTATTTGGCTCAAAGGTAGGAAGAGTTGACCAGGATAGTCATTTCAAGACTCGCAAACTGTAAGCACTTGTTTGGTTAGGTTATGTACAATGAGCTTATATTAGCTGTCTATAGTTTTTACCATGTATGATTTAAACTGATGTGGATAAAAGAGAATAATCTGGGCGAGGTCTCGAGCGATGAGTGACGAAGCTTCGAGACGTTTCAATGGCGACACGCATCCCCGCTCTTCTCTGCTTGGATGGCGGGGAGCAGAAAGGGGAGATCGACGGGAGGTCTCTGAAGCATCCGGCAGTAGTCTGCTTGGTGTCCCCAAGCTAAATCCGTCAGCGACAACAAGTAGCGTGAAGGATGGGCTTTCGCAGGCCAAACAACAAGAGCAGAGTGATGGGCCGGCCCATCGCCATGGAACTTCGATAGCGGATCTCTACGACCACTCCTGGCGTATTATCCCCACCAACTCGTGGCAGTGGATATCGAAACGAGCTTGTCTCGGGGATTTAGGGTTTCCAGCCATCGCACGCGAGGTGAGGCGATTTGGGGCTGCCGCGAGGGTGGTTCGTCGAATCAAGGCACCGGTGCCCTTAACCCGATCCTTCGCCACTATTGTGAGGGGTGAAGCGATGGATCGCGGTAGGGGAAGAGGGAGGTTTCCTCGACGTTATGGAGATGGGGGTCGGAACTGGATCGGAGAAAAGCGAAGTCATCCCGATGATTGGATGGAGGAGGATGATTTGATGGTCGAAGAGGATCTGAGAGAGAAGCTCCGCAGAGATCACGACCAACGAAGGAACCATGAGTTTCATCAAGGTACTTCAGGTACGCATGGGGGTAATCCGGATTTTGATCGATCTCGTTACGATGCTCGCTTTGATTCTCGCTTTGAGCCTCGATTTGGGGGTCATGGTAGAGATAATATTTCTCAAGACAAGGGGTGGCACCATGATTCCCGCAAAGAAAATCCTAGTTCAGATGGGGGTGGATTTCGGTCAAATTTTTTGGGAGGGGATTTTAGAGGAGGTTCTGAGGGGAAAGGATTGAAGCTCAAAGCGGATGTGAAAGATTTACAATCTGGCTCGGCCAAAGGGGAAGAGTTGAAAAAGGGATGGGGTGACATTGGACCAAATACAGGGGTGCTCAGATCCGAAGATCGAGGGACTTGCTTTCAATGCTCGCAGCCTGGACACCATCAAGCCAGATGCAATAACCCCCCAATGTGCTATAAATGTAAGAAGATTGGACATATGGCTTCGGGATGTCCGGAAGAAAATCCGACCAATGGTCTCAAGCTTTGTGGTTTTGGCATTCCAGGACAAGGCTTCTATAGTTTGCAGCTGACAGGTTTGCAAGTTCCTGAGCAACAGGAAGTAGCTGGGACTGTAAGCATTCTGGAAGGGGTGGCGTCAGTGAGCAAGATTGAAGAAGAACTGAAACACTTAATTCAAGCTAATTGGGATTGGAAAGTTAAGAAGCTGACAGACACTGAATTCTGGGTGGTCTTTCCCTCGAAAGAGACTCTCAATACTTGGTCAAAGGCTAGAAGTGTTGAATTAGCTTTACATTCCATCAAGGCTAAGATTGCTAAGTCTATCCTAGATCCTGAGGCTTCTTCCATTTTATCAACTGCTTGGATCAAGGTGACAGGGATTCCACATTTTGCTAAAACTGTGGAGGCGGTTAAAGTCATTGCTAGCACAGTGGGGGAACCCATCGAGGTTGATGAAATTAGCCTCCTGAGAGCGGAGGGTGTGAGAGTTAAAGTTCTTAGCCGAGACCCGGCCAATATAAACTGCTTTGTTGAAATCTTCATTAAATCGATGGGTTACGAAATCAGATTTGAGGCGGAGGGGGTGATGGGTAAGAAGAAAAGTGTCCCGATATATGATCACTTCCACAAAGGACGTGGTCATAAGAGAGATGATGAGGAGGATGAGGATGATGCGGAGTCAGAGGGAGATGATCATAAAACAGAATGGGAAAAGCTGCAGGAGAAATTTGGGGGTGATTCTCATCAGTCTTCTGCGCAGAAAAGTGTGGGAGGCGTTGACAAATCTAAAGGGAAACAACAGTTAGCAGCTGAAGAGGATGACACAGAGAATTGTGGTGATTCTGAAGAGACTATGAACAACAATCAAATATTGACGATTCTACCTATCTCCTTCAGTCTTCCTTATTAGCCAGATTCCTCTCAAGCTAAGGTTGAAGCTTAGGAGAAGAAAAAGGAATTTTTTGATATTACTTCTCAAAGTGGAGATGAATTCTCAGTAAAGGTTGAAGGGAGTAATAGTATTCCTAAAGATGCTATAGTGCTTCACCAATCTGAAAAGGCTTCTTTACATATGGGGCTGTGGCCCTGTAATAATTTGGACAAGTTACAATCTGGGCCTGCTTCACAGGTAGAACCTCAAGGATTATCTCCTTCACAGCCGATTCAGGAAAGACATAATATCAGGATGGAAGAGGTTATAATGGAGGACTCGATTGACAAGGGAAGTGAAAAAGAGATCCACAAGGAAGTTATTGAGCAATCTAAAAATGCATCTCTAAGGGGTGTGCATTTCAACACTTCAAGGGGAGAGAACTCTACTACTACAGATTGGATTTCTTATAGGAAAAGAGGGAAGAAGACCAACGTTGGAGATCCGATGGTGGTAACTAGGAAGAGTACCAGGATTCAAGATCAAGGAGTGCCTATCCAGGAGAAAGCTTCTCGCCTAAAGTCCATTCATAATCTGGATAACCAAGGTACGATATCTACTAACTCTTTTACTATTCTTAATGATGCTTCTATTTCTTATTTAGAAGAAGTTGCTACTGTTTGCGGTATGAGTTTAGGAGATAGGGATAATAATGCTTCTACCGTGATAACTGCGATGCAAGCTCAAGAAAGAGCCAGGGCTGCATTAGCCAAAGCAGAGTATGAAACTAACAAAGGTGCTGGTCAAAGTCATGACACTAAAAAAGGGGTGCCTACCAACATGGTCGAAGATGAAGACCACAAAAGGAAAGTCAAGTTGAGGGGAAACAGGACCAGTAGAGGGGTGCATAGAAATGTCATTGAGAGACAACAAGAGGTCTCTCATGGTAACTCAGTTTGACTCATGAAAATTCTTTTTTGGAACATAAGAGGGTTGGGTAAACCTACGAGGAAAAGGCAGTTTAAAGAGTTTATCATGAAGGAGAAATTTGAAGCTGTTGGGGTGCAAGAGACTTTTAAGAAAGACTTTTCAGCTTGTGAGCTGAAGGGTTTTGCTGGGAGATTTGATTTTGAATGGCACTGGGTTCCAGTTCAAGGTCACTCGGGAGGCATGCTTCTTGGGGTGCGAACTGACTTGTTGGAAGTTGAAGATAAAGACCAAGGAAGATTTTTTGTGAGTATGACAGTCAGGCACAGGATTCATAATTTTAGATGGCAGCTGATTAATGTATATGGTCCGGCCCAGCATAGATTGACACAAGAGTTTCTCGCAGAGTTATCTTATAAGTGCGACAATTCTAGGCTTCCTATGGTCATAGGAGGAGATTTTAATTTGATTAGGAAAGCTGAGGACAAGAATTCGGATCATATCAATCAATCACTGATTGATCAGTTTAATGATTTTATTGCTTGTAACTGTCTGTTGGAAATTAAGAGGGGTGGTCCGAGGTATACGTGGACTAATAAGCAACCATGTCCTGTTATGGTTGAGTTGGATCGTATTCTTGTTACCACGGACTGGGAAGCAAGGTATCCTCTTTGTTCAGTGTGTAGCTTAACCAGGGTGGGATCTGATCACACGCCTCTTGTGCTGAATACTGGGGAGAAGGAAAGGAATACTAGCAGGAGATTTCACTTTGAGAAAAATTGGCTTGCTCAGGATAATTTTAGAGATCTTCTTACTAATAAATGGGGTGATATTAGTATAAAATGGCCTGACCGTGCTTATTCTCTGGACAAGTGGACAGGGGCCTTGGCTTCTTTGAGAAGGTTCCTTAGAGGATGGGGTGCTAATATTAACGGGGATGTCAACAATAGGAAGAAAATCATGCTGGATAGGATCAGGAAGCTCGATGAGGAAGAAGAGCTAAGGGGATTAAGTACCGATCAATGGATTAATAGGTATAAACTGGAGGGTCAGTTGGAAGAAATCTATGATTTTGAAGAAAGACATTGGCAACAAAGGGGGTAATGAGAAATGGACTATTCAGGGTGATTCAAATACTAGCTTCTTTCACTGTTGTGCAAACGGCAGGAGAAGGAAGAACCTCATTTTTAGCCTGGATATCAATGGGGCGTGTGTTAATGAAGAGGAGGATATTAAGACTCACATTTATCAGTTCTATAAGAACTTATTTGGGCATGAGACGACTCAAAAGATTTCGTTAAAGGATGACTTTTGGATGGATAAAGGTATGGTGACTGAGATGGATAATAAAATGTTGATACAACAGTTTACTGAAAAAGAAGTTTGGGAAGTCATCAAAGATCTTCCTGCCGAGTCGGCTCCGGGCCCGGACGGCTTCCCAACTGCCTTTTATAAAGCTTTTTGGGGTATATTGAAAGGTCTCTTTATGGAGATGGTTCAGGATTTTCATGGGGGCCACCTTGATCTAAAAAGATTGAATTATGGGGTGATTTCCTTAATACCTAAAATCAAAGATGCCAATACTGTTAAGCAGTTTCGTCCGATTTGTTTGATCAATGTTAGTTTTAAGATAATCACAAAGCTGTTGGCTGTAAGACTAGGTGGTATTGCTAATTCTATGATCAATGACAGTCAAACCGCCTTTATTAAGGGGAGAAACATTCTGGATGGGGTGCTCTCTCTTCATGAAATACTTCATGAGATGAGAATCTCGAAGAAAAGGGGTATCATTTTGAAGCTGGATTTTGAAAAAGCATATGATACAGTACAATGGAGCTTTTTAGAGAATGTTATGAGGGGTAAAGGCTTTTCTGATACTTGGATTAATTGGGTTATGAGTTCCATTAAAGGTGGAAACGTGAGCATAAATATTAACGGGAAGGTGGGTCCTTACTTTACTACTCAGAGGGGCTTAAGACAAGGGGATCCTCTTTCTCCTTTGCTTTTCAACTTGGTGGCGGATGCCCTGGTAGCTATAATCGAGAAGGCTCAAAATGCTGGTTTGTTAAAAGGATTAGTGTCTCATTTGATTCCAAAGGGTGTCCCTCTCCTTCAATATGCGGATGATACGATCCTTATGATTGAATGTGAGGAGGTGTTCATCCTTCACCTTAAATTCCTGCTTTACTGTTTTGAATGGCTTTCAGGGTTAAAGATTAATTATCATAAGAGTGAGGTTTTTGTGCTGGGGGTGGAAATGGAGGAAGCTATCAAGGTTTCCCACATGTTTAACTGCAAGCTGGGTCAGTTACCTTTGAATTACCTGGGGATTGAGATTGGGGATAGAAAAATTAATAAGAAGGCTGCGAATAAGGTGATTAGTAAAATGAGTAATAGATTGGACAACTGGCGGAATAATCTCCTTTCTACTGGGGGTAGACTTATCTTGGTGAATAGTTGCTTAAGTAGTCTTCCTATTTTTACTATGGGTTTTTATCGTCTGAATGAGGACATTCATAATAAGATGGACTCGATTCGTGCCCGCTTTTTCTGGAGAGGGACGAGGGACAATTTTAAATATCACATGGTGAAATGGACGGGGGTGTGTAGGCCTAAAGATTACGGGGGTCTGGGGGTGTTAAATACTCGCCTTATGAATGATTGTCTCTTGAGTAAGTGGTTTTGGAAAATGTCGTTGGCCAATAATGAAATCTGGTTTAGGCTTCTTAAGGCTAAGTATTTCCCTAAGGGTGACTACAGAGTTAGTAAAACTTCTAAAGGCTCTCAATTTTGGAAAGCTCTTCAGAAAGTGAATTTTTTGTTCAAAAAAGGTTCTTTACATAAAATTGGGAATGGGAGAGATACGTTTTTTTGGCGGGACATTTGGGTAGATAACTGCTCCCTTAAGGTTAAATATGCCAATCTGTTTAACATTTGTGATAATCCTGATGTTAAGGTAGCTGATTGTTTGATTGATAATAAATGGAGCATTAATTTCACTAGACAATTTGGTAAGAATGAGAATGAATCTTGGCTGATGCTGTTGAATGATTTAAAAGATGTTAATTTGATTGATAAGCCTGACAGGGTAGTCTGGGGGTTGGAGAAATCGGGTAAGTTCTCTGTTAAATCATTGTACAGATATTTGTCTTTTGGCGGTAGGATCTTCAAGAACACTCAAATGTTATGGAAGAGCAAAATCCCACTTAAGGTAAAAATCTTTGTTTGGCTTTTGCATCAGGATAGACTTCAGACTGCTGTAAATCTCAAGAAGAGAATGTGGAAAGGTAATGAAAATTGTATTCTTTGTGGGGTGAAGGAGGACTCTAACCACATCTTCTTTGAATGTGTCTTAGCCACTTTTGTCTGGACTTTTGTAAAGGGGTGCCTGCATTGGAAGAGAATTCCGACGTCTTTAGATGATTTCCATCAATTCTGGCTAAATGATAGGGGTGCTAACGATTACCAAATTATTCTATTCAGTTTTGCAGCTCTGGTGTGGACGATCTGGAAAGTCCGCAACAAATGGCTATTGAGAAGACTTTTCCTAAGCAACCTGTCGCTGTCATTTTCAAATCCTTATCTTGTTTGCAGAGGTGGAGAGTCTTGCTCAAAGAGAAGGATCGGCAGGGTCTGGATGATGTGATTAAGCTGGTGGAAGATGAGCTGAAGTTTTTGGATTAGGCCCTCTATCTGTTTTTGTCGTCAGTTTAGCTCCAGTTTGGCACTTCGGTCTGATCTTGGTCTTACTTTTGTTATGTTTTGGTGTATATATGCTGGTAGCCTGCTGTTAGCTCCTGGAAGGATCAACCGAGTGCTTTCTGTCGCCTTAGGACCTTGCTTTCTAGTTGTGCTTCCTTTGCTCTGGCTGGTGTTCCCAGTCTGGTTATCTGTAATGCTGTCTGTACTTTGGTATTAGCTTTTTAAAAGCTGGGATTTACTCCTTTTCCAAAAAAAAAAGAGAATAAAGAGAGAGAAATGTGCTGTCTACAATCATGTAGCCGACTGTAACACCAGAACCAAGAAAAACATTAAAAGATTGTGTGTTGTCTACAATCCTGTAGCCGACTGTATCACCACAACCTATTGTATGAGCTGTCTACAGATGAAATAGAGAGTTGTTTAGATCTAAATATCTGTTCATCCACCTAGGTGAATAGAGATTTTAATTTAAATTTTTGGTCTACACATTCCGGCCGGGAATGGATTTTCCAGATAAACCTAAGTGAGGGATTCAAATCTCGGTAAAACATGGAGGCCCAAGCCCAGCCCACTAGCTACTCGGCTGCTCCCCTCCTCTCTTGCCTGTGCTCTGCTCACCCAATCAACGAGGCGCAGCCAGGCACACAAAGCCCTAACCCACCTCTCGCCACTCGCCGGGGCGCGGAGCAGCGATCGGCGGCGAGGTGCGGGCGCTCAGGACAGGCGGCGAGCGACTTCGCATCCAGGCCGGGCGACGGGGCGACGGCCGACGGTGCGGTGAGATCCTCGTTCATCAGACCTCGCAAGGCATATCCGCTCTATATTTCTTTTGATCTGGGAATTAGGAATCGGTGAAATTCTGAAATACGACCGGGGAAGAAGTTTCTTGTTGCGGTTTGCGGGTGTAGAAATATTGAATGTAAAATTTTCTATATGAAAAATGAGAAACTGGGAGTTATTACTATCGATATAGGTGCTAATAATCTTCGGATCATGCTAATTGCGATATTGCTAACCTAGTGAGCTTGCCATTGGGTCGTAACCGGTGTTAATCTCCTTGGACATTATTCGCTTATGATCCTAGGCGATTTGTTTCCATCATTCCCTGAAGAGATTCTCATGCGTTTATACTGGAGTTGACTGTTTTGTTAACCTTGAGCACGCACCAAGGTGGGGGGGGGGGTCTTTTTTTATGTATGTGCTAGTCAGATATATCATATAGTTGAGTAATTGTTTTTCGTCTATACACATCATTGAGTTCCTTTGAGGTATTTTCCAAGCTCATATGTAACATAGCTGCTCGCTTGTTAATAGGCTAATAGCAGGAGGGTCTGGATATGGATTAAGGTCCATTTTATAACCCTTACAGAATTTTGCAGTTCAATTAAATTTATCTGGGTATGCTTCTTAAGAGTTCTTCATCTTTGTCTTTAAAATGATTGAATTGAAATTTTCTCATGGCAACTTGAGCATTTTGTGTTTACCTTTAAATTGTTATGCCTTTATGAGCAACTCATCAATTGCTAAATGCTAAACTTCTCTTGATATTTTTAGGGGGGGGGGGGATTTTTTGTCTCTCTAAATTGTAAAAAAATAATAATAGCAGTGGGTGGGATTCGAACCCACTCCCTCACTCGCTCATCTTTCGTGTCCTAGTAAGAGTTGCAAATCTCTTTTATCTATTACGTTTAAAATTTGAAATTCAAATTCAGACAAAAATCTCGGACTTTTTTTTTTGCCTCTGGTAACCAAATCCCTGCTAGTAAAACATAGAAGATGAGATACCGATAGATCATTAAGGTTAGTGCATAGGTAATCCCTAAATTTGTGTCGGATTGACTTATCATTTTCATGCTAAAACTTCACCATGTATGAGAATGTGGCAAAGTTGCTGTCTGAAGTTAATATCAGTGTTGTCATGCCATATTGCAGATATGTGGTTATGTTATTCTGTATGCATTGTGTTCTAGGACTAAATAGAACAACTATTCATTACCAGGTTTTGAGATATTCAATACGCTTTTCATGTCAACTGCAGTTGTCTTGAAATGTTGTGTCATTGTGATTTTGGTTCATTTGCAAATCTTGTGATATACTTATTAGTTGTTACCTTCTGATTGTCTAATGTGCCAATTCTTTTTACATCTTTCTGATACTTTTTTTTATATAAAAGAAACGCCAATGCTTTTTACATCTTGTTCACAGATAGAGCTTTTCGTGGTCTTTGATGTTCAATACATTTCTCCTTTTCTTTTACAGTTTTAAGTCAAACACATGTCCAAGGCACGCAATGCTTTAGTTGCCACTGGCTTATTGGCCTTCGCTGGTGCTGGCTTAGCATTTCCATTCTTTTTTGTGTAAGTGTGAACTTTTTGTCTTTCTAGCACTTATGAAGAAACTTAGGGAGAAGTATTGTGCACTGACCTTTCTTTTTTATCTTCTTCCATTCTTTTTCAGGAAGTCAAAGAACAGACCTATTATTGATTCATCAAAGCCTCTGCCACCGCAGGCTACATTCCGAGGACCTTATGTGAATACTGGATCACGCGACGTAGGGCCTGATCCTACCAGCTACCCCAAGAAGTGATATTTCCTTACTTTTCAGGCACCATTCCTCTTCGTTTTTGGACAGAAATCAGTGATATCTGTCATGTTGATATTGTACTGAGATTATCATTACAACTTGTCTTCTGATCTTGTTCTGTATATCGTAATCGATGGTTCGGCTTCGGGACTTTTGAATGTCCATGTGCCCTAGCAATGCAATTACAGCAGTGAACTTAATTTCAGTTTTGGCTATTATGTGCAGAATGCTTCTATACCTTCGAGATGTGTTAAGTTTTGACCATTTTTTGCACTGTTCTGTTTCTGTGCATGTACTTATGGATGATTAGTTGCATTTTGCTAGGAATTAAGCAGAATATCCAGCCACCTTTGTTGTGTTCTAATGATCACTTCAAACCCTACAAGATATTAAAATTATACAGTGAACCTCAGCTCGATATAGCGACACTTTTTGTGGTACCTTTGAGTGCCCATCAGTTCATTTCATGGTCCACTGTGTAAACAGCGAAACATAAATGGTCAAATAGGCTCATGTGGTACTTTGACGTGGCACTCCACGTGGCATGCCTTGTGGGCATATATCACCTCAGAAGATGTTGTCAGTTGGCACACTACTTCTTAAACACTTCTACATTTTTCTCAAAAAAAGGCTAAATTTGTTACTTATAAAGTAGTGAATTTTTTTTAACACTACAAAGTAGTGAGTTTATGAATCTAAAATGCAATTTACTTACAGATTAAGGATCGAATCTAAAATGCAATTTTCTTACAAATTAAGGATCCGTGTAATTTTCTTTTGTTTGGCAAGAGTACATAGAAACACTCCTCGATTCCTCTGCAAAGCTGATGTATATGTAGTGGAGTGTCGTTTTTGTTTTTTTTTTAATTTTCTCCTTTTGATTGGCGGCTAATGAAAGCACAAATCCCGATCTTTCATGATGGCCAAGAATTGTCAGTGACATGTTTACTCCAAATACCAAGGGTTTTATGCAAAAAGGTGTGAATCTAAGATTATCACAAATACCAGGGGTTTTATGCAAAAAGGCGCAGATAAAAGAAAATAGAAGACGAAGTAAAGAATCTCGATCTCCGTGGTGCATTGGCGCTTGGCTTTTGGCCTCTTGGAGCCTTCCGTCCTAAGAGACCAAAACAGCGTTGCTAGCTTTGGAATTGTACCTCTTGGCTCGCTGCAACATTTCGTATCCGTAGGTGAAGAAGAGACATCCAGAAACAATTACGTAGAAAGTATTTCCGAAAGAATCACGGTCTTCTACTATAGCAATTAATATAATTGGACGAAAGTGTGAGTGAAAAGGATCAAGATTTTCTCTTTCATGATGGGCAAGAATATAGATTTTTTTTATTTTGGTCTCCTGACGTCACGTAATTGCAAAAATAGCCCTCATGTTGTTGTATTTACAAATGTAACCTTCTTCCGAGCGCGGAATGCGCAGAGCGCGACGCGTGTCGCTTACCGCGGTCGGTGAGCACGAAAGCTGGATGACCAGTGCGGTGATTCTTCAGACGCGGGAATAGACGGCGACCGCGGAAAGAGGTGGGCCCGAGGAGCTTTCCGCGCTCGACCACCGCGGCATGCCCCTTCCCGCGCTCAGCGATCGCAGCAAGTGGCCAGGTGGCCCACCTGCCACGCTGGCGGCGTTGGTCCCGTGTGTGCCCCGTCCTTTCCGTGCTCCCCGACTGCAGAAGGTGGCACTTGTCAGCGTCCCGTGATCCCGCGCTCGGGAGAGGGCTATATTTACAAATAGAGCGTCACGAGAACTATTTTTGTCATTACGTGACGTCAGGGGCCAAAATAAAAAAAATCATGATATGTTTACTCCAAACGGGCACATACCAAAAGGTGTGAATCGAAGATTATCACAAATACCGGGGGTTTTATGAAAAAATGCGCAGAGAAAAATATTAGAAGAAGTAAAGAATCTCGATCTCCGTGGTGCATTGGCGCTTGCCTTCCGTCCTACGAGACCAAAACAGCGTTCTTCCACCGTGTGGAAGGAACTCGTAGCGCGGTATTCTCCCATCAACCTTCCCTAATCTCTTTCTCTCGCTGCAGCTCCGCGTCCTTGCTCTCGACTCCCTTGCTGAATCAACAGCAGATCGCTTCAGGTAAAATTCCTCTTCCGCCGTGGAATCCCTTGTATCCCCTTTGCAGCGATAAGTGATTTCTTGGTGCCTCCTAGTTCGCCTGTTCTTGCTTCTTTCTAATTTCTTGGTTGCTTCCGGTTACCTGTTGTTGCCTCTTGATCAGCTTTGTTGTAGGAGTAGCAATTGGGTATTTCTTCTTGTTCAACCCCCTCCCCTATTGATAGTTTGGGGATTTGGCGCTCCTATTAGGTTTATTCAGTCTTTTGCAAAAGCACGATTTTTTTTTTGCTTTTTTTAGGTAGCTTGCGATAGTTTAGTATGCAAACTTTAGGTTTAACATTACCCCCACAATTTATTTTGTTCTAGATGATTTGCTATGCCAAGTTCAGAATATATTTCACGAATTCACCACGCAAGTATTCCTTTGGGAAACTTTTGTTGGTAAATTCAGTCTTAGTGATGAACCTCCCCGTGGGTTCTGTGCTCAGGTGGAATTTATGTTAGTTTAGGTTAGGCGGCAAAATCTTGTTCAATTGCTTATAATCTTCTATGGAATAGTTCAATTGATAGTACGAGTGATGTTTGATAAAAGACGGGTTAGTGTATTGGAATGTAGGTTGAAAAGTGAGAAGCATTATCGAATTAGGTTGATGCTATTCTCCTTAGGAACTCGACTGGAGGATAATATTTTTTATTCAGATTTGCTGGTTGTTTGATGACAATTAAAGTTACTGATGGTGCGTATAGAAGTAGAGATTAGACAATATAGGAATGCTAGGAAGAAAGGCAATGCACCGAGTTGGAATAATAGTGAAAATTGCGATTTTTCTCTGTTTATGTACAATCTAGCAACAGAGGTGAAAAAACAACTTGCTGGCGTTACCACTGAATCACTCATACTGTCATCTAAGTGTGATGGTTCTCCGGTTTGCCTATACCATATATTTTAACAAAAGAGCAGTTTGCTATTGCTGCATTTCTAGTAAATCAGCATCAATAAGGGCGAAGTGATTAGCTGAATCTGTGCGAGCAGCTTGCTGCCTTACTCCCAATGAGTGTAATTCCTTGTACTTATTGAAATTCTTTTCCTGCCAACTTACAATGTCAGCCACAGAGGATGATATTTATTGGTAACGTCATTAAACAAACAAGTCAAGGGTAGAAGTTTAGATCGCTCACTATAAAACTGAGCCAACTTTGAATTATGGCACATTATATCAGATGATCTGTAAAATTTCTCTATTACCTTTATAAACTCTCCCATTTATACCACACTGTAGAATGACTCAGATGCCATTTTGAGAAATTTTGTGATGTATGCTGTTCAAAATTGTGCAGGAATCAGTTGAATGATATGTCTAGTGATTAAGCAAATGAACTTACCACCCTAGTAGTATCCTGAATAACCTCTGTTTCCTCCTGTCATGTTCTAGCTGTATTGCATGCTACATTATACTAATGTGTTCAGGATTTATTTCAGTCATTTTCTGTGACCACAACATACGTTGATCTCTATTTATCATTTTGTCCTAGCATTTTTTTTACTTTGCTTCTTCATTGCAGCCATGTATGATGGCTACAGAAATGCTCCTGGAATGCAGATGCCCCCAACAGGGCAGATGCTACCCACAAATCCTCAGCCTGGACAATTTGACAATCCATTTTATGGTGCAAGCTCGGGTATAATTAGAACTGGGTTAGGAGCATATGGGGAGAAGTTCCTGGGTTCCAGTTCAGAATTCATGCAAAGCAATGTAAGGAGCCTTCCAAGAACCTTCGTCCCTCGTGTTCTAATTACTTACATGTTATCTCAAAATTATGGATAGTAATCTTGCAGATCAATAGATACTTCTCCAACCCGCAGTATTACTTCCATGTGAATGATCAATATGTCAGGAACAAGTTGAAAGTCATATTGTTCCCGTTCCTTCACAGGGTAGATTGTCTTTCCTAGCAACATTGCATATGAATCCGGTTCTTCTATCTGTTGTAGTGAAGTAAACTAGTACTTGCAATGCCATTTCAGGGACACTGGACTCGGATAAGTGAGCCTGTGGGTGGCCGTTTGTCCTACAAACCTCCAATATATGACATAAATGCGCCAGATCTGTACATCCCTTTCATGGCATTTGGTAGCTTCATTGTTCTAGCAGGCTTTACATTAGGCTTCATGGGAAAGTGAGCTTTGACTATTGTTCTTTGGTTGTGAAACAGTAACACTTCAAACCCAATGTTCCAAATGTAGTTGATACTTATGCAGGTTCACTCCAGAAGGTATAAATCTGCAGTTTACAAGAGGACTCATCGGATGGGCCTTACAGATTGTGATCCTGAAAGGGCTGCTCTACTCAATGGGTGGAGGCGAGGTGCCACTGCTTGACCTGGTAGCTTACGGCGGATATTTATTTGCCGGGCTTTCCCTTGCTGTTGTTGCAAGGCTTCTATGGGCTTACTCGTATTACGTTATGATGCCATGGATGAGCCTGTGCATGGGGGTGTTCTTGGTGAGGACGATGAAGAGGGTGCTCTTCACGGAGATGAGGAGCAGTGATAGACACTCGACGCGGCAGCACTATTTCCTGCTCTTCATGGCCATTGCACAGTTCCCCTTGTTCTTCTGGCTTGGCAGCATAGGTGCATGAGGTAGTTTTCCGGTTATAGTTTATCAATATAAATGTTACCTGTGATGTTTAGGTGCATTGTAAAATAGTCCAAAGAATGATGTCAAATTCTCAATAGCTTGTGCCGTCTGAGGCTCTGAGCATCACATAAGTTTCTTGACAGGGCTTGAGATGTGGTTATGTAAAGTTGATGAATTTTGTTACGAGTCACTCTTCTTACTGATTTGTTTAGGACTTGATTTTAGAGTATGTTTCTTGACAGGGTTGGACATGTTGTGAATTTTGCTATGATTCATCCCAGGCAAAAAAAATCTCAACCTTTAACGGGAATTCTCGGGGACCCCTGGTTACCTAGCGAACCGGCCGAAAAAGAAAACGGCCAAATTTGGATTTAACCTGAGATTTTAAATTCAAGTTGGTTACTGGAAATCGATTTTTTGGCGGAATAGCACCGTTCAGAGCTCAATTAACAAAAATGATATCCTCGTCGTGTTTTCTTTTTAAAAAATAGTGCTCGCATCCGTCCCTAATGACTCGGACAGCTGCTATCCGCTGTCAGGTGCTCGTCCGTCCGTCCAATGGACGGTTCAGCGCACCCCTTCTCTAACTAATCTTTCACTAATCACCAATGCCTTCTGAAGACTAAAACGAGCACAGATTCTGGCATTAAACAAAATAAAGGTGAAGACTAAAAAGGCACAGATGTCTTGAAGTATATGTGAAAGTAAAGACTTGGATCATCTGTGGAGAAGCAAAGGGTGCTTTTGGTTGGGTGTATAAACTTGGGCAAGACTTCTCAGGTACAGAATTTTTTTTGTTTCGTTTGTTTGGATAGCTGCACACGTAAAGCAACCTGGCTGAGCAGATGCAAAAGGTGCCTTCGGGCCAGGCTGGGCAGAAACGCCCAATTTCTCCGTTTCTCCAGATGCAGGCTCTACTAATGACGTTATTAAGAGATGATCAGTGCATATTAGGTAGTATTCGAGTGGATTAAAGTGGGTTAAGGTGAAATGAGGGCTATTAGAATATATTAAGACAAAATTAAAGCCATACTAACATTTTCTTTCCGCCATCTCTTGCATCTACACTTGTGGTCTACGTCCTTATGCACCCAACCAAACAACATCTCAGCATAGCCTGACCCAACATAAACAGCCAACCAAACAACCCATATTGCATCCACACAGCCTGGCTCGTTTCAGCCTGGATGACCTGTACGGGCCAGGCTAGGGGTATGCAAGGAACCAAACACACCCTAAGTTCACGCTTGTGGCCATCCGTCCCTGCATGTGCCGGACGATTCCTCATCAATTCTTTCTGGTCTATTCTATCGTGTCACTGTCTATTCTTCAATCATATCATCACGTTCCTCCCGCTATTAGCGGCACACGATTTACTCTCGCTCGCGTTATAAAATCCGAGTCTCGATCGGTTTCATTTCCGAGAGTGTGAGCCCACTAAGATTGTTTAGTGCTGTTATTAGCGGTCATACTAATAGGTAATTTTTTTTTCTCGTATGAATTGTCTTTATTAAATGTGTAGTTAATTAGTTGTAGTTACTTAGGTGTAATTAATATAGTTCTTTTCGTTTAGGCATTATTAAATTTGTGTTATATAGTTAGTTATGATAAATTAGGCCGTGATAAATTAGTCGTTGTTATATTAATCCTACGTATTTATTCGTGGCCTAGTTAATTAGTTACCATGTACTTAGTCATAATTAATTAGTGGCAATTAATCACATGTAGTTAATTATTCATACTAAAGTAACCATGATTAATTTAATCGTAGTTATTGAGTCGTAAATATTTTAGTAGCCATATGTAGTGCAAATTATCTATTTGTAATTAATTTATGGCAATTAATTACTCGAAATTATTTTAGTGGTATTTATTTCATTATTAAGTCGTAACTATCTATTTGTAATTCATTTGTGGTCAATAATTATTCTAAATCAATTTAGAGGTTTTTAAATACTCTTATTAATTTAATCCTATTATTATAGTCGCATTTAATTAGTCATTATTAATTTGGTCATAGTTAATTAGTGCATATTTATTTTGTTGTTCGTGCTTAGTCATATTTTTTAATTTACAGTAATTCATCGTCATTATTAATTTATTCACTACTAATCTGTGTGTTTCATCTCTTGCAAGTCATGCCTCTGCCGGAGCTATTGGAACAGTTCTACGACAAGCATCACCGGTGCTAGGTGTGGATCGTCAGGCGCTTCGGTCTGAGAAGCATTATTGGAGGCTCAATGATCGCTACGTCCCAATTCTTCGGGACATAGGGTTGTTGCCTTTTGTTAGGCTGCTCTCGGTCGGACGGTACTTCACCCTGGACGGCAGTTTGATGTCGTCCCTTGTCGACAAATGGAGACCCGAGACTCACACATTCCAGTTTCACTGGGGAGAAATGACGGTCACTCTCCAGGGCGTCGCATTCTTGACCGGACTCCCAATCAGGGGTGAACCAGTCGTTCTCGGCTGCCCGCCGGCGGACTAGAAGGCTCGGTTGGGGCATCGCTTTGGCATACCTCTCCCGGACAGCGCCCGTGGTATCTCTCGGACTGGACCTAGCTGAGGAACTTCAGCCAATGCCCACCGGATGCACCTGACGAGATTGTTAGGACGCACCTCGTCACGTACCTTCTCCATCTGTTTGGTTGGGCCATGTTTTCCACTACACAGGGCGATTGGGTGTACCGCAACTTCGCCCGCATCGCTGAGTCTTTGGTTGACGCGGAGGCTGGGACCATGCCTCAGTACAGTTGAGGATCAGCCATCCTCTGCGCCCCATACAAGGGGTTGTGTGACGCTTCGCAGCGTCACACCGGTGTGAAACCGAACCTTGCCGTGTGCTACGTGCTCCTGCAGTTGTGGAGTTGGGAGCACTTCCCTGTTGGACGGCCTGCCTTCGCGAGAGCAGTGCACCCCTACCCCGGGTTACACGACCCGATCGATGGGCCCACTATGGGCTACCGGTGGACTATCGCCCAGCTATGCTGGGCCAAGGAGAGACTGGTTAGGTGTTACTCGTTGTTCCACAACGAGTTCGAGTCGTTACACGACAATGACATCATATGGGCTCTGTGAACCCCAGAGTTCGTACACACGGTAGCGCCGCATGGATTGTCTGTGCAATGCTTGCAAGACGCCGGACTGTGGACGACGACCTGCCACCTGGTGTTCGTCCACATGGTGGAGCCTTACGCGCAGCAGCGTGTAATGCATCAATTTGATTTGTACCAGGTGGTGCCCCCTCCCGACAGTAGGATGCTGCAGCGAGCCGTCTACTTGTGAGTCCAACTCTATCCGAGAATTGTTTGCATTTTATACATACATTCCATGTTCTGACATGAATCACTCTCGAATGCAGGCAATCCAGGGCGAGCTGACACGCCAAGGACTGGCAAGCAGTCCAGCATGAGTGGATTACAGCCTAGACAGACACGGCGCACATCAAGGTCGTGCAGGAGCAGAGACCATACGACGTACGGACGTACCGCCAATACATATAGTGGTACGTACCACGGTCACGCTGCAGACTGACTCGTACTCCTCCACAGCGTCCGGAGCAGGTGACGCACCAGGAGAGGCTCCGTCGCTCGTTTGATCATCACAGTGCCTCGCGGCGTGACTAGACTGTAAGAACTGACATTCTTTGCTCGTTTTACTGATGATATTTGTAATGTTTGTTACTAAACGTGTGTTCTCTTTCATTTCAGTACGAGTTGCTGCAGTAGATCGTATGTAACATCCCAACTGTATAATTAGGGTTATTCAAGTATAATTATATGTGTAGAAATTAAAACTTTTTCTCACATCTTGAAAACCCCTAATCTCTCATGTAATTCTTGTCCAAGAGTTGTGTAATCCAAAAACACAACGCTCTTGTTGACCAAAAGTCAAACGCATTTTCCAATTATCTTAAATCTTGTGCCAATCATTTGGAAATATTTCCCTTGGTCCTAAAGTTGAAGTGGGACCCCTCTGAAAAATATCACAAGTTGTAAAACTAGTTTGATAAATTTTGGAGGTAAAACAATCCTTTAAACAACCTTCATGAATTTCCTGAGAAAAATGCATTGCATAATAACCTCTGGAAATTTTATGCAAGGTTAATCTCATTGTCATCAAGCTCCTGTAAAAATTTCATGAATTTTGGAGTTGAATTGCTATCCCAAACAATTTTGCAAAGTCTCAGCTGTTAGAAAATTAAACTTAAAGCTTGGCACTATTCCTTGGGCTGAGCCGTATTCAAACCTGGTCAAGCCCAACCCCATCTGACCTCCTTTCCCACCTTGATGAGGTCGTAGCCGTTGGATCCAATCCAAAGGCCACGACCTCCCCCTCAACCAACGCACCCAGGACCTCCCCTTCGAAGTCCTCTTGACCTCGTGGACCTCCTCGGGTCAACGTGGGCGCCAGACCTCCTCCGCGGTCAACACCGCAAAGGCCTTCCCACCTCATCAGGTCATAGCCGTTGGATCAAAGATCCACGGTCATGACCTCTCCTGTGTGTAAAACCGCAAAGACCTCCCTTCGATATCTATCACCTTGTCCAGGTCATAGCCCTTGGATTAAGATCCAACCGCCTGACCTCCCTTGTTATCAAACCTCAAAACCACCTTCCACCTTGGCGAGGTCATAGTCATTGGATTTACATCCAACCGCCTCCCGACCTCCCTCACCGTTAAACTAAACAAACCTCCCACCTAAATGAGGTCGTGGCCGGTTGGATCGATCCAACACCCACGACCTCCCTCAAAATATCAAGCGCTTAGGACCTCCCCCTATCTCGTGTTGTGCACCATTGGATTAAAAATCCACGGTCACGACCTCCCCCTTCGCTTCGTGCGTGTCAGACCTCCCCATCAGGTCAGTGCCCTTGGATTTTAATCCAAAGGCTATGACCTCCCCCTCATGCTTTTATGTTCGCGTGCGGTTAAGACCTCACAGGAGGTCCGCACCGTTGGATTGAAATCCAACGCTTTGGACCTCCTGTCCCATTTTCCCACGTGCGCTTACACATTAAGGAAATCGGAGGGCTACGACCTCCCCATCCTTGATCGTGTGGCTGGGACCTCCTCCCAGCCACTTAAAACATAACGGTTCAAAATTGTCATCCGATGGTTAGGACCTCTCCCAGGTTTTATCCAACGGTCATAAGGACCTCCCCTGTTCTTCTCCTTCCTCGGGCGCGCCTGCGAGCTCTGAGAAGTGGAGTTAATGCACGCCTGTCACTAGGTACCTTTATGACTCTTTCTTGACCAAGATTTAATGCAGTCGACCTTCCGCTCTCAGTCAAGACAGTTCGCACCTTGTCAACCTTGTGTCTTGTCCAAGCCCTGGACCTCCCATGGGCCAAGCTCACCATGAGCTTAGCCAGTGGTCCACGACCTCCTGTGCCCTTAGTTTAAAGCCTCCCCCACTGTGCCGTTGGCTTCCTTTGCACACCATTGTTCCTTGGCTTACACCCCTGTGCTGTGAGCTCTAAACCACCAAAGCTTCCTTGGCCGCCATTGCTGGAGCTTGAAGCTCCTTGGTGGGCAAGGGTCGCTGGAGATTTCTTCTCCCTCTCCTTGCTTCCATTTGTGCCTTCCCTCTGGGACCAAGACCTAACTTGTTTTGGTTTGGGCATTTACAGAGGTGGACAAAGTGGAATCTGGAGCTGGAGCTTTGGCCGTGGAGCAACCCCATCTTCTCCAACTCCGGTCTTCACTTCCTCCACTTCCCCAGCACCTTAGGACCTCCAGGTACTCCTCCTGTTAGTCCCTTAGCTGCTGGCACCCGCTTGAATGCATGTTGCGGAGCTTTTTATTGGGCACACGCATGAATGTCGCGCGGAGCTCTATTTTGCATTTTTGTCTTTGGCCGTGCTGGTCATTCTTGCCCTCTCCGGCTCGCCGGCGTTTAAAACGCCGCCGCCGCTGAGAGCAGCCCACAGATGCGCTGGCTATTGCGGTCCCGACGGTGCCCTCGGTCTGCGCCGCGTGCCCTAAATCGCCGGCGATAAGCCGTGGGGCGCCCTCAAATCTTTGTCGGACGTCCCGACCGCGTCTTTGTCGTTTTAGGACAAAGATTTGCCGCTTTAATACCTCAATCATTGTAATCATTGGGTGGGTCTTAAATACCTTTTAATCCGCCCTTTGTTGCGCATTTAAGATCTTGCGCGACCTCCTCGCTGTCCCGCCAAGATTTATTCCATGACCAAGCGGCGTGCTACTGGTCCGGGATGTCGAACCTCCTCCGAGGAGATTTGGAGCGTCCAAGACCTCCCTTGCGCTTATCGTGGCCGTCCGCACCTCCCTCGAGGTCTGTGGACGTTAGGACCTCCCTTAGGACCTCCCTAGGTTATCTCACCCGTTCATGACCTCCCGGGTAGATCTTGACCGTCAAGGTCCTCCCTCGACGATCTGAACCATCGAGGACCTCCCTTGAACATCTGGATCGCCCAAGACCTCCCTGTGAGGTCTTGACGATGTAGATCTTCCTTGGGGAGATCTTGATAGTTTAGATCTTCCTTTGGAAGATCTCAACTGTTGAGGACCTCCCCCGTGTGATCTGAGCCGCTTATGTCCTCCCTCTTTAGATCTGGTCCGTCCCGGACCTCCTCCCCTCATCGTTGTGGTCCGCTGGATTCTCCATCTACGGCCACGACCTCCCTCACCTCGCGCATGTGCGTTGCTAGGAGGTCCAGGACCTCTGGACCTCGTGAGCTGCAGGCGTTGTTCTCCTGGGAGGTCCTGAGCCGTTAGATCTATGATCTGTGGCTCACGTCCTCCCATGTCCTTGTGAGTTTTAGAACTTCCAGTGAGCTCTAGTTATAAACTAAAAATGGTATGAACTTTAGAATTGCATATCTTTTTCATTCTAAACCCAAATAAGGTCATTCAAATTGTGTTAGCTCTGTCTTGGACTTGACTTTAATCTAAAAATGATTGTAAGTTGAGTTCAGCCCCAGAGCACAGTTTACCATTAGATTTTAAGATTAACTTTAAATGTACACTTAAATTAATGCTTAACTTGTAAAATACATAACTAATGCTCTTTAGATTATTTTTGAGTGAGACCAACCTTGTTGGTTTCCTCTAATAATGAACTCACTGTGAAAGTTAGTTTTGAGCATGTTGCTGTTATAGAAATGAGGACTTGTGCATTATAATTTTGTTCAAGTTCTTGTTTTTGAAAAATTATGGAAAGTGCAATATAGCTCCAAATGAGATGAACTCAATTGTGTTATTCATCTCATGAGGTGCTGGTTTTGCTGTAAAAATTTCAATGTCACCACTGTTCTAGAAAATGTTGCCTCATAATTAAATTAGTAAATAGTGCAGTTTGGTATTTTAGGGGCTGAGCAGAATTGTTTTGCTCATAACTTTTGCATTGAGAATCCAAATCAATTGGTTCTTGTTGCAAAATTCCCTAAAAATCACCCTCTTGCTGCTGTAGAAATTTCAGAGAATTTGGAGTTCGTTTTTTGTGCTGTTTTTGTTGTTTGTCGTCGTTCTTATCGGTTCTTTATCGCTTTTCCGTTAGGTTTCGACATTTGTGGTGATCCCGAGAGTGACCCTCCGCAACAAATTGACCAGCAACAGCAAGGCTAGCAGTTTGATCATATCCCCTCTAACGTCCCATTACTTTAAAGGTTAATATATTGTTTTACTTCTATGTATGCATGCTACTTTGTGTTAAATGTCGCTAGCAAGCCTATAGTTGCATAATCTGTAGGAATTGTTTATCCTCTACTACCATGAGCCTAGGTTATTTGCTGTGGTTTGAGCTCGTTGGATGAGCTCTTATCACTTAGTAGTTTCGATTTAATTGCTTAGACATGCTTAGAAACGATAGAATGGGCGATCATCGACTTAGTCGATGGTCTTGATCACTCAAAACTGGTTATTACTCCTATATGTCCAGACTTGTGCTTTGATTAATTTGTAAAATCAAAATTGAAAATAAAAGATTGATTTAGACTTGGGCATATTGGATGGATGGTGCGGTTTTTGGAATGTGGTGGTATGCTGGGTCCCTAAGGACCGAGTACTTGGGTCACTAAGCTGCGATTTTGCGTGCTAACCACACGAGGGCATATGGAACCCTCTTGACTAAGTACTTTGGGCGGTGTTAATTGGGGTCGCTTTCGGTTGGTGTGTTTTAAAGATAAAATGTGTGTGTGATGTGGGAGGAGCATTAGCTTCCGGGTAGGTTGTGTGATGTCTCCTTCTCCCCGTGGGTTGTGCGACTCAGAATTAGCATTGTCCATTGGAAATGTCTCGTAGGACTTAGCCGTGCCGGCATACCAAAGGTAGTGTGCCTAAAGGAAAGGCGGTCTGGCGTGTGGGTACATTGGTACACCCCTGCAGGGTTAAAACTATTCGAATAGCCTCGTCCTAGGTTATGGACATGCTAGGTAAAGTCGTTCAAGACTAGACTACAACCTTTAATTAAAACTTGACATGGTTGGTATGAACGGGGAGTTCATGCTATTGTTGTGGTGACTTGGGTTAGTCACTTCCAGGATGTTCTTGTTGTTGTTATTATGTTATTATCTCGTTGTTATTTCAACCATTAAAATGCTTTGCCAAATTGCCTTCAATCTATTATGTTATCGCAAATGAAACTTGCTTTATGCTAAAATGAGTCCAAAGCCTCATCCACTTAAATAAAGCTTGCATGTAGCTATTTATAGTTCTGTTATCTCACACGTAAGTCTTGCGGAGTACTTTATGTACTCATCTGCCCGTGGTTGTGGCATTTTTGTGGCTTTTGTTGCAGAGGAAGAAGGAGAGCTCCAAGAGCCTATCTTTTGTGCTACGTGTTGCAGCTTCTTCGACGACTAGCTTGGCGGTCCGGTCAGATGCCTAGGGGTTAAGGCACACTGATTGGCTTTGTGTTATAGCCATCTTCATGGCACTTTTGCTTCTGCTGTTATCTTGTAGTTCTTGTTGTTATTTGGCCAAAAGGCCCCTCTTTTGTATTAACCTACTCCTTATTAATATTAACTTCTGGTTTGTTGCTTATGTACTATGTGTTGTATGGAATTGATACATTCTTTTGTTGTGAGGTATGTATACTGCATTCTGGGGAGTATACATCTCTCGAGACTGGGTTTATTTGGTTGATAATACTAGGGTCAATTGGATGACTAAGTATTATGAGCTTAATAAATGTCGGGGTCTCACAACCTCCTCTTTGGAGATCCAACTGTCAGGACCTTCCCCTTTGACCCAACTGTCTCTAGATTTGACTAGTCCCACCTGCCAGGCTTACCTATTTTATGTTTCCCCGCCACACTAGTACCATGAGCATTTAATGTATGTATTGTCGCATTAAATGCAGCCAAGCAAGTGGATGTTTCTATTGTATGGGGTCATTCTGGGGCACTATTGGTGTCTTTTCTAGTCTCCTCCCGTAACAGTACACTATGTCCTTTATTATTTTTCTTTGACACCCCCGTACCTTTTGCCCATCTCACATGCTCACCAAATCATGTACGTATTGAGTGGTCTTTTCACTTCCTTTGACTATAACTAGTCCCGGGAGCCCTCCATTGCCACCTTTTTCACACACTCAACATTATTGTTCACACCCAGTGGCTTCCTGGAGAGCTTTGTGCCAAGAACATCACCAGAAGCATCTCTTCATCGTATTATCACCATTGGAGGCTCGGTAGGAGCTTGGGCTTGACCTCAACCGCCCATATCGCCTTCGACCTTCCCTCCACTCGTCACCTCTCCCTTATTGCTGGTAAGTCTCCTTGCGTCTGATCTGCTCCTGCTCTGATCGCCACCATAAGAGGTTATGTCCCTTTCAGGACCTCTTCTTTTGGATTCTCGGTGGAACTCTATGGTTTTCGTGTGAAGATCACCTCTCTGGATCCTGCGCACTCATCATCATCGTGGTCTTTGGCGTAGGTCATCCCTCTGGTCTTTTGCGAAGACCTTCCTCATTGGACCTTTCTCCCGTAGGTTAGGACCTCTCTCACAGAACCTTGTTTGTGTGTGTGAGGTGTTCTTGTTGATTAAGTTTTGGAGTTTCTTTTGAAGTTCTTTTGGCTCTTTATTTGGAATTTGGTTTGAGTTGTCTCCTTTTCTCCTGTATAGATCGTGAGGACACTGAGGAACTTGAGAGCACTGAAGAAGAAGACTCTCAAGACAGTGAGCAAGGCAAGTCATGCTCTTGATCATATTGCACCCAATATTTCAATTTACTTATGTTCTGTTTCAAAGGATAATGCATGCCTATTTCTACCTAGATATTTTAATACATGTCTTTAAACACATAGTTATGCCTAATTCCTTCATATGGCCAACTTGACATTGAACCAAATCTGTTGTCACCTTAGATAAAACCTGGTTAACACATTAGTGTGAACCAGGAGCAATTGTGAAACCATATGCTTAGTCTTGCTTAGTCCAAAAGTACTTGATTTGGGGAAATCTTTACCTTCATGACCAACTATTGTCTAAAATGTTTTGACCATGGCATTAGGATGTCATGGGAGTGTGAAAATATTACTGGGGAAGCAAAGAAAATGAAAATTGATTTAGACTTGGGCGAATTGGTTTGCTTGGTTGGTGCAAGGTTTGTGCACGGACTCTAACCTGGATAAGGTGGAGGTCCAGGGGTTTGTGATTGTCGCCCAAGTCAGTTGAGGACCGGTCTTTGAGCCGCCAATGCTAGGCCTATGATGGGCTATGCCAAAACCGTGCAACCACATGTCTCCAGTATGGGGTGTGGGACCTAGCTAAGTAATTTGTAGAACTTCCACCGCAGTGGATCCAATGGGAGGAGTGGGAGGTCTTCTATGGCCAAAATGGTCTTTTATGACCTATGTTCCCACTGGTGCAAGAGGGGGCCCAGATCCTGCGGAGTTGAATCCAAAGGAGGCGAAACCTTAGAAAGGAGAGGCTGTGGTGGGACAATGCATTTTAAAGGCTTTGTCATGAACTCTAAACCTCTTACCTTTGGTAGTGAGAGGTGGCATCGACGGATGCCGGATAAACTAGAGGAATCATGTCATGTGGGTAAAGTGCACAACTTTTGCAGAGTGTAAATCTATTCGAATAGCCGTGTCTATGGTCATGGACATCTTGGCGGACCACTCGAGTTAGATGTTGAATTTGGGTTCCTAAAATGTTTAATAAACTGATTTGGGATTTCTATCCCATGGGCTTTGGGCAGGGAGCCTTGTGACAGAGGGTATCCTTCACCAACTTGTTGATGAATGCTATCCAACCTGAAAATCAAATGTTTGAAAAGGATTTTATCTATTAAAACCCGCCTTGGAACTTAGTAATTGTAATTGAAAGAAACTTGGCTTTATGCAAATCAACCCTATTATGCCTTCTTTTGTATATCCATATATGCATGTCATTTTGTTATTCCACGGGTGTGACTTATGAGCACAAAGTGGTAGTGCTCACTCTTGCTCAATGCAAAATCTTATCGAGAGAAGACAACAATGTGAAGAGGAGGACCAGGGGCGAGTAGGTTGTGCCCTCCACCCATTTTGCACGTGGTATAGTGGATGGACGTCTGCTTCCGCTCTTTTGTAAGCTTGCTTTTGGCCCAAGGCCACCTTTTGTAAACAACTCCTTTGTTATGTTGTAAATAAAGTTATGTCGTGGATGTTACCATTCTTGTATCTTTGTGAAGAGCTAGCTTGAGATCCTTGGGACTAGCTCAGTTCACACTAGGAATCACAGGGTGATCCCTCAAGCTTCACGACCTCCTCAGGTCAGTCCTATGACCTCTCCCGAGTTGGCCGTGGCGAGAGGATCTCCCGTGACTCTGCTCCCCAGTGGTACCTCGAGTGGCCTGCAGGAGACTCGATTGGTACCCCTGGGGGCAGATCCTACCCGAGCCTCGGGAGGTGCTACCGGACCTCCTGGGAGGTCCTAAGGGACGTCCTAGGAGATCCTGGGAGGACCTCTCGGGTGCCCTAGGGTTGGGTCGCCACAAGCATTCTCAGCACAAGGTTGTATGCCCCTTCGTATGTCCCATACATGGACTCGATAACCTTCTGCTTCGCTCGTCGAACCTTGCTATAACTGACTGGATAACCAACCAGATTGACGACTTCTGACATCAGCATCTTGGGGGAGATGGAGATGTCCACCACAACCAGGTAGCTGATGAGGCTTGCCACATATGCGGAGGTAACATTCCGATGCTGCCACAGTGTCTCGCTAATCTCGCAAGTGTGTTCGGTTACTGCCTTAACCGCAAAGACCAAGCCGAAGATTTTTGCTCGGTGAGCGCTGACCTTGACAGGGTAGCCTTCCACTACGCACTTCACTGCATAATGTCCTAGGTTAGACCGGTGCACCCAGTAAACATAGCTGATGGACAAGGCGTACCATGTTATAGCTTGTTACAAGACAGCCCTGTTCGGGAAGTTCTGCCCGACTAATAGGGTGTCGGCATCAAATCCCCACTCTGACCTTTCTACTTGTGGTAGTATGAGCGAGCGCACCGCGATGTCATCAAGTCTGGATGCCACATAAGGCACCTCCGATGACACAATTCTGCCAGTTGGACCACTAGCCTGGTGTGTGTCCTCCTCGCTACCATCCGAGCTGGGGTCGGTGTCCTCGTCGGACTCCAACCCGAGAGGCTGGCTCGGAAGATACTCGTGGCAGTCAATGCAGGCCAACCACCACAGTTTCGCCCCCTCATTTTGCATAAAGTTATGTGCAAGTCTTCCCTCCAAAACAACACATTCTGTGCTGCCGTCTTCAAGCTCCGCCTACGGTTGCCTGCTTGCAGAGGCCCCAGCGTCATGAAGGTTTCCTGGCGCCCTGGGTACGAAATTCACGTACACCATCGGCCTCCTGTAAATGGCTGCCTCGGTCTAGGAGGCAATCTGCATGTACTGGATCCATGCGGCTCTTTCATTCACCTTGACCAGCTCCCACACGACATTCGTGCAGGTGATCCCCTCGATCACAAGTTTCCTCATCATTTCCTCCATGACGAACTCCCTCTGGAGGCAGCTTCGAAGCTCGTGAATATTCATCGCATCCAGCCCCTCTGCCCGGACCACCTTGTACTAGCATCTCAACAAGTCCAACCCATCGGATCCGGACCGTACGAGACCATCGCCATAAAGCAGTATCAAGTCTTGTATGTTTGAAATTGCCTAAAGCAACAACAACCCGATTTACATAACACAATATAACAAACAAGGCATGTAAGCAACAACAACCCGATTCTTTGCACACAAGAGATCTAAGTATACCACCTTGCACTATTTTTAGGTAAATATTCAGCATAAGATTCACGCTTCTTACTTGGAAGACCATGTTCCAAACATATATGCAAGGTACCAATACTATCATAATTTGATGGCTCTGGTCCTTCCTTTTCTCTTGATCATTTGATGGCTCTAGTCCTTATTTAGACTGACCATTTTGCTACTCTCACACGCGCACTATGACCTGGTCCTTTAGTTTTCTAGGATCATTAATTGGTGTCAACCTTGAAAGGTTGAAAAGCTAAATCACATCTGCACGCTTTTTCGAAAACAAAATCACATCTGCAGACGCAAGTGGGACTTCCACTATGTTGCGTGAAGCTAAAAATGTCACTACTACAAAAAGGCTAATACTGGATGCCTCATCACAGACGGTTGATCGAAACCGTCAATATTAAATACAACCACATACGGTTTTGGTTTAGCGACCGTCTGTGTTACTGGCTACACTAAAAACCGTCTGTAAAGTGAAAATATCACAGACGATTCATATTAAAAACTGTCTATGAAATAGCACAGATGGTTCTTAACAAGAACCGTCTGCGATATTACTAGATATCACAGACGGTTTTTATTAAAACCATCTGTGATACTTATAGTGAAGTGCTCACCTGATCGTAGGGATATTCTTCTACCGATTTCTTGAAGACTTCAAATCCATAGATCAAACTGACTTTCCAACCACCTTGAAGTCATATTCCACGGATTTTGTTCTTTCCACGTACGGTGGTCGAAAATTCAATTTGTTCCGTGAATTTTGTCTTAGTACTATAGAAGAATACCAGCCAATATGAGTTCACACTCATAAAAAGCTTTGAGAATAGAAATCTCATCTCACTTTCTTTTAAACGACCATAGTTCACACTCTTAGTTTTGCCCTTATTTATAGGCCAACAACTTGTGGTAAGATTAAACGAATAAAGATGGAAGTCCGACGGATATGATTTATTAGAATCTGCTCCTAATAAATTATTGGAAACCAAAGCATCACCGTCTTTTCGGGAATTGTTTTTCATAAATACGGTTGATGCTCCTTTTCCTACTCAGGGAAAGTAATTAACTCATCACAGACGGTTCTGAACAAGAACCGTCTGTGATATTACTAAATAACACAAACAGTTTTTTTTGTTAAAACCGTCTGTGATACTTCCATCATCCGATTGCTCATTTAAACACACCAATGTCGCTACGGCTCCCAATGTATCGACTCTTATTCTCCCGCGCTGACTTTAGTACTTGTTGTATAAATAGACATCCGCTTCCGAAGGGGATTTCTCACAAACCTCCTCTTTCTTCAAAACTCCACACACTCCAAATGGCTTTCCCTCTCGTGCCGGCCGTATTGGCCTACATTGTGCTTGTCTACTCGCACCTCTCTGATCACAACCTAGCCCAAGCTGCAGACAGGCCTTCCGTTCGCAATATCATTCGTTCTAGGCCCTCCGATCTATCGGAGACCATAGCGGCCATCATCTGTCAACTGGAGCTCCTCCTCTGATGGACCAATGCGAGGGTCTCCAGCATCCGGTGAGTAAACCTCATCGTGGAGATCGTCCTCTAGAACAACTTGGCCCGCACCGAGGATGCAACCCGGAGAGTCGAGGACGACATCCGGATGGCAGGAGAGCAGGTGAACCTCGTCGAGACGGAGGAAACCAGGGTTGACGGCTTCTGGGCTATCATGGACTTGGTTACGGAGTCCGAACGGCTACAAGCAAGAATCGAGCGTGCAAGAAAGTAGGTGGAGGCGTTTGATCAGATAGTCACTGATCCTACCACCACTGAAACCGACGAGAAGGCTTACAAATATTTGAAGGCTAAGATAGGATCGCAGATCCTTTTTTATTGTCTGTGATGTAAAAAGGATATTATGGTCTTTTGTAAAGTCCATTTGTCTTCAATTTTACTGTTTATTACCCTATAATTTACTGGGCGACTCGTTTTAGTTAATTGCACATATAGAGGCAGTGCACGGAGAGCACTTTTAGTTAATTGTTGCGCAATTAACTAAATGTGCTCTCCGTGCACTGCCTCTATATGTGCAATTAACTAAATATCATAGACGGTTCCAATGAATAACCGTCTGTGATGAATGGTTGGACATCACAGACGGCCAGCGTGGCGGCTCCCTCCTTGTGAGAACCCGGGGTATTTAACTTGTAATACTTAACCATCCAATTGGTCCTAGCATTACAAATGAAATATCCCGATTCTCGGCGCATATGTACTTCCCAGAAAATGCAGTATACATACCCCCATACAAAAATTAAGCATCCAATCCATACAAGACATAGAACTGAAGAACAACTAAGCAGTTCAAAAGACATACATAATAGAGTTATTACAAAAGGGGCCGACCGGCCAAATAACAACTAAAGAGTCTAACATAACAGCGGAAGCAAAAGGCCATAAGATGGCGATAACAAAAGCCGATTAGTGTGCCTTAACCCACGAGGCAACCAACCAAGCAAGCCACCAACCTAATCCTCGAAGCCGAAGCACATCTCACAAAAGTGCAACCCTTGGGGTTCCACTTCCTCCTCTGCAACAATTACAGTTAAGCATAGCAAATGAGTACAAAAATTGTACTCGCAAGACTGACGTGTGGTATAACAGATCTATAATTAGCTATATGCAAGCTTTATTAAGTGGAGGAAGGCTCTAGACTTACTTTTAGCAGAAAGCAAGTTTTCATTTGCAATAATGTAATAGATTTAAAGCAATTTGACAAACTGAATTTAATGCTTGAAATAACAGCGAGTAATAATAGATAAAAGGTAACAACAACCTGGAAGTGACTAACCCAATAGTCACCACAACAATAGCATGAATTCCACATTCATACCACCCACATCAAGTTTTAATTAAAATTCCAAATTGTTTAGTCTAACTCCTGCAAGTCCAATTCCAAGCGTGTCCATAACCTAGGACGAGGCTATTCGAATAGTTTTAACCCTGCAGGGGTGTACCACTGTACCCACATGTCAGACCGCCTTTTCGCCACTAGATTTAGCACACTTCCTTTGGTATGCCGGCACGGCTAAGTTCTACGAGACGTTTCCAATATTATGCATTAACTACGAGTTGCCCATATGGGAGGAAGCCCCATATGTTGATGCGGAGTCATCAAAGATGCTCACCTCCTTATAAAAGGACGATGCTCCTTGCAGTTGGTAACCCCCACTACTACTCACCCAATAACACACAAGTTTCTTTTTCAACACAACGCACACATCCACCATGCGACCCGGAGCTAACACACGCCAAAGTACTAAGTCAAGAGGGGTCCCATATGTCCCTCATGTGGTTAGCACGCAATTATGCTTGGTTTTGGTGAAACAAGATGTTCGGTCCTTGTTGACCTGGGCAAGACATTCATACACCCGATATCACACCATCCAACCACTTGCCCAAGTCTAAATCATTTCATTTGCACTTTTAGTTTTCAAAGTAATATAGCACAAGGTGCTGGTTATAGAGTAATAAAATGATTTGTGTGATCAAGGTTATCGACTAGGTCGATAACCGCCCAATCTACCGGTAGCTAAGTATTTCTAAGCATGACATCGCAAAGACAATAAAAGAGCATAATTAAATCACTGGGCTCTAATTCACCAGCGATATTAATTCCTTATGGTTTGTGGCAGGGGATAACAATTTAGAGGCAACCATACAATAGGAATAACTACCTCTAATCGACAAAATTAATTTGACACAAAAGCATGCATACATATAGTTGAAACAAAGTATTAGACTGGAAAGTAATAGGACTTTAGTATGATCAAACTGCTTGCCTTACCGTGGATTATCCTCTTGCTGCAGAGGAGCGCTCTCGCAATCAATATTATCGTTTGAACCTAGCGAAAGAAGTTGAAAGCACAATAAGAACGAATAACACCAAAAAGACCCAAAAAATCAAATTCAACCAAAAATTATGAAAAATTCACAAAAGGTAGATCATGATTTTAGATGAATTTAGCAACAAGAATTGATTTATTTGGATGTTCTATGCAGAAGTTATGGCAGTTAGAAGATCAGTTTTCTAGAAAATTCAATTTTAATTGTAACCGGTTACTGTTCATCTAAATTAATTATTTTGGTGAAAATTTCCAGAACAGTGGTGCACTTGAAATTTTTATGTTATGAAAAGCACCACATGAGATGAACAATGGAATTTGATTCACCTCATTTGGAGCTAGGATGAATTTTCTATGATTTTTCAAAGTTATGAAAGTCGTACACAAGTTACATGCAAAATAAGATTTTCAGTAATACTACCATGATCACAACCTATTTTACAATGAACTACACTAACAGAGGATTCTAGAAAAATTGAGTTTACTCTTTTTGGAGTTACAGAGAAATACTTATGCATTTTTGAAGTTAAAGCAATTTTTAGTGTAACAATAATACTAAACCTAAAGTAATTTTGCCAAATGTGTTTTCTGTAACAGAAACATAAGTCTATCCATTTTATATTAAAGTACATTTAGAAAGGAAACTAACAAAATTTGAATCATCAGTTTTGGAGCTAATATGAATTACTTATGCAATTTTGAAATTTAACCAATTTTCTGTTCACAAATAAAGCATTTCGGAAATTATAATAACATACAATACTTTTTATACCCAGCCTATTCTAGCTCTACTCACCGACCGGTGGGGTCCTATGAACAGTGCTATTTTCCATTTACCAAATGAATTTCAATTAAACCTGACAGGTGGGACTCGCCTGTCATTGGCACGGTCCACATGCACAGTGCATGGACCGAAGGCCATGAACTGGGTCCACGGGTGTACCGCCGGTTTACTGTGCACTAATGGCCTCGGGCCCGCATGTAAGCCATACAAGAAACCTACTAATGATTGATTTGCCGACAAAGATATGTTTTAAATGCTAATCAACATCATTAAATGCTAATCAACACCGCTACAGTAACTGTCGGCTCGCCCGACAACGGCCGTGGCATCACCCCGCTTGCACGGGGCGCCGACCAAGGCCCGGGATGGGTCCCTAATAGCCTAGCGCAGCTAATGCTAAGCGTCACGGCGACGGGGGGAGCACTAGACCGCTGGCGAGCCGGAGTGGGGTGGCGAGACCAAGCTACTACAAAAGGGGAACGAAGCCCCGACGCACAAATCGCCCAAGACAAGCTCTCTTAAGCTACCAGAGGGACCTAGGATGCTCACCCGAGAGTTTGGAGAGGTCGGGGAAGCTCGGAGGTGAGTCGGCGACGATAATGGCTGCGGCGGCCGAAAAGGGGGATTTTCCAAAATCCGAGCTACCCTGCGATGCAAAGAAGAAATTGACCGAGGGGTTCCCTTAGGTGTGCAACAAGGCTAGAGGTGACGCGCAAGATTTGGATCAAGACTTACCGAGGTGGAGGTTGACACGAGAGTTGACCTCGGTGACACGAGAGTTGACCTCGGGAGCGTGCTCCAACACTTCCCAGAGCGCGAAGATGGAGCAAGAGCTACAATGCAAGGTAAGCGCTCGCATAAGCCAAAATGGAGAGAGCAAGGAAGGTAGAAGGGAGGAGGACCACGCGGTCGAAGCTTACCCCGGCGTGGCACTCAGTAGAGCCTCTTCCTTCTCACCCCCGAGAGAACGAATGAGCGAAAATGGAGGGTTCGGGGAGGTGTTATCCTCGGGCGAGGACGGAGACGGACGCGGCGTCAAGCAGGGAAGGCTCCGGATAGGCCAGCTTGGGCGGTGGCTACACGGTGTGAAGACGGCAGCGTCTGTGCGCGGCAGAGCGGCGCGGGCACGTGGCACCAGATTCCTGCCCGCGAGCCAGAGGTAGGAGACGGGACTTACAGGTGGGTCCCGCGACACAGAGACACAACGCAGCCGTGAGCTCGGGCGTTAAGGGGTCGACGTGAGTCGTTGGATGCAGATCCAACGGTCAATGTTGCGCGCGCAATTTTATAACTTCGTGAAGCGGTACGCGATCGCGGCCGTTGATGCGCGATCGGATGGCTGCATGTGACGCGTGGGTGAGATGGTTGGGCCGAGCCAAGTTGGCTTTAGGTTCGAGTCGGGCTCGGGTCTGAGCCCGATGAACAGTGATTGCAGATTTGGTTTTTAAAAAGGCTGAGACGGTTAGAGAATTTTTAGAGATAGTTCCCAAGCTCCAAAATTTATGAAATTTTTATGGGAGCTTTCTGGATCAGTTAAAAACCTTGTGTAATTTTTCTGGAAATTTTTATGCAATGAATTTCTTCCAAGAAAATTCACAAGAGGCTGTCCAAGGGGTTTGACCAGAATTCAAACTGGTTTGACTAGCCCTTATGAAATAGCAGATAAAATCTAAAAATCGTGAGATTTTTCAGAGAGGTAATGAAGATGATCCAGAAGCTAGGAAAAATATTTCCAGAGGATGATTCCAAGATCTGATCATGAAGTTTTTAAGGACAACAACTTCCATCAATAGAAGCATTGTACTAAGAAAGTAGGAATTACTAGGGGAAAATTTCTAGATAATTTCAAATGACATCATGAGGCAGCAAAAGTTTTAATTTCTCCTTATTTTATTACATTTGAAACACAATCCCAAGTTTGGGATGTTACACTCCTCCCCAGCGGCAGCTCCTCTCCGCGGCAGTTCTTCCTCCCCGGCGACCTCTTCTTCCCTGGTGCACATGGCTTCTTCCCCGGCGAGGTCAGTCGGCACCACCTTGGCGTACCCTCATCTGGGTGGTTTCATACTTGTGCTTGCAATGTAGATTTTGATACTGTGGGGAATTAGATTTTGTGCTTGAATAATGGTGTGGTATGTAGATGCATACTGATAATGGTGTGGTATGCAGGCTTGAATTTTCTAGTATAATTGCTGAATGCATATTGACAGATGCAAGAACAGATGAATGTTCTAGTTAATTTTTTGTTGATTTTTTATAAGCTTTAGAGATATAAGTGTAGTGTAGCTGTGTAGGATATAAGCTTCAGATGAATGTCCATATCATTTTCTTATATGTTGTGCTATTAGATATATTCAATCTGTGTGATTTATCTATGTCTAGCACTGAGAGGTATTGTAAATTGGTATTTGTATGCTCTGTTAAACTGCTCAATGATGTTAATAGTCTTATGCTGAAATTGAATTGATAATTAGTTTATATTTGAGCTCTAATGAATTGCTAACTGCTGTCACTTTGATCTTCAGTTTATCAGTCTGTAGCCCTACAAATTTTTGTACATGTAACTAATCTTATGGTATGTTACTATATGATATTCTGCTTTTGAAAGCTGCAATTAACTTTTGATATTTGTAAAGGTTAAGCTAATTTGTTACGTAGATTTCTAGAATTTTTACCTAGCTAGTGTGTTTGATCATCAATTATTTATTAATTGGTGTGTATACTCATACACATAGAGAATTTTATGATAATACGAGAAGGCAAAATTTGCTATTTTGCTATTCTATTCCAAAACAAGACCAAATGAGTAAAAACTATTATAACACCTCTTCACTTGCCTCTCGCCATTCATTTCACCTTTGTTTGTGTAATCGTATTCATGCCGGTCAGGTTCTCCTCACTTGCGCCCCAGGGTCCTACCCATTCTATTCCTAATCTCTTCTCTATAAAATCTGCAAGCAGTGACTGTTTGTGCCTTTAAAACCGGCTATATATATATAGCCGTGGCATGAAGCAAATCACACACTCCAGTGTGTTAGGTTCAATGAAGTAGGCCGTGATTCACCTGCACATTTAGGATGAACGTCCAAGGAGCGAGCTATAGCTAGCTGAATTCAGACATCGAGTTAGCTAACAAGGGACTACTATATATATATATATATGTGTGTGTGTGTGTGTGTGTGTGTGTGTGTGTGTGTGTGTGTGTGTGTGTGTATGTATGTATGTATATATATAAAGGCACAAGCAGCCACTGCTTGAAGATTTTATAGAGAAGAGATCAGAATGGAACGGTAGGACCCTAGGACGCAAGCGAGGAAAACTTGACCAGCATGAATACAGTTACACAGACAAAGGTGAAATGAATGGCTAGAGGCAGGTGAAGAGGTGTTGTAGTCGTTTTTGAGACTATCACAGACGGTTCCTTAGGACAAACCGTTTGTGATACATCGGCTATCACAGGCAGTTTGTAGATAAAACTGTATGTGATACATCAGCTATCACAGACGGTTTTATCTACAAACTGTTTGTGATACATCAGCTATCACAGACGGTTCTGAGTTAATAACCATCTGCGATAGTTTGCATCACAGACAGTTCGAAAACCGTCTATGATGACCTCATGTCATTACTGACCCATAAACTCCAGTGTGTTAGGTTCAATGAAGTAGGCCGTGATTCACCTGCACGTTTAGGATGAACGTCCAAGGAGCGAGCTATAGCTAGCTGAATTCAGACATCGAGTTAGCTAACAAGGGACTACGAACTATATATATGTATGTATGTATGTATGTATGTATATATATAAAGGCACAAGCAGCCACTGCTTGAAGATTTTATAGAGAAGAGATCAGAATGGAATGGTAGGACCCTAGGACGCAAGCGAGGAAAACTTGACCAGCATGAATACGGTTACACAGACAAAGGTGAAATGAATGGCTAGAGACAGGTGAAGAGGTGTTGTAGTAGTTTTTGAGACTATCACAGACGGTTCCTTAGGACAAACCGTTTGTGATACATCGGCTATCACAGGCAGTTTGTAGATAAAACTGTATGTGATACATCACTATCACGAGCGGTTTTATCTACAAACCGTTTGTGATACATCAGCTATCACAGACGGTTCTGAGTTAATAACCATCTGCGATAGTTTGCATCACAGACAGTTCGAAAACCGTCTATGATGACCTCATGTCATTACTGACCCATAAACTCAGACGACTCACGAAACCGTTTGTGATGACGTTTTTGAACCGTCTATGATGATTTTTTCTGTAGTAGTGTGTGCATTCCATTCCAGTATTATGGATAGCTAGTTATTGCTTGGTTCAGTGTCATTGTACTTCTAATTTGCGGTGATGTACATTAGTACTATGACAAAAAGCTTCAGGCCAACAACTATTGTCGTATGAAAATCTTGAGTATATCAAGTTGGAGAATGGAGATAATATTTGTTCAATCTCTGAGGCTTGAAAGTCTACATAAATTTAAGTGCGAAGTTGCTTCGTCATTGCCACTAACTAACTAACTACAAGTCGTTAAATACCAACAAATTAATTATGGTCACGTAGATTCAACCACTTATTTTGGACTAGCGTAATCAACACTACTCAACTAAACTAGGCCACAAAAATATACGTACGAATAATATAACAACGGCTAATTCATTACGACCTAATTTATCGCAACTAACTAAGAACACAAATTTAATAAAGCCTAAATGATGGGGACTAAATTAATTACGCCTAAATAACTACAACTAATTAATTATGATTAATTAACTAATTAACTAACTACACATTTAATAAAGACAATACATAAAAACTATCTGCTGATATGACCGCTAATGACGGCTGTAAACAACACTTAATCCTCTGCGAAAAGAAAAACAAAAAGGGCGAGCGGCAATAAGTGAGTGCAAGCGAAGCGAAGAGCCTCGCTCGCAACACCGCATTTATAGCGAGGATGAGAACATGCATGCATACAGGGGACATATGTGACGGATAAGACATAAGGGTGATGGACAAGACATGAGAGACGCTTTCGGCACATTTGACCACGTGCGGGACGGATCTTGTCTGTGTATCAAGCTTTCTTCTTAAGTCAACAGTAATAAGATTTAGATGATTAGCATATGATAAGGCAAAAGTCAGATCACGCTCATGATTCCTAGAACCACATATTTGGTCTGTAATGTTCAATGCATGCTTCAAGTTCGATGAGAGACTTTCTGGAAATGTTAAGCATTTGTCACCTGGCCTAATTTGAGACGGGGGCGTGGATCCGTCCATTGCACGGACGGACGAAGGCGTGCGTGCCATGATATTCCCTTCTTATCGATTACGGCTAGAAAGGGAGGTTGGTGTGATCCATACATCTGCTAGAATGGAACCACTATGTACTGGTAACCTTTGCCTATGAGTAAGTCCTCTGTGCTGTACGTACTCGAGAGAAGTAGTTCCCTTCCATGACAAAGACTAGTTAAGTTTCGCTATCTCCTTTCTCAACTCACTATTTCCCAACAGCTCTAGACTGCTCGAAAAAGTAAGAAGGAAGCAAAGCAGGTTTCTGCACGGAATATATTCTTGAGGGATTAATTGCTCATGAGGCATTGGTGATTAAGATTAGTTAGAGAGGGGTGCGCGGAACCGTCCATTGGACGGACGGAGGAGGGACGGACGAGCACCTGGAAGCGGATCCGTCCGTATTCCGTCCTTCCGTGGGACGGAAGGGAGCTCCGTCGGTAGGAGGTGCGGATGAGGCTACGTGACGGCTGTATGGAGGTGAGCGCTATTTTTGCAAAAAAAATAAAAAATAAAACCATGGCTAATGTATCATTTTTGCTAATTGAGCTCTAAACAATGCTATTTCCGCCAAAAATTCCTAGAAATCCCAACAGGCTACCGATTTTGAATTTAAAATTTTGTTCAAATCATCCAGACGTTTTTTTACCGAGATTAACGGTTTCAGAAATACCAACCAACACATCAAGCAATAACCAGTTGTGACCCCTCGTTTTTTCACGCCGAGATTTTTTTTCCCTGGTTCATCCTACCTACCTGGTTTTCTTAAATTGCATGTTGGCTTGAGATTATTTCACCCCACCACGCGCACACACGAGTATGTCCTTTTGGAACATGGTTGAAATACGGAACCGGGGGTTAATCCGCAAGCTTAAAAAATTTCTACTGAAGTGTACTCATATGTATAAAGGTAGACACTAAGATTTAAAATCTGATAAGTAAAAACGCACCCACAACTCCGCTACCCCCACCAAAAGATGCTTCCTATGTTGTCTTGAGACGTGGTTGTGTAAAGTACATGAATTTACGCTTTAAGAGTGCTGCCTGTTTCAGTGGCTATCATGTACATCCATTCTTCTTTTGAGCTAGTGTCACGGTTGCAAGATTCATGAAGGTAATGTGTTGCCATGCGCGTGTAGTTTTTGGGACTACAGGTTTCTGGTGAGAAGCAGGGCATAGCACCTTTAACACTAGGCCGCCAATTCTATATTTGTGGTACATCAATGAGACGGTGATAGATACATGTTTGTAGCAACAGATTGCGAGTGTTGGCCGACTTTTTATGTTACTGGGGTAGTATTAAGCGATAGCAAAATTATCAAGAGTCAAGAGTAATTATGAAGGAAATACAATTATAAAGTCTAAACACAATGTCTGAAGTGCACAGCAACCGTAATGCTTACAACAAAATCATGATATTGCCAAGCAATATCTCAATTCTCGAAGGGATAAAAACAGAAGTAAAACCACTGCTCCGGGGGTAACATAAACCAAACAGAATCCCAGGTTTTTCTTTTCTTAAGCAAAAGCACAAATGCATCTGCAATGAGGTTATCATGGATTTCACAGTATGCAATTGCGTATTCTGCAGCCATTTGTCAAGATGTATATTACTGGAAAGGTAGTATGTTCCATATCAGGAGTACGAAGGTATGATGATGATGTGTATAGCGGAAGAAACTTTGGCATCTCAGAAGCCAGCAAGGCACTCAGAGTAGGCTACAAGCAGATCCCTGTCAAACTTCATATTATTACACTAGATATACTCTTTTTCGTCATTGTCACAATCATATTGCCACAACCATCTTGGCTACAGCTTTAGGGTGATTTGTGAAGACTCGTCTGGGGTTGTATCAATGAGGACGACCACGTACACACCCACCAGACTTGTTGATCATCCTCTGCCAGAACATAGCCTTTTAATTAGACGAAGATAGAAAATACAGGGGAAAAAAGGAATGCAAAAGTTCTACAATGATGAGTAATGATGTAGGTCACAATTTAGATTAAGAAAACAGAGAAGTGCTGCTCCTACAATTCATATGAGTAAAATCAGCATCAAGTACATTGAGTACTTAGAAGGAAACCTCTCTTGAAGCACATTTCATACTCCCATGCAACTTGTGGGATAATTTGTTTCAATAATCATTTTTCTTTGAATTAAGTTCATGTAGCAGAATAGGACTAATATATCATGTACACCATACACAAATAATGTCTTATGCTTCCTTACACATGCCTTAAAGACATATGCACTTGCAATTTATTACATAAAGTGTGTCAGAAAAGCAATACAATAATGAGTGATAAACTACCAGGAAATGAACCTCTGCAACAATTTCTTCTCAATGGAACCTTCAGATAAAAATGAATGCTTAATATTACACTAGGACAAAAAAAAGTCAAATTTTCTCGCGCTCTTGCCCCTGATAGATCTCAAGTATTCCGTTTTCAATATGCTGTTTCTAATGCATGTGAGAGAATCCTCATGCAAGCTGTTGGTGTGATGAGTGGTGACTCCCTAGGCCTCTTAATTTTTCACTACAAGGCTCTAGAAAATGCTACGCCCTATACCGCTATAAGGATGCTCTCAAAAAAATTCCAGGTAGGTTTCCTCAGTGCAAAGCACATACTTAATCAATCCTGGATTCACATGTCTGCCAATGTACATTGCGAAGCAGTTCCATATAAAGCAAATAAGTCTTCAAAGAAGATTCTGTGCAACAAACCACAGCAATAGCAGCAAATGTTGCAGGAAACAATATAGAGATGAATCTAACTGTATGCATAAATAGAACTGTATGTCAAAAATTCAGAGCTTGTCGTTCATATGTTTGAGCACATGATGCTAGGAACAATGCAAATATCACCACCCTAGAATAAACTAGTAAGTACTTTGATATAGATCAATCCAAGATGTTAAACTAATTAGCAGAAATACTTGGTCTAGATCTAGATCCAAGACATTAAGCTAATTAACAGAAATACATTCAAATAAAACGTACAGAATAGCAATGTGACATGGCCCAAGGCACCTTGGCAATGTTGCTACTTGCTGATACATGGGCGCTGGGCAGTATGCCCCATTAACATCATTAATAGCGCAACCAAGTTGATTGGCAATGCCATATAAAAAAATGTAGTTTGCAAGGATTCAATCATTTAAGCATTGGTTCCAAGAAACCAAAGGTTTCAATTTCCAACCTATTACCATTTAATATAATCTGTCAGTGTCAACCATTATAGTCAAAACATAAGAACAAGCTATACTTATGATGTTGCTTTGTACTGGACAAGGCATTGAAGCAAAAAAAGTCTAACCAGCTAGGTCACTGTTACAGGTTAAGGACCTAAGTGAAATTGGTCTTTCCAGGATTGAGGATTTGAAAATTCAAAATTGTGAGGTGTAAAAATGGTTAGACAAGAATGTTCTCATATGATACTAGGAAGAACAGTTTGGTGACTGGCTGACTGCACATAGGTTTAGTAAGTGATACTACAAAAGTAATGCATTGAAAGCATGAATGTGGCGGAAAACATGTTAAATCATGTATAGATGACAATTGAGTATCATAATACTGAAAAAGAAACAAACTAGGAGCATTGCCAGTGTGAACTAACTTTATATCAAAAGTGCTGAAATAGCATCCACCACTTTTAGGCAGACTGACTACTCACATAATAAAATATGGGTAATCATGACCAATTTATGTAACATGAGAACGGTATACCACTAGAGCGATTACTAGTCTAACTATATGCAAAAGAGGAGTTGAACAGTTGAAGATCATATACAATTATTAGAATTATGTTTTCTATTGATTTAAAATGTAGAACTTCATTGTTTTATAAGTAATGAACTTTAAAAATTAGCAACAATATCTCATCATAGTATCATACATACTAAGTTCATTCCGAATTTAGCAAAATCAGTGATTAGTATGAATATCTAATAGTCATTATTTCATATTGAAACCAAAGTGATATCTGAATGGATGATATACTGCCCCCTATGTCCTAAGTCCTAACTAGTCCATCAAAAACTTGCAAAGATGAATGGATGATAAAGATAACTCCAACAAAAACTATTATGAACCATCCAACGGCTCTTCTGCTGCTCATTTAACTATGGCCAACTATCTTCTTAACAAACAAAGATATACAGATGCAGACTTAATTTTGGACAGAATGTGAATGTGCCGTTCTAACTGGGGGAAAATGCGGTGTCATGATAAACATTGAACTAGTCAAGAGCTTTATCAAGAAGCTCGATCAGAGTCTTCAAGACTTAGCACTGCTCGAAATAACATTATTTATGTGGCAAAGAACCTAGGCCAAACTTATACACATGCTGGGGGGGGGGCACAGGAGCCAGTGTTCCTCTAGGTGCTAGTCACCAGCGCCTAGTCACTGACAGGAGCTGGTGCGCACACACTAACATGCAAATTAGTCCATACTTAACTATTGTACGCTAGCAAAAAAGGGAATAAGCTAAACTGCATATTCTTTCTGAAACAAGCAGCATGATACTGATTTCCAACCTATGAAACAATGCATTATATTCAAAAAGCAACAAGAGCTTAATATACCTCACTGCTGAGCAAGAACGCCATTTAAGATGGTTAAGGTGCAATTTGTCTTTGTGCCAGCGTCCCAAAATTACAAGCCCAACTAGGGCAGCTGCAACCACCACAGACCAGAGAGCATTTGTTTCCTTAGCTTGGTGATACAAGCATGACATATGCTTCTTCAACCAGCATTTACAAGGGGCGCCAGAGTCACGGCTCTTGCTGTCTGCAGATTCTGAAGGCACAGCCGACTTGTCATGAGAATCGTCACCGCCATCATTGTCATCATCATGAACAACAAAACCATGCCCATCATCTTCAGCATGAAATGAACCATACTCAGCTACATCACCCCTCGTCTCTACATCATCAACTGAGAAGTTTTTTTCTTCATCATAGAATTGAATTCTCTCTGACCCAACATCATATTTTACACCCACATTCTTGAAACTATCAGCTTTCACGCTGGTATTTGCTTCCTGCACATCCTTTTCTGGCTGGATCTCATCAAAACTGGTCTCTATTGGCAGATTCTCATGCTCACTTGGGGGAAACACAAAGTGGTCAGACATGAGCAATGCATTTGACGAACCTTGCTCATCCTTACTTGCATCAAGGCCTTTGCTCTCTGTTGTGGGTTTGCCTGCTGTTCCACCGGGCCCTGGCGCTGCTGCATAGGCAGATGCTGTGAGAGTCACCACTTCCCAGTCCGCCCCTCGAGAGGTGGTTCCCTCTACCACCTCTTTCTCATTATCAGCCATATCCACAAATCTGATCTTAAAAAAAAAACAATTTCAGCATATCAGGCTTGCAGACAAGTGATGCTATTACATAAACATCAGATAATCAATTACATTATACAGCAAGTACAGTCTACCAAGCTTTGTCCAATGAAGACAGAAACTAGAATTCATTCATTTATCAAGAATCGAACGGTAGTATGGTACACAGAAGAAAGCAAGGAGAAATTGTCATGCTTCTGTACCAACTAAAGTGATTTAATTAGCACTAGACCACAACTATCATAAACACTTTCACCAACATCACCATAAAAAGTCCAACCTGAGAGAGACAAAGGCTAGAGCCATTCCTTAACCTTATCAGCACATCCATCCACATCTAGGCATATGCATCACCTACCAACATAATTACATAACCAAGAACGGTGTGCTCATCGCAAATCTCGTTTCTAAGACCCCAAAACCAGGGGCGGATGCACCTAGAGTCCCACGGATCTTGCGCGTGCTCAAGAACAAGAATCGAACCATATGGATGGACGGATTACATTACCAACAGAAAACAAATCCGCGATTGAGTATTCCAGTAATGGACTCATTTACACAGAAAGAAAGAATTGGGTCGGACGGTATATAGCAAAAATATTTTGATTTGGATTCGGTTGCTCGCAGCCGTCGCAACAAAGAAGACTACATACTAGGGCAAAGTGGAATCAATCCAAGCTTGTTGGGGCTTACCAATCTCCACTCCAGTCCAGTCAAGTTTGGGGGAGGAACATGAGGAGAAGAGAGAAGAGACTTTGGAGGTGGCGTGTGCTTTGGTCGAAGGGAGGAGAGGATCAGATCAAACCACCATTGGTAGAAGAGAGAGAAGAAGAGATGGGAAACTCAGGGAAAGACTAAAGAGGAGAGAAGGGTAGGGAAGCCACGGTACAAGACACTGACAACGGGGACCCACAGTCCATGGACTCAGCTCACACGTCTCTCGTCGGGTCGAGCCAACACACGCACAATGCGCACACCCTACCCCACATGTCAGAAACTTACAGTTTTTTTCTTTTACTAGTCAGTGTACCTATACTATTATTATAAAATTTCAAATTTTAATTTTGTTTCACATCCTATCTAAAGAAATAGGCTACTCGGAAGAGAAAGAAAACCAAAGTTTATATACAAATCGCCCAAAAGTAAAATTTAAAAAATGGATCAGTTTAAAAAACAAAAGAACAAGGGAAAGAAAGATGGTTTTTCATTGCAGCAGACCAGAGCAGAGCACTAACCTGAGTCGTCAGCCATCTTCTCCTGATTTTTTTAAATAATATTATTTTAGAAGGAAATTAAAAAAATAATTTTTTTCAAAACTAGGCTGTTGTCGCCTTTTGAAATGACGAAATATTCCTATCACCATTCCAAAGGCGAAAGTAGCCTCGGCACTCGTGACAAGGTCTGACCCTATCGCCACTTGAAATGGTGACGAAACTCTGTCGCCACTCCAACTAGCGATAGGGATCCCGCAAGTCCCTAATTTTTTTAATATTAAAATTTAGGAAAACTGCCATTTCAAATGGCAGTAGGGATCCCGCAAATTTCTGTCGCCATTTCAAATGGTGGCACAATCTACTCTATAAAAGATCTCAAAGTTCTAGAATAACTCACTTTTATTCAGAAAAAAGAGAAAGATGGGAGGGAAGGGAGAGGAGCAGAGGGGAGGAGAGAAGCTAGCGAAGCGCTGGCCATCAAATAGTCCACCTTTTAGGTAATTTTTTTTAACTGAATTGATTACATAGTTTTAGACGTACGGTTACGTAGTGTAGTATGTTGTGCATAATTCTTTTTAGTGGGTAGTTTAGTTTTAGATATGTTGTTAATCGTGACAATCTTGTTTACGGTACAATACGTCAACTATGTTGGACGCTTGTCAGACCCCAATTTTGGAGCTTCGGATCCATTGTGCATATTGTGTCATTCCCTAGACCAGTAGCTGACACACACAGTTACGACGTTTGTTCTTGCACACAACAACGGAAGCTCTAGTCAGATACACGGTGTAGGTTCATGGTTGCAATCACGTTTGATCGGAAGCGGTAATCTTTGGAGGTCTTAAAGAGGTCCTAGGATGGTTCTATAGTGATCCCGAGGAGGTCCTAGTACGATCTGAAGAGGTCCTGTAGGTCCCGTGTGGAGATCCTGGAGTGAACTTGAGGAGGTCCTGGAGAGAGGTCCTGATGGGGTCAAGGACGATCCAGATGAACTCGAGGGAGATCCTGAACGGTCCCTATGGTATCAAAGGTGGTCCTGAACGATTCAGATGTTAGCATGGGAGGTCCTGAATGGCCCAGATGATATCAGGGGAGGTCCTGAACGGTTCAGATGATTTCAAGGGAGGTCCTGAACGATCCAGATGATATCATGGGAGCTCCTGAACGGTTCAGATGATAGCAGGGGAGGTCTTGAACGGTCCGGATGATATCAAGGGAGGTCCTGAATGGTTCAGATGCTAGCAAGGGAGGTCCTGAACGGTCCGGATGATATCAAAAGAGGTCCTGAACGATTCAGATGATAGCAAGGGAGGTCCTGAACGGTCCGGATGATATCAAGGGAGGTCCTGAACGGTTCAGATGATAGCAAGGGAGGTCCTGAACGGTCCAGATAGCATCGAGGGAGGTCCTGAATGGTTAAGGGAAGGTCCGAAGGAGGTCTTGAGGGATCCTGGGAGATCCTGAGGAGGTCCTGTAGGTTCTAATGAGGTCCTGGGAGATCCTGGGGAGGTCCTAGGAGATCCTGAGGAGGTCATGTAGGTTCCGAGGAGGTCCTAGGATATCCTGGGGAGGTCCTGTAGGTTCCGAGGAGGTCCTGGGAGACTTTGAGGAGGTCTTGGAGAGATTTCCGGGGAGGTCTTGGAGAGTCCTAGGGAGTTCCTATGAATTCAGAGGAGATCCTAAGAGTTCCTGAGGAGGTCTAGAGAGACCCTAAGGTGGTCAAGGGAGGTTCTAGGAGATCCTGTAGGTCTTGGGGAGGTCCCAGACCTACTGAACCTGGTCATAAGGGTGGTCATAGGACATTCGTGTGGTATTTGTAAACAAACTACTCGTGAACTTTACTCATTGTAAATGGTACTCGAGATAAACAGTGCAAGCCCATAGTATATTACACAAATACCAGGGCGTGCGACCATTGTTTGTAACAGAACAGCCATAGTAGCGTCAACTTTACAAAAGTCAGGGTGCGACATTATGCATAGAATATAAGCAAAACAAGTAGTGGTGGATCTATCCGCTCTGGCCACAGGCAAGCGAGTGGGGGGTCCCGGCCTAAGCTTCACCGTCTTCCCCATCATCTTGTCCAGCTTCTGAGTAATAGTCATAGGGGTCTTGACCAAGGGAGTCTGAAAAGATTATATTGGCAGAGCCTGAGTACACAACCGTACTAGCGAGCCAACCCACAATGCAGTTTTTATAGATGCAAGGCTAATCAAGGGAAGCTTGGGGTTCTTTTATTTGCACAAAGCCAAGTTTGAATTAGATTTAGTAGAAAATCTGGAGACTAAGAATTTTTAACAATCTGATTTCAGAAATGAGTTTTCATTTGCAAAATACTAGTGGAGGTCCAACCTCCTATACCATTAAGTGGCTTCATCCACTCAATGCTCGGGCTATCCCGTAATTACCACTGGTCCCAGACCAGCCTTGCGCCATTTCCAGGGCCCCCAGCCCTATTACCACTGGTCCTAGACTAGATCCTTTCCATTCTCGGGGCCCCAGCTCCCTTTTCCCTTTTCACACACACATACACACAAATGGTTTTTGAAAATAGAAGACTATATCAGTCAAGTTCTCATCACCACTCTTGACCGTGAGCACGGCTATCTAGATAGTTTTCTTACTCTGCAGAGTTGGTACACTTTACCCACAAGAGATAGATCAACTTATACTGCCTCGACACACTTCCGTAGGTGTGTGGCTAATGTTGATCATCACAAGGCCTTTACAATGTTCAACCTCTTTGCGACTCTGCACCGCTAGTTATCACCTCCTTAGGGTCTCCACTCGCCCACCGAAGGTCTCCCTTTAGCGTCATGCAGTTCCCGTGTCTTCGTTCTCCCCCGACTATCCACCCGCATCCACCAACGTCGAAGCCACGCCGAGGCAAAACAAATTAGTTGGCTAGGTCGTATGTGTTATCGACTTTTGGTTGCACTGTTGTACTTGAGAGGTCATTACATGATTCGGTCCTTAACTGACTCAGGCGGTACATCCACATACCCACACTCTCGTGCCCCAAGCACCAACCACTCTTTCCAGCCGCCCAAGTCGAAAACCGTTTTCCAGTTTTTGTTTGTTTTGAAAATAACCATTTGCTCAACATACCAGCCAGTAGGGCTGGAAAAAAAGCTCGAGGCTCACGAGCCTGCTCGAGCTCGTAATTTTTTTGAGCCGAGCTGAGCCCAGTTTTCAGCTCGGTGAATAAACGAGTCGAGCCCGAGCCGCTCGCGAGCCAAATGGCTTGTACGACCCACGAAGTAATGAAGGCCCAGAGGCCCGCGCCTGCGCCTGCCTAAGACGCCACACCCACACGCCCACTCCCGATCCTCAACATCTCTAAGACTCCAATCTCCAGCCCCTTCCCCTTCCTCCCATCCCGAATCTCCTGATCCAATCCCCTTCACCCTGTCGGCTCCAACCACCCTACCAGCAACCCGCCGGCTACGACTCCGGCCAACAACCCATTGTCTTCCTCTTCCGCCGCCTCGACCCGTCGTTCACCCCAGCCCCCGGGCCCGCGGCGCTGTGTGCGCGCTTCCACGTCCTCAACTTCTTTGCCTCTGGCTCGCCGCTCCCCACCTTCCTCGCCGCGGCATTCGCGGGGTCCGACCCGCTACTCGCCGCGCTCATTGTTGGTGGCGACCTGGTCCGTTTGGACAGGGCCTTCCTTGACGCCGTTTCGACCATTGGCTGCGTCGTCACCACCGGCACCGGCGTTGACCACATCGACCTCGCCGAGTGCGCGCGGCACGGCATCATCATCGTCCACTCGTCCTCCCCTTCATGGCCTCTGGTCCTCCGCCGACCTCCCCGCCTTCCCATGGGGGCCAGTAGGGGCCTCCTCCCCGTCGCCGCCTACCGTCCCGGCCTTCAACCAGGAGTCCAGGATGGATGGATGCACTAATTGATTGTTGAATCTAGTTCTTGTCATTTTGTTGATTGAATGGATGCATGGATTTTGTGATTTTGTTGATTGAATTTGAATGATGCAATGTTGTTTGCATTCTGCTGCTCCTGGCTCATGAGGGCTCGCGAGCCGCTTTCCGAGCCGAGCCAAGCCAACCTTTTGGCTTGTGTTTAAAGTGAGCCGAGCCGAGCTGAGCCGAGCCTGTTGTGAGAATGAGCCTGAGCAAGCCGAGCCGAGACGGGCTCGGCTCATTTCCAACCCTACCAGCCATGCTCCCAGTCTCAACTGCTCCCAAACCATTTTCCAAAGCTTTTAGTGAAAGGGGTCGGACAACTTAATGCCCGAATGACATTGCATCTAGGCAAGGCTAAGCATGACACTTAGATACAACTTATTAACTAACAGGTAATCCATTAAGTCTAGGGTGACAAAGGATAGTGTTCAAGTTCAAGAGTTGGATGTTATTTATAGTTATTATTAAGTCATTAACTATGAGCTAGACCAAGATAGTTGGATAAAACATAGCAATGCAATTTCATAATTTGAAACAACATAATTTGCAAAGGTAGGCTCAGTATGATCAAAGTGTTGATTCGCCTTGGTCGAGGTCTTGCTGGTCTTGCCTGGGATCAACTGGAGGATCTTCGGTTGCTTCAGCTTCTATGCACGCAAGAATAACCAGAGAGGAAAAATAAGCAAGTATACAAACTCAAATAGTTTCCAATTATGCAAAGAACTCTAAATAATGCAAAATCACAGATTAGGGATATTAGACTAGAATAGTCGAAGACTTAGTGGTTGTAGGATCTGGGATGGATGTAGGAGCTGCCGGGGGTTGCAAAAGGATACAACGGGGAGGTCGTGGAAGTTCTGTGACTAGGGGAGGTCCTGGTGGCACTGTTACCAGGGAGGTCCTGGAAGTATTGTATCCAGGGAGGTCCTGGAAGTATGGTAACTAGGGGAGGTCTTGGAAACACCGTTACCAGAGAGGGCTCAAAGCATCAGATATGAGGAGGTCTGGAAGCATCAGAACGAGAGGAGGTCTGGAAATCAGATCCGGGAGGTCCTAGAAGTACTGTCACCAGAGGAGGTCCTAGGAACATCAGATCTGGGAGGTCTGGATATCTGATTACAGAGGAGGTCCTGAAATATCTGTTGCAGGGAGGTCCTGAAATCTTGATCCAGGAGGTCTGGAAATCTTGTCACCAGAGGAGGTCCTGGAAAGTACTGTGATCTAGGGAGGTCTTGGAATTACTGTGACCTAGGGAGGTCTTTGAAGTACTATGACCTGGGGAGGTGTTTGGGAGTACTGTGACTGGGGAGGTCTTGGAAGTACTGTGACCAAGGGTGGTCGTGGAGGCGCTAAGACCTGGGGAGGTCTTGTGAGGTTTACGACCAAGGGGAGGTCTTGTGTGGGTTAAGACCAGAGGAAGGTCTTGCGAGTGTTATGACTCGGGGAGGTCTCGTGAGCGTTAAGACCTGGGGAGGTCTCGTGAGCGTGAAGACCTGGGGAGGTCTTGTGTATGTGAAGACCTGGGGAGGTCGTGAGAGTGTTACGACCAGAGGGTGGTCTTTGCAAAAGGGGAGGTAGTGAATGAGAGGGTGGTCTTTGCAAAAGGACCAGGAGGGTGGCCTTTGAGGAGGAGGTCTTGAGGTCAAGGAGATAAGTCGTGGCGAGGTGGGGCCGTCGAACTTTGATCGGGCGGTCCGAAATGATATACACGTTCGGACCGTTCGAACTTCTCATCTCCATTGGGCTGTCCATTTCTGATCAGATGGTCCGGAGGTGCGGAGGGCGCGGGTGCTGTAGCGGCCGCCGTGGAGGAAAACAGAAAGAGCTGAGAAAGAAGATTTCTACTCAAAGGCTCCGACAAAACTCAAAGACCCAACTTTTGGGATTAGCTGAAGGTTTGAATTAGTCCTTTGTTGACACAATCGAGTGAACCAGTGGGGGAAACTAGAGGAAGAACCAGAGGAACATCGAAGCATGAACTAGGTAGCTCAAACTAGGAGGAGCATCTGGCCTTTAGGAACTTACCAGACGGGTCAGGAAATGAGTTCGCGGTAGAGTCGAAGCCGACAAGGACCGCGATAGCGAGGGACTCACGCAGAGGTGGCTTGAGGAACTCCGGTCTTCAAGGTTGCTCCATGAAGTCGGCGGATGGTCCTTTAAGGAGGTCTTGGAGTATCCCGACCGGAGTGGAAGATGGGCAGTATTCAAAGCAGTTCTGTTGGGTGTCGAAGGCGAATGTGGTGGTGTGGTGGAGCTCGACAGAGACGAGCGCTTGAGCTTGACTGGAGCTCAAGCTCTCTTAGAGGAGGAGAAAATGAGGTTAGCTATGGAATGGCAAAAAGGCAGGGCATTAGGGGGCTTGGAGCAGCTATGTACATGTACCTTGGCACGGTCGTCAAGAAGGAGCGGCGGTTTGCTGTTTGACGGAGTGGCAGCACAGGGCCGTTGAAAGACATCCTTGGTGGCTGCTTATTAATGACTTGTCGGACCACAATCATATCGGAGCTCACTCTTGGTGTATGCAGCGCACGGTTGGAAAGAGCACTGCTGCCCTAGTCCAGTTAGGGAGGTACGACTGCAAGGGTTTGGAACTGATGATGGTCGGTGGAACAGGAGAGGAAGAGCACGGGAGTGGATGGATCGGACCAGTCACTAGGCTGACCGGCACTTAGCCCAGAGGAGGAAAAAGGGAAGAAAGATGATAAGCTAGAAGGACTTGGGGGGAGACAAAATGACAGGATGGTAGATAATATCATGGGGATAGAAAAGATGCCAAGAAGACCTCAAAACAAAACTCAAAGATGCAAACAAATGGAACTACAACAGATATTGCACAAAAAGTTTTAAAAATCCCTCATTTTTACAATTATGAGTTTTTGGGCTGTTACAACGCCACAACTTCAAATTTTACTATGGTTAGGGGACTATTCTTAAGGGTCCCGAGGGGATTAATTTGCATTATTTTCAATCAGCAACCGTCACCCTAACAAGACCGTAGCAGCGTACATAGGGCGCTGTGATGCGGTGGTTGTTCCACACATTTCATTTGGACCATGTTGTTTATGATCTGAGATTAAGTTGCATTGCCAACCAAGCACCACAGGGCACATATTGTGAGTTAGTGCAGTTCAATGGAACAAGGTTATAGCAGTCATATGTACACATGGCAAGGGAGGGATGGTGAGATTTGGTCCTTCTGGCCCAGGCATATGCCAAGCCACTCCTGCATCGGCGGCTGAACAAGAAGGGGGTGGTGATACCAAAGAATCAAGGTTCGATACGTTCGAGGACTTCTACCACAACCTCTCCGTCCAACTCCGAGTCATACATGACAGGAATGTCGGCACTCATATCGATATTCAAGATTCAACGCACCCGAAGTGGGGTAATAAGAGGGTACTGAAGTGAGCATTCTTCGTCTTTGGTCCATGCATCAATGCATTTTGGCAATGTCATCAAATCTTGTGCGTGGATGATACATTCCTAACTGGAAAGTACAAGGGCCAGATACTGATTGCAATAACGACAGACGGGAACATTCAAGTTTTTCCCGTGGCATTCTTATTCGTTGAAAGCGAGAACATGGACAACTGGTTGTGGTTCCTGAGGGATTTGAGAATTTCTATTGTACATGGCCGTCCTAACATATGCGTCATACATGACTAGCATGCGGCCCTGCTGAGTGCAATAACTTAGCTACAACAATGAGAGAACGAACCACTTTCATGGGTGGATCTGCAGAGCAGGTGGTGCATAAAGCAATTGGGTGCAAACTTCTACAAGCAGTTCCACAACAAGGACTTGATGGACCTGTTCAAGCGGTTGTGCAACCAGAACTAGCAGTGAAAGTTTGACACACTCTAGAAGATTCTGGATGAGCGGACCAAGATGCACAGAAGGGAGGCAGCGAAGAAGGCCGCTACAAGCGCTAACGAGGCCCTCGAAGCATTGCCACAACTACCCACAAATGGTCCAAGTGTGGAGAGGAAGACGGGGGCATAGGTAAAATGCTTCTCGAACTGGATTGAACATTTCGAAAGGTTTTGTTATGACTGGTGCTAGCTACACTGGTTATATCGTGTGGGTAAAGTGTACAACATCTGTAGAGTATTAATCAATCTATTCGAATAGCCGCGTTTGCGGTTATGGACAAACTCGGGGATTTCACACGATGGGTAGATTTTCATAAAACAATTAGTAGGGATAGCTGTGCGAGTAAACTTATGCAACTGTGTGAAAGAAACTGATTAGGTTATGTGAACTTTGTGAAAATATTTGTTAACCTATTATTGTTATTTATTTTAAATTATGCTTTCAATATATTATTCATATTCAACAGCAACTGTTGCTTTTACGTAAAAGAACCATAGAAGCCATTTCCTTTGGAATGAGCCATCATCTATAATTGTATTATGTGGTATAACTTGTTGAGTACTTGGAGTACTCATTCTTGCTGTAATCATTCAGCTGAAGTGTAGGAATCTTCACCTGCTTTTGAGGAGGAGCTATACGATGATGGTGATCACTAGGTCTTGATCCCAGTCAGTTGCCTATGGCAAGTCAATGGGTTTTCGCTAGAGTTGTTTCCGTTCCGCTGCCGTCTTTTTATTTAGCATCAGCCATGCGTGGCTTAATAAGTGTAAACTCGACCATAAGGTCACAACATCTATTTATTAATCAAGTTAGTCGTTTATCCTTATATTCATCTTGTGTGGAATGATATTCATCTATATTGATACTGTGTGCACTAGCATGATCCTAGACTAGTGCATTATACACAGAGGGTCCAGATTTGCATATTTGGATTCCGACACCCTTCTACCTCCCTCCTTCTCCACCTCCGCCCATCGATGACCCGGGTCATCTCGCCGCGCGAGCCACCCATCTCCGCCACACATCGGTCACCTCTCCCACTAGTTCACCACCCGCCACCGGCCACTCCATCGAGCGTCGCCGTCCTTAACTCTTCCTCCGCCTCCTCCACCGCAGCCGATGCCGATAACCTCGATGGCGCTGCTTCCTCTCTGTCTCTTGTTCCTCCCTCCGCTCCACCTCTCCAGCAGCGACCTCAGCCTCCTCCTCTTCCTCTACGCCGACGTCAACCTCAGCCTGCTCTACTTCATCTTCTTCATCGACGGCCGGCTCGCCGAATGATGTCTAGGGCCGGCTAGCCGATGCCGTAGCCGTCGGATACTACCATACCATATTCATATTCGTTTATGATAAAAACTAGTTGTATTCGTTTCTGAGCCGATGCTAGCCGAAGATTATCCGAGCCGGTGGCCAAATCCGAATAAGCCTGGATCGGTCGGCAAGTATTCGAGCCGTTTTCACCCCTATAAGTAGTGATGGAAGCCGGATGCAACGGATCTTTTGTGCTTGGTACTAACTGATATACTGCTACATGATGTTTTTGCATGGGATTTTATGTGTTATCTAGAATTTTTAATATTATTTATTAATAAAAAATATGTTATATTAGACAAATCCGAGTCAAATACTGACGCTCACGTTGTGTCCGAGAAAATCATGCCTCCTCGCTGTCCTCCCCAGTTGGTTACCACCGTCGCCCTCTTGTCCTTCTCCGTGCTGCCCACATCTCACGCCACCGCCCCACCAGTCACCTTGGAGGAACATATGCTAGGGTAGTGCCATCAAGTGCCACAAACAACCAGAAATTGATGGGAGAGATGGTTTCAAAACCCCATGGCGATCATGACTTTAGTTTGTTTTAGTAGTTTTGTAACATGTAATGTTACTCTAACTTTTTAATCCATAGCAACGCACGACATTCAGCTAATTCAACAAAGTTTTTCACTTTAGTGAAGCACACCCTAACACACACAAAGCTCCAGCTCCGAGTCCTCGCGACCGTCGACTCCTCCTTCCTCCCCTTTCCCCCTAACGGCGAGCACGATCGGCGGCGGCGGGTAGACTACCGCACTTTGCTAAGTATTGTGTTAAGAAAACATGTACTTGCGTATGCTCTAGTCGTTATCAGGGATTGAAAAATCGGCTGGTAACCGGCCGATTATCGGTAATATCGTTTCTACCTGTGGGGGCCGGTAGAAATACAAACTGGTCCCGAAATTATCGGTTTGGATAAATTTTGTTGAATTTTTTTTCGAATTTACTTGAATTTTGTCCGAATTTGATTTTTTTAATTTTAAAATCCAAAAAGTAAAAAAAAAATGAAAACGGCAAAAAAATTTCGACTTTCGGCCTTACCGGCACCCCCGGTAAAAAAATCATTACCGATTAAAAAACCCTGGTTGTTAGAGATGGAGCTAGTCGTATGCACGTTCTTGTAACAACCGGATCATGCCGGATCCATGATCCGCTCTTCACTCGATGTACATTGCTGGCTATATAAATGAAACGATCCTGTGAGGATCGGTGTTCGGCAACCAAATACTCCTCACGACTTTTTATCTTGGACATGGCAGAGCACGAGTGTCCTTTGGTCGTGCCACAAGAGCATCATTGCTGCACTCGATCAACAGAACCATCTCCGACCGATGCAACCGTCGCAAAGTTCGTGGCCCTCTATCGCCCCACCTTCCAACCCGAAGCTAGGTAACCAACCACCACGCACAACACCACCGCCTCGCCCCATCTAATCTTTACCTGGCAAGAACAAGAACCGCAATGTTTGCAAGGATAGTTGTTGATCCAGGCGGTGGTGTTTGCTAGGTGATCGTGGCCGGTGGAGCGACGCTTCCACCGCCATCGACTTCTCCCACGGCGACGCCGTTTTCAATAAGGTTATCATCATCATCGTAGTGGTGATTGCTTGGTGGATTACTTCACATTTCTTGATTGCTTCGATGTTGAATGGATTAGTTGTCGCTGCTTTGCGTGTGCCCAATGACCACGAAGTTATTTCTTAGCGAGTTGATTCTTGTTGCCGGCGATTCGATCCAGTCCCGAGAGGCGGAGATCCGACAGATCCGGAGGGCACCTGCTTTGAGTGGAAGGGACAATGGGAGAAACAGTTGGGACTCAAGAAATTACGGCCCTGTAAGCCATTGTCTTCCATGAATTGCCTAATTGACTATTTCTTGCAAGACACCGCCGCCGCCAGGGGCGGATCTAGTATAGGGACATGGGTGTACAGATGTACACTCAAAATTTTTGGAGAAAACCCCAGTATTTATGATGTATATTAGGTATATATATGAGTAAATATACTAAAAATACGTTTTCAACTGTGACTACACTGCATCCCCGATCCCCATCGCCATTCACTGATTCAGCCCATTCCATCCGACCATCCCACGCACAAGTGACCACTGACCAGCCCACTACGGCCCAGTCTACTCATCTGGCCGGTTCCTTAGGCTTTGCATATGCATCGGGCTTCGGCATTTGTTTGTGTATCATGATCTATGTGCATGGTGACCAGATTGCATCTTTTCTTGTCGATTTTCAAGACGCACTGTTTCAATCTATCAATCAAACATCGACAAGACCTTTGCATGCATGCATGTGTGTGTCGAATCCCAATGCTAGCTAGCTTTGGTTGGCTTTAGCTCTGGCGATTGTTAATTGATTGCTAATTAAGTAAACATTGTATCTTTTCCACGGCCCTTCATGTACTAAGTATTATAACCACAGGTCTACAGTAAAATTTATCCTTAGCTACTGCTCTCTCCGTTTTTTTACTTGACATTTTTTTATTTTTTATGGTCTCTAAGATGTAACTTTGATCGTTTTTTGTAACTTTACATTAAGATGTAGTAATAAAATTATAATATTACAAAAGCATTTTTAACGATGAATATATTGATGTAATTTTTATATAGCCAATCTAGATAGTCTTAAATCTATTGGTGGTCAAAGATTCGAAGACGTGAAGTAAAAAAGAACGGAGGGAGTAGTTTCCTACGTCCACTCGATCGATCATGGCAGTAACTAGCTTCACTCTCACTCTTGATCATCAACACCCACCAAACCAACCAAAAGAATGATTAACTAGCTAGGATTGCTCCCTGCTAATGCCATGCATGCGGTAAAATCAATCGATCCTAGCAAAACGAATCCAGTGGATGCAGTAAATCCTCAGCCGGCAGACCACCTTACGTTTCACGATCGATCACTCCCGGCCGACAGGGAGAACAATACTTAAATGATTGCTTAGTTACATTTCTTGTGCGAGAATTTTTTTTGTGCAAGTTAAAGATGATGATATCATATCTCGATTCCAAGCCATGAAGGAACGTCGACTTAGATTGTAATTTTCTTAATTATTTTGTAATTTCTCTAAATTATTTGAGATGTTGTCTCTAGTAAGAATGATTTGTACCTTGTTTTTATGAACTTTTAGTTTTACATTGAACAATATGTTTGTAACTCCGAACACCCATTCTAAAAATCCTAGATCCGCCACTGGCCGCCGCATAGATTGGCGTTAGCAAACTCGCATTCTTAGTGCTGCACGTGATGCCCAAGAGATGCCTAATGTCTTGATATATAGTGTTCATCCAACGCCGCTTGGCATTCTTTGAACCGTGATTCGTACTTAGGTCGATCTTTGAGTTCAAGGGATCTGCAGCCTTAAATTATTGATGATAGCTTGGGTTGCGTAATTTTGGTGGTTGAATGAGGCGTAAAACATACAGATGTATTTGTTGTATCACTTGTCACGCATATCGCTTGTTCCAATTATTTTGCATTTTTTTTCCTTCTTGGCTTGTTTAGCATCGCTGCACTGGACAAACAATTCTCTGCTTTTTTCAAATGATTTTTTTATTGTGAGTACATTTGATCTTGAATTGGCATCTTATATCACTAGAGGCATTTAACTCTTGTGTCCGCTTATTCTAAATCTAGAGTGCTTGACATAGAATTTTTTTAAAAAATAATCTATTTTTTTATTTTGAATTACAATAATAATACAACCTTTTTTTATTTTACAGAAATAATCATATGTCGCTCAACCATTGGGCGACTTGGTCCAAGTAGCTCAACCGTTGAGCGACTTGGTCCAAGTAACTCAACCGCTTGAGCAACTTGGACACTTGTCGCTCAACGGTTGATCCTAGTGTGCAGGCTAACAGGGTATGCATTATACCCGCTGGACGACAAGTGTTCAAGTCGCTCACCCGTTGAGCGATTAGGCTCAAGTCGCTCAACGGATGAGCGATTTGGGCTAGTCGTCCAACGGGTGGCGACATATGATTATTCCTCAGTAAAATAAAAAAAATTATTATCAAATTCAAAATAAAAATAGATTATTTTAAAAAAATTCGACATAGTGCTATAGCTTTATGAATCTCTGCTTTCCAGTTTGTACATACATTTGGCAGTAGCTCCTTCGAACTTATGGATATATAACACAAGGTCCATGGTTCTTTTTATGCCTATTTATTTATGTGTTCTTATGATTTTTGTATTCATCCAATTATATCAGCATTTTAACTACAATTAATGTTGCATTGATCGATCAAGACTTTGATGTTATCTAAATTTGAGTAATGATTATTGTTTAAGTGCTATCATCTTTGTGGCATCAAATGCAGCTTCCAGCAAGACTAAGCATATTTGGTATTATATACTTGTTTGCACACTACGGTAAAGTCCATTTCTTGACCTATATAACCTTGGTACTAAACATCTTAAAAATTTGACACCCGCAGGTTCCTCTGGGTCTGATGCAGGGGAGGGTCACACACATAATCTGGCCGCCACATAGGATTGGTCGAGTGGATAGAAAGATGCCAGATGGAAGGGTTACGCCGAGATGATTTAGGCCCTGTTTGTTTAGGCTTTTTCTTTGGCTTAAAAGTAAAAAAAGTCAAGCATAAAGATAAAAAGCTTGTAAAAAGCTTAAACCAATTCAAGCCTAAAGCCATAAGCCATGAAAGATGTGCTTTTTTTAGCTTTTGTAGAATGGAATAACAGTCTACCACTAAAATTTGTTGAAATTACCCACGAAATGCCATCGTATATAATTCCCAATCCTTCCCTTTTTTTGCTGTTCTCCTCTCGCCCCCGATTCCCTTCGGTTCCCCACCACGCCGCCACCTCAAATCCCCTCCCCCACCACGCCATCGCCTCCCCTCCCCTCCCCCCACACCGTCGCTCCCCTTCCTCTATGCCGCCACCTCCCCTACCCCAACGTCGTTGCCCCCGCGAGGAGGACGCCACCGCCTCCTCCAGACGACCCCGAAGCCGCGCCCTTCCTCCTCCGACGCCGGCCCTTCCTCCTTCGACGCCCTCCTCCCTCCCCCGCTGCCGCCTCGCGAGGAAGACGCCGCCTTCCTGACCCACCGCCTCCTTCGACCTGCCCTCCTCCCTCCCCCAAAGTCGCCGCCCTGCGAGGAAGACACCGCCGCCTACTGCTGCCGCCGCCTCCCGATTTACCTCGACACCACCTCCCCCAGTGAGTATCTGTCTCCTCCCCTAGCACCAGCATTACAAGCATTACTGGAGCAATGCTCTACTTTGATCTTGAGCAAGATGCAAGCATTACTGGAGCATTACATCAATATATACTAGCATTAATTTTGCCAGAATGATCTACTTTGATCTTAAGCAAGATGCAAGCATTACTGGCGTAATGCTCGCTGCAATTGTAACATGATGAATGATCACAGTGCTTGGATAGATTTGGTAGGATTTGTGTAGTGCTGGTACATGATGTCTCTCTCTCATGGCTATGTATGAAGCAATTGGTTGTGATTATGGGTGATAATGGGTTGAAACCCAACCAAAACCCACCCCAACCCACTTCAATCTAATATATTAACTCAACCCAGACCAACCCATTTTTCCACCTTCAAAACCCAACCCAACCCAACCCATATACAATTCCAACCCAACCCAACCCAACCCAATTCCTCAATATGGGTTCAACCCATTTCTCACCCATTTCTAACCCATCCCATCCTGCCAACTGCCATCCATCCAGCCCAGTTCCGAAGGTACTCGATGCCCATGGAGGCGCAGGTTTCACCTCCCAAAAAGCTAAGTACTATCAGCCCAATTCCAATCTCGCAGGCGCAGGACAAGGCAGAGGAGGAGGAGAGCGCGCAACTCCACGCGAGTGCCGGGTGGGGGCGGGCGCCTTGACGGCCGGCCCCCAGCTATGCTATGGCGGCGCCCGCTGCCTACTCTATCGTCATCATCGCCCTCTCTCTCCAAGGCGGCCGCCCAAGCGATTACATGCCCAGCCTCCTCACCCCAATCACCGCCACCGTCGCCCCACAAGGCCTCGTCCCTCTCTTCGCCGTCCCGGCCACCGGTAGTCCCGCGGCCGGCGGCGGCAACCGCATGATCCCGCAAGCTTATGGTCAAGGTAGATCTCCGAGGAGGGGAAGGGGCTGTGGAGGAAGAAGCCGAGCCTGACGCGGTTGAAGCGGCGGCGGAGGTAGGTGGGGAGCTTACGCGACGCTACCTCCTCCAGCCCCAAGATCCTGGGAGGCTGCTCTGCCTCTGCTGCGTGGGAGGATGATGCCAGGAAGTGGGCGAAGGGGACCTCCGGCGAGGACGGGTTGGTGGCCAGGTGGAGGTTGGCGCACTCCGGCGAGGGGGTGAGCGGCGAGGTGGATGGATGGCAAGATGGGATGGGTTCTTCTCATGGTGAGACGAGATGAGTCTTGTGGCTCGCATAGCGTCTGGCCCGATGGCGAAGATGGAGGGCGGGCGGTGGGCGAACGAGATGTCGATCTTGGGAGGAGCACGGAGAGGGCGCCTCCGAGGTGAGGTGGGGCGATCTGGCGGCGACGGCAAGACGACGAAGGTAAGCACCAGCTGCAGTGCATGATGGATGTAGGCAGTCAGGGGCGGAGATGGGCCTCGGGCCGGTTGGGCAACGGCCCGAGGCCTAGAGAAAATTTTAGCAGGAATTCTGAGTATGCATACAAAAGTTTTTTGAGTACACAATGGATGTGGCCGAGGCGGCAATTACCACCTCCTGCAGCAAAGCCCCCACCGAGAAGCCCACCGCCTTTGCCCGGCCAGCGCTCTGTCTCCCTCACCTGATCTCACCCTCGGTGCTCATCGCTTTCGATCTCACCTCACGCAGACGCAGCTGCGGACCAGCAGCAGGCAGCAGCCCTAGCCGTCGCCTTCGGCCTTCCCAGTTCATCAGTTCCCCTAGCCCTCCGCGGCTTCGCCCAGCGCTGCCCTCACCGCCTCGGCGCCTCCTCTCCTCACCGGCTCACCCGGAGCCATTATGATGCATTGATGCTTGGCATTTCAAGGTGATGGTAGGTGAAGCCAGATCTGAATTGAGGTATTTTTGTTTCATTTACTGATTTACTCCTCTTTGAGCAAGTGCTAGATGCAAATCCTGTGCATGTCAAAGCTCTTTATCATCGAGGATTGAGGAATGCCCTGCATGTTTGGTGGGGACTTTGATGATGCAAAGAACGATTTTGGGAAGGTTGGTGATACCATACTTAAGTACCATGTTTAATTGGTTGAGCACTACTCTAAGCTATATGTGATTGTATTGCTTTATTAGATGATGGTCGCCGACAAGTCCTCGAGAGTGGACGCTTCAAATGCCTCTTCTTAAACTTAAATGAATGAACAGTATGCAACAAGACATCAATAACACAAACGCCTCTAAATTTTTAACTAACAATTGATGGATAATTGCTAAAATTAGGAAACCTGAAAAGGAGGTGAGGAAGCGATTCAAAGGACTATTTGACAAGAAGCCGGAGATATTTCTAAGTCGGTGTAGAATCGGAGGATGCCAAGAATGCGGCGACACAGAGACTCTGTGAGGCAAAGACAAATCTTGATAGAGATCACGAGCAAAGGCTAGTCTCGATCTTGAGAACTGGGTATGCTTTTCAAAGAAGAGAGGCGAGGACTTCTTGGCCGCATATGGCCTTCTACAAAGAGGATTTTCTCCTCTCTTGGTCTGAACAGGTGCACAATACTCTAAAGTGTTTTCATTATACGACAGTGGCAACTTTTTTTTTCTATGCTTTATCTATTTTGTCATATTGTTTAACATAGAATTCAAACTTTATTTTGCCTATGCATTTATGTTGTATTTTTTTATGCCTCAATGTTGATAGTATTTGACGTTAGTTATAGACTTATAGCCCCTTAATTTTGGGCCCGAGACTCTGCCAAATCCTGGCTCCGCCACTGTAGGCAGTAGGCTGCTGTGTGGTCGGTGGCTGCAGATTTCAACCCAAAACTCACACCCAAAACCAACCCACCCATCAAACCCACGGGTTGAACCCATTTCAACCCAAAATTTTTAAACCCACACCAACCCAACCCAACCCGTTTCTACCATAAACCCAACCCAACCCAACCCGTTAACTACAACAACCCATTTCAACCCATCCAAACTCAACCCGAATTAAAACCCAACCCGTTCAACCCATTTCAACCCAACCCATTAACACCCCTAGTTGTGATGGATAGAAATTGGTAACATCTGTTGCAATTTATATGAAGCAATTTGTATGAAGCAATTGTAACATCTGTTTGCTTACAAGTGGTTGTTCTCTCCAGTACCATCCTTGTTTTGATGGCAAAGGGGTCATCAAGGTTAAATTTGTATGAAGCAATAAGTCAACTGAGAATTTCTAACCAGCACTACAGTTTAAACTTCCTCAAGATCATATACTTAGCCCTATTACTTGAAATCAATCAGTAATTTAGGATCTAAAGTTCCTATTTTGTGCGTAGTGCTTGTATGTCAATGCTGTTCACTGTACATCATTTTTTGAACTGATGGATTGATGGTTCCAGCTTACATATATTAATTGTTAAGCACCATTCTGATGGCTTTCCATCAGTAGTTCTTTGAAGTAGGCACTCCAACTACTTAAAGTTTATTTCCTTTATCTTAAATTACCACAAGTTGGGCACTTTCTTATGTGAAGCTGCTCTTGGATTTCATATGATCTGCAGGAGCTATGGTTATTATTGGAGTTCATGACGCCTGATTTATTTGCCACTGGAGATGTTGATCTGAAGAAGCTATTGAATGTAGAAGATCATGAGCTAATTTTGCATAACAAGTCCATTTTAGGGCCATTTATTCTTAGACGCTTGAAGTCAGATGTTATGCAGCAACTTGTTCCAAAAATACAACATGTACATGGACTTAGTCATCATCAATTATCTGTTGTCTTTTTCTTCCCCTTTTACCAAATTATGGATCAGTAATGTAATGTTGCACATCATCTTTTCTGACATTTCAAGTGAGTAAATCACTTGTCCACTAAGATCTTATCAGGTTTTGTTCGACATATGATGCTGCTTGTGTACTCCCCCTAGTAGTTGTATAATGCCCTCTTTTTTGTTCCTTGTTTTCAGTACTATAAAGCACATTGTACTCAAATGTATCCTCTTTTCTTAAGCTTTGTTCTTGTGATTCCCTGATCCAGACAGCAGCACTAAAGAATTTATATGATATCCGGGGGTGTTTGGATGAGGGGGAATGCTTTGGGAATTTTTGGGACTTGGTTCAAATTTGATCTAAATCTTAAGGATTTGGATTCAAATCCAAACAGGTAGTTGTTGAGATGCCCTGATTTGTACCACTCAGTTGAAGACTGCAAATTTCTCCTTTGAGCTGGTTTCAGACTAAAACGGAAATGGTTACGAAAACTGGTAGGTCAAGCAACTTTGCTTTATTGCATTTGTTTTGTTCTACAGTACGACCTTGATTGAGCGTTCATTTGGCGTGTTGAAGATAAAATGGAGAATCTTGTTGGCTTTAAACCCATACAAAAGTAAGTTTAAATACATGCTTAAAAATAACCTTTAAACCCTCAAGGGCAATTCAGACTTTTTATCCTCCAAACACAACTCAATAAGCTAACATCTTATAAAAAGCCAGATTACCAAACAACAAAATTTGGCTTAAAAGCTAAGGGGCTTAAAAAGCTGGCTTTAAGCTATAAGCCAAAAAGCTTAAGTCTAAACAAACATGGCCTTATTTTAATATCATGTAGGTTGTGCATCCTGCATTTTTTTCCATGGTAGTGTAGGAGATCACACCATTAGGTATGACCAGTGGCGAAGCTAGATGGAAATGGAGGGTGGGCTCAAAGTCTCAAATAACTAAACTAATTTGAAACAAACATGATCTTGTATTCTTGTGCAATCAAATTCATATATGAATAAAAGCAAAGCAAAGCAAAAAAAAAAGAGAGAAATATTCTATTGGTATGCGATGCACTAGATCGGCAATAATTTCATCCAAATTAAATTCTAGTTGAGGCTTCTTTGGTTGAGTTGAGCTCTCATCAGTTGGAGGCACTACTACAAAACAGGCTATAGTAAACGCCCCATCACGAGCGGTTCCCAAGGAACCGCCTGTTTGGGTCTGTCTTGAACTGCGGTATGACGCCGCCAGCTATCACGAGCGGTTCTTATTTAGAACCGTTTGTGATAGTCATTTATCACAGACGGTTCGTTAATAGAACCATCAGGAATTATCACGAATGGTTCTATTCACAAACCGCTGCGCGATAATTCACCAATCACGAGCGGTTCTCAATAAGAACCGCTGCAGGATAGTACACAAACAGTTACGAATAAGAACCGCTCAGGATAATTAGTTATCGCGAGCGGTTCTAATTAAAACCGTTTGTGATATCTATTATCCTCTACGCCAAGACCGCCGCCTCGCCTTTGCGCTCTGGAGGTCTCAGTCACAGACGGTTCTTTAATAGAACCGTCATGAATGATCCTGACGGTTCTATTAAAAACCGTGCATGATAGGTGTTATCACTGACGGTTCTTAACAAGAACCTTCTCTCGATTGTTGGGCGGAAATGAAAATTTGAACATAATGGGCGAGTGCCAAACTCGCTTTATATAACCTCCATCTCCTCCTCTCGCGGTCTCTCCTCCTCACAGCTCATACCTCCATCTCCTCCTCTGCCGTTTCTCCTCCTCACACCTTGCGCCCGGCCTCACCGAGCTTGTTGCCATGACCTCCTCCAACTCGTCCGGCCTCATCGTCACCGGCCTCATCCAAACCATCACCCCGGCCTCCACCTCGCTCATGCCTCGTCGTCCTGGCCTCCGACCTCGTCGCCGGCCTCATCGTCACCGCCTCATCCAAACCATCACCCGGCCTCCTCCACGCCCGACCTCGTAAATCCTTTGGCCTCCCACGACCTCGTCGCCTTGCCTCCTCCACTTAATCGCCCGGCCTCCCGACCTCACTCTCTACTCCCCCTTTGCTTTGTGATGTGGATTCTTGAGTTGATGCTCTTGTGATGCGGGTGATGCTCTTGTGATGTGTGTAGTTCATGTTGAGTTATTTGGTTTGGGCAAAAATATAGATGGTAGATCACGCACCGTTCGGTAAAATCATCATAACTTTTGCATACGAACTCCGATTGCGATGTTCTTTGGCTAGTTGGAAAGCTAACAAAAAGCTCAATCCGAAAATCCATAAGTCAAGGTCAAATTCTCTTCACGAGGTCTCGAAAAAGTGAAAACCCCAAAAAAGGTCGTTTAGGGCCTCTAAACGGCCTCCGAAGTTTTAGCAGCCATTTTCGGTTTTTTTTGCCACAGAAAAGGCTATCACAGACGGTTCTAAACAAGAACCGCTCAGGAAACTCATCATGAGCGGTTACGAACAAGAACCGCTCAGGAAAATATCATCACGACGGTTTGTAAATTAAACCATCGGTGATATTCTCGATCCTGAGGGTTTTTGATGAAAACCGTCTATGATAATAGCCTTCACAGACGGTTTCAACAAAAAACCGTCTGTGATAGTGCGTATCACAGACGGTTTTGAACCGTCTGTGATAACTACCTGTTATCACAGACCAACAAATATAGACGGTTCGGAAACCGTCTGTGATGACGGTTCCGAACCGTCTGTGATGAGGCTTCCTGTACTAGTGAGGAGTACTACTTGAATTGCTTGTGAAATAATTATGCAAAGTTCGTTTCTCTATTATTGCAAACCTACGAATTAATTGCTAATTGAGTATATACCACAATACCACACTATATTCTAACAAATTGCTAATTGACTAATTGAGGAATGAGTTCTAATTATACGGTATACCAGTGTAGTCAGAGGATAGAGGATAGAGGCTTCACACTTCAATCTTCACGCAATCACGCTTCACCGCTTCAGCTTCAGCCTTCAATAGCAGTCTAGCTAGCAGATCTGCAGATGAGTAGATGACTGATTGAGTGATTGACCTTAACCATATCATGATAATATGAATATATGATATCAACATACTCTTCAGGCTTCAATGCTTCACGCCTTCACACTTCACTTAGCCACGACGCTAGGGGGTAGGGTCGCAGCCCGCAGGTGGCCAGGGGAGAACCGGCGCCAAGGGGCAGGGCCCGGGCCGTAGGGGCGAACCGACGGCCGACGCCACACCCAACTCTAGCAAATCGCCCCCGCCTCCCCGACTCATTTCCTCAACGGCTCCCCCTCCCTCACACTATTACGCACGCTCCCAGCCTCCCACACGGCCACGCTGTCGCCCAGATCTACTCGCGCCTCGCAGGGACAGCGGGTTGCTCCTCTCGTTGCCCTCCCCCACCCGGCTGACCGGCTCCCTACCTGGCTGCCTCCGTGCCTCAAGCTCCCTCCTTAGCCTCCACCGGGCTCTAGGCCTCCGACTACCGGCGATGTCACGGGCTGGAGCTTCTCCTTGGTGGCTCTGGGTCTCAGACTGCCTCGCCGGCTCGCCCTCAGGTGAGCTGCAACCTCACTGTCTCCGTGCCTCGGTCAATTGATTAGGGATTTGGGGGAACCGGGGAAGGGAATGGATTAGGGATTTGGGGAATTTTGGGATAAGGGAATAGGGAACGTAAGAAGGGATTGCCGTGTGGGACCTATGGGGACGTGGGCAGACGTCTTGGGCCTGGGCTTCGCTGCTTCGGCCTCTTGCTCAGTTGCTCCTGCCTCCTACGTCTTCTTCTTCTTGTTTGCCGACTTACAGCAGCCACACAGGAAGCCATGGCAAGGTAGCGCCGGTGTAGGGGGGGGAGGGGTCGGCACTAGTGGAGGGTAGGCTTCAACCCGATGAAGCCTACCTGGTGGATTTGCCCCTGGGTATGCCAGAAGCCTCACGATGTAATGTATTGTCATAGGCAGTGAAGTAAAAAAATGATGTACTACTCTGTCATTGAGAAATTCATCTCTTATAGTACCTAAATCAACTTCCCCGTCAGAATATGTTGTAGTGTGTTATGGAGAAAGGTGCGAGGCGGTGTACCATGTGAGTGAACAAGATCTTTGTGGATCTTGTGGTGACACGTTAACGATCAGTTAGGTATCAGAGGCCGTTATTTCCATACATGCTGATTGGTTTCCTAGAATAAAAAATAGTTGGTTAGGTAGGTTATTTTAGGATTCCTTATCTATCAAGTTATTTTTAGGGATATGATCTTGTCTATTAAGAATGTTATTTTTAATACTTGGAAAGATTAGATTGGATTGATAGGTTTTCTTATAGATTATTTCTTAAGTGTCAAGTCGGGTTATCCCTATAAAAGGGATAGCGTGTATCCATTATGAATCTAAGCAATGAGAAATCAAAAGTTCAACTAAGTCTCAGAGTTTCGCTACCTCGATAGGGAAGAGTCCTGCTGGTGGTTAGATAAGGGCGAGTACCCTACTCTCGGTTCTCGGATCTATACCTAACCAATGTCAACAACACAGGGAATGTATGGTGAGAAGATTTGCTTGTTGCAGGCATTTGATAGGTATGGTGCAATGCTGAAATCTTGCCATTCCTAAAAAATAAGAAATGTTGTAATCTTGCCTCCAAAGTTAATACGTTTTGCTGATATCACTGCTGTTGTGGGCAATAAAAAGAAAAAAATAGTACTTGGTGCAACTTGCGAGAACACCAAATCATGATGGTGTCAACTCAGCCTGTAACAACAAAGATGCCATAAATGTCAAGACTAAGTTTTAAATCATTTTATAGTTGTTCATAAGGTCCATAGACGGTGTAAACTGAAGATACATATTTGTAGAGGGAAATTGAATTACAACCGTAAGTTGCAAAATGGTTGCAGGGAATTTATTTTTAAGATCCAATTGATAATGCGCCAAATATGCAATGCCTAGATTGATTTGCCAAGTCAGCCTACTAGCACTGGCTGCATAGCCTCAGCTTCCTTTGTCAACTCCTCGAACAACGCAGATGATAAGTACCGCTCCCCCAAACTTGGAAGAATAATTTGAAACAATAGTGCGCCGGTTAATCTTCTGAAATTTCTTCATGTTAACATTTTTATACAATGTGCAAAGATGGGTATGTATGATGTACCACAATGAGCCTCCCTTTGTTTTCTGGCTTCTTTGCCAGTTCAAGAGCTGCAACAGTGTTGGCTCCTGATGATATCCCCTCCTGCAAAAATTTAGGAGGTTCTGTAACAGTTCAATGCATGCATAATGCTTAGCAATTCAATTCCCCATGATCCAATGATCTCATCAGAAATCAGGTGAATTCTAGATTTTGAATATTATCTTCATAACCAAATAATCAATATTCTTATTTTGGAATAGAGCACTAGTGCACTACTGATATAATACATAGATTCAATATAGGAGAAGCAAATATTTTCTGTCACTTACCAAAAGACCCTCCTTCAGTGCCAATTCTCGAGCCATCTTAACAACACCATCACTTTTCACCTATCATATGTGGGTTTTAGTTAGTTTTCCCTTGCATAGTATTCGATAAAAGAACAACATGAGATTAATCATCATTACCTCAAGAACCTTTTTTTTATAGAATTTCAGGAATAACTATGTGTGTTGTCCCTTAGGACCCACACACATTTTATTTATAGTATCAAAGATTACAATCCGACTCCAATACAACTCTCGACTCGCACATGACTTGGACTCTTATTAAACTCTAATACTAACTCTCCAACACAAGATAGGCATGAGATAACAATTATGATCATCTTGTTACATATTGCGATACCATTACTGAACTTTAACAAATCTACCATCGACTCCATAACCATTACAATTATTGTGAGGACCCCGGCTTATTTGGCTTGTAATGCTTAGTCATCCATTGACCCTAGCATCACAAACAAAATAACCCGAGCCTTCGAGATATGTATACTTCCCATAAATGCAGTATACACACCCCTTTACAAAATCATGCATCAATTCCATTCAAGACATAGAACCAAAGCACGAACTAGATTAAACAAAAGACATACATAATAGAGAGTTATTACAAAAGGGGCCGACCGGCCAAATAACAACTAAGAGAGTTAAATAAACAGCGGAAGCAAAAGCCATAAGATGGCGATAAACAAAAGCCAATTAGTGTGCCTTTAACCCACAAGGCAACCAACCGGGCCGCCAACCTAGTCGTCAAATCTACGCACATCTCACAAAAGTGAATCACGAGGATCAACCTCCTCTGCAACAAATTAATTAAGCAAAGCAAATGAGTACAAAATGTACTCGCAAGACTTACGTGTAGTGTAACAGAGACCTATACATATGCTACATGCAAGCTTATTTAAGTGGAGGTCAGAGGTTGTTTTCGACATAAAGCAAATTTTCATTTGCAATAATTAAATAGATTCAAAGCAGTTTTACAATTCGTTTTTAATTTGCAAATAACAGCGAGACAACGACATAATAACAATAGATAGATGACAACAACAATCCTGGAAGTGACTAACCCAATAGTCACCACAACAATAGCATGAATTACCCATTCATACCACCCACATCAAGTTTTAATTAAAAGGTTATAATCTAACTCTCGAAAGACCTCCCCAAGCGTGTCCATAACCTAGGACAAGGCTATTGAATAGTTTGAACCTGCGGGGTGTACCAATGTACCCACACGCTAGTCGCCTTTTAAGCCACATGATTAAGCACACTTCCTTTGGTATCTTAAGACGGCTAAGTCCTCTGAGAAATTTCCAATGGATGATGCTAATTAAAAGTCACGACAACCCAAAGGGTAGGATGTCTGACCCGACCTAAGCAAGCTGCAGTGCTCCCAATCCCTATAAAAACATTTTAACCACCATCGACTCTAATTAACACCCCCAAAGTACTTAGTCAAGAGGGTTCCCAATACCCTCGTGTGGTTAGCACATAAAATTGCTTGGTTTAGTGTAACAATATGTTAGGTCCTTGTTGACTTAGGCACCATTCCACACACCAACAAATCACACCATCATCCATTGTGCCCAAGTCCAAATAATTTTCATTTTCAGTTTTTGACTTTACAAATTAACAAAGCACAAGTGCTGGACATAATGGAATAATAATTAAATTTATGTGATCAAGATCATCGACTAAGTCGATGACCACCCAATTCTACTGTTAGCTAAGCATTTCTAAACAATACCAACACGTGATCTACTAAGTGACAAGAGCTCATCCAACGAACTCTAAATCACAGCAAGATATTCCTAGGCTTAGTAGTAGAGATTGAACATTTACCTATAGAGCATGCATCTATAGGATCAACTAATCGATAATAATTTAACAACAAAATAGAGTATGCATACATACACTTTGCAAACAATATATTAGACTTTGAAAGTAATGGGACTAAACATGATCAAACTGCTTGCCTTGCTGGATATGCTCACTATGCTGCGGAGGAACGCTCTCGAGATCAACGCACTCGTCGGCACCTAACGAAAAAGCGAAAAAGAGCCGATAAGAACGAAGAAAACCGAAAAGACTCAACAGCCAATTTTCTCCAAATGCACCGAAATTTTTACAGCAGAAAGAGCATGATTTTTTAAGGAATTTAGCAACAAGAACCAATTGATTTGGATTCTCAATGCAAAAGTTATGGCCAAAACAAATCTGCTCAGCCTCGAAAACGGTGGAAAATTCAAATCGGTTACTGTTCATCCGAATTAAATTCTTTAGCACAAATTTTCAGAGAGGTGTTGCACCTGAGATTTTTAGGGTAAACATAGCACCTCATGAGATGAATAACACAATTGGATTCACCTCATTTGGAGCCAGGATGCATTTTCTATGATTTTTCAAAGACAAGAGAATAACACAAAACAAAATGCACCCACAAAGATTTTAAAAATAGTGACATGCCTAAAACCTATGCTACCATTTAGTACACTAACAGAGGAATCCAACAAAATTGGTTTCACTCAAAAAGGATCTATAGAGAATTACTTATGCAATTTACAAGTTAAATGCAATTTTTAGAACAACAATTAAAGCCTTTTTCTAAACCAATTTACCAATCCATTTTCTGGAGCCGAACTAATCTTCCAACTATTTTTAGATTAAAGCTTAGTTCAAACCAGAGCTAACAAAATTTGAATCAACTCAAATGGAGCTAAAATGAATTAGTTATGCAATTTTGAAGTTTATTACCTTTTTCAGTTCACAATTAAATCTCTCGGGAATTTCCTAAATTTGAATCGACGTGTAAAAACCTAGGCCGTTGAGATTGAATTGGACAACCCAAGATGATCCGGCCGACGCGACAACGCGCACGCGGAAACCCTGGTCGTAGACTATTGAGATCAAATCCAATGGCCCAACTTGAACGGGCGAACGGACGCGCACACGGAATTCCTGGTGGTAGACCGTTGAGATCAAATCCAACGGTCCAGATTGACTTGACCGCGGCCGCGTTTGGATCTCTTGCGCGCGAACGCCCGCGCGAATCACAACCATGAATCGGAGATGGGCGGCTCGGATTAGCGATCACGTTTGGAGTTTAAGACGTCCATGCGATCTCGGTAGTAGATCCAAAGATGGGCGGCTCTGGCGAACGAGATAAAACGCGTTCACGCGATCGGGACCGCGAGATCTAAAGATGGACGACTCACCGCGAACCCGACAGCGCCGCGTGCACGATGCGTGTGGGACCCATTGTCGGCGACTCATCGAGCAAAAAGACCATTAAGCGTGCTAACCAATCATTAGCGATTAATGATGCCTATGATGTCGCTCGCGCCCGAACCGCGAACCGGCGCGCTCACGGCGAATCACCGGCGATTCAGGCCACGGCAGCACAAACCAAGAGTGGTCTGAGGTCGGCAATAGCCTTGCGCACACAATGGTACCACTCATCTGCGGAAGGTGGCCTAGAACGGCGGCCGTGAGGAGCGGTGGTGCCATGCATGGTGACGACGACAACAGCAAAGGAGCTCCGCAGCGGTTCAAGTAAGCGGTGCCTGAGCATCTAGGGACTATGGCGAAGCTACCTGAGGGACGCGGAGGAACCGGAAAGGTCGGAGCAGCTCCAGCGACGTTGAGCCGCACCGACGCTGGAGACGACAACGAGGAGACGACGGCCTGAGCAGAATGAGCAAGACCGGGTCATCACATTAGCTTCAATAGGGCTCAAGGATGGTCCATGAGCAAATAATTGAAGGGAAGAGGAGCTTACCGGCAGTGAGGATGAAAAGAGTGAATTTTGGCCGAATTTGAACAAACCCCAAATTAGTCGATTCCTGAGAATGCAAACCAAAATTAGTTGAGGGGATATGCTCAAGATGATAAGAGACACGAAGTGACACGAGTGGAAGTGAAGAAGAACCACTGGAGCACCGGCGATGAAGAAGAAGCTCCACGACCGACAATGGCGATTTGGCGGTTTTTGTGTTTGAGCTCACTCGAGTAGAGAGGGAGCTAAGGGAGGTTGTAAGGATGCTAAAGGGAGGTAGAGGAGGAGCCCGGGAGCTTCTTATAGCAGGAGAGCAAGGCATGGAGTGGGCGCATGCTCGGAGGTGAGCCACGGTCCACGCTTTGCCCTGTGCGAGTTGAGCGACGGGAGCAGGTGAGAACGACGACTTTGAGGGAGGGAGCACGTTGTGCATTTAATGCTACGACCCGTTTGCGAGGATGCGGAGAGGACGCGATGCTGCACTGCCCACACCAGCTCTGGCCACGGCAACCACGCGTGCACGAGCGAGAGGAAGGGGACGACAGGGCCGACGTCCGATTTTGATCCAACGGCCCATACGCACGCGGGCGAACGCGACTCCACGCGAGCGTCGACCGCACGATGGAGATCCAACGGTTGACAAGCGGCGTGCCAAACCGGCCGAGCCTGGTGCAGTTAGTTGATTCGACCAAGTCATGTGGCCCGAGCCCGAGGAACAGTGAAAACCAGTTTGGGTTTGAATTTGAAAGCTGAGTTTGAAAGAATTTTTAGAGGTAGCAAACTAACTCCAAAAATTCTGAAATTTTGACTGAAGCTTCCTCACTCCGGGATTAACCTTACATAAAATTTCCAGAGATTTTCATGCACTGCATGTTTCTCAAGAAATTCCTCAAGGTTTGTTCCAGGGTTTGACCAATTAGAAAACTGGTTTGACTTGCCTCCAAAAATTATCAAATAATTTCTAAAAATTATGAAATTTTTCAGAGAGGTCACACATCATCCCTAAAACCAAGGAAAAATATTTCCCAAGATTAACATAAGATTTTCGACAAAGGATGAAGAAGGGTTTGACTTTAGTCAATTTGAGGTTTAGGTTTTTGATTTCCACAATTCCTTTACAAGAATTACAGGAAAGTTCAAAGACTATAAGATGTAAGAAAAGTTTTAATTTCTTCTCATTTTCATACATTTGAAACACACAGCCATATTAGGTTACATTTAAAACACAAACCTAGATTTGGTTACATTTGAAACACAAACCCTGGTTTGGTTACATTTGAAACACAACCTATATTTGGAATGTTACAATTATAAAGTAAAAAAAACTGCTCAATGCCAATACCACCAGGGGCGTCACCAAATCCATCTCCACCAACTACCCTGACTTCAACCTCCTCCTCCTCTATCCACATACCCCAGCCACCCCCGCCTCCACCACTTCTGCCCACACGTCCCCAGTCTCGGTCACCTTCTACCAACTTTCCTCCAGATCTCTCCAGCAACACCATCTCTGGCACCCATACCAACACCACCACGATACCAATATCATCACCATAGCCTCCACTGGAGCTACCACCAGCTCCTGCTTTGTCATCACCATCGCCGAGCTCATCATCGCCATCAAACTCACCACCACCATCCAACACTTACCACCACAAATCCATCCCCTACCAGTACCAACATCAATGCTAACGAGCACCTTTGTTACCAACTCCAACGTCAACACCATCTTCGAGATTGTCACCAATTCCACCATTAGCACAACAACCAAAGCCACCGCATCGCCTGAACAAATCTTACATGTGCCTGAAGAGCTCTTGGATGAAAATTAAGAGCTCAATCATCGAGCCACTAATTTGATGCAAAACTGCGTTGAATATCAAGGCCCTGTTTGGTAGAGCTTCAGATTCTTATTTTCCAGATTCTGCTCCTGATTCTTTGAGAATCTGCTTCTCTGAGAATTTGGAACTATCTGTTGAAAGCGTTTGGCTGGTAGATTGGCTCCAAAACCATATGAGGGAGGATTAGAGGCAAATAGACCATGTTAACCCTATTTGTAATACTTCAATTGTATTTGTGTCTTTCTCCTATGTATTTGTACACAAATTATATAATTTTCCCTTAAATTTGTTTAGACCATATGAATGTATATATGTTGCATTTGTACACAATATCAGATTACATTGCATTTACAATTCATGATAGAGTATAACCGTTGGTAAATAACAAATTGACGTACAACCATCGATTGTGTATAAGCAATGAAATGGCCATCATCCATCAGATTTCCACCCAGTACGTCTTCAATGAAATGGCCATCATCCATCAGTTTTCCACTCAGTCTTCGAAGAGAATAATCAAGCAGCTCCTGTGAATCGACAGCCCTTGATGCAGCTCCCCTAAGTGCACGCCAAGACACCCACTGTCCAGTTTGGACAGCCCGGAGAACCTTGAGCATTGCAGCTTCTGCTCGATCAATATCTTCCTTTGTCCACATGCAGAGCGCATTAGATGCAACCTCTTTGTGCTCATCTGTTGTGAGTTTTGATATCTCACTCCATCCTACGACTCTGCACTAATCATAATACACAGATCGCGATCGGAGAACATCCTCCTCCACCACGTTGAGCTCCACCCCGGCGTCACCGCCTTCCTCGTCCCCCTCCTCGCCGACCCTCAGTGACACCCTCCACGTCAGCAGGTGCGGCAGGGCGGCTGCAGCCGCCGGCGAGAAGATGGAGGGCAGCGGCAGCAGCCGCGCGTACCTCATGAGGAACCCCCCTCACCGAACCAGATCGGAACTCGTCTTCTCTCCCCAAATTCTAACCAGATAACCCGACACGTGGGCCCGCCTCCCCTCCCACCCTCCTCTCACAAACATTGGGCGCTGACAGGTGGCCCCTAGACCAGGTGCTTTCTATCCATCGGGGAAGAGGGACAAGCAACGAGAGCGATACATAGCGCCGCCATCCTCCCCCTCCATCCCTCCTCCCCGCACGTCCTTCCGCGCCGCCCTTCAGAACCCTAGCACGCCCATACTCTTCTCTCCTCCCGTCCAAAGCCTAGCATGCAGCACAGCGGCATTTGGCGACGGCACAGCGGCATTTGGCGACGGCGCATTAGCCGAGCGAGGCAGCTAGGCGGCGGCGGAGGTAGTAGTGGAGACTGAGGGAAGGAGATATAGCTCGATGGCGGGGCTTCAGATCTAGCCGGCTCTGCTCTGTGGCGCCTGCGACCCCGTTCCCTCCTCTGCTCCACCCTTGCGCTGCCATCCCTACGCCCGGCGGGAGGGGACCCCTCCCGGCGGCCGCTGCCCTCGATTTCCAGCTGCGAACCGCAGTCGTCCTCCCAAGATCCATATAGGAACTGCGACACCGTCCCCTTCTCTGTGCCGCCCTCCTCTTCCTTGCGTCGCGCGATTGGATTGGAGCTGGAGAAGGAGCTGCCGCGCGGCGGGGGCTAGCCACCTACATACAGGCCTTCTACACCGGCCTTGTCACCTCTGCAGCTCGACAAGGTCAGGTACAACACCACGGCTCCTCCCCCTTGCTCGAGGCGCCCATCTGTGCATTTGTTGCTTATTCTAATATTCAGTTCCAGTACCATTTTGGCCGTGTGTCAAAAGACAGACATGAACAAATTCATTTGGTTAATGCCTTTGTGGCCTCCTGTGTCTACTTCTTTCTTCCTTTGTTTGTTCGACTAAATTCTTTCTTTGCTTGTCTTGTCTGCATTATATGTATCTAGAAAAGCAAAAGTGAAAACTGTTGGTTATGTTCACCTTCATTCATACCTTGTGGGATTGTACTTTCATACATGTTTTCTTGTTTTTTAAGAAATTTGTCTCCACAGATTCTAATTCTCTAAAGATCTAGACTCCAAGTATTTTACTGGAAATTTTATTTGAGAAGTCAGTAGAAATTAGGAAACTGGCTAGAGTAAATACTAAATACGGGTACAAGAATGTTTATAAATGACAGATAGTTTAGCAGCTGAACTGTCCAGAAATGGCTACTCACCTATGTTGCTCATTCTATTATCAGTTCCAGTACCATTTTGGAGGATTCATGGAAATTATCTGATCCCAAGAAATAAAATTTCAGGCAATGTTATTCTCAATTGATTCCAACACAACATACTAGTCTTTAACACGAGCATTAGATTTGTACGTCTACTTCCTACTGAAATAATCAGGCATATAATGTGAATCAGTGAATCCAACACATCTACATGGAACACTTGTGAGCTGAGTGCTTCCCTTCTCGTGCCACAGAGAGTTTATAATCAAAATCACTAAGTTCATAGCTGAGTTGGGAGTCAACTTCTATGACTTCTGTCTATTTGTCAAGGGTCTTTTGCAGAACAAAAAGACTACACTTATCCTCTTTGTCAAATGATCAAGAATATTGCAGAGAACGATCAGGAGAGCAACTTTTAGGATAAGAGACCACCTAGGATGCAAGGACACGGACACGCGTGTCGGACACGACACATATCGGATACGAGATACGCCATTTTCTAAAAAATGGCGACACGGGGACACAGCTGTATATAATAATAATAATAATAATAATAATAATAATAATAATAATATATGCATATGTATTATTGAATGCTTTTGTACGTGTCTATCAAACAAAAAGTGTAAAATGTTAGAAATATGTACCTATATGTGTCCGATATGTGTCCTATATGTACCTATATGTGTCCTATGTGTCCTATATGTGTCCGATACTTGTCCTATATGTGTCCGATACGTATCCGATTTTGTTTTTGTTTTTTTCGCGATTACAATTTCCGACACGCCGGGGATACGTATCCAAGCCGTGTCGGAGCCGTGTCCGTGTCCGACACGGACACGGCACCTTGCTGGCGTGTCGGTGCTTCTGAGGAGACCACTACCAGTTACCTCAATTATGCCTGACTTAGTGTTACTCGCTCGCTTACTATTACTCTAATTCCCAAGTAACAAAACATGTTAGAAACTGTGGAAACAGAATGAAAAATCGCGATACCAGAGCAGTGGTCAGTGTCAGAACGAATGAACACAGCTACATGTTTGTCATGACCCCTGTTAACAGAATACCTGAAGGACAACCGCAAGGGAGGAAGACGGGCCGGCGTGAAAGGAAGCCCAACTCAAGATATGCTACAGGTGAATGGGTGGCTTAGCTTCAGGCCGGACCAAGCCATTAGCGTTGTGTTATCTTTTGCCGTATTATAAATAGTGGCGTTTGTGCCAGAGGGGGGTGACGATTGTAAGGATATTATCTACTTCTTCCAAACCTGCTCCTCTCTATTCCCCTTTTTCCAGAACATCTCTCCTTCCTCCTAAACTCTATCCTGGATCCTGTTGAATATATGTTCATACAATCGGGTCCATAACACTGGTATCAGAGCCCTTCGATTCTCGGTTAGCGGCAAGCTGGAGAAGCCCAAGTATCACACGCGAGCTCAGGAAAAAGCTTTGGTGATGGAACAAGAACTGGCGGCGCTCACCAGAGCGATTCAGACACAAAGTACCTCGATCCAGACGCTGGTAGATGCTGTTGCGGAGATGAAACCAGTAGTTCTGGAATTAAAGGAATGGAAACCTACTATGGAATCAGCTGTGAATGATCTGCGAGGAGAAGTTGGCGAACTGCGAGATCGGCTCATTCAGATGAACCGTGATGCAACTTCAGGATCCAAGGCGATCGGATCATCTCCCCTGCTGCCGATTCCCGAACATCTGAAGTCTAAAGGGAAGAAAGATGAAGGTGACCCTGGTCAAGGGACGAATGGCCAATATGCATCAGCGCAAACCTGGGGGAAATTCATGGGAAATCACAATCCAGAATCACCTCCAGGAAATGGTATGAGTGTATTACCTTATCATCAGCCACTTCCTCGTGATACTTGTGATTCTGGTCAGCGATCATCTGGTGGAAATTACCATCATCCTCTTCCACCGAAACTTGACTTCCCCCAATTTGATGGAGAGAATCCTAGAGCATGGAGATTAAAATGCGAGGTGTATTTTCGTGTTTATGATACCAGATCTGAGTTATGGGTTAGTGTAGCCTCTATGCATTTTGTAGGAAATGCTGTTTTATGGTTGCAATCAACCCAGGCACACAATAGATGTTCTGATTGGGAAGAGTTTGCTGATGCTGTCTGTGTTCGTTTTGGTCGTGAAGAGTTCCAACAGCAGTTACGTCAGTTCAATCGACTCAAATGAATAAAGACAGCTTGCGAAATTTCTTTGAGAAGTTCACTGCATGTATGCACAACCTCATTGCTCATCATTCTTGGGATCCGATGTTCTTTGTCACGCAATTTACCGATGGACTACGCAATGATATCAGAGCTGCAGTCGTCTTACACCAACCCAAAGACCTTGACACTGCGGTGTCCCTTGCATGTTTACAGGAAGAGGTCCTAGAGACCATGCGTCGGGAGTCACGACGACAGGAGTTCTCAATGGGAGGACGTAATCAGCCCCGTATGGCGTTGCCGTTACCGGTACCTCCGGGAAGATCGTCAAATTTCACAGGAAATAGAACTGAAGATAGAAGAGGAATGGATGGTGCTCGTGCCAACGGTTTGGATGATAAAATGGCTGCCCTCAGAGCCTATCGACGAGCTAAAGGCTTATGTCACACGTGTGGTGAAAAGTGGAGTCGTGAACACCGTTGTGGCCCAACGGTGCAACTCCATGTAGTTCAAGAGTTGTGGGAATTTGCCCAAGGTGCCAAGTCAGAAGTAGCTCCTTCTGAAGGGGGAAGTGTGCAAGAAGAAGAAGTATTGTCTATTGCAGCAGCAGCAACTGGGGATAATGCAACATCAAAAACAGTGAAACTCAAGGGCAGTGTTCAGGGGTTAGAAGCCAGTATTTTGATTGATTCTGGAAGCACTCATAGCTTTGTCGATGAAACGTTGGCGATAAAACTTCGGTAACGGTCATCAATATGATGACAATCGAGTGGTGATGGAGGAATGTTGAATCTGTAAAGAGAATTTCCAAACTGCCCATGGCAAGTTCAGGGATTGGAATTTCAGACCACACTGAGGGTGTTGGCGTTGGGCTGTTATGACCTCATCATAGGTATGGACTAGTTGGAGGAAAATAGTCCAATGATGATACATTGGCGCAAGAAGACGATAGGTTTCCTGTATCAAGGTAAAAGGGTCTTAATCAGAGGAGAGAAGACTATGATGCCGCACTGCTTATTATTGACCACTCAAATGGATGAAACAACCCAGTCGAGTTCTGCTCAGCAGAATGCAATGACTGCTGAACAATCTAACTGTCCCGAAACTATTCAACGTCTGTTGTCAGAATTTGCCCAACTCTTTGAGGAGCCACAAGGTCTACCGCCACAGCGAGAGTTTGATCACTCCATTCCGCTGTTGGTAGGTGCTCAACCAGTGAACTTACGACCATATCGGTACAGACCGGCACAGAAGGATGAAATAGAACGTCAAGTTAGTGAAATGCTCAGGCAAGGAACTATTCAAATGAGCAGCAGTTCTTTTTCCTCACCAGTATTGCTAGTGCCGAAGAAAGACAAAACCTGGCGCCTCTGTGTAGATTATCGCCATTTGAATGCAATCACCGTGAAGAACCGTTACCCCTTGCCTATAATTGAAGAACTGTTGGATGAATTATCTGGGTCACAATGGTTCTCTAGCTTGGACTTAAGAGCTGGCTACCATCAAATTCGTATGAATACAAGTGATGAACACAAAACCGCTTTCAAAACACATCAAGGTCATTATGAATTCAAGGTAATGCCCTATGGTTTAACCAATGCACCGGCGACTTTTCAGGGGTTAATGAATACCATCTTAGGTCATCTGTTACGCAAGGGAGTATTAGTCTTCATAGACGACATATTGGTATACACTCGAACTTTGGAGGAACATGAGATGAAATTGCGGCAGGTGCTGGAAGTTATGAATCAACATCAGTTGAAACTTAAGAAATCAAAATGTGTGTTTGCTCAAAGGCAATTGGTCTATCTTGGACACATTATCAGTGAAGCCGGAGTAGCCACAGATCCCAAAAATGTATCAGCAGTGCAGAATTGGCCAGTGCCTGCAAACATCAAACAATTGCGTGGGTTTTTGGGGTTAGCCGGTTACTATCAAAGGTTTGTCCGAAATTTTGGTATGATTAGCCGCCCACTCACAGAACTATTGAAGAAGAATGTGGTTTTTTCTTGGACTGAGGATAAGGAAATTTCTTTTCGGGCATTACAGACAGCCTTGATCTCAGCGCCTGTTCTTGCATTACCTGATTTTACTCAAGAATTTGAAATAGAGACCGATGCTTCCGACAAAGGAATAGGTGCGGTGCTGATGCAAAACAAACATCCAGTGTCTTACCTTAGCAAAGCATTGGGACCTCGAGCGCAAGGGCTATCTACCTATGAGAAAGAAGGCTTGGCAATACTGTTAGCTGTTGAACATTGGCGACCTTATTTGCAATCTGGAGAATTTGTCATTCGGACCGACCAACGAAGTCTTGTGCACTTAGGCAATCAGAGACTGACCACCGACTGGCAGCAGAAGGTCATGACCAAGCTTCTCGGTTTGCAGTATCGGATTGCCTATAAAGTCGGTGCTACTAATAGAGCGGCTGATGCTCTTTCAAGAAGGGAAAAGGGAGATGATGGAGAAGTCACAGCAATCTCTACTGTGATACCAGATTGGATGGATGCTATTGCAAAAGGGTATCAACAGGACCCGCAAGCCTGTAAATTAGTGAAGGATCTAATGGTATCAGGCAGTGGGACATCTAACTTTCAGTTAAGCAATGGAATTTTGAAACTTGGAGATCGAGTGTGGGTTGGAAATAATGCAGCAGTGAAGAGAAATATTTTGCAACCTCTACATTCCAGTGCAATTGGTGGTCACTCTGGTATTCAGGTGACTTATCATCGGATTAGGAAGTTATTTGCATGGCCAGGACTTAAAAAAGATGTGAGGCAGTTTGTAGAGCAATGTTCTATATGCAAGCAAGCAAAGGTAGAGCATGTGCGTTATCCTGGGTTGTTACAACCTTTGCCCGTTCCTGATCATGCATGGCAAGTTGTATCGATGGATTTCATTGAAGGTCTACCCCGTTCATCAAACTTCAATTGCATTATGGTTGTAGTTGACAAGTTCTCAAAGTATGGACATTTCATAGCTATGGCACACCCTTTCACTGCATTCCAAGTAGCCAAACTGTTTATGCAGCACATCTTCAAACTTCATGGGCTACCTTTGTCTATTATTTCTGACCGAGACCGGGTATTCACCAGTTTGTTATGGAAGGATTTATTTAAAGCAGCCCAAACACAACTCCGAATGAGTTCGGCATACCATCCACAGACGGATGGACAAACGGAACGAGTTAATCAATGTGTTGAAGCATATTTACGTTGTTTTGTTCATGCATGTCCAAGCAAGTGGTCCAATTGGTTGGCCCTAGCCGAGTACTGGTACAATACAGCCTTACACTCCACACTTGGGAAGACTCCTTTTGAAGTTTTATACGGTTACAACCCTCGCCACTTTGGGATCAAAACCACAGCAGTCTGTCGAAGTCATGAACTGTCTGACTGGTTGAAGGAACGAAAAATCATGACAGAGTTAATGAAGCAGCATCTTAATCGAGCAAATCAGCATATGAAAGCACAAGCTGATACAAAGAGGACTGATAGATCCTTTCAAGAAGGGGACTGGGTGTACTTGAAGCTCCAGCCATATATTCAGAGTTCGGTTGCAAGCCGTGTTAATCAAAAACTAGCATTTCGCTTCTTTGGACCTTTTCAAGTGGAGAAGAAAGTTGGGCCAGTAGCGTATAAACTATTATTGCCAGCAACATCATCAATTCATCCTGTTATTCATGTATCCCAGCTCAAGAAAGCAGTACACCCTTCAGTGATGGTACAAGCTGAACTTCCAGATTCAATTGAAGATCTGAGAGTACCTGTCAGAGTGCTGCAACGTCGACTTATTGATAAAGGTTCCAAATCAACTACACAGGTTGAAGTTCAATGGTCGGGATCTGATGATTCGATCACAACAACATGGGAAGACTTAGAGGAATTGCAAAACCAGTACCCATATCTTTGCGGACTTGGGGACAAAATTTGAACTGGAGGGGGCAATGTCATGACCCTGATATGAGATACGAAGGACAACCACAAGGGAGCAAGGCGGGCGGCGTGAAAGGAAGCCCAACTCAAGATATGCTACTGGTGAATGGGTGGCTTAGCTTCAGTAGGACCAAGCCATTAGCGTTGTGTTATCTTTTCTCAGTATTATAAATAGTGGCGTTTGTGCGGAGGGGGTGGCGATTGTAAGGATATTATCTACTTCTTCCAAACTCGCTCCTCTCTATTCCCTTTTCCGAACATCTCTCCTTCCTCCTAAACTCTATCACGGATCTGTTGAATATATGTTCATACAATCGGGTCCATAACAATGTTGAAGTCACAACTGATGCAAAATATCTAGAATATATATGTACTCGACCGAGAATATATGTGTTGAAGTCTCGATCCCAATTAGGTGTGGTCGGGACACATCGCCAACTTTGATGAGGCGATGATCGGCATAGGGCTTAGTGCCGTGTCAGTGCTGACACGGGTGCCGGTCCGCACTGACCCACTCGATTCAGTTTGTGTCCTTTTGGGACTCTTGTCCCTTGCTCTATACAAGTACCACTGTAGTCGCACATCTAAAACGTCATGTCGTCCCATGCTTGCAATTCTTCTTGTATGGCGATGTTAGCCTTCGTGCATCTGTGGTTTTTTTCCATAATGGTTTTCCACATAAAATTAAGTGTCTCCTGTCTTCTAGATTCGTCTCTTATTTTCTAATAATTTATGTGTGAATATATATATCAGTTAAATGGAAATATATATATATATATATATATATATATATATATATATATATATCAGTTAAATGGAAAGAGAGATATATAACCTATATTATTCATAGACATGATGGTATTGTATATGGGTAAATTGTTTGCGTCAGAGCCATCGTCAGAACATGTTGACAACAAAAAGAGCCAGATCTAGATATTTTAGGCAGGAGTATCCTTAACTGCAAGTTTAGGCTTCAACTGAAGTTTAGGCATTGCAAAGGAAGCATGCCCCTGCTGGACCAGCTGGTAACTAACAAGCCATCTCATACCAGCTGGTATACAAAAAATGATACGAAGAATGAACAGAACGAGATAATTAAGAACCCATGTAAATCAATCAAATACATTTCAGGCAGCATTAGCATGGTGCTGCATCAATCACACACAAACTGTCTTAGTCTTTTGGAAGCAACACTCTCACACATCACCATGGGGTTCTGTGACCGTGATAGATGGTACACACATCACCACAAACCAAACCAAACCAAACCACAAACCACAAGCACAGCTGACCCTCTTATTTCAAGCACACACATCACCACAAACCAAACCAAACCAAATAGATGATACGTTAGTCTCATAAGAGACGCACACAAATTAACAGTCTCCAACGCTCCAGCTTGGTAGATGCACCTAGCATCAACCGCTAATTTATTCTTCAGAAAACACATAACTTGGCAAGCAAATACTTGATCCATTGTAACAATGGAAGCAGTAGAGAGCAGCCACACGTCCTTGTCTTGTTACGCCCACCAAATCTACATAGTTCACAAATGCGACCGATTAATGGAAGCTGGATGGATCGTTGAAGACGAATGAACAAATAAGCAGACCAAGGAGTTTAGTACACAGCGAGATAAACTTGTTGGTATATATCTTATATTCTCATGTATGCATTTTATTTGCAATTCAAATAGCACGCTGCAGATATAGATACACAGGATCTGTAGATGTTACCGTAAAAAAAGAAGGGAGAGCATGTGTATGTATACCTGAACAGTTAGGTTGATTCACCGGAGAATGGAGCCTTTTGGCATAGGCTTTTTGTAGTACTGTGAGTGGCGTGGGTGGAAGAGGGACCGGTGGTGGCCAACATCCTCCTCATCCCACTCGAGCTTCTCCCACCAGTCTTTCTCGCAGTCCACAACTGGAGGATGGCGGTTGCGGCCGATGTCCGGGAGGTGCCTAAGGCCCCAGCATCCCCTGATCCCGATCGTCTCGAGCATGGGTGCAGACATCTCAGCCTCGCATATCTGCTGCAGACTGGGGAGCTCATGCAGGTAGATGTGCTTCAGCTTTGGGAATTCTTGCGTAACTTTTAGTAACTCTTTCGCCACGGGGAAAACCTGCCTGAGATCACCACAATAGACGATGTGGAGGGTCTCCAAGTTGGGAAAATACGTGTCCGGGGCAGCCCATGACAGCGGGAGGACAAATGTGAGCCTGGGGCAGGAGTGCAGGTGAATGCTCCGCAGCTTGGCAAAGGAAAAAGTGTCCTTGACAGCGGCCGTCCTTCCTTTGCTCCAAATGCAGTGGGCCATCAGGAGATCAGCTGCGCAAAAGGTTTCAAGTTCTTGAAAGCACATGGTATTATAGTTCATGGGGAAGACAGTGTGCAGCTTGATGCATCTCTCGACACGGCACCGTTTCAGACGAGACCACCCAATTCGCTCTTTTTCTGTGGACATCATGCGTTCAGGGATAACACTGGTGATGGAAGAATTGTCGTGCACGTGCAACGACTCAGCCTTGTTCATCACAAAGATTATAGCCTCGATCCCTTTTGGGCTTGCCACGTTAGTGTTGTTAATTCCCTCGCCAATCTCCACATGCCAGACCAATGGTTGAAACTGCGGGGCACTGCTGTCGTCGTGATCAGTAGTTATCTTGTCAATAGTGACGTCAGTGTAGGGGAAGCAAGCATTGGGGATTAACGACTTATGTAGTGGTGGCCCAATTATTTTTCCAGTGCTATAAGGGCCCATCTTCTCCTCCTTAAAGCTTTGACCTTTATCTTCGGTGGTAGAAGAGACACCCAGATTTAGATGGAACCTATGGAACCTATTATTGTCCCAACAGAATTTATAATACCGAGGACCTCCTAACATGTAATAATCACTTTTTAACACCAAGGACTGAACAAACCTCATGTCCATAATAGCGGCATATGCTTGATCATGTTCCTTTTGGACACGACAGACCAAAGAATCAATGCGTAGCACTGTCAGTTTGGGCAATCCCTTTCCTGGCCATAGTATGGCGTGAAGCTTCAAACATCCCAATAGAATCATACGTTGGAGACTCGGGACCTGGACAACCTGGAGGTCAAGCATTTTGACTGGTGTGCCTGAGAGGTCCAGCTCCTCAAGGTTTGGCAATGGCCCACGTAATGTGAAGTCCAGCAATCTTGCACAACCAGCCAAGGAGATACGGGATATTTTTGCTTCCTCTCCTGCTCTTGCATCTAAGCTGAATGACTCGAGCAATGGAGGGAGTCCTTCAGGTCCAACATGTTCCAACCCGATACAACCATCAAGAACTATAGTCTTAAGACTAGTTGCCCCTGGCATGATTGGCAGTCGTCGCCATGCAAGATCGCTGCGCCAAATCCTTCCCTTCTTTATATGTACCTCCCTAATGTTTGCAGCCATTTGCTCTATTATCTCTGGGGATAAATCCAGTTCCCAATCTGTGTAGCATATGTCTAGCACCCATAGGCTCTGGAAAAATTCCATTGCTGGTCTATCTTGCTTCTCCTCTTTCTCTATTTGTGGTTGATCCTTGCAAGCATGAAGCATCTAATCCAAGGAATCTTAAGCTGCGGCAACAACAGAAAGGAGGTGAAGAAAAGCTGAAGGTGCACCGGCAGAGTTTCAATACTCGCAGTTTGTCCGAATGTCGAAACATGTCATTGGGTAATGATGCTATTGGATGATCGGATCCACCTTTGCTTGCCAAGAAAAATGATGATGACTCTGGAGGTACAGTCGGGACATCTGTTTGTTTGGTTTCGTGGCTATTGGAGTACGTGACTTCTGAAACCCATCGCTTTCGAGGAGTATCCAGCTTATCAAAAAAAGGGGGCAGTGTATTATTGGATGAGTAGTCCTCTATTCGCATCTGATGATGCAGAGCAGCAGCAGCCTCCCATGCTTCATCAGACTCACCTCCTTGTATAATCCCATCACAGACCCAGTAGGTGGAAGCGTGGGTAGCCCAATTGTAGTCCATGGTGTTGCCACCCTTATAATTCAAGGACAACAGATACAAGCAACACTCTGTAGCTATCTCGGGGTTGATGCCTTGTTTATGTTGTGTGTAACCAACAAGTTCTCTAGCCTCTTCCTGTAGCAAACGGTTCCAGTCACCATAACGAGAAGGAACATAAAGATACAGATGTGAATGATCCATTTTTTCTTTTATTTGTGGGTTGAGCCGAAGCTTCCCTCTGAAGGTCCACAATAATGTAGTACCAATAAAAGACCATTGGTCACGTGGAGAGAATCCAAAATCAGTAAAGTTAACCGTGTGATTGCTTCCATTATGAAAAACCAGCAGGCACTTGTGACCTTGTAGGGTTCGGTTGGTCTCTATTGCAACATCTCGTATCTCTTCTCTAGAGGCTTCGTCCACCCCGCTGAAATCATCATCCTTGTCCTGCCTATTAAAGATAGCCATTATCCGTGGAGACAACCTTAGCTCCTCCGCGATTGCCCTCTGGAGTGCTCTCCGGCTTTTCCACCTCGAGCACTCGAGGTGGATGATCTTATCAAATTTCTCCCTCCCATTAGCAGATGGGTCTTGGGCTATAGCTTTAAGCACCGCTGAAGCAGCCAGTCCGTCCCATCCCTCAAAGTAGATGGCTTTGCGTGCAGCCTCTCGATAAGCGGGATCGCTCGTATAATCCTCATAACGGGTTACGACTCTTACGATCGAACGTACCGCGTCTTGGACGTTGTGCGCACCAATCTTCTGCATTAATTAGGTGATTAGCTGAGGTTGCCTAGCACTTGTTATGTAGTAACATTAATTGATTTATCAAAAAGTATATGCATTCAAAGCGGTGGAACATCCATGGCAGGGTGGATATCCATTCAAGCATAACACAGGTGATTAAACTGAGAGAAAAATAGAGGATATCAGGGTATCCGAAACATCTCTGTAAATTGTTTGAGTGAGTCTGCTGTGTACTAGTGTGTCTCTGTTGCAACATGTGGCTCGGTTGAGTGGCTTTTTTTTTTTGGGAAACGGCAGAAAGCCGCTAAAGCATTAAGATAGAAGCAAGGCAAAAGCCAAAAACAGCACAGGGTTCAAAACAGAACCGGAAAAAACCAGAAAAAACAGAAAGAAAAAAAAGAAAGGAAAGAACACAAAGGAGGAAGAACAAGAACAAGACAAACAGCACCAAAACAAGCTAGGAAAGATCTCTACCCCTCCAGACGGTGACGGAGGAGATCCTGCAAACTAGCCCTAAGGCTGACCCCCCACAACCGCCACCTCGTCGCCCTGGATGTAAATCTACAGCTTGGATGCCCCACTTAGCATCCAAGTCTTGGCTTCGTCTTTGATGATGGCCAGCAATCCTGTTGGTACCTACGGGAGGTGCTGAAAAATCCTTCTATTTCTCTCTCTCCAAATGTTCCATAAGACCAGGACAATAAGCGATCCTTGACCTTTTTTGTCGGTTCCTTCCCCTGAGTGGAAGATGTTAAGCCACCAGTCGACCATCCTCAGCCAAGAAGGCCAATGCACCGGTTTTAGGTTGTCTCTTTGGGCCCAAGAGGCAACTAGGGACCAAACTCAGGCAAAGATAGGAGCATTCCACAAAAGGTGCAAAGTCAAGCTTCGGAGTATTTGTACAAAGAGGGCACCGAAATCATTTTGAATATGCCGACGAGCAAGGATATCCTGCTGTTGGGACCCTATGTTGAACTAACAGCCATGCAAAAATTTTGCATTTTTGTGGCGCCCAAACATTCCAAAACAGATTTTGGAAAGGAGCCACCAACGCTCCCAAGAACTGCACCTCGTAAGCAGTCTTGGCTGAGTAGTTCCCTGAGGTTGTCCACTTCCAAGTTATGTCGTTTGGCACATTTTGAGCAAGATTGACTTGGGAAAGCATGCTATAGAGTTTTACAAAATCCGGCACTAAAAGAATAGAGATTTTCCTCCTCAGGTCCGCTATCCATTTGTCCCCATGCATCGCCTCCCCCACCGTTCGATTTTTCCTTGTTGCAATACTAAAAAGTCCTGGAAACAGCTCTTTGAGCGTCATTTTTCCCAGCCATACGTCTTTCCAGAAGTTTGCTTTGTCCCCATTCCCAATGGAGATCACCGTGGAAGCTCAAAAAAGTGCTCGATCCGCATCCGAAATTGGCAATGACATCCCATTCCATTGCTTTTTCGGTGACTTCCATTGATACCAAAGCCATTGGAGCGAAAGAGCACGATCGAAAGGTACTAAGCTCAAGACCCTAGTCCGCCAAACTTTTTCTAAGCGGCAAACCGAACTCGATTGACCCAACATTTACCTCCGTAACAGATATCATTTCCTGCCCAGAACCACGCTCTCCGCCATTTATCAATTTGTTTCAACACCCAGGCAGGCAATTTTGTGGCTGTTAGATGATAAGCAAGTAAAGCTGAGATGACCGCATTCAGCACCACAAGTCTCCTTGTCTGTGACAACAAGTTTCTTTTGTAACCACTTAATCTAGTTTCCACCTTCTCCAGAAGGGGCTGGAACAACGCCTTCCCTGGTTTATTACGCGAAAGCGGTAACCCCAGATATTTGCATGGCAGTTGCATTCTCGGAGCCGGGAAATTTTGCAAAATATCATCAAGATTTAGCCCTTGGCATTGGATAGGAATGACCGCGCTTTTGGAGATATTGATGCTGAGCCCCGTGACTTCTCCAAAAACCCATAGGATCTCTCTAATGTTATCTACGTCCTCCTTGACTAGAGATAGGAAAATCATTGCATCGTCAGCGTACATCGACAAACGCGCCTTTCTTCCTGTCCCACCAAGCGGCGATAGCCAAGCTTGCTGGTCTGCTATGCGGAGGATACAATGAAGTGCGTCAATTGCAAGGATAAACAGGTAGGGAGAAAGACAGTCCCCTTGGCGTATGCCGCATTGGTGCTTTATGGTTGGTCCCTGTACCCCATTCAGCACAATTCTTGACGAGGACGTCTGAAGCATCATTGCAATCCAAGCTCTCCATCGGCTTCCAAACCCCCTGCATTGTAACATGTTGAGCAAAAAAGGCCACGAAACCTAGTCAAAGGCTTTGGCAATATCGAGCTTTAGCAGAAGCATTGGTATCTTTGACCTGTGATAGTTTTTGGCGAGATTTTGCACAAAAAGGAAGTTGTCTTGTATGGTTATTTGCTGACTTAACGACTCGACTTGTCAAATCAAACCATCCATGTAGGTCGACAACCTCAGGGAAAGCAGCTTGGAAAGGATCTTAACTATACTATGAATCAAGCTAATCGGCCGATAGTCTGTAATCTGTAGTGCCTGGTCCTTCTTTGGCAGGAGAATTATGTTTGTAGTGTTGATCTTCTGAAAATGTAGACTATTCATGGCATACACTTTTTGGAAAACAGCTAGCACCGTCTCCTTAATAGTGTCCCAACTTGCTCTGAAAAAACAACCCGTGTACCCATCTGGACCAGGAGCACCATCAGAAGACATTTCAAAATGGTCGCCTTAATCTCTGCTTTCTGTGAAGGGCGCCCAAAACGTCTAAAGCGTTGGCAAGACACTGCGACTTCAGGAGATCCCATGGAAAGGTATCGTTCTTAGGCTTTGCAACACCTAGAATCTCTGTGAAGTGTTTTGCCAAAGCTTCCTCTTTTTCGAATGGAGGTGCGAATGTTCCTCGAAAATTCACAGTGTGAATTAGCTTTTTCCTTCTTCTAGAATTTGCTTTGCAATGGAAAAATTTTGTGTTAGCATCCCCTAGTCATAACCAGTTTAGCCTAACACGCTGCTTCCATTTCATCCTCTGAATGGCTGCTAAACCCAGGATCCTTAACTTGAGTGCGACTCGAAGATCATGCTCGCTGAGAGAGGCGACGGTGCTCTTAGCGCTTTGTTAAGTCAAGAAACCACCTTAAGAGCAAAGTGCATCGGGCCTTGTAATCCCCAATTTGTGATTTGCTCCATGATCTTAGAAACCCTCGAAGTGTTTTGCGCTTGGACTAGCGACCTTTTTATCGAATCGGCATTTTGCATTTGGGAGGACCAAGCTCGTTGAACCACTTCATTGTATCCGCACATAATCGGCCAAAAATTTTCAAAGGTGAATCTTCTAGGTGGCTGAGCCGCTCTCGCCAAAGAACTAGTAAGGGCAAGGTCCAAAATGGATGAAGACAAATACCGCAGATCAGTAATATGGAAAGCAATTATCCCATTGCAAATTACAGAAAGCTTTATCAATCCTTTCTAGCATAGGATTCCATTGGCCATTCGACCAAGTGAACATGCGATCTTGCAAACGAATTTCTTTCAACTCACAATGATTTATTGCTGTTCTAAAACGCCTCATTAGCCTTGGATTTAGGTTCATATTGTTCTTGTCCGAGGCTCTACAGATGAGATTAAAATCCCCAATTAAGAGCCACGGCCCAACCAGCCCACCATGAATGTGCTTAATCTCCTCGATAAAAACATGTTTGTGTTGAGTCTCATGCGGGCCATAGACAACCGTAAGTGTCCAAGGTTGCACCCCATCCAGTGGGTTAACCCTCAGCGTGATGGATCTATCTAAGGTGCAAGGGTTGTCCAGATGAAACCGAGACGTGTCCCAACAAACCATTATCCCTCCTCTGGTTTCATCTGCCGGTTTGTAGACCATGCTCTGTAACCTCCCCCCTGCGATCTCAGTTGTAATGTTTGGAGGGATTACTGCAAGCTTTGTTTCCTGAAGACAAAGAATGGAGCACGCTGTGTCCAACACCAACTCACGAACAGTTTGTCTACGAGCTGCGACATTGAGCCCCCTTATGTTCTAATTCAAAACTTTGCAATTCATCGTCAAACAACTAGATAGGACACCACATAACCAGAGCATGCACCATAGAACACCACATAGCCAGCGCATGCATCATATATATATATCTTCATGTCTGTCTCATACAAAGCACACAAAGACCCTGCAAAAGCTAAAACACCTGCCAAACCACCATTTAGTTTGTGAGCTAGCTGCATGCAACAAACAGAGACTAGGCATTGCAGACAAGCAAGGAGTAGGGGAGTTACTAGCAAACCCCCTACAAGGAAAGGATCCCTCAGGTGCTAACAACATGAAGAACATCACAGTAAACCTGCTCCAAAAGCACTACAAATCAAGGATGTAGCAGCTATGCCGCTGCGATTTCCTGGACCAACGCCGAAAGGTCCTCGCCAGTGAGTCCCAAAGCTGGAAGATCCACCTGTGCTTTGCCCTCAACCCCTGCAAGGGCCTTGATTGCTTGAATGACATCAGGGTCTAGAGGTGAGTTGAAGATGTCAGTGAGGTCCTTCTTCACTGTCCCCGCTCCCCTACGGGATTAGGAAAGCTTTGCAAACTTCTTTTGTAGCAGAAGGGAGGCCTGCTGCGCTCCCCCCACCACAGGCTTCCTCACCATCTTTGCCGCAAGGCAGGCCGCTGGACGAGAAGGGGCAACTTCAGCGGATGCCGATCGCTGACACCTGAGGTGCCGACATCAAGAAGGACGGGGACAGGCCATGTTGGATGGCAGCAGAGTCTGAGACTCAACCACCTAGTCTGCCTCCTCACCAGCCCCCTGTAGTCCTTCCTGTTGCAGCACAAGAAAACCTTGCGCACCACCTGCGCAGTCGAAGCGATGGGTGCGGCAATGGGTCCAGAGATAGCTGCTCGATCCGACACACACCCCACAGTTCCATTAAGTCCTCATGGCGCCGCTAACCACCCCACAGAGAAGCAGCGAGGATTGGAACACACTCTCCTCCGACACAAGCAAAGCAGATCCTAGGCATGGACCTGGTGCAGTTCGGAAGTAGGAGAGGCAAGCGGGGCTGGTATCAGTGTCCTCGACCTGCACAAGCAAAGACAGTCCAGAAAAAAAGTGCGCCTTTGGTTGCCCCCCGACAAGCTACACTCACAAGGGCGCCTCCAAAGACATGGGGTCCTCCCATGGTGATCACAAATTTCTAAGAGGCGAAGCGACTCCATTTCATCCTGCAAACGACGACCGAGAGAAAAAAGAAGGTAGCCCCCCAAGACCGGGGTCATGGCGAGACAAGCAGGCACCAAGAGGGTCATTGCAAGCCTCCTGAATCACCTGCTGACTGGGGTGAAGATGAAGCCTCCGTGACGGTGACCTGGTGCGGAAGCGGCCATGCAGAACTTCAGCGTGGGCGATACGCTCGAAGGGCGAAGCGACCAAGACCGACCACCGACTTGCCGGACGACCCTCCGTGAGCCGCTGGCCGTCCCCGACCAAGCGCACGGGCACGCTCCTCACGCATCAGGCTGTCGTGCCGAGTGTCCCTGTCGTCATGGTCGTCGTCCCTGTCATTGCGCCTTGGGCCAAGCCGAGAATGGGCATCAGCTAGAGGCCTCCGGGCACGACGCTCAGCACCATCTGGGATGCCGACCGTCCAGAAGAAGTGGTCCCACTTGGGATAGTCCTCCTCGCAGTCCTCAGCGGGCTCGTTGAGGGAACTGGTAGGTGCATGTAAACCCTGCGGAGAGAAATCTTCCAAAATGCTTACGTGAACAAGAACCTGGTGTCGACGGCCTTCTCTTGAGACGCCAGTCGGTGGAGATGAGCGGCCTTCCGCCGCCCCAGACTCCACCACAGGATCAAGTAGTGTGAGGTGGGTCATCTTCGGAATAGCATCCGGGTCTCGCACCCACACCCACACTGCCCAAATGGAGGCACTACGCTCTCGCTCCCGAGCAACCTCGTCCACCCTGTCAAACTGACAGTTACCCCCCGCCACCCGCTCGGCCACCGAAGGTCGCCAAGCGAAGAGCGGGATGCCCTCCAGACAGAGGAGAGCGCAGTACCGCCAGATGTTGCGATGAGAACCAGTGGTGAAGTCCCAAGGCTAGAACTGGAACTGAAACCCGTCCAATGAGCACCCCTCAACCTCCAGAGCGGCATCATGCTAACGCTTTGAGCTGAACTCAACAAGGAAATCTTGAGGGAGACACTTGGAGACCACAATGTCTTTCAAAGAGATGCGGAGCCACACTTGAATGGCTCTCGCCAGCAAACCTGGAGGCGGGTTTTGACGCGCCCCCACCACCGAGACAAGGACCGCCGTGTCTCGAAGGCGCATGAGCTCATCTTCCATCTCTGGGGTGATGGCATGGGCACAAAACCCCTCGACCGGCCTGTTGATCGCTTGCCCTGTTGAGTAGTCATCCACGAGGCACCGAGGTGATTCACCAGAGGGCTTAGCACCCTGCTGCTGCTGGACGGGAGGACAAGTGATTGCTGGTGGCGGATGAGCAGGGTGACGAAGGAGAGTGGATTTTTGATGACAATGACGAGCAAGGTGGCCGCTGCGCCTACACCGGAAGCAGCGGATAGCAGACCTGCATTGTGCTCGTAAGTGTTCTTTTGCAAGGCACCTGAAGCAGCAGTTAGAGAAAGAGGAGAGTAAATCTGGCCTCTTTCGGTTGGTGCCGCCATTAAGGCGGATCGCCCTGCGCGCGCGCTCCGACCCGAGTCGCAGGCGCCACCAGTATCGTGGCTTGACCATGCGCCATTCCCCCTGCGCAACACCAGCCTCAATCCTCGCGTCGCCTTGAATGTGTGCAGTGCAGTCCCAACCACCCGGAGTAGTGGTCTGAGGGCGCCGATTAAGCGCAGCTCGCCTCGCTGCTTGGACCTAGGCGGAGGAATGATGTGTTTCCTTTTGCTTCAGAGACAAAGAGAGGGAACTCACAAGTCTGAGCAACGACCGATTGTAATCTTGCCACCCACTTCAGCCAATTGCGCTTGAAGTATCATGAGACTGCGGACTACCCTTGCCATTAACATCGTCGGAATGACGAGACAGCAGGCGGATTTGAGGCGGATTTCCCCCACGGTTCTCGGTGAGTGGAGGGCTGCAAGTCGGGCTACCCCTAGGACGTGCTAGGGGCTGACTGGAGCAGAGAACCGTACCCGACGGGGAGGATTGACCGGAGCCGCCTGGGAGCATGCCGAGAGGCGAGCGACGCCCCGACACTAGGCTCTCATCCCCCGAGGAGCCATAGTCCAACAGTCGAGCAAGGTCCTCGAGCCCCACAATGAAGCGCCATCGAACCTGTGGGGGGAGGGCGAGGGGTTTGGGGGGACGCGAGAATGGAGGGTCACGGTGGCGGGGAAGAAGCGGAAAGGAAGGGGCGGGACCAAGGGCCGCACCAACGAGGAGAGACGGTGGCCGCCGGTGCGGAATGGCACCGGGGAGGAAATGAAGAAGGGGGTCGCCTACGGGTCGCCAACGGGAGGAGAATGCCTGGTTCTCTCTGAGTGCTCCGCAGTGTGGCTTATTTTTTAAAATCTTCAACGTAACACTTCTTTTCTAGATCCAATACAACGTAACTTAATTTCTGGTATGATTTGGTGATGACGCGCTAGACAAGATACCATTACTGGGGCCTTCCTAACCAGGGGGTTTCTATTAATACTAGTGATTAAACTAAGGAAAATGCGTATCCGTAGAGACATAGAGGATATCAGGGTATCCGAAACATCTCCGTAAATTGCTTGAGTGAGTCTGCTGCGTACTAGGGCTAATTAGTGTGTCCTTGCCTTGCCTTCTCTTTTTTTTTTAAAAAAAAGAAAAATCTCTGTTGGAACATGTAGACACTATGTGGCTCAGTTGAGTGGCTTATTTTTAAAATCTTCAACGTAACATTTCTTTTTTCTAGATCCAATACAACGTAACTTAATTTCTGGTATGATTTGGTGATGACGCGCTAGACAAGATATCATTACTTGCATCACCCTCTTGCACTATACTATATAAGAAAACTAACTACTTATAAGATTCAGGACTCATATTTTATGAAAAATAGCCTGCATATGTACGTAGAAAAATACCCATCGATACAAATCTTCAGGCATGATGAAGTGAATTTCTCTATGAAGGCGTAGCAAAGACGACAAATCTAACCCATCCGCACCTCCGGATGGATCTCCACTTGCTAGCCCCTACAAGAGCGCATATCAGTATATATATGCGCGTGCATCAACATTGTTCATCCATATAGTTATTCTCGAGAAAAACAATTATAACATGAGGAAGAAGAATCTTAGTAGTACCTTAATTGGCAGCTACTACTTATTCTGTGCTGATAAGTTTGCTGAAATGTTGGCGTTGTTTGCTCCCAGAGGAAAGAAGATGTTTTATGTCAGGTGAAGGAGGAAGGATGGAAATAGCTAGCAGAGATAATTGCACGTAGCATATAGTTATTCGGCTTGTGTTTGGGCTTTAGTGTGCTTTTACTAAAGCATGCGTGCTTCTTTGCTTTGGGTTGGAGCTAAAGAATAAAGGTGGAGTTGTCGTCCTGCTAAAGTGACTTGGCTCTCGAAAGAGGATCCGCCCAGCGCCGACCAGGGTTTTTTTTAATCCGTAATGAATTTTTCGGGGTGGCCGGTAAGGCCGAAAATCGGAAAATTTCGGCCGAAATTTTCAAATAAAATTTGAATTCTTTGGTTTTTAATTTTTTTAAAAAAATCAATTTCGAACAAAATTCAAGCAAATTCAATTTTTTTGACAAAATTCATTCAAACTGGCAATTTCGGGGCTGGTTTGTATTTCTACCGCCCCACCGTAGAAACGATATTATCGATAATCGGCCTGGTTACACCGATTTTTCAATCCCTGGCGCCGACGCCTAGCTAAAAGAAAAGAGCGAAATATTTGTATACATGACACCATAATTAAAAGTGGTGATATAGAGCTACAAATGCTACTTCAAGAATGAATTTTGTCTGGCACGCCACAATTTTATGAAAATGCCTCAATTTTATGATATAGAGTTACGTGAAGACCCTGCAATGACGATAAATTGTACATAGATCCTTGGATATTTATTGATATGGACACGCACCGGAAGGTGATTGGAGGAGGGCTGGCGTGTAACACAACTCAACGGAGTGGAAGCAAGCGGCACAACCAACCTTGTAAGAAGGCCTCCTTTGCTCCTACATCATCTAAGCTGGCCATCAATCGATCTAGTGGCTGGCACAAGCAGAAATCGTTGAGGAAGAACCTATATCTAAACACATATCTAAACCTAAAATTGGCATTAGACCTACAACCTCACTAGAATTGAACCGAGGACCAAATGGACCAAAATGGGAGCTGTGGTCGTCGCCGACAAGCTTGTAGGAATTATGGGGGTGTTTGGTTTGTGACCCTAGTGAACCAAACCAGAATTTGATAATACCCAAAAGATTTGACCACCATTTGGTTTGTTACCAAAATCTAGTAATACCACAGGAATTTAGCAACTGCAATACTAGAGTTCGCCAAAACGCAGACAGAAATGTGGGTGAGGAAAACGCTCGCCCGAATTTTGGCGTCACCTCCATTCTTGTCACTCCATAGCCGCACCTCCCCTATCTCCTTTCCCTGCACTTCTCTCCCCTCCCGAAGTTCCCCAGCTCCCGACGATAGACCTACCCCAAGCTCCTCCTCTCTCCATCCCGACTCCCATTGGCAGGCAAGCCTAACCTGGTCAGTCTAGATGGGTTATAACTTTGGGCAGAATTGGTTGGGGGAACGACAGAGAATGGACATTAATCGACATCCAGTTTTCATTCCCTTCAATTGATAAGAAGAATCAAGGTAAGGAGGCACCATCCCTTTATCAAATTTTTAGTTCTTCGTACCATACTCTTATCCCCTTCCCAGATCTGCTTGTGATGTTAATTTTTCTTAGTATAGTTGCAGTCCAATTAACATGTCGTGCAAATGCATTGTTTTGTTGCAGTACGAAGTACGAACTGATTCTCTGTTCTTCAGTCCTAAGTAGCTAAGGAGAGACCAAGAACTACACTAATGCCAATTATACCATCCTCAACTACAAGGGTTTCCCCTTTTTATGATGACAATTTTTGTCACTATAAATCAATTTTTCATCACAATTTATAGTTTGTGACGATATTCTCAGTCGTCACTGTGTCGTCACTAATATTAGCCTAACTAATAACACAGTGATGAATATTTTGTCCCCACAAACAATATATTCTTTAGTGTTAAAATCATTATCACTATTAATTAGTACATTTGAGACGAATCACATTGTCACAAATAGGTTTAAATTAGTCACTACCAGAATCGTCTATTTTCCCGAGTGCCTAAAAGTTTCCCGAGTGTTTTGAATAAAACACTTTCGGTAACTTCCTGAGTGCCTTATGAAGCACTCTGGGTGGGAAAAAACACTCGGAAATAAACATTTCGAGTGTCCAATGAACACTCGAAACTTTGACAGAGCAGCGAACTGGCGTTCTCAACGGGATGCTAATTCCCGAGTGTCGGTCGTTCTGAGACACTCGAAGGGCGAAAAAAAAGTCACGCCATTTTTTCCCCACACCGCGCCTGCTTTTTCCTAAACTCCTAACCCTCCTCCACCACCGCTGCCTCCATTCTTTGCCGCCTCCTCCCAATCCCCGCGTTTCTCTGCTTCTCCTCTCCTCCCCACGACCGACGCCGCCTCCCGTCTCTGCCCTCCACCCCTCCACCGCCGTCTCCCCTCCTCCACCTCCACACGATCGTGCCTTGACCGAATCAATCGCCTCCTCGTCTGCCACCACCACCTCGCCTCCCCCACCTCCTCCATGACCATGCCTCCTCCCCTCCTCCACGCCTCCACAGCCAGCCCTCCCCTCGTCTCCTCCCCACCTCCACGATCGGCGCCACCTCCCGTCCTCCTCTTCCTCCTCCGCCTCCACCTCCTCTCTCGATCCCGACCATCCATGCCGTCCCTCCACCTCCTCTCGATCTCGACCCGTCGCCTCTCGAGATCCGGACCCCATCCACCGCCTCCGCCTCCATCTCATCCAACGCCGCCGCCACGGGCCTCCTGCTTGTGAATGTAAGTCAATTGGTTCTTTAATAGACTGTAATTGTTGTACACATGCGATCATTAGTTCATTACGAGAGAGAGAGTGGTTACTCACAAGAATTTGGTTGAAACTTCTACTCACCGATGTCGGACCATTTCTCTCCAAACATCATCACGATTTGAGCATCGGTTGTTACAACCTATAACAAAATGATTATCATTAAGCTTGGTACATGCCTAGAGAGGGAGGAGGGAGGGAGAAGGAGTCCGGAAAGTGGGATGGGGAGAGGAACATACACTATTCTATAAGTGTTTGATCAGTAAATATAAAACTAAAAAGGCAATTGAAAGTCGTGTTCATACAATCTAAAGACTAGAGCTATTCATCATTACAGGTTGCCAAGACAAGCTCATCTACTTGACTACTTCGGTTATTCAATTTCTAGCATGCAATGAATTGATAATTTACCTTGGATGATCGAATCTCGCCGGATATATCAACAAATAAATGCTCAATGAACTTTCTCTTTGCAGATTTGGATAATTAGGAAATGAACAAAAATCAAGTAGGAAATTAGGGAAATGAACAAAAGTCATAGTTGTTGTACCTTTTAGCACGACCATCTGGATGCAATCTAATGTCATCCAATGTCCCTTTGTTTGTAATAATTTTGAATTTCCTATCTAACTTTGTATCAAGTATATCATCAACCCGATAGAGAGACATAAGAGTGATTACAAGCATGATGTTATGGTCAAATATCGGTGAGCACTAGCGTCCACGTTCTTTGTAGCAACGCCAATATTAAGGAGGTTTGCTATTAAGGAATCTATCTATTAGGTGTTTGGTATTATCTATTAGTTAGGCAAGTTATTATTAGATTGGATTGTTAGAGATAAGTTTCTTATAGATTATTTCTTAGGGTCAAGTCGGTCGTTCCTATAAAAGGACATTTTCTTAATTATGTCTTGTAACATGTTTAATGAACTTGTCTTGCATGCTTCTCTGAGCCCATAGATATATCTACCATTTGTTGGCATGTTGCCATGATATTTAAGTTGCTATCCTCTATGGATATTGTTGCTTACTTTGTTTTCAATCTGATCCCTAGTCAAGACATACTACATTAAGCTTGATTGTTTTGGTGCTTGCCTCTGGTCTTGCCGCCTCCTCAGCCTTGCCGTCAGTAGATCTCAATTCACTTGGCGCTTCCCTCATGGGTTGCCTCCACCAACACACAACAAGCGACCATCTTCCCCATCATGACTCCTCGGCTCCCTCAACTCCAAGAAGTCTTTGTAAGGTAGTGGATAAGTGGATTGGTATCTTTGTCATTACAATGCTACATTAACGTGTTAATAAATAATGGTATTCATTTATAATGGTATTCATATATATTGAAAGAAAGTGTTTTTATGCTCAGTTGATCATGTATGTTGTCTTCATGTCAATCTATTTTAGTGCACATATATAGGGCATGCATCCTATGGTAGCTTTTAGCTAGCTCTGTAGTTGTAATTTTTGACATAAATAAAAGTTAGATTAAAATATGCATTATGTTTTGCACACTAGGATGGCTGAGGATCGTAGTAGATCAGATGTGCTAAGGGAAGAAACAGACGATGGCAGCCACAATGAGAGTAGGATAGAAGACATGCTAGATGATGTGCGTCATGCATATGGGCCACCTGCTGAGGAAGAACCGGAGCCTGCAACAAGGGCTTTCTTTGATATGTTGTCCGCAGCGAGTCAACCACTTCATGGGCAAACACAGGTGTCCCAACTAGATGCCATCACACGACTACTTGTCATTGTCAAGTCTCGAAAGGCACAAGCATTGCTTGCTTTGATGCATTCTTAAGTGTGTTTAGCACCCTTCTCCCAGATGGTCACAAACTGCCCGCTAACTTGTATGAGGCCAAGAAATTGATAAGCGCACTAAATATGCCATATGAGAAGATAGATGTTTGTCCAAATCATTGCATGCTATTTAGGAATGAGAATGTGGACAAAGATCCTTTGTGATAAGTGTGGTGAGTCTAGGTTTGTTGAGGTTGACTCGGTGATGGTCAAGAGGCGACTTCCTATTGGCGAAAAATACTCCGCTATCTACCATTTGTGCCACGAATCCAACGGTTATACATGTCTGAGGTTTCTACCAAACAAATGATATGGCACAAGTATGGTCGTCAGTACCATGATGACAAGATGGTCCACCCATCTGATGGTGAAGCATGGAAGCAATTTGACCGAGACTATGTAGAGTTTGCCGCGAGCCTCGGGCGTTCAATTGCAATTGCAAGCGATGGGTTTAACCCATTTGGTATGGGGATGCGCCATCTGGCGGTTAGCCTGTATTTGTCATTCCCCTTAACCTCCCACCCGGCGTTTGTATGCAGAAACAGTACATATTCCTTTCCTTGATAATCCACGGTCACGAATACCTGTGAAGAATATGAGTGTATTCATGGAGCCGGTGGTGGATGAATTGTTACATGCTTGGGAACAAGGCATAGTGACATATGATCGGGCATTGAAACAGAAATTCACCATACGGGTTGCGTACCACACATCCATGCATGACTTCCCGGTGTACGGGATATTCTGCGGGTGGTGTGTACATGGGAAGATGCCATGCCCAATCTGTAGGGAGACGTTGCTTGGCTGTTGGCTAAAGCATGGCCGCAATCACTCCTTCTTCGATTGTCATCGTCAATTCCTTCCAATTGACCACGAATTGAAGTGACACAACCGGATTTAGGGCCAATATTGCTGTCCGCATGGACCACCACATCGTCGACAGTGAGGAGGTTCGGTACCGGCTAGATGCTTTGAAGCCTCTTGATGATGGTGATGGGTTAGAAATATGGCGAGGAGCACAATTAGACTCACATTCCAAGTTTGTGGAGGCTACCATACTTCCATAAGCTCATTCTTCCCTATAACATAGTTGTAATGCATAATGAGAAGAATGTTGTAGAGGCCATATTTAGCACATTCTTTGACATTCCAGACAAGATGAAGGACAATGTGAAGGCTCGCCTTGATCAGGAGGAGCTTTGCAACAGGCCCTCTCTAAATATGATCCATAAGCCAGCTACTGGCAAGTAGGAGAAGCCAAGAGCTAGTTATTGCCTAAGTAGGGTTCAGAGGAAGGAGATTTTGGAATGGTTTTAGACCCTAAAGTTTCCTGATGGGTATGCAACAAATCTAAGGAGAGGAGTGAATTTAGCTACCATGCGCATTAATGGCCTAAAGAGCCATGACTACCACATATTCATGGAACGCCTTTTGCCTGTGATGATTAGTAGCTCGTCCCCGAGTGTGTTTGGCAAGTGATGGCGGAGTTGAGCTTCTTTTATTGTGACTATGTGTGAAAGAGATAGATCCCATGGTAATGTCAACTATGGAGCGTGAAGTACCTGTGTTGCTTTGCAAGTTAGAAAAGATCTTTCCACCTGGCTTCTTCAATCCAATGCAACATTTGATTCTCCATCTCCCCTATGAAGCTAGGATGGGGGGACCAGTGCAAAACCGGTGGATGTATCCAATTGAGAGGGAACAAAAGGAACTACGAGGCAAAGCAAAAAATCGATCGCGTGTTGAAGCATCCATAGAGGAGGTGTACATAATTGAGAAAATTTCCCATTTCACATCAATATACTTTGCTGACAATGTTTGCACGGTGCACAATCAAACCTCACGATACAATATTGGCATCCCTCAAAATAATTGCCAACTTAGCCTCTTCACCGGAAGAGGTGACACTTCAAGCGGTGGTACTCCCAAAGTTTTATCACAGGATGAGTGGTTGACTTTGATGTTGTATGTCTTTACCAACCTCTCCGAAGTGGATGATTACATTAGGTATGCAATAATTATTTTTTCCCAATAATTGATGCATGAGTTTTTTTAATCTACTTGTTTGTCTTGTTGCCTATAGGGAATTTGTTAGGAGCGATTGAGTGGAAGCAATGTCGAGACCCATCCGAAAAACAAATTGAGACCCTTCTTAGGAAGGGTGCTGGGAATTGCAAACCGAATTTCCTGACTTGGTTCTATCAGAAAGTAACTTCTCTATTAGCTAGTCCCCCTTGCACATAATATTTACTAAATAAAGAGAAACTAATACATGAAACCCATTCTATTTATGCTGTAGAGTTTGAAGGACATGTCTATGAGCAGTGAATTGAGGCAAGTTGCTCAAGGATGCCACACTTGGGTGCTGTCCTATAGTACCTACGATGTGAATGGGTACCGCTTCCGAACATCAACACATGGGAGGGAACGATCTAATGCAACAACAATTAATAGTGGATTGGTGACTATAGGACAGGATGGGAGCAATACACTTGTTGAATACTATGGAGTAAATGAAGAAATAATTGAACTATATTTCCATGGTAGCAAACCTCTCAAACTTATGTTATTCAAATGTCATTGGTTCCATCCGTTTAGAAGTCGACGATACATCACTTGGGTGGTTGAAGTTGCACATCAATCAATCCTACCGAGCAATGACCCATTTATTGTGGCTCGACAAGCCACCCAAGTATACTACATCCGTACCCATGCAAAACTATGAGTAGTCTAGTGGATTGGTGGGTAGTACATAAGGTGCAACCATATGGTAAACTACCTACCCCTTGTGAGCAGGACTACAACATGGAGACCAACAATGGTGTTGACCTATTCTTTCAAGAAGATGGGCTGCAAGGGATTTTCAAATAATAATTGGGGAAGAGGGCGATCACATAGATGATATTCAAATCGATGCCGATGAGGTTACAAACCAAGAGGACTTGGAACTACTTAATCGCTTAGACATTGATGGCAACGAAGGGGATGAGGTTGAGTCAACACCTCATGATAGTGATGATGACTTTTAGAGGGCCCATCTGCGGAGGATCCCATTGTGACGACTACTTCTAAGCATGATCTTATATGTCTTCCATCTATTTGTTTGCATGTTTTTAATTTTTGTATGAGCTTACTTGATTACATTATATTACATCTTTCTATGAGCTTACTTGATTACGCTTATATTACGTCTTTCTATGAGCTTACTTCATTGCATTATATTAATTGATTTAATTAATTTTATTTCATTTCAGGACACCAAAAAATGAGTGGCGTCAAAGAGGCAGCATACTCTAGTCAAGGCAAACGCTTATTTTCCAAAGTGACAGCAACATGTGATGGAGGCGGAGGGGCAACCGTGGCCACTCGAGGAGGCAGAGGGGCAGTCGCGGCCCCTCGAGGGGGCAGTGTGGGGTCTACCTCTAGTAGATCAGGCTCCTGTACCCCGCAGCCCTCGTGTGCTGATGATGTGGAGGATGAGCACCCTGAGGCGGAGGGTGAGGAGGAAGAGCACCATGAGGCGAAGGGCAGTACTATAGCACAAGAATTTTGGTTGCGAGGACCTGCGAACCTGCCACGACGACCAACCCGAGAGGAGGACAAGACTATCATCGTTCCTGTTGGCGACACGTAAGTAACTGTTTACACTTTCACTAATTTAGCCCACTTACTTGCATACCTAAAAAAAACTAATATACGAGCAATGGCGAGAAGAAGGCGGGGTGAAATGTAGACTTCGAGCGACATAATTGGCGTGTTGATTCGATGGCACTTCCTAAGCAGTCACCTACAAAGGAAGGCGGGAGCTGCATGAACATGGTGCCACTACAAGGCATTGAAGATACTGCCGCTTGGTGAAGGAGAAATACAATTTGACAAGCTGTTTGCGATTGGGTGGAGGAAAGTTTTAGGGTAAGTGACTGAATATTCAACCTGATTCTATACCCAAGAGAATTAATAATATGCAAAATGTCCATAATGCAGATAAACTAAATGAAAATACCAAACCTGAAAAAGCAACAAAGAGCTAACTAGAAAGAATAACTTACCAATTGGTAGAACATTCTCGATTAAAAGAACATTAATTGATCTGTTGGGAGGCGTAAAGATAAACTATTAAAGATAAAGCTGGATATTGTTTTATCATCGGATCATCTTCAATATAGATCTGTTGGGAGGCGAAAAGATAAACTGCTTCAAGTATAATATACTTTGGCATGTAGTGAACTTAGGCTTTACAAAGTATCAAAATAAGTAACCTAGATACAAGCCTCTACAAAGTCCATAGCAACAATTGGCACTTTATGTAATCCATTTTGAACCTATGTGCTACTTACAAGGTTACACTTGGACCATGATGGATCCGAATCGGGGTCACATACTATATTTAAGTAGAAGCTAACACAACTAAGATTTTTTCGTAGTATGGTATGTTATTTTAGTTAAAGAGTGTTTGACCCAAAAACTAGATACATCAATATTGGATCAGGATCTTTTGGATGTTTAGTAGCCAAATACCAGCTAATAGCAGGAACATCAGGAATTCAGTAGCATATGAAACTACAAATTGTGCAAGCCCAAGGTTGGAATTAACACTGTTCCCAGTCTTTGGAGCATCCAGAGCTAAATAATAAATGTCAACTAACTTAATCATCTTATTCTTTATCAATTCCTTTTCGCTTTCATCAACTTCATTTGTTTTCATGAATTCATCAAATATCTGTCTTTCAAGTTGGGATTCATCAAAATCCCGAGGTCTCTTTTGCTGGGTCTTTTTTGGTGTAATTACTTGAACCCACGGTTTACGTTTTATGAGGCTTGAAGTGCTCTAGTAACTAGAAAGACCACGCCAGATTTTAGTTTTATCTAAGTTTCAATGCTACCACGCCGATTTGGCATGCTATAGCTCATGGTTTACAAGAAATTTTACTTACATATATGCTTCAAAGAATTGGTCAGTTGCAAAAATTGTTACGTGGTGCAATTTCGACATACTATAGCTCATGGTTTCATGCAAATTTTTTGGAACTTCATTTTGGTTTCAGCAGAGATGTATTATACCATAGTTCATAGTTTTTAGGCAATTTTAGTTTTGTCTATGTTTCAAAATTTCAACACTGATTTAATTGTGACTTGGAGGTCTGTGTGCAACTTATGCCTTGAGTAATACATTAGCAACAAAGGTATAATCTTACACATTTATTTGTTTCCAATATATGCCGGATTGTAGTGGTGGTTTAGATGGGGTGAGGGACGGAAGTTGATTCTAGGAGAGTCTTTGTGTAATTACATTAAAGCTAATCCCACAGATGATCTCTGGCACGCATCCAAGCGGTGATCTATTACTAGACACAAGTCTTGGACAGCAAATTCATAGGGCCGAGGCTTGCCAAACGATATCACTTTGGATGAGTACATGCGGGTAACCAAGCTGCCAAACGATGTCCTTGATTACAATCAATTCTAGTTTATTCATATTTAACACTTGGTTAATTTAGGCAATACCTTGGTGGGCCCTTAAGTGTGAAGATGCATGGCGGAGATTGCCCAAGAGATGTGGTGCAACGAGCGATGGTTAGAGGCTCTCGTGCTACTAGGGAGCGAGATTGTTGATGGACGGGCAACACATCGTCAAAGCGGCTCCTCCATGGCTCGTTACAAGAAGAACACGGTAGGTCGGCATATTCATATTGATTGTATGTTGCGATACATATTTATTGACCGTCGTGGTTTTTTGGGTGCGAGGAAAAGAAGAAGCGAGGCTGTCTCCGATATGGAGGCATATTTAGAAGCTAGGAGGGTGATCGGGAGGCACCTTATGCGCCAAATAGCGAATAGAGAACTTGATACGATTTTTGATGATTTTGTCCTCGATGATTTTCGCTCTCGATGATTTTGTCCAACAGTCTGCATATCTTGTATTGCTAAGGAGATTCATGGCAGGACTACGACGTAATGAATTCACCATTGGGCCTTGACTGCTGTGTACAAAGGTGGAAAGGAAGAAACATGGTCGTTTCTTCATGGGTGCCGCTACACTAGCACATCAACAACCCTCTCGGAGGTCCGAACCACGAGTACTCCATCAACGGATGAAGTATGCCTTGAAAGACGACTGCAACCATCACATGGGATATATTCTCATGTTTCTGAGCTTCGGGCGAGGCTGCAAGAGGAAATTGAGGCTAGACAGCGGTTGGAGCAAATGCTCCTGCGGGTTAGTTGGGCGTGGTAGTACAATAACAAAGTAATATGCAAAAATATATATATTCGTACTTGGCTAATGTATGGCAATGTGCAAACAAATATCTGAGCACTCGGGACCGGGACTCGACTTAATGGCCCTACACCGGGGAACCACCGCCTAACTTATCTGCTCCTGGTTAGTAATCGCATCTTGATTATTATATTGTTAGTCTCTTATGAGTGCTTGATTCAGAAGACATTGAAATGATATGCAATGTAATTATTGGTCGCTACTGCAGATTTCTTATAATGCGATTTCTTATGAAAATGTAGGAAGCGGGATCGGTTATACGGTGCTAATCTCAAGATCTTTGGTGCTAATGTTGAACATCATGTGAATCTGTCCATCGCCGAGAGGCCACCACCAGGTGCTTCCTATTTTCATGATCTACTTGTGCAAACATGAAAATACATCACTCCATTTTTGTGTTGATGTAGCATATATGCATGCATGTGTGCTAAGACATGCAAATGTACCTGTCTTTTCTTGTGATGTTGAAAATTTTTGGAGCTATTTGCATGTATGCTAAACATGACAGTATGCTAAACATGACAATAAAGCTACATGGTTTAATTACCTTGTTTTAGTTTAGCATTATGTATCCTTGAATTAATAACCTCCTAATTTCATTAATTTGTTTCTCTTCTCTTTCAAGTACTAGCCATGCCATACTGACAATGACAACGACATAGATTTGCTTCTTGCTTCACGTGCAATTTTACAACAAGAACATCAAACATTTCTTTTCTAGGCGAAAATAGACCAAACAAATCATATACATGGTTTGTTGGAAAGATTTGAAATATACACATCCTAGGCGTATGAATAAGCACCATTGAATGCCAAATATGGGTTTTCAATTAGGTTTGCAAACATCATGACTAACATATACCTTTGAGTTAGATTTCTTGCCATATCTGAATACCACAATTCTTTGCATCCAAATGTGTAGAGGATACACTTGTAACTTCTTTCCTTTCACTTCTCTATTGTTGTAGTTTTTTTATAAATACTTTCTTGCTTACATTCAGAATTTGCATAAATCAGTGCAACTGGATCTGATTCCTCCTCGTGAATACTAATTTTTAGTGCAAGTGTGAACATTTCAAGAGTAGTTTCTGGTTGTTAGTACAGTAGTAGTTGTAGTACTATGCTTGCAATAATAGTTTTCACAACGTTATCAAGAATCATAACAACACTACATTTTGTGCAAGAGATTGAAGCAGGAAATTCTGTGCAAATGGTAGCAGTGATATGTGCTTTTGTTTGATGTAACGGATAAGACTATGAAAATACTACTTGGAACTGTTATATGTATCATGACTTATGCTTAGATTTTCGAATTTGAACTTGAATGTTGTGAGCTCGGGAATTGTTATATGTATCCCTTTTGTTCGATCTACATATATATTGTTAATTGTGGTATTTTTCTTGTTGTGGAATGGATGGATGGATTATTTGATTCTTGAGTTTTACATTAGTCTTGTTCAAAATTAAATGCAAAATCGAATGCACAAAATTAGTGAAAAGCGGGTTGGTCTTTGTTGAAGAAATTCTGAGTGTCGACACTCGGAAATCGACAAAACGTTCCCGAGTGTCGACACTCGGAAATCATTAAAACGTTCGAGTGTCGACACTCGGAAGCGTTATCAGTATACACTCGGAAATCGCAAACTTTCCGAGTGTCTTTTACCATACACTCGGAAAGGTCCGCCGTGTCAATTTTCCCTGGTTCGTCCGTCACCTTCGAAACTTTCCGAGTGTTTCCTTGATGATTCCCGAGTGTGCACACTCGGTAAAGTTTTCTATTACGGTTGAACAAGCCGTTGAGGCATGATTTTTCCCGAGTGTTTCTGTTTCCGGAGTGCATATATATACACTTGGGAACGTACAATTTCCCGAGTGTAACACTCGGGAAACCTTTTATATCCCGACTAATCTACCCCGAGTGCTATTTCCCAAGTGTTGGCCTTTGGGAAAGTCTTTCTCGAGTGTTTTGCCTCATTTCCCGAGTGTTTTTGGTACTCGGGAAAAATCGGGTTTCTGGTAGTGAGTGGTGATATTGTCATCACTTATTAGGCTTCTAGTGTGAAGTTATTTCCCACTACAACATAAAAATTAGTGAAAATCAAATTATCACGAGTACGTTTTGTAAAAGCTACGACTTTATCCTCACAAATGCATATTTATTTGTGACAACATCAAATCATCACGGGTATCTGGATACACAGTTACACAATGCCTATTTCGTACGAAAATTTTATTTATTTATTCTTTTGCAGATTTGCAGTTGCTGTATTCACCAATATCGGATATAGTAAGCAATAGAAATGGCAGTCTAGAATAGCTTGCGCTTAATATACAGTTTCTCGTTCGAATGTAGTGTACATTGTACACAGATTTGTCATTACAAACTAACAACCAGACTGAAAGCGCTTGGAAAAATTCAGAGAACAATGTACACAGATGCCATTTTATATATCATGTCCTCGTGGTATCAGATCAGCTGCCGCCTCTGTCCGTCATTGAGCCTTGGAGGCTTGGACTAGAAAATTGTTATCTACGTAACCATAACCTGCAAAAATGGTTGATTATCTCATAACTTATCTAACCAAGTTTTATTGAAAATTTTCATCACACTTTGCATGGTCTTCTGAGGTAGGATGTACATAAGCACCGAAAGGTAGGACAGTCGTTATATATTGTAATATCATCACAACTGATGGCTTATCACACCATATTTATCACTAGTCAGAAATAATGTCATGATGAATCACTGCTAAGGTGTCGTATGACGATATAATATTCTGCCATTGATTTTAAGTCGAATAGTGACAAAGTTACAATTGGTCACCGCAGCATCGTTCTACTAAGGTGTTTTGTGATGACATAATATTTTACCACTAATTATAAGTCGAACAATGTCAACATGAAAATTCATCACTGTAGTATCGTCACTACTGAGGTGTTTTGTGACGCCATAATATCTTTTCTCTAATTATTAATAAAGTAGTGACAACACAACATTTCGACATTGTACAATCATCACTATTAAAATTTCCTGTGATGGTATAATATTTTGCCACTAATTATAAATAAAGTAATGACAATGTGCCATTTCGTCACTGTAGAATTGTCACTACTAAGGTGTCTTGTGACTACATGTTAATTTGCCACTTATTATATATGAAGTGGTGAGGAATTTTTTTTGTCACTATAGATGTGGTAAATAGTGACTAAACATGCTTTCATCATGACCATCAGTTTGTGCATCAACATTGTTATCCATAAACTTATTTTTCACAGAAAAAGTTATAAACAATATGTGGCGGAGGAAGAAGCTCTGTAACTTAATACATATGTTGTGTTGATGATATAACACCCCTGTTGGCCCTGTTTAATTTCTCCCGGGAAACCAAATATGGGGCTTGATCCTAGGCGTGCTGACTTGGGGAGGAAGAGTGACAATGTTAAACGCAGTGTTATCAACCATACCAACATACTACATGAGCTGCATCAAATGGCCGGAACGTAGCATTGACACTGTTGACAAGATTCGAAGAGCATTTCTTTGGCGGGGAGACAGAGAACTGCACGGAGACCATTGCCTTGTTGCATGGAAGACTGTCACTCTACCAAAAGCACAGGGGGACTCCGAGACCTCAGATTGCACAACCAAGCCTTGCTAATGAAAGTGGTGGCAAAATTATTGTCCAACCATTCTGATCCTTGCTTCCATTGGATAAGGACACGATATATTCAAAAAGACATACATACACACCCTCGCCAGAGAGACACAACAATTTGGAGAACAATATCGGCGGTAATACCGGTGACAGTACAAACACTACTAGAAAACCGGGAAAACCTGACGGCCCTGAATTTTATTGACGGGTCCGCATTGGCTGTCAAGGTTTCTTATTTTGGTCACGGGAATAGTACCCCCTTAGAAAAATTGTAATTTTGCTCACGGTTGTAATACAACGGTCAACACAATATATTTTACTGACGGTTACAACCGTCATGTTAATTAGTTTGGTATACAGGCGGGAAGTCAGGTTAATTATTTTGGTATGCAGGCGGGAACAAAAAATTTGTCACGCCCAATTTCTGCATCGCGCGCTCGCCCAAAAAAAAGTGCTAAGCTAGTGCCTAGCGCAGCCTTAATTCCTCCCTGTATACGAGTCCCCAAAATCCCTAGCTCATCTCTCCATCCCCAATCTCTGCCACCTCACACCAGCTCCGATCACGCCGCCTTCCCACCCGCCTCTCGGCCTTGCCTTGGCGCCTCCCCTCTGTGCTGCCACTCCCGGCCCTTGCTCCCTCACCCCTTGGCGCCTCCACCCGCTCCATGGCCCAGCTCAGTTCCACAGGCTCGGCCGCTCGGTCTGCACTGCTCCTCGGTCTTGGTCTTGCTGCGTTCCCTCCCCAAAGACGGCCTTTGGTGGCTCCTGCGCCGACCCGTCTTGGCCCGTCGCGTGCCCTCAGTGCACCGGTCACTCGCTGCTTCGCTCGTAAGCACCTTCGGCGGCGGCGATCTTGAGTCGCCGGGAGCCGAAGCTATGGCGGAACCACTGGTGCAAGTGTGAGTGCCTCCTTGGGCCTCGATAGACCCATCGATAATTGGTTCTTGGATCCATTTCTTGACTTGATTCGCCAACTCTCTGTTAATTTATGTGGGTCTTAATCGGGTAAAGAATTAATTTGTGTGTAGCGGCGTGAGGAACAAGGTGATGGCCACCTCTCCCAGATTGGACACATCTTTGGTGAGCTCATGGTCTTATGATCTTGTCCGTGCAAGAATAGTAGTGCAAGTTTGTTCAATCAATTGCTGTATCGATGTCTCGCCAATCATTAGTTTATTGCCCAATTTGGTGGTGTTTGAGGGGCTATTGGGGGTATGGATGTCTGGATGTGACTTAAAGTCTATTTATGGTAGAATTTCAGTGATTAACCTGCTTCTAAATTAGGTTTAAGAACTTACTTTTTGTATTGACTACTAAAGTCTTTTTGTTGTAGGATCGTAAAGTACATGGCAATAAAGACTAGTTAGGAGAAAGGCTTAGCTTTAGCGAAATATCCACACTGCCAAGATAGTAGTATCTTTCTTGTTCTTTTCCAAGATGATATCATTCTTGTTCTTTTTTTTACATGTAGTAGTGTTTTCTCTTGGTAACTTCTCTATCTTCCGTTTTGTGTGTGCACGATTTGACCGTCCCTCGCTTGCGAGTTTCGAGACACGTTGATTGCATCTTTCACAAGTATCATGGTGCAATTTCTAGGTAAGAGTTTTCTTACAATTAGTGTTCTCCTCTCTTATAACAATACGATTATTTTCGAAGCAAAAAGAACCGGGCTTTTATCTTGTAGTTTAGTGCTACTGCGTTCGATTACAAAATGTTGTCTATAGGACTTTTCAGTAAAAACACAAAACTTTGATGTAGGTCGTTTCACCCCTGTTCGAGAGGCACGTCTTGGATCCACTAATAGGTCGGCGTTTTTAGTTTTTTGTTACAAGCATTTACGCATGAAAGAGCACTCCTTTCTTTTCTCCCCAAATTTTGGTTGTAGATTTCCTGGCATGTTCTCTGACAAAATAGGACTACACTTTGTAATCCAATTTAGCGGGTGTAGTTCCAAGAATTTGTATGCGTATTCCTAATGTTAGATCTTTTCTGCATTTCAATTGTACTTCTTTTATTAATAAATCTAACATCTCTTTAACTGAACATACTTGAGATCACGTTTAGAACATAGTTTCTTACCTATGTTGTTAGGTTCTAAAATTACATGCTTAATGGAGATTTTGTTTTCATCAACACACATGTGCTTGTATTATGTAAGACAATTTTATTTGGTGAAGACTTTTTTTGGCACCACCTTTGACTCTTGGATTTGGTGAAACAATCTGCAATATGTTGTACAATATGGAAATCACAAAGGAGTAATAGGTATTTGAAGCTGACCTGTGTTTATTTATTTTTTCTCCTTTTTGGTTTCTTTGGAAGTAGTAGTTTGGAAAGTTTTCAGGGGCAGATTGAGGGTCTTCGCCAAGAAGTGGTTAGATTCTTGTTCTCCAGAATCGCTTCCTTGCATGTTCATCCTTTTCTGAGATGTGGAATGGATGATGAGGTGGTTAGTGGATGAGCTCTTTGTGCCTAATATGTTAATTTTTTTTGACTTGATTCACCACACAGTCATCTTTGGGTAATGAGTTTCTTCTAATTAGGTAATGATTTTCTTCTGTCATCTTGAATTTGTATCATGATAAATTGTAGGAACCATTGAATTATAACATTGGATTAACTTGTATGTTTCTTGACCTTTTGGTCGAATAGGAGTTTAGGACTATTATACATCTCCACATGTAACTAGTTGAGAATGGCAATACAACTACTATTCAAAGCAGTATTTGCTACTTATTTTTCATTTATCCAAACAGGTGTTCTGTTTCTTTTAGTAATATTTTAACCTATTGCTTATCTCCTTCTATATCAGACAGGAGGTTTTGTTGATGCTATCCTTTTTCTTTCACATAGATAATCCTTCTACAAATGGAGCTCATTACTAGCACGGATGTTGTCCAGAATCTCTGTAAGAAAATGGCACCCCCTCTTGTTACACTTCTATCAGTAGAACCTGAGATTCAGTATGTAGCATTGAGGAACGTCAATCTGATTGTTCAAAAAAGGCCAACTATACTTGCACATGAAATTAAGGTGATACATTTGTTTCTCTTTTGACCTATTCTTATTCATTAATCATGTCACATTATGTCTTTTAACTCAATAGTATGTGTGGGTTGTTTGGCAATAGGTCTTCTTTTGCAAGTGCAACGACCCAGTATATGTTAAGATGGAAAAATTGGTACCAGATGATTTGTTTTCTGCAAGTTTCAATTCAGAACAGAGGTCTTTCTAGGTGCTATTGGAGTTCAAAGAGTACGCCACATAAGTGGATGTTGACTTTGTTTGGAAAGCTGTTCGTGCTATTGGAAGTTGTGCAATTAAATTGGAGAGAGCTGCTGAAAGGTGCATCAGTGTTTTACTTGAGTTGATTAAGATAAAAGTTAATTATGTTGTGCAGGAAGCTATAATTGTTATCAACGACATCTTTAAACGCTACAATGTTAATAGTTAGAATAGTCAATTCTCTGTATGTTAAGAAGGAGAAGGCTTGGTTCCTATGGGTACCATGCATTCACGTGATTTGTGTGATCGAGCTTACATATACTGGCGATTTCTTTCTACTGATCCCGAGGTATTGTATGTTTACACTTTACACCTTTTGATCCAATGTTTTGTTAGATATCCATGTGACAACTAAGTTATGTGTGGCTTTCTGCAGGCAGCAAAAGATGTTCTGGACTTTTAGATGGACTTACACGACTTGTATGTGATATTGTTCTTTAGGTGTATTGTGGTAGTACTGGACTTTTAGATGTCTTTTGTGGGGATTACAATGTTGCTTTCTGCAAGTGAACCTCATGGATGGTATTAGGCTTGAAATGATGCTAATTTAAGCTTGAACTTCTTATTTGTGTGTGGATTAATGCATGGATGTGTATTGTGGATTATATGATGCATGGATATGTATTGTGGATTATATGATGTATGTATGTGTATTGTGGATTATATGATGCATGGATGTGTATGAATCAAATATTAGTGTGTTGTATATGTGATCAACTAATTGACAATTTCTGCTAGCATTGCTAAAATCTTGGCTGTTAGAATTATCATTTTGCTGATAGTCACAGAGTCATTTTGGTGACAGTAATGACACAGGAAAAACCAATTTGCTGACGGGTTCTTTGAACCGTCAGGTTTTATTTTCTTGATGGTAATGGTCCCCCCGTGAGCCAAACGTGCAAACCTGATGGGCAAAGAACCGTCAAGTTTTATTTTCTTGACGGTTAATATCCGTCAACCAAATTCTTTTTATGGATGGTTCAAAGAACCGTCAGCAAAATTGAAAAACCTGTCAGGAATAATTTTCTTGACGGTTAACCGTTAGACAAATTGGATTTTCCTAACCATCTAGACCTGAGGGGATTTGCCTGACGGTTAACCGTTAGGAAAATAAAACCTGACGGTTTTTTCTATTTTCCTGACAGTTTTCGACCGTGGGGAAATACCTGTTTTCTAGTAGTGAAATGACAAAAGTGATCATTGGCAATGGGGCAAACACCATGTTCTGGAAACATTATTGGACGACAATGGGTCGATTTCAACTTAGACTACCAACCCTGTTCACTTTCACGACTAACCCAAACTGCACAGTCCGATCGCAGCGTAGGGACAACAATTGGGCGGTCTCACTACAGCCAGTTCTTTCACAACAAGCTGCATCAGAATACCAGGTACTGCGAGATTTCTTATTTACCCAACAACTACAATCGGATACTCTTGATCATAGGGTATCCATTTCTACCATGACTGCCCCAACTACATCAACATTTTACAGAACCTTGGCATTTCATGGAGAAAAATGGCCAGCGACGGACTACACTTGGAATTGATCAATTCCTCACAGATATAGAATCTTCTTATGGCTCGCTTTCAGAGGACGTTTAAACACCAGAGACAACATGACAGTTAAACATTGGACTCAAGACCCACATTGCGATATCTGCCTGGCAATAGAAACAATTGATCACATTATTTTTTGTTGCAAGCATGTAGACAATCTTTGGAGAAAATTAGGTCTCACAAATGAAGCAAACTCATATCAGAACATGCTACATTTTTTGGAAACGACATTGATAGGGGATGAAGATTTTTGTAAAATATGGCCAATTTGCTTTGCGGCATGCGCTCACACTTTATGAATTACGAGAAACAATCGGGTATTCCAACATTCTAATCATAATGCGATGTTGCTATGCCATCAGATCCAAAGTTCAATCAGTCTTTGGATACACCGGCTAAAACCAAAGTTTCAAGACAGTGTTTGGCAGTGGAGCCAACTCTTGTTGCAGCTCATTCATTTTGGCACTTATTTCTCATTTCTTTCTTTTTCCTATTCTTCTTTTCACTTTATTTATTTCTCCTTTTCCTTTCTTTTACCTTTATCTTGTTTCTTTCACTTGTAACTCTTGACTTCCATTAAAAAATAATAGTCATAAGGTAGAGATTTCTCTACCTTCTTACGTTCAAAAAAAAATATGGGGCTTAACTCCTAGCAGCCAAATCAGGTGAATAGGAAAGGCGAAATAAGAGAGTGAACTCTCAATGCTAGCCAGTTGCAATGAAATCTTTATTTGCCATCGGATCTTATGGATAGATTTGCTTTTAGCCTTTCTTTTACTAAAGCATGCATGCATGGTTCTTTGCTTGGTTTGGAGCTAATGAATAAAGACATGTTCACTAAAGTTGTCCACTGACTTGGCTGACTGGAAAAATGGAATGCATCAAGCTCCAATACAAAGTAAAAAAAAATGGAACAATATAATACAGACGTTGCTTTCGTATTGGCCAGAAAAAACAAAAAGAAATGCCGAAACTTTGAAGAAAGAGACAAATCCGACAGTCACTAGGCAAATATAATGTTTCTATCTACGAGGTTTTACCTGTAGTACGAGTGTACGACCAAATTCATTGTGTATGGTATGTCATGTTTGCAAATAAAATGCTACCGGAGAATTGAAGGTACAGTTTGCAATCTTCTCCGTCCTTGACTGTCAAAACTTCTACATCACTTATTTTTTGTGATGACTTGATTTTTTGATTTTCTAATACGATAAACTAAGTATTGAGTTTCATTCATCGTCAAGTTTATTCAAAAGTTTAAACTGATGAGGATAGATGAACAACACACCTCAGCATCTAGGCGCTGCCAGACCTAAGATGTGGACTTAAAGTGGGCCGCTGAGTTGGGAATCAACTTCTATGAGTTAAATCTATGTCAAAATCTACAGGATCGTATGGATCTTTTGCAGCACAATAAGGCTATAATTTTCCTATTTGTCAAATGATCAAGCATATTGCAGAGAATGATCAGGAGAACTACTTTTAGGATAAGAGACCACTAGCAGTTACCTCAATCATGCCTTACTTAGTTTTACTTGCTCGCTTACTGCTACTCCGATACCCAAGTGACAATTCCAACTCTTCAAGTCTCGGAAATGATCCACGCAACGTGAAATTCGCCAATCTTGAACCAGAGTCTTGAGGCCAGTTGCTCCCATTATGGAACACCACTAAACTTGTGTTGTATATCTCTGAATTCTTCCTTATGGCCTATCTCCCAAAGGTGGGTAGGCTCAATTACTCGAAGCTTGCGTAGGTTCTGCAGTCGTCCCCATGCAAGATTGTTTGCTCCAAATCCTTCCCCTCTTTATATTTACCTCCCTAATGTTTGTAGCCATTTACTCTGTTATCTTTGAGGATAAAGTCAATTCTCTGCCTAGCACCCACATCCTCTCAAAAAATTCCATTGCTGGTCTATATTGCTTCTCTTCTTCTTGTGGCTGATCCTTGCAAATATTTAATCCAAGGAATCTTAAGTTGCGACAGAAACGGAAAGGAGGTGAAGAAAAGCTAAAGCTGCAGTTTGAGAGTTTCAACACATTAAGTTTCTTAGAGTATTGAAACATGTTATTGGGTAATGATGCTATCATATGATCAGATCCACTCTTGAATGCCCAGAAAAAATGATGATGACTCTAGAGGTACAATGCGGGCAATCCATTCTTGTTTATTTGCAGTGGAACTTACAAAAAGGAAAAGATAGCGCTCAACTTAATAATTGATGAACTAGATAAAAAAAGCTGAGCTTTTGAGTTTGTCTAATGAAGACCTTAATCTTAAAAGATTTGCTAATGAGAGATTGGCACAACTTTTAAGAGAAGAGGAAATTAAGTGGTATCAAAGGTCCAAAGCGAAATTCCTTTTGGAGGGAGATAGGAATACGCGTTTTTATCATTTGATTGCGAATGGTAAACATAGAAAGCAAAGGATTTTTCAGCTCAAACAGGAAGAGGGGATAATTTGGGGTGATGTACAATTAAAAAAGTATATCACTAACTATTACAAAGATCTTTTTGGACCGTCCAAAACTAGTCGTGTTTCCATGATTGATGGTTTTAGAAATGATGTACCTCAAGTCTCAGATTCTGAAAATAACTTTCTCACCATGCCTTTTTCCGAGAAGGAGGTGGAAGAAGCAAATTTTCAAATGGAGCATAATAAAGCACCTGGGCTTGATGGTTTCCCTGTGGAGTTTTATCAGGTGTTTTGGGAAGTTATTAAGCTGGATATGATGGCTATGTTTAAAGAGTTACATAGCTGTTCCTTACACCTTTTTAGCTTGAATTTTGGGATTATTACTCTGTTTTCCAAAAAAATGAATGCTAAACAAATTCAGCAATATAGACCTATTTATCTTCTAAATGTTAGTTTTAAAGTGTTTACTAAAGTGGCAACCAATAGAATTGCTAATGTAGCGCATAAGGTTGTTAGACCATCTCAGACAACTTTTATGCAAGGGAGATATATTCTTGATGGAGTTGTTATCCTTCATGAAACTGTCCATGAGCTACATAAAGCAAAAATGGATGGGATTGTGCTCAAGCTTGATTTTGAAAAAGCTTATGACAAAGTAAAATGGTCGTTCTTATTTCAAACTTTGAGGATGAAAGGATTTTCGGCTAAGTGGTATTCATGGGTGGAGAGTTTTGTTAAAGGAGGGAGTGTTGGAATTAAAGTTAATGATGATTTAGGTTCTTTTTTCCAAATGTAGAAAGGTGTTAGACAAGGTGACCCGATGTCCTCAATTCTATTTAATCTTGTTGTGGATATGCTTGCTATATTTATTTCAAGAGCTAAAGAAGAAGGGCTTATATCGGGAGTAGTTCCTCATTTGATTGATGATGGGTTGTCAATATTACAATATGCTGACGACACTATCCTGTTTTTAAATAATGACATAGAGCAAGCAAAAAAATCTCAAACCTCTGCTATGTGTCTTTGAGCAATTATCAGGTTTAAAGATTAACTTTCACAAGAGTGAAATTTTTTGTTTTGGCAAAGCCAAAGATGTTGAAATACAGTATACTCATTTATTTGGTTGTGAAGTGGGTACATTTCCTTTCAGGTACTTAGGAATTCCAATTCATTATAGAAAATTAAGAAATAGTGATTGGAAAGGTGTTGAAGATAGAGTTGAAAAGAAACTTAGCAGTTGGAAAGGAAAAAAATATGTCTATTGGTGGGCGATTAGTACTTATTAATTTGGTACTAAACGGCTGCCTATGTTTATGTTATCTTTTTGAGATCCCTAAAAGGTTCTCAAAAGACTTGATTTTTATAGATCTAGATTTTACTAGCAAAGTGACAATCATAAAAAAAAATATATAGACTTGCTAAATAGAATTTAGTGTGTACGCCCAAAGAGCAGGGTGGCCTAGGAATTCAGAATTTAGACATAAAAAACAAAGTTTACTCGGGAAATGGTTTTTTAAGTTGCTTAATGAAGAAGGGGTCTGGCAAACTTTGTTAACAAGGAAATATTTGAATGAGAAGAGTCTTTCGCAGATGGTTAATAAACCTGGGACTTCCCATTTTTGGTCGGGTCTAATGAAAATTAAAGATCTTTTCTTTCGGTTTGGTTCATTCCAGGTTAAAAATGGAATGCAAACTAGGTTCTGGGAAGATATTTGGTTCGGAAACTCGCCTCTAAAAAATCAATATCCAATCCTTTGTCATGTGGTGAGGAAAAAGAATGACACAATAGCAAATATTTTAAAATCGACTCCTTTAAATATCTCGTTTCGTAGACTTATTATTGGACCTAAGTTATAGGCTTGGAATGAGTTACTGTTGAGAATTATTACTGTACATTTAAGTTCTCAACATGATATGTTTAGATGGAATTTAAACAAATCTGGACTCTTTTCAGTACAGACTTTTTATGCGGCGCTTATTGGCAATTATCAAGTCCCCGATAAGCACTTTTTTTGTTACTTAAAATTCCTTTAAAAGTGAAAATATTCATATGGTATCGGGGTAGTTTTAACTAAAGATAACTTGCACAAGACATATTGGAGGGGAAGCAAAAACTGTTGTTTCTGTGTTTCAGAGGAAACAATTCAGTATCTTTTTATTGAATGTCCATTTGTACGTCTTGTTTGGTGGGCTGTTCAATGTGCATTTAATTTATCTCCTCCGGTGAATATAGCCAACTTGTTTGGGAATTGGTTAGACGGTATTCCAAACATTTTAAAAACACAACTCCTTATAGGAGCCAGTGCCTTATGTTGGTCTATTTTGTTATGTCGGAATGATGCAGTTTTTGATTAAAAAAAGGCTATCACTAATCCCTTGCAGGTTATCTTATTGAGTGGGTACGGGATGAGGGCATGGGCAACTATGCAGAAACCAACCCAAAAGGAGTTAATGTTGAATGGAAGTGCCAGGTTTGAGTGTGTGGCGAAGCAATTATTCCACAACCATAGGTGGCGGTGTAGTCAAAGGATTTGTAATGACTGAATTTAAACATCAAGTGTCTTTTGGTTGTAAGGCCTCGAGCCACTTTAATTTATTGGCTACTTTGGATTTTGGATCTTTGTAATAAATGGGCTGTGTGCATCCTTGATGCAGAGGCCGGGAAAGGTTTTCTCTTCCATTATCTAAAAAAATGTGACTTTTGAAACCCAACGGTTTGGAGGAGTATTCAGTTCATCACCAAAAGAGGGCAGTTTATTAGATGAATAGTCCTCTAGTCGCATCTCTTGATGCAGAGCGGCACCAATCCCCCATGCTTCGTCTTCCTGGCCTTGTTGTATAAACTATAATCCCATCACAAACCCAATAGCTGGAAGCATTGGTAGCCCAGTTGTAGCCTATGATGTCGCCACCCTCACAATTCAACCACAACAGATACAAGCAACAGTTTGTAGCTATATCTTGGGAGACACAATGGTTATGTGTGTATCGAACTATTTCTCTAGCCTCTTCCTGTAGCAAATCCACCCAAGAGGATTTACTACGACCAAAATATGAGTAAAGGTAAACATGTGAATATCCCACTCCCTCTACTAATGGTTGATCACCAGGATTGATTGATTCCCCCCTTGTATTATGAAGTTCTGGTTCCATTTTCTGCTTCGTTTCTGGGATGGGACGAAGCCTTCCACAGAACCTTAGTAACAGTGTCTGACCGTCGATCTCCAGGTTGAAGAATACCAAAATCATTCCAGTCAACCGTGATGTTGTTCCCATTATGGAACACCACTAAACACCTGTCTCCTTGTAGGGCTTGATGGTCTCTCTCCCGACGTCACCTGAAGTCATCCTCCAGGTCTTGTCTACCAAAAACAACCATTGCATGTTGTGGAAGCTCTAGTTCAAGTGCAATTTCCTTCGGTAGTGCTCTTCGATTTCTCCATCTTGAGCAGTCAACATGGACAATCTTATCAAATTTCTTCCTCAGGGATGGTGGAGGGTCTCCATCTTCTAGATAAGGAATTATCCGCTCTACTGCCTCTCTAACAGTGTCAGCGCCGAAGCCCTGCATCGATTAATTGATGGTGATCAGTTGTTGAGAAAAATCCAGGCAAAGTAACGAGGGATGGGCATGACCATGCATGTGACGAATTCAGGTAAAACACCCTCGGATTCATAGTTCTACTCCACCGTGATGAGATACCAACGCCCTGAGTGGTGTGGTGACAACCTAAAATAAAACCCCTAAAACCTGGCACACAAAATAATGTGGTCACGGCAAGGAAAGGTCGAAAGGAAAGCCGAGTTTTTTTAAATAATATATTTTTTTAACAAGAATTATAGAAATAAATAGTTGAAAAGGAAAATTACAAAACTAGACCTCTATCGTCAATTCAATGATCTTTGCTAGTAGAAGATATGCAGAGATTCAGATTAAATCTGCCAGTGTTCCAGCGAAACTGTTCATCATGTCTTAGCACCACATTATCTAAAACAAATGTCTTAGCACCAACAACAGAACAAACTTCATGTCCATAATAGCAACATATGCATGACAATATTCCTTCCATGCAGGATGGACCAAAGAATCAGGTGATATTTTTCTGACCTCTTCTGTTCCTCGAGTGTCAATGCATAGCACCCTTAGATGTTGCGTCCCCTTTTCTGGCCAAAGAATTGTGCGGAGTAGTTCACATCCCAATAGAATGACTCGTTCGAGACATGGGAGTATGGGACCTGCTGTTACACTATTCGGATCGTCTAGGAGTAGATCTAGCCGGGGTGACGAACCTGATGCCGCGGAGGGGGAGGGTTCGGAGGCCGCCATTGATCGTTAGTGAAGACGTCGGCGTCGATCAAAGAAGGGCGCTGGTGGTGGCTTCCGTCCTTGGTCGCGCCCTCACTTAGATCGGGTTTAGAGTTTTTTCGGTGGGAGGTCGGCTCAGTCAACCTCGTTATCTCGAGCAGCCCCCACCTCTTTTATAGCCTTGAGGTGACAGGGCCCTCCAGCCATGGTGGGCTAGGCGCCCTCGATCAGGGCGCGAATCAAAGGCCTAACTGGGCCGTTGGGTCCAGTTAGGTTGGAGATCAATCTAACATTCTCCCCCTTGATCTCAATCTGTACTTTAACTTTAATTACTTTTGACTTTACTCATTCCATCACAGATTAGTGCATAGAACATGTCTCATCGTCACGGTCAATCGCCGATAGATTCAACAGCTACAATACACCTCTCTGTACTGAAATAGTTACCTTAATCTTTTGGGCCAACTTTTAGTCCAGGAATCATAGGCTTTCCCTTAAACCCATGCCGGCTACATGTTCTCTGAACACGTTGGGTGGTAAGCCTTTAGTAAGCGGATCCGCTAACATCTTTGCGGTACTTATATGCTCAAGACTTATAATTTGATCCCGAACTTTTTCTTTCACAACATAGTACTTTATGTCAATGTGTTTGGCAGCACCACTTGACTTATTGTTGTGGGCATACGTTACTGCGGGTTCATTATCGCAGTACAACTTAAGTGGTCTATTGATGTCGTCAACCACTTTTAAACCGGGTATGAACTTCTTTAGCCAGTTCACCTGCCCCGTAGCCTCATAACATGCTACAAACTCGGCATACATTGTGGACGATGTAGTGACGGTTTGCTTTGAGCTTTTCCACGATATAGCTCCTCCGCGAGAGTGAACACATATCCGGATGTAGACTTTCTATCATCTCCCACAAAATCAGAATCTGTATACCCCACTAAATGGAGTAAATCTGATCTTCTGTATGTCATCATGAGGCCTTTTGTTCCTTGCAAATAACGCAAGACTTTCTTTATCAATTTCCAATGTTCTATTCCAGGATTGCTCTGGAATCTGCCAAGTAACCCGGTAACAAATGCTAAGTCAGGGCGTGTGCACACTTGAGCATACTGTAAGCTTCCGACAGCTGAAGCATATGGAACCGCTTTCATTTGATCGATCTCATACTGGTTCCTGGGGCATTGAAAATCCCCATATCTGTCGCCCTTGACTATAGGTGCGGTGAAGGACTACATTTATGCATCCCAAATTTCTTTAAGACTTTCTCTATGTATGTCTTTTGTGATAGTCCCAATATCCCTTTGTTTCTATCCGGTGAATTTCGATCCCTAGAACGAGCGAAGCTTCACCAAGATCTTTCATATCAAAGTTTGAGGACAAAAACTTCTTTGTCTGCGATGGCAGTGACATCACTACTAGCCAAGAGGGATATCATCCACATACTGAGGATTAGGAAGATAAACTTCCCATCTTTAAACTTTGCATAAACACGCTTGTCCTCTACATTCTCTTTAAACCCAAATTTTCTTATTGTCTTGTCAAACTTCAAGTACCACTTGTCTTGAAGCTTGCTTTAACCCATAATCGATTTCTTTAGGCGGCATCCCATTCTTTCATTTCCTTCCATGACAAAACCTTTCGGTTGTGCCATGTAAACATTTTCCTCCAAATCCCCATTAAGAAATGCCGTCTTTACATCCATCTGATGTAACTCTAAATCATAATGTGCTACTAATGCCATTATGATTACGAAGAATCTTTACATGAGGCCGGAGAAAAGGTCTCATTGTAATCAATCCCTTCTCTTTGCGTAAATCCTTTTGCCACAAGTCGCGCTTTGTATCTTTCTACATTCCTTGGGAGTCAAGCTTTGTCTTGTAGACCCATTTGACCCTCTTGTTTTGGCTCCTTTAGGAATAATTTCCAAGTCCCGACTTTATTAGTCTTCATGGACCTCATTTCCTCTTCCATGGCTTCAAGCCATTTTGAGGAATTTTCGCTTCTCATGGCTTCTTCAAATGAGGTGGGATCATCCTCCATTTGAAATTCCTCTCAGATGATAAATCGATAATCATCGAAATAGTGATCTTCTTACTCTTTGAGACCTCCTCGGGGCCTCCTCATTTGGTACATCTTCTGTTTGAGGCTCTTTGTTGCTCCCCTCATCTGTGGCAATAGGTTCTATAGGATCTGAAGAACGTGTTCCTCATTATCATTCATTGTTGCCACAGGGAGGAACAATAACAGGTGCTGGCACCACAGTGTCTTGCACCGTCGGTGCAATGACAGCAGGTAGTGTGAAGAATGGCTCTTGAATCATCGGAGTGGGCGCATACACCCGCTTCTCTTCAAGATCAATCTCACGAGCTACCATACTTCCTCTCATCATTTCATCCTCTAAGAAGACAGCGTGTCTCGTTTCTACAAACTTTGTATATCTGTCTGGACAGTAGAAACGAAAACCTTTTGACTTTTCAGGGTAGCCAATGAAATGACAACTTACTGTTTTGGGATCAAGTTTCCCAAGGTTTGGGTTAAATACTTTAGCCTCAGCAGGACTCCCCCACACACGTAAGTGGTTTAATGAGGGAACTCTTCCTGTCCACAACTCGTACGGTGTTTTGGGCACCGACTTACTAGGCACTCTGTTGAGAATATGAATGGCGGTTTTCAACGCCTCCATCCATAAACTCAATGGCAGTGTGGAATAGCTCATCATGCTTCGCACCATATCCATCAGGGTACGGTTGCGTCTTTCAGCTACTCCATTTTGCTGAGGTTCGCCCGGTGTAGAATACTGGGCCACTATTCCATTTTCCTGTAAAAACCTTGCAAAAGGTCCAGGAACTTGTCCATATGGGGTATGTCGACCGTAGTACTCCCCCCCACGATCAGATCGGACTATCTTAATCTTTAAATCGTGTTGGTTTTCAACTTCAGCCTTAAATATCTTGAATTTATCCAAGGCTTCATTTCTTTCTTTGATTGGATAAATATATCCAAAGCGGAGTAATCATCTGTGAATGTTATGAGCGAGTCATAACCATCCACACTTTTCACGGAAAAGGACCACAAATGTCTGTGTGAACAATTTGTAGAACTCACTGCTTCTTTTTGGCGTCTTTCTTAATTTTCTTTACATATTTTCCTTTAATGCATTCTCTGCATTGTTCTAAGTCTGAGAACTCTAATGGAGGAAGAATTTCATTCTTAACTAGTCTTTCTATTCTCCCCTCGAAATATGGCCTAAACGATGCCATAATTTCGACGATTCATTATGAGTTCTCTTTAGTTTTACATTTACATTCAGAGAGCGAGGATTCAATTACTTTCTCTTGCGACATTCCCATTATCGCATACGACATTCACATCATCACATAATGATAACAAATAAAGCTCATTTTGTAAGATGGCAAGACCAACACATTCTTTATTAAACATTATTTCACACTTGCCATTTCCAAAATTACAATCATAACCATCTTTGTCCAAATTTGAAACACTAATCAAATTCCTCTGTAAAGAGGGAACAAAGAGGACATCTCTAAGTAAAAGATTGGAGCCATTAGCTAACTCTAATGAAAGATCGCCAACGGCTTCAACTTTAGCTTGGACTCCATTTGCAACTTTAATGCATCTTTCGTTTCTTTGCGTAGTCCTCGTCGAACGGAATCCCTGTAAGGAATTAGCAACATGAACAGTTGCTCTGAGTCAATCCACCAAGTGGATTTGAATATTGCACATCTGAGCATTCATTTATAAAGGTAATAATGTTCTCACCTTTCTTTGCCATTATCATCTTTAAGTAATCGGGATGCTTCTTCTTGTAGTGTCCCGTCTTCTTCAGATGAAGACACCGATCTTTGTCTCTGACAAATTTATTCTGTTGAGGCCGATGGATGAGGCTTTTCCTTGTTCTTTGAGAAGGAGGTCTTGTTGAAGTTCTTTTTCTTGTTATCCTTCACATAGTTGATGGAACCACCATGTGAGGATTTAATTCTTTCCTCCTCTTGCACACACATAGCTATGCACTTTTCTAAGTCCCATTTCTCGGGCTGCATGTTATAGTTGACAACAAAGGTGTCATACTTTTCCGGCAAGGAAGCAAAAATCAAATGAATAAGGAACTCATCCTTGAGAGCCAAATCCATTGGTTTAAGCTTGGATGCCAAATTGCTCATCCTTAGTATGTGCTCTCTTATGCCACTGCCACCACCAGAGTACCTTTCTGTCACAAGCTGCTTAATCAGCTGTGTAGCATATGTCTTTGAAGAGCCAGTAAACTGACTCTTTATTTTCTCAAGGTATTCTGTGACAGTGTCACATTCTGCGATTGAGCCCACAATTGCAGGCTCAATCGTGTTCTTTATCACAGCCATACATTTCTTGTTGGCTGTGGTCCATTTCTTATGCTCAAGGTCATAAGACATCTGTAAGGGAGCTTGATCCCTCTGTCTTTTCTGCCAAGCAGTATCATCCTCATTTTGATCCCTCACCAGTGCCATAGGCTCAGTGGGACGTGCTGTAGTGAGGACCCAGTCCACCTCAGCCAAGATAAACGCTAAGTCTATCTTTTTCTTCCACTCTCCATAATTATCTCCTTTGAGAGTGGAATCTCTCGATACAACCCATCAAGTTGTATCCAAAAAAAATTAGTTCAAAGAAAATGAGAACGTAACGGAAAATTATATGCCTTATTTCCAACGTTGGTCAAAAATACGACATACAATTAAATCAATTTTATCTATACATTAAATCTACATCACCGTTGGGCAGAAATAGAAATAATGCATAAAATCATCAATTAAAATTATAATAATTGTTATTATCAACGTTGGTGGAAAATAACAATATCATAATTATCTCGATTTATATCTATTTTTCCAAAATTAAATTCTCCCGTTGGTTCGAATTTAATAATGAAAAATCAATCAACATTAACTTTTGCAGCGGAAACTGTAATTATTCTAAAATAATTCATTATTCAGAAGCATTATACTGTACACATTTAATCTCTGAAAAATTAACACGTTGGTGCAAAAAATTACAGAGATTTGAATCAAATTCTATTCATCAATTAGGCGGCTTACGGGCCGAAGGCGTGCGGAGGCCCGTCGCTAGAGGCTTAGGGCGGGCGAGCGAAAGTCTGGCGGCCCATCGTGCACGCCCGTGCACTCGGGGACACTTAGAAGTGCGGGCGAAGCCCCATGTATGGATCAAATTTCAAATTCACTCGTAAATGCTTCTGAAAAACATTAAAACTCTTTTCGGATTTACTGTTCAAAATGGGCATTTGGCCCATATACTTTTGGCCCATAACATACCGGCCGTCGGATCCCATCCGACGGCCCTCCATGCGCCTCAGCCACCCTAACCCTAGGGCATACCCCTTGCCCTCACTCGAAAAAATCACGGTCGGCGGCGGCTCAATAATCAACAATGCGGCTCCGAAGGCGAGCAAAAGCGGCGGCGGCGGCTCACAGCAGAAGCGGCGAGCATGGAGGCCCCGCAAGACGGCGGCAAGCGGCGTCACGCGAAAGCAAACGGCAATAAGGGCGGCGGGGCACTTAGCGGAGCGCATGCGCCTGCGGCGCCGGGCGACAAGCGGCAGCGCCAGCATGCGCCAGCTGGCAGCCAGCGAAGTGGGTGTGCGGCGTCTGCAGGCGGCAGCGGCCCGCACGCACGGCGACCCGCAACAGCGGTGCAAAAGGTAAGACCCGATCCTTTTCCTCTTCCCCTTTTCTTTTCTTTGATTCTTGTTTGCTCTTCTCGGTTAGGGTTAGGGTGCATCCGAACCCTCTTCTTTTCTCTTAGACCCGCACTGGATCTAGATTTTCTTTTTCCTTTTCTAATCAGTTTACCCGTTCTAGATCTAAAACCCTAGAAACCGATGGCTCTGATACCATTGTTACACTATTCGGATCGTCTAGGAGTAGATCTAGCCGGGGTGACGAACCTGATGCCGCGGAGGGGGAGGGTTCGGAGGCCGCCATTGATTCGTTGGTGAAGACGTCGACGTCGATCAAAGAAAGGCGCGCGGCCGGTGGCTTCCGTCCTCGGTCGCCCCTCACTTAGATCGGGTTTAGAGTTTTTTCGGGGGAGGTCGGCTCAGGTCAACCTCGTTATCTGAGCCGCTGGCCCCCACCTCTTTTTATAGCGCAGGGTGACAGGGGCCCTCCAGCCATGGTGGGCTAGGCGCCCTCGATCAGGGCGCGAATCAAAGGCCTAACTGGGCCGTTGGGTCCAGTTAGGTTGGAGGTCAATCTAACACCTGCACCACCTGATCTTTGAGGTCTAATGTTTTGACTAGTGTGTCTGACAGGTCCAACTCCTCAAGTCTTGGAAATGATCCACGCAACGTGAAATTCGCCAATTTTGCACAAAAATCCATGGAGAATTGGAGACACGGGACATTTTAGCTCCCTTGTTACGACCCTCTCTCACTCCTGCATCTAAGCTGAAAGATTCAAGTGACAGAAGGAGTTCTTCAGGGCCAACATGTTCCAACCCAACACAACCATCTAGAACCAGAGTCTTGAGGCCAGTTGCCCCTGACAGGGTTGGCAAAACTTGTATTGTAATATACTAATATTCCCAGACAGGTCGAGGAGCTCCAGCTTCACCATATCTCTGAATTCTTCCTTATGGCCTATCTCCCAAGGGTGGGTAGGCTCAATTACTTGAAGCTTGCGTAGGTTCCGCAGTCGTCCCCATGCAAGATTGTTGCTCCAAATCCTTCCCCTCTTTATATTTACCTCCCTGTAAACGGCGAAAGCTTCATTATCTTTGATTGTAGAAATCAGAGTACATGAGTTATATATATATATATATATTTATTACAACAATTATGTGAACGCGTGATCCCTCGAAAGAGAAAACGTCATGCATGCAGAAAGCCGAGGCACCAACCGTGCAAGTGTTCACATGATGCATGCATGGAAGGAGAAAGGTCCAACCATGCAAGCGTTCACATGATGCATGCATGAAAGAAATCCCGTCTAACACGCCTCTCGATCGGAGCGTCGCTAAGGCAGACATTCAGACTGGACCTAAATTCGGTAAAGACGGAAGTCGGCTGCCCCTGCTGTGGTTGGGGGTGACGAGATCGAGAACCACGGTCACAAGGGCCCGGATGTTCTGGACGGTGATGGCCTGTGCATGCAGGTTGGCGAGGCGGTGGCCTCGTGGAGGAGCATCACGTGGTGAAGTTCCTCTTCACGGGCGTCGTCCTCCTGGCGTAAACGAGTGGCCACCTCGTCGAGAGCGCGGGCCTCAGCCTCTGCGCTCTGACGTGCAGCGGCCTCCTCACGTTCGTGGGCAGCCTCCTCCTCTTCACGGGCGTCGGCCTCCTGGCGTAAACGGGTGGCCGCCTCGTCGAGAGCCTCACCTCGGCCTCTGCGCTCGGCGTCAGGCCGCCTCCTCACGTTCGTGGGCAGCCTCCTCCTCTTCACGGGCGTCGGCCTCCTGGCGTAAACGGGTGGCCGCCTCGTCGAGAGCGCGGGCCTCAGCCTCTGCGCGCTGATGTGCAGCGGCCTCCTCACGTTCGCGGGCAACCTCCTCCTCACGCCGGCGTGCAGTGGTGTCGTCGTTGGCCATGATCTTGGGTGGATGATGTGTAGTGGTAGCTATGTATTAGCGGAAGCGGTGGTCGCAGGATGCGAACACCTTTGGAACCATGTAAACGAGGAAAGCTACATTATTTTTTTTTTGTAGAAATCAGAGTACATGAGTTACATATATATATATATATATATTACATCAATCATGTGAACGCGTGATCTCTCGGAAGGGAAAGCGTCATGCATGCAGGAAGCCGAGGCACCAACCGTGCAAGTGTTCACATGATGCATGCATGGAAGGAGAAAGGTCCAACCGTGCAAGCGTTCACACGATGCATGCGTGAAAGAAATCCTGTCTAACACTCCCTAATGTTTGTAGCCATTTTGTCTGTTATCTTTGAGGATAAAGTCAATTCCCAATCTGTGTTGCATATGCCTAGCACCCACATCCTCTCAAAAAATTCCATTGCTGGTCTATATTGCTTCTCCTCTTCTTGTGGCTGATCCTTGCAACTATTTAATCCAAGGAATCTTAAGTTGCCACAGAAACGGAAAGGAGGTGAAGAAAAGCTAAAGCTGCAGTTTGAGAGTTTCAACACATTAAGTTTCTTAGAGTATTGAAACATGTTATTGGGTAATGATGCTATCATATGATCAGATCCACTCTTGAATGCCCAGAAAAATGATGATGACTCTGGAGGTACAATGCGGGCAATCCATTCTTGTTTATTAGAGTATGTGACTTTTGAAACCCAACGGTTTGGACGAGTATTCAGTTTTGGTGAGTTCATCATCAAAAGAGGGCAGTTTATTAGATGAATAATCCTCTAGTCGCATCTCTTGATGCAGAGCAGCACCAATCCCCCATGCTTCGTCTTCCTGGCCTTGTTGTATAAACTATAATCCCATCACAAACCAATAGCTGGAAGCATGGGTAGCCCAGTTGTAGCCTATGATGTCGCCACCCTCACAATTCAACCACAACAGATACAAGCAACAGTTTGTAGCTATATCTTGGGAGACACCATGGTTCTCTGTGTATCGAACTATTTCTCTAGCCCCTTCCTGTAGCAAATCCACCCAAGAGGATTTACTACGACCAAAATATGAGTAAAGGTAAACATGTGAATTGTCCACTCCCTCTACTAATGGTTGATCACCAGGATTGATTGATTACCCCCTTGTATTATGATGTTCTGGTTCCATTTTCTGCTTCGTTTCTGGGATGGGACGAAGCCTTCCTCGGAAGGTCCACATAACCTTAGTAACAGCGTCTGACCATCGATCTCCAGGTTGAAGAATACCAAAATCATTCAAGTCAACCGTGATGTTGCTCCCATTTATGGAACACCACTAAACACCTGTCTCCTTGTAGGGCTTGATGGATCTCTCTCCCGACGTCACCTGAAAACAGCCATTGCATGTTGTGGAAGCTCTAGTTCAGGTGCAATTTACTTGTGTAGTGCTCTTCGATTTCTCCATCTTGAGCAGTCAACATCGACAATCTTATCAAGTTTCTTCCTCAGGGATGGTGGAGGGTCTTCAGCGATAGCTCTAAAAACCACGGATGCAGCCAGTCCACTCCATCCATCAAAGCTTGTATCTTCTAGATAAGGAATTATCCGGTCTACTGCCTCTCTAACAGTGTCAGCGCCGAAGCCCTGCATCGATTGATCAGTTGTTGAGAAAAATCCAGGCAAAGTAACGAGGGATGGGCATGACCACGCATGTGACGAGCTCAGGTAAAACGCCCTCTGATTCATAGTTCCATTCCACCGTGATGAGATATATACCAACACACTGCGTGGTGTGGTGACAACCTAAAATAAAAACCTCCTGGTGCATGACAAAGCAAGTGTGTTGGTGCATTACTGTTGCACATATGTACTGCCTCGTGATTTCTTTAGCCACCATCAACTTAAAAAACTAAATTTTTAACGTGATTTTTAAACTTTTAACTCAGGATTTAAAACTTTTAGCTCTAAATTTTGGACTTCTAACTTGGATTTCAAAACTTTCAACGTGGAAATTTTAAATTCCCACTCAAGGTCTGAGTTTAGTGAGGATGTGAGGGGCATGTAAAAAAGAATGAACCATATGGGAGGGTTGTTGGAAGACTTTCAAGTGGAGATTGGAAAACTTTCTATTGATAAACTTTCAACCGGTGGAAAACGTTCAACTGTGAGATTTGAAAGTTAAAATTAACTAAAGAACCAGGAGACAAAACGCAGTGTATGCAAATCACGTCAAACACTACGACCCCACATGCCTGCATAAAATTCGTCCCAAAAACGGAAGCTAACAAGACAATGATCTTTCCCGACACTTGTCCTGTTCGTTTGATGTGACCGTGCGATAGGGAGCATGTGCCAATTAGTCTATTTCTGTACACCAAATATGCTTATATGCATCCTTGAACTGGTTGAGCTCGATTTTGCCGCTCCACATCGTAGTGAATTAGCAGATAAAGGGGCATTCATTTCTATTAATAGTGATATTTTTCTAGACAGATTAGCGTTACATCTTCCCGTATCGATTGGGTGCCTAGCTAGTAGCTAGAGCCCTAGGCGGTAGGCACCTATATCCATGAAACGGATGTCCAATATGTCAATAAAAGTATAATATTTATGAAAGTAATTTTGATGATAAATCTACCGACATTTCCTTTATATAACAAATTGAAATACTTTTCGTGTACATAAGTGATACAAGTTTAACAATTTTGACTTTATGCATTCTAAAACTACAAATATATTGAACAGGCGCAATTTATAATAGGAGTAATTTAAAAAGGTCCTTCAGGGTAGAAAACGGCACACCTAATGTGTTATATCATCCTGATTGGTTGCTTGTTTAAGAGAGATTAGGATCATTGTCTTCAAAAGTAAGTTCAGTTGCACCGTTTACATGTAACCACTCTCAAATTAAACTACTCCTAATCTCAGCGTAAACCATAGCAATAATAGGGGCATTTCAATCTCACCAACTTTTTGTTGATGACAAGATTTGACACCTATGATGATCATTACAAGGCTGATTGGTTCAATGGAAAGAGTTTAAAACTACCGTTGGTTCACCTGATATTTCGTTTTGAATCGGAAAGCAGAATGTCTTCAAAGACCTCCTAGGAGATCCTAGAGGATGTCCTGAGCGGTACTGGAAAACAACCAGAAAGACCTCCTAAGAAAACCTGGAGGGTGGTCTTTGCAAATAGCCAAAAAGGGTGTTCTTCGCAAAGCAAGGAATCTTGGCTCAAAAGGGTGATCCTTGCAAAACGTCCAAGAGGTGGCTTTTACGAAACCGCAAGCCATGAAAACAAGAGAACTCACGTTGCTTCATCAGAACAGCCTAAGATCTCCCCGGGAGCACCTGCGCACCATCATCAGAGCCGCCCAGGATCTCCTCAAAGGCGCTCACGTGGCTTTATCAGGGCCACACAAGACTTCTCTAGGAGGACTCGCGCACCTTCATTAGAGCCACCCAGGACCTCCTCAAGGGCGCTCACGTGGCTTCATCAGGGCCGCACAAGACGTCTCTAGGAGGACTTGCGCGCCTTCATCAGAGCCACCCAGAACCTCCTCAAAGACGCCCACGTGGCTTCATCAGGACCGTCCAGGACCTCCTCAGGAGCACTTGCGCGCCTCCATCAGGACCGCTCAGGACCTCCTCGAGAGTGCTACGCGGCTTCATCGCAGCCGTTCAAGACCTTCTCCGGAGTACTTGCGCGCCTCCATCAGGACCGCTCAGGACCTCCTCGAGAGTGCTACGTGGCTTCATCAATGCCATCCAAGAACTCTTCAGGAACGCTTACGCGCCTTCATCAGGACCGCTCAAGACCTCCTGGGAAGCACTACGCGGCTCCATCACAGCCGTTCAAGACCTCCTCAGGAGTGATACGCGGCTTCATCAGGGCCATCCAAGATCTCTTCAGGAACGCTTACGCGCCTTTATCGGCACCGCTCAAGACCTCCTAGGAAGCGCTACGTGGCTTCATCACAGCCATTCAAAACCTCCTTAAGAGCACCAGCGTGCCTCCATTAGGACCACTCAAGACCTCCTCAGGAGTGATACGCGGCTTCATCAAGGCCGTCCAAGACCTCTCCAGGAACACTTACGTGTCTCCATCGGAACCGCTCAAGACCTCCTGGGAAGCGCTACGCGGCTTCATCAGGGCCGTCCAGGACCTCTTCCGAAGCACCAGTGCGCCTTCATCAGGGTCGTTCATGACCTCCTCAGAAGCGCTACGCGGCTTCATCACGGCCGTCTAGGACCTCTTTAGGGGCACTTGCGCGCCTCCAACAGGACCACTCAAGACCTCCTCAGGAGTGATACGCGGCTTCATCAAGGCCATCCAAGACCTCTCCAGGAACACTTGCGTGTCTCCATCGGAACCGCTCAAAACCTCTTGGGAAGTGCTACGCGGCTTCATCAGGGCCGTCCAGGACCTCTTCAGAAGCACCATCGCGCCTTCATCAGGGTCGTTCACGACCTCCTCAGAAGTGCTACGCGGCTTCATCACGTCCGTCCATGACCTCCTCAGGGGCACTTGTGCGCCTCCATCAGGACCGATTAAGACCTCCTCGGGAGTGCTACGCAGCTTCATCAAGGCCGTCCAAGACCTCTTCGGGAACGCTTGCGCGCCTTCATCGGGACTGCTCAAGACCTCCTGGGAAGCGCTACACTTCTTCATCACAGCTGTTCAAGACCTCTTCTGGAATGATTACGCGTCCTCATCAAGGCCTCTCAAGACCTCCTCAGGAGTGTTACGCGGCTTCATCACGGTCGTCCAGGACCAACGCAGGAACACTTGCACGCCTCCATCTGTAACGCTCAGGACATCCTCGGGAGCGCTCACGTGGCTTCATCAAGACCGTCCAGGACCTCTTCAGGAGCACTTGCGCGCCTTCATCTGGGCCACTCAAGACCTCCTCAGGAGCGCGACGTAGCTTCATCACGGCAGTTCAAAACTTTCTCAGGGCGCTCGTGGTTTCATCAAGATCGCTCGGGAACTCCTCAAAGGCATCCACGCATTTTCATCAAGGGCGTCCGAGATCTCCTCAAAAGCGTTACGTGGCTTCATCGGATTCGTCCAAGACATCCTCAAGAGTGTTTACGTACTTTCATTGGAGCCGTCCAAGATCTCCTCAGGACTACTACGCGGTTTCATCAGGGCCGTTCAACACCTCTTTCGGAGATCCCGCGCGGTTTTCATCAGGATTTTCCGCAAAGACTTCAGGCCCTTTATGAAGACTTCATCAAGGAAACTTGCGTGTTTAATAGGAAAGATTTTTCAATTATAGAAGGTTTGGAGATCCTAACCGAATCATATCTGTAAAATTGGTTCAGTTTAGGAGTCCTAAGATCTCATGGCTAAGACCTGTCGCCCTTTAAATAGGAGAGGGTCATGGCCGATTGAAATCATCACCAATCGATCAATACAATCTGCACCTACTTTTTATCTACTTTTTGCATCTAGGTCTAGAGTAAGGTAGCTATCCTTTGCTGTTCTTGCTTGTAAAACAATTTCGTTCTTCGCCGTAATTGAAGAATTATCCCTTTGCTAGTTTTCTTGAAAATTGGTCGGCGCTTCTCACGAAAGTGAAGCAATCTGGGTTATCTGCGACTTCGTGTGTTGATTTTTGGTGTCAACACAAATTGGCGACTCCGCTGGGGAAACGATCTATTCCCTAGCCATGATGAACAAATCTGAAGTTGATCCCAACAATGTCATTGCTCCTGCTATCGAGGAGCTAGATGAGGAAGCGCAACGAGAGTACGAGAAGCACAAGATAGAGTTCGACAGGTGTTTGCTTCACGCTACGTAAGACGAGACAGTATGCCATCCGGAAGGAGGAGAGTTCACGCCGATCTACACCAAGCCCGAGGTAACTCCCACTGTGAGTAACGCATCTTTTACTGAAGAGCAAATCGCTTTAATGATTGATCAGCAACTAAGCGCCTCCGTATCTAATACCCTGGATAGGTTGCTATCTAATCGTCTTAAAGCCATGGGTCTTGAAGTGCAAAGTGAAAAAGATCTGAAACAACCCATCTTGCCTCATACTAATGCTTACAATATTAGCAATGATAGCAACGTTCAGCATAGCTCCTCTCTTGTTAACACATCGGCAGCAGGTGTACCATCTCAAAGTATACCACATGATGTGCCGATGCAACATATACATAGCCGAACTAATGCGTTGAGTTCGGTTGGTCATAGTGCATCACCGCATGCTATTCCAAATATTGCTATGCCCAAATCTGCAGCCCATGTGCCTTCATCATATACGAATGCTAATATAGTAAATTCAGATGTACCTAATATTGGCAATTACACTGGCATAGGGGGAAATTCGGCAAATTTGCAGACACCTTCGTATCGCACTGTGGCATATAGTATACCTCCCGTGCCACCTCAAGGTTCTGGCATTCCATATGGTCCACTGCCTGCTAGTAATTTCAATGGTGCTCCGCAACATATAACATATCCATAGCCAAACCATACTACATATGCCTATGAGACACCACAACCCAATGTTCTTAGGCCACAACAACCAGTTGATGTGACACCCAATCGGCCTACGGCCGAGCCATATATGGGACCTGAAAACGTTAGAGAACAAGTGGTTAATGTTTTGAGAGAACAGTTCGGGGTAGAGCCCAAAGGTAGATCACGTGCGTATCAAAAGCCATACCCTGATTTCTATGATAATGTTCAGTATCCCAAAGGTTTTAGAGCGCCTGAGTTTATTAAGTTCACTGGAGATGATAGTAGAACCACTTTAAAAAATGTTGGGCAATTCATCTTGTAGTGTGGTGAAGCTAGTGCTAGCGATGCTTTGAAATTGAGGTTGTTCCCTTTATCATTGTCTGGCCCTACATTTACCTGGTTTACTTCTCTAGCACCTAATTCTATTTATACGTGGCCTCAATTAGAGTGAAAATTCCATGACTATTTCTATATTGGGGACACTGAGCTTAGGTTGTCACACTTAACTTCGGTTAAACAGAAACATGATGAGCCTGTTACTGATTACATTCGAAGGTTTAGAGATATAAGGAACAGATGTTTTAATTTGACAATTTCTGACAAAGATTTGGCTGACCTAGCTTATTCAGGTTTACTGTCTCAATTAAAAGAAAGGCTAGAAAATCATGATTCCCTAGATGTTAGTTAAGTATTACAAAAAGCTCTGGCACAAGAGAGCCGGGCTAAAGAGTCTAGGAATTTTCAGAGATCAAGTGATAAAGTAAAAGTTGATTGTCCTAGTGTTCATATGCTCAAGCCTGAATTTGAAAACTCGGACGATGATGATGTTGATGTGTGTGTGGCCGAATGGGATTGGTCCTCAAAATCTAAACCATTCGTTTGCTCGGCTTTAAAGCCAATCCCACAAAAGAATCGGCAAGAGGAAATCAAGTATACTTTTGATATTGCTAAATGTGATAGAATCTTTGATTACTTGCTACAAGAGAAACAAATCAGATTGCCTGACAAACATGTTATACCAACACCTGAAGAATTAAGGAGGCGTGCATATTGTAAATGGCATAATTCTTATTCTCATGCCACTAATGATTGCAATGTTTTTCGTCGACAGGTTCAATCGGCCATTAATGAAGGACGATTGAAATTTGCTGAAAGTCCAAAAATGCAGCTAGACCACAATCCCTTTCCTGTCAATGTGATTGATTTTGAGAACAAGAAAGTGCTTGTTCGGCCATCTCAGGCCGGGTCTACAAAAGGCAAGAATGTGATGATAGGAGAGAGAGGCACAGGAACATCAAATCCCGAGGCCATGCAAGGCGTTAGGCCAAAGATGATCAAACCGAAAAACCCAGAAGTTGGTCATTGGAAGTTTAATGAAGGTAGAAGCAAGACCATCAAAAGGGTTGAAAGGCCGAAGCCCACATTTAAAAAGCTTCTGGCTAAATATGAGGATGGCAAGGTCGGCGGAAACAATGCTAGTCGGCCCAATAATTTTAAGCAACCAAGATCACCTACGAAGCAAAGGTTTGATGGTCGGGATCATCATCGAGAGGATTTCCGTGCAGCAGGGTCATACCATCCTTTTGGGTAGCCAATGCCCGTCCCATGGGGACCTCCTCCTGCTGGTTTTGCTCCCTATCCACCGTGGGGCTGGTGTGGCCCATGGATGCCACCTCCAATGCCTTTTAGACCATTTCATTCGGGGTGGACAGCACCTAGAAGACCTGTGTTCAATGGGCTATCACGTCCTGATAATGACTACTTTGATCAAAGAAGTCGGTCTTACAATAGGAGAGATAACAAAGCAGTGAGGAAGGTGTATCGTGTCAAGAATAATGGCAACATGGGACACGTGGCACCCCAAGACCTCCTCCAGGACCTCCGTCGAAGACCTCCTTGGGGGCGCTCACATGAACTCATCGAGACCACTCAAGACCTCCTCAAGAGTACCCACGTGGGCTCATCAGGATCACTCACAACCTCCTCAGGAGTACTTAAAGAAATAGAGAAGTCGGATTTGAATTCAGAGGGAAAAGAGCCAGTCATCGAGGAGGAGGTCTTTATGGATGTTTTTCGAGACCACTCAGGACGTCCTATAGGACCTCCCAAGAAGTCTCTGAAGAAGCCGACCAGGACCTTTCAGGAGCAGAAACGGTCGGCTATCGTTGTTTCGAATATTAGCAGTGGGAATTACACAGCAGCAGCAGTGCATGGTCCGGATACGAGCAGCAGCGCATCTACAGTAGCCACGAGCAGCACCATAGCCACAGTCCCCGTGGGCATCAGATCGGTCACAGTAGCAACTACAGCGACAACCGAGCAGACAACATCGCATGTTGGTTTTAAAACACCAGGAATAGTGGGGAAGTTTAAAGGAAACACATCTTTGTTGTCCGGGACAAAGTCACAGCCCCGGCGGTGTCCTCTCGATCTATCTCATTCACAAAAGAGAAGGTTGCAGCGGCTACGCACACAAGAACTTAGAGAAGCTCAGGCAGAGAAGAGGAGAGACGATTTATTTAATGAGATAAAGCCTATGGTGCCTGTCCGAAAAGAGTGGAGGGTAAAGCCAGTTGATACATCAGTTCAAGTGACTGATGATGATGAAGATGACTTGCTGGATTATGGGGGATATCCGACGATTAAAAATGAGACTCCGCCTCGTGAAGGTATGGATATTAATATAGTATTTATAGTGCCTTCGGAGTTTCAGATTGCTAGCGAGGAGTTCGCCCAGTTGTGCCTTGGCCCTAAAGAAGCCATCTTTGAGAAACCTAAGGAATCGAGCCGACATTTGAAACCGTTATATATTCGGGGACATATCAATGGTAAGTCGATTTCCAGGATGTTAGTTGATGGTGGGGCTACTGTGAACTTGATGCCGTATTTAGTTTTTAAGAAATTGGAGCAAGAAGATAGTGAGCTTATGAAGACTAATTTGATGCTTAATGGCTTCACGGGTGAGTCCACAGAAGCTAAAGGTGTCATCTCTATTGAACTTACTGTTGGGAGCAAGACTTTATCTACAGCCTTCTTCGTCGTTGAAGTGCAAGGTAATTATAGTGTTTTATTAGGTCGTGATTGGATACATGCAAATCGTTGTATTCCTTCTACCATGCATCAGACCCTAGTACAATGGATTGATGATGACATAGAAGTGGTTCAAGCGGACACGTCGGCTTTTGTTGCTTTGGCCGATGCTTCAGCTGATTGGCAGCATGGTGATGTCCAATGTTTGATAGGGCTAGATCTCTCCAGTTATGATTATCTTAGTGTTACTAAAGGTGGTTTCAGATCAGATCAGACAAACCGCCTACGCAGCTCGGCTTAGTAATGTGATGCTATAGATGAATAAAGAAAGTAGTTTAAAATGGTTGCAACAACGTACAGAGCAGTATCGGTCAAACAAGAACGATATTTGTGAAGCTATTAATGATTTTGATGAAGTAGAAAAGTTGGGGCAAGGTTTCTCGTCGGCTGACCCATTAGAAGAAGTTGACATAGATAATGGAACTATCCCAAGGCCGACGTTTGTAAACAAGAATATGCCTGCTAAGTACAAGAGCAAAATGGTGGAGTTGCTTAGAGAGTATGTTGATTGCTTTGCTTGGGAGTATCATGAGATGCCGGGTCTCAGCCGGGAATTAGTTGGGCATCGGTTTCCCATTAAGACCGGTTTTAGACCTCATAAACAACCACCTAGAAGATTTAATCCTGACATATACGATTGGATCAAATAAGAAATATGCCGATTGTTGGAAGCTGGTTTTATTAGACCATGCAGGTATGCTGAATGGATCTCCAACATTTTCCCGGTTGAGAAGAAAAATACCAGTAAGTTGAGAGTATGCATTGATTTTAGAGATTTAAATAAAGCTACTTCTAAAGTTGAATATCCTATGCCTATAGCCGACATGTTAATTAATGATGCTTCAGAGCATAGAGTAATTAGTTTCTTAGATGGTAATGCTGGTTATAATCAAATTTTTATGGCCGAAGAAGATATGTCTAAAACGACATTTCGATGTCCTGGTTTCGTTGGATTGTTTGAGTGGGTGGTTATGACTTTTGGTCTAAAGAATGCCGGCGCTACTTATCAAAGGGCTATGAATTTGATTTTTCATGATCTACTTGGCATTATCATAGAGGTGTACATTGATGATATAGTGTTTAAATCGGATGGTATGGATCACCACTTAGCCGATTTATGTTTAGCTTTCGAATGAATGCGTCGGTATGGTTTGAAAATGAACCCACTCAAGTGTGCCTTTGGTGTGTCGGCTGGTAAATTCTTAGGATTTATAATACATGAAAGGGGCATAGAAATAGATCCTAGCAAAATAGAGGCTGTTAAGAAAGTAAAGGCGCCACAGTGTAAAAGGGATATGCAAAAGTTTCTGGGAAAAGTGAATTACCTGAGAAGGTTCATATCCAATTTGTCTGGCAAAGTTAGTGCTTTCACTCCTATACTTCGGTTAAAGAGAGAGACCGAATTTACTTGGGGGGCAGAACAGCAACGAGCTTTTGAGGAAATTAAGAGATATTTGTCTACACCTCCTGTGTTGAGAGCACCTCAAGCTGGGATGCCGTTTCAGCTATATATTGCTGCGGAAGAAGGTGTCATTGGCGCTGTTTTGACGCAAATATTAAACGGCAAGGAGTATGTGATTACTTACCTGAGTCAGCGTCTCCTGGGAGCCGAGATGAGGTATGTTTTTATAGAAAGATTATGTTTATCTTTGTATTATGCTTGTACCAAGTTGAGACATTACTTAATGTCTAGTACTTGTGTTGTTGCATGTCAAACCGATGATATTAGATATATGTTGCAACAGCCAATTTTAAGTGGTAGAATCGGAAAGTGGGCTTATGCATTAATAGAATATGATTTGGCTTATGAATCTTTGAAATCTATGAAGGGCCAAGTCGTAGCTAATTTCATTGTTGATCATAGGATTGATAATGAGATAGAATTAACTGACTATTGATCTGTTCGTCCGTGGAATTTGTACTTTGATGGCTCGGCTTGTAGAGAAGGCCAAGGTGTTGGCATTGTTTTAGTTTCGCCTAGAGGTGTTGTTTCTGAAACATCGATTCGCTTAGAATATTTTTGTACCAATAATCAGGCCGAGTACGAAGCTCTTTTGTTAGGATTACAAATTTTAGAGTCCATGGGCGTAAAGAATGTAGAGGCATTTGGTGATTCATTATTAGTTGTGCAGCAAGTTTCTAAGAATTACCAATGCTTTGACGGATCGTTGAATATTTATTTGGAAAAGTGCTTGGAGATCATAGCAACTTTGGATGATTTTACTATTGGCCATGTCGCTAGAAAAGAGAATATTAGAGCAAATGATTTAGCACAACAAGCATCTGGATACCAAGTTAAAAGAGGTAAACTGTTCATGATAGAAAAGCCGATGCTGGAAAGTGCTACAATTTGCATAGCCGAACAACATGATGACAATTCAGATGCTTTGAAAAAATCAAGTTTTGCCGAACCTAATGACTGGAGAAAGCCTCTAATTAGTTATTTAGAAAACCCTAGTCAATCTGTTGATAGAAAGCTTCGGCGACAAGCATTAAAATATATAATGCTTGATGGAGAGTTGTATCGCCGAACTATAGATGGGCTACTCTTAAAATGCTTAGGTTCGGATCAATCTAAAGTTGCTATGGGTGAGGTGCATGAAGGTATATGTGGTACACATCAGTCGGCCCATAAGATGAAATGGTTATTGAGAAGAGCTGGTTTCTATTGGCCGACTATGTTGGAAGATTGTTTTATATATTACAAAGGGTGTGAGTTATGTCAGAAGTTTGGTGATGTGCAATTGGCACCTGCTGCTATGTTGCATCCCATTGTTAAACCATGGTCATTCCGTGGCTGGGGCCTAGATTTCATCGGCCAAATACACCCTGCATCTTCTAAAGGTCATCGTTTTGTTTTAGTAGCCACTAATTATTTTACGAAGTGGATAGAAGCTGTTCCTCTTAAAAACATGACACATAAGGAGGTGATTAGTTTTATTTTGGAGCACATTGTTCATAGATTCGGCATACCACAGACTTTAACTATTGATCAAGGTTCATCTTTTATGTCTCATCAAGTATGAGAATTCGCCGAATCATTTGGAATCAAGCTCCTTAATTCTTCACCCTATTATGCTCAGGCTAACGATTAGGTCGAGTCAAGTAATAAGACTTTGATCAAGCTCATTAAGAAAAAGATAGAGGAACATCGTAAGAGGTGGCATGAAGTGTTATCCGAAGCATTATGGGCCCATCATATATCCAAGCATAGTGCTACAAAGGTAACACCGTTTGAGTTAGTGTATGGGCAAGAGGCCGTTTTACCTATTGAGGTAAATCTGAGCGCCCTTAGACTAGCCAGGCAAAATAATTTGTCGGCCGTAGATTACCATAACTTGATGATGGATAGGATAGATGAAGTTGCGGACGAAAGATTGAAAGCTTTGAGGGAGATTGAAAAGGATAAGGTAAGGGTACCCAAGGCCTACAATAAAAGAGTAAAGGAAAAATCGTTTCAAATAGGAGACTTAGTTTAGAAAATGATTTTACCTGTTGGAGCTAAAGACAATAAGTTTGGGAAGTGGTCTCCAAATTGGGAAGGTCTGTATAAGGTGGTAGAGATCATTTCTGGAAATTCTTATATGGTGCAATGTTTAAAAGGGGATAGGTTGCCTAAAGCCCTCAATGGCAAGTATTTGAAAAAGTATTATCCGAGTATTTAGCAAGATGCTTAAGAAGCACACATGGCCGATGAGTTGTTTACCATCGTCCTGAGCAACGTACATATGGCCGGCGTTTAATCATCATCCTGAGGTGATATTGGAGATATTATTGTTTTGTGGCAAACATGCTTGTTTTACCAAAAAAATAGGGAGGCATATGTCGATGACAAGATTTGACACCTATGATGATCATTACTAGGTGATTAGTTCAATGGAAAGAGTTTAAAACTACATTGGTTCACACGATATTTCGTTTTGAATTGGAAAGCGAATGTCTTCAAAGACCTCCTAGGAGATCCTAGAGGATGTCCTGAGCGGTTCTGGAAAACAACCACAAAGACCTCCTAAGAAAACCTGGAGGGTGGTCTTTGCAAATGGCCAAAAAGGGTGTTCTTCGCAAAGCAAGGAATCTTGGCTCAAAAGGGTGATCCTTGCAAAACATACAAGAGGTGGTCTTTACAAAACAGCAAGCCATGAAAACAAGAAAACTCACGTGGCTTCATCAGAACTGCCCAAGATCTCCCTAGGAGCACCCGCGCGCCTTCATCAGAGCCGCCCAGGATCTCCTCAAAGGCGCTCACGTGGCTTTATCAGGGCCACACAAGACTTCTCTAGGAGGACTCGCACGTCTTCATCAGAGCCACCCAGGACCTCCTCAAGGGCGCTCACGTGTCTTCATCAGGGCCGCACAAGACGTGTCCAGGAGGACTTGCGCGCCTTCATCAGAGCCGCCCAGAACCTCCTCAAAGACGCCCACGTGGCTTCATCAGGACCGTCCAGGACCTCCTCAGGAGCACTTGCGCGCCTCCATCAGGACCGCTCAGGACCTCCTCGAGAGCGCTACGCAGCTTCATCACAGCCGTTCAAGACCTCCTCAAGAGTACTTGCGCACCTCCATCAGGACCGCTCAGGACCTCCTCGAGAGTGCTACGCGGCTTCATCAACGCCGTCCAAGAACTCTTCAGGAACGCTTACGCGCCTTCATCAGGACCGCTCAAGACCTCCTAGGAAGCGCTACGCGGCTTCATCACAACCGTTCAAGACCTCCTCAGGAGCACTTACGTGCCTCCATCAGGACCACTCAAGACCTCCTCAGGAGTGATACGCGGCTTCATCAGGGCCGTCCAAGATCTCTTCAGGAACGCTTACGCGCCTTCATCGGGACCGCTCAAGACCTCCTGGGAAGCGCTACGCGGCTTCATCACAGTCGTTCAAAACCTCCCCAAGAGCACTAGCGTGCCTCCATCAGGACCACTCAAGACCTCCTCAGGAGTGATACGCGGCTTCATCAAGGCTGTCCAAGACCTCTCCAAGAACACTTGCGTGTCTCCATCGGAACCGCTCAAGACCCCCTGGGAAGCGCTACGCGGCTTCATCAGAGCCGTGCAGGACCTCTTCAGAAGCACCAGCGTGCCTTCATCAGGGTCATTCACGACCTCCTCAGAAGCGTTACGCGGCTTCATCACGGCCGTCCATGACCTCTTCAGGTTCAGGGGCACTTGCACACCTCCATCAGGACTACTCAAGACCTCCTCAGGAGTGATACAAGGCTTCATCAAGGCCGTCCAAGACCTCTCCAGGAAAACTTGCGTGTCTCCATCGGAACCGCTCAAAACCTCCTGGGAAGCGCTACGTAGCTTCATGAGGGCCGTCTAGGACCTCTTTAGAAGCACCATCGCGCCTTCATCAGGGTCGTTCACGACCTCCTCAGAAGTGCTACGCGGCTTCATCACGGCCGTCCAGGACCTCTTTAGGGGCACTTGCGCGCCTCCATCATGATCGATCAAGACCTCCTCGGGAGTGCTACGCGGCTTCATCAAGGCCGTCCAAGACCTCTTCGAGAACACTTGCGTGCTTTCATCGGGACTGCTCAAGACCTTCTGGGAAGCGCTACGTGGCTTCATCACAGCCGTTCAAGACCTCTTCTGGAATGATTACGTGTCCTCATCAAGGCCGCTCAAGACCTCCTCAAGAGTGTTACGCGGCTTCATCACGGTCGTCCAGGACCTCCGTAGGAACACTTGCATGCCTCCATCTGTACCGCTCAGGACCTCCTCGGGAGCGCTCACGTGACTTCATCAAGACCGTCTAGGACCTCTTCAGGAGCACTTGCGCGCCTTCATCTGGGCCGCTCAAGACCTCCTCAGGAGCGCGACGTAGCTTCATCACAACCGTTCAAAACTTTCTCAGGGGCGCTCGTGGTTTCATCAAGATCACTCGGGATCTCCTCAAAGGCATCCACGCATTTTCATCAGGGACGTCCGAGATCTCCTCAAAAGCGTTACGTGGCTTCATCGGATCCATCCAAGACATCCTCAAGAGTGTTTACGTACTTTCATCGGAGCCGTCCAAGATCTCCTCAGGAATACTACACAGTTTCATCAGGGCCGTTCAACACCTCTTTCGGAGATCCCGCGCGGTTTTCATTAAGATTTGCCGCAAAGACTTCAGGCCCTCTACGAAGACTTCATCAAGGAAACTTGCGTGTTTAATAGGAAAGATTTTTCAATTATAGAAGGTTTGGAGATCATAACCGAATTATATCTGTAAAATTGGTTCGGTTTAGGAGTCCTGAGATCTCATGGCTAAGACCTGCCGCCCTTTAAATAGAAGATGGTCATGGTCGATTGAAATCATCACCAATCAATCAATACAATCTGCATTTACTTTTTATCTACTTTTTGCATCTAGGTCTAGAGTAAGGTAGCTATCCTTTTCTGTTCTTGCTTGTAAAACAGCCGGTTCTTCGCCGTAATTGAAGAATTACCCCTTTGCTAGTTTGCTTGAAAACTGGTCGTGCGCTTCTACGAAAGTGAAGCAATCTGGTTATCTACGACTTCGTGTGTTGATTTTTGGCGTCAACACTTTTCTATACATCTATTTGGTGCATCCTTAATATGTTTTTGTCCATACGGTGCTTAGACATATATTGAGAGACAGGGGAGCAATGTATAACTATATATCGGAATTCACGAGCAGTATTACAACAAACAGTAGGTACTACCGTAGTTGCATAAGAACCTCGAAGGAAGAAAAAAAAATCATTGGAAAAAGGGTAATATAACTATCTTTTCTTGCCATATGGATGGTTTGCTTTTATCTTTTTTTATTTGTACTAAAGCAACCATGCATGGTTCCTTGCTTGGTTTCGAGCTAAAGACTAAAGGACAGGGAACAGTCGTCATGTTCACTAAAGCTATCCCCTGACTTTGCTGACCGGAAAACGGAATGCATGAAGCGCAAATTCAAAGGGAAAATGGAACAAGATAATACAGGCGTTGCATTTGTATTCTGGAGTCTGGACTGCTGGATACAAGTGTACTGGTAATTAGAGTGAAATTGGGAAGGACTAAAGCAGAATTGAGAGGATCTGGGACCGGATTTGAGAGGAACAAGAAGGCAGGATACAGGGGACATAATTCAGATAAAGAACAGATTTGGCTTCTGTTCCGGTTTGGTTCTTACACAGGCTATGGATTGGTCTTTGTACGAGTCCTCTCTGAGCCTTACAGCCAGGGGCGGACCAAAAGAAGGCCCACTCAAATTTTAGTTTGTGTCCTTATTCGGCTCAGCAGAGATGCTCCAACAGTTTACTTGTGCCTCTGCTCAATTTTTATTTATTTTTTACCTGGGTCTGTCCCCGCTTACAACTGAGACCAGGCCGCAAGGCTTCGGGGCTTTAGTTCTGCATAGGAATGCAAATGGGGAGTGAGAACGAGTCCAACCAGTTGGGATTTGTAAACCCTTTTTTCAGACAACGGAAATCCTCTTATTTCCATTAAGCGAAACCCAGTTGCTACATAGTTCACAAGAAAAGAAAAGCAGAAAGAAATGAAAAAGCAACATGACAGGCTGAAATGCAAAGCAAACCTGTAACACTTCAGCATCACATGGGCCAACATCATTACATAACATCCAGATTTTATCTCCAGAATCATTCTCAGTCCGCCATCTTCTTTGCACTTCAGCTTTCAAGTCTCCGTACTGTTGGCGCCCAGCCTCTGCTGTCCTGGAACACCTCTGCCCCAGCAACTTGGCGCCCACCATGATTATGCCCTGTTCTTCCTCTGCAAGTTTGCCCCGCAATTTAACCAATGCCATAGCATAAATCAGAGAAACTGGATCTTGAGGCATTTTCTTCTAGAAACACGCCAGATTTCTTGCCTTCCAGATCATCCAAAGGGCTGCAGCTATGCCAACAACCATTAGTTTTTCCATCTTACCAGTAAAACTGCCCAGCCATGAACCAAACATGTGTTGGACATTTACTGGGAATCTGGAAAAACCAAAAGAGCAGCTAGCCACCGTCCAGACAAATTTTGTAGCCGGACATTGGAGTTGGGATTTGTGAACCTGTTCTGCACTTCTCTTCTTCTCCGTGCTTCCTTCGCCTTTGCTTGTGTGTCTTACTCGGCATGCTGGCATCCGTGACAATTGGCCACGAAAAAGAAAAAGAAAGACCAAAACTTCGAAGAAAGAGACACATCTGACAAAGTCACTATGCCAGTATAATGTTTCTATCTATAATGCTGCCGGACAATTGAAGCTACAATTTACAATCTACTCCGTCCTTGAGCCTGAACTTCTGCATCACTTCATTTTTGTTATGAGCCTGAAAATAAGTTTACTTACCTCCAGCAACCGGCTCGGGAGGGGGGATTATTCTACTTTGGAATGACAACGAGGTGGTACTTGTAACACCCGTTTTCGGACGGACGAATAGTAAATACAATTTCGTTTCGTTCTTCGCCGTAATTCAACTATCTCCTATTTTCGAAAACTTCCGTTCCTTCTCGGTCTGTGTTTCAAATGTAACGTTTGAAACATTTGAAATTCAAATTAGCGGTTCGGAGTTTTTCTCCTCCGCTTTGTCTCCTCGGGCGATTTGAGTGAACCTTCCTTCCTTCTCTCAAATTTCACCGCTCCTCGGCAGGCCCTCTTTTCTGTCGGCCACCACGCCTGCCCTTCTCTCCTCGCCGGCCGTGCAAAGAACTCGAGGTCCTCTCCTTCCCTTCTTTTCCCTGCTTTTCCCAGTCAAGTCAGTTTCAAGAAGAAGAAGCAGAAGCTAGAAGCGAGTCACTGCTTCCCTTGCTAGCAGCTAGCCGCAAGATAGAATCAACCCTCCCTACTCCACAGCCACCCTTTCCTCTGCTCTTCCAAAGACAAGAGTCTGAGCCGCTAACTCCCCATCTCTTCAAGGCTGCTCCTCTCCCATTGCTAGCCACCACCTCCCACCTGAGCCGCCCATCCCTCTGCTGCGCGCTGCGTGGCCTGCACCCTCTCTCTCCTGCTTCTGCTGGCTGCTCCTCTGCTGCCTTCACAGCAGCCCAAGGCCCGCTCCTCGCTTCTTTGCTCTGCGCAGCCAAGCAGAAGCCTTCTATGCCGCACTCTCCTCAAGCACTGGCCTGCCTCGCTTTGACCTTGAGTCCATCCGCAAGCTCGTGTCGCCGCCACTGCTGCAAGGCCCTGCCGCCTTGACCCCGAGTCCTACTGCAAGCCGCCCGTCATCGTGGCGTCACCTGTCGCGCCCTCCTCGCGGATCGAAAGACTTCGCCCTCGTCGATAATCGTCAAGGACGCACCACAACATCACCAACTTCGCCCTCGCTTTGACCCGCTCTGCGCGCCCATGCCGCCGGGCGCAAAGACTAACCCGCCGTCGTCGCCGCCCTCCCTCGTTCCCTTGGCCCTTTAAAGTCCCCTTCCCCCACAGAGCTCCCCACGCCGCCCCATTGCGTAATCAGTAAGAACCATACCTCGAAACCGCCGTGCCTTCTCTTCGCCGCCAAGGCCGCCGCTTGTAGACGCACCGGTGAGCCTCCGCCTCGGTGACTGTGGTCACCGCTGCCTACGACCCAAGGATCCTTTCCCCACCACCCATCTCCTCCCGCCGCCAGACCTCCACCGCCGCCGCCTTCTTCTTTCTCCACCCACGGCCATTGCTGAAATAACCCACACCCCGAGCCGCCTGGATCACCCTTCAAGATCTCACAGCCAGCAAAGAAAGCAGTGCGCGCGCTTTCTCGGCGTTGCCAGCGGCCGGCCATGCACTAACCTGTGGAAGCCGCCGCCTTGCCGCTTCATCCAACTGCGCCGCTCTCTGAGCCGCCACCTCCCCGAGTCCGCCTCCTCCGACGGCCTCGCCATCCGCTTCCCCTCCGTGCCTCCTGCCTCGCGGCCTCCGACTGCCTGCCGCCTGGCGCCTCCTCTGCCTCTCGTTCTCTCAGAAACGGAGAAGGAAATCATGGGGGATTTTTTTTAGTGAGACTCCACCGCATAGGCTCCTTCCTCCCTATTAGGATCGCCCAAAGTGGGCCTAGCGCCACTGCTATGCGTGAACCCGAGCCGCCTGCGTGCGTGGACCAAGTCCGCAATCGCCCGTGGACCACAACCCTTTTCTCCTCCTTTTTCTTTCCAATTAAATCTTCAATAATTTTATCTCCTCCGTTATAACTCCAAAAATTGTAAAATAAATTTCTAAAAATTCGTTAAATCAAGATCTTGCTAATGGCATAGGACTTGATTAATTTGGATTTCATTTGTGTATTCTTTTGTATTTACTGGCTCTCTTTGCCGTTGTTCTTTTTCCGGTAAATCGCCCGTTTAGGATTCGAAGACACCGGGGATCCTCAAGTTGATCAAGACCAAGAATATCCCGATCACTTTGCCTCTAACCAAGGCGAGTCAATACTTTGACCATGTTGCTCCTACATATTATGTAAATTATGTTCTTTTAAATTAACAAATTGCATGCTTTAATTTTTAATCAAATGTATGTTAAAGCTTAAGGTAGTTAAATACCCACTTGTTGTTTAATTAATTAATATTGACATCCTTGATAACTTGATTCCATTAACCTTTGTCACCCTAGTATTTATATGGTAATACTAGTTATAGGGTGTACTTGAGCGACATGCTAGCCTTGCTCAAGTACCGGGGTATTAAAATACCCCAATCATCATGTCTTCAAATATAAAATGTTTTGGGTAGTCATTGGTGGTCCATTGACTAAGGCGAGAAAATAATTTGGTTTACTTCTCAAAAAAACTAAATTGCTAGCTCTATCTGGGCGGATGGTGAGGCGGTTGGTGCTCCGGGAGCACGAGAATGATTGGGTTGTGGAATGAACCGCCCAGATAACCCTAAGGATTTAATCGGGTCATGACCTCCCGTGTTAAACAAGTACAACCACAAGTCTGCAGAAAAACTTGCGACTTAGCTTAGTAGATTTATTGAACCTTGGATGCCATTTCACCGGGCGGATAAATGGGGAGCCAAGTGGATTCATTTTGCTTGAATGGGACACCGAGAGGAGGGTGACGTTTGCCGTCCGAGGTATAGCACCGCTATGCCGTCCGCCGAGTAAAACATCCCGCCAACATCATGGGCGTAACCCTATATGTGCTAAATGACGTATAGCGAGATAAGTCGAAGCGTTATTGTGACAACCTCTCGACTACACATCTAAGGAATTGTGTAGGGCAATGAGTTAATTGTCTCTTGTGGGTAAAGTGTGCTATCTCTGCAGAGTATTAAAGCTGCTTAAATAGTAGTGCCTACTACTCAAAAGCGGACATGGGAACTTAACTTGAGTTAGTTCTATTTCAAAACATTGTGGGTGGCATAAAATGTGGCGGGCTCACCTAGCCCTCGAATTTGTTTTTCCCTCGGTGGATGTACCCAGTCTTTGTTAATATGGTGGATGTAACCATAATCAAAGTAAGCATGAAGGTGGAGGTAACCTCTCTTGAAATAATTATTGCACATTACTCTCTTTATAAAATTGCAATTTGTTAAAAATGCTAAGTCATAGGATTTGTAACTATAATATTGTAAAACTTGCTTTCGCAAATAAAAGAACCCGAGCCATCCTTGTTAAGCCTTGCATATATATAATTGCATTGTATGTTGGCTCATGAAACACTAGTAGTGCTCATTCTCGCTTCTCTCCCCACCCTTCAGATAATGAAGATGAAGGAGACTACGCCTACTACGATGGACCAGAAGATGATGGACAAGGATACGACGAGGAGTAGAATGGTTCTGTATTTTAGATCTCGCCCAGTCTAAGTAGGCCCATTGGTACCCGCGTACAACCGATATTATCCAGCCCTTGGTTAATATCCGTCAGACCTGAGTCACCCGATCGCTTACAGTCGTGGGATGAGCCCTACCTCCCCTTTTGCTTCCAACAGAGACTTGGTCGTTCTTTTGTAATGTAATATATTTGGCCTTGTGCGGCCCTTTTGTAAAACTTCGACCCGATGAGGTCTATGTTACCTGTGTTGTAATATATTTGCTTCAGCCACGCCTTTGTATGAATGATTCACAAAGTGTACCGTGAAGTGCTAGCTCTCGATCCAGGAATAGCACGATGATTCACGAGGATTTGGATTCTCGAGAATCCGGTCCGACAATCTTCGAAGCCATAACACTTGGTAACTATACCATTTCGGCCTCGGTCACTGTAAAAGCTTGCGGCACACCTTTCCGTCTTACCTCCGTCAATGGCCCAACCCGAGACAGTCAAAGGTCGGACTTCCTGGTAGAGTTACTTACCACTAAACCAACGACCGGGCATAGATGGCTTGTCCTATGGGACTTCAACCTAATCTACTAATCAAGAAACAAGAACAACCGCAACCTAAACCAGCGCCGAATGACACACGTCCGAAACAACCTTAATAGTTGTCCGACCCGAATTCCGAGAATCCAAATCCTCTGTGAAAGACACTGTGTTATTCCCTGGATCAGTAGATAGCACTCACAGATACATCACTGAATCAATTCATACAAGTCGTAGAATAAACTATACCATTCATTAATTAACACTTCAGAGTTTACATAGACCACGTCGGATCGGGTTTTACAAAAGGGGCCGAACAAGACCAAAGATTTCATTACAAAAGCGGAAGCGACAACGGAAGCAAAAGGGGTAGAGCACATATCTCCACGAGTAAGCGACTGGAAACCCGTGTCGTCCGATATTAACCAAGGACTTGGATAATATTGGATGCACGTAAGCACCAACGGTCAACTAGACCGGGTAAGACTAGAACAACTAAGACTAACTACGCTTCATTCAGTGGCCTCCGACTTCGGATCCTCGTAGTAGTCGTAATCCTCTGGATTTCTCGCCGAGGGTTTTGGGGGAAAGAGCGAGAATGAGCACAACTTCCATGCTCGCGAGCCAACACACAATGCAATAATATACATGCAAGGCTAAACAAGAATGGCTCGGGTTCTTTTATTTGCTAAAGTAATATTTTCAATTATCATAATTACAAATTCCTATCACTTAGCATGTTAACAAATTGCATTTTAATAAAGAGAGTAATTGTGCAATATTTATTTCAGTAGAGGTTCCATCCAGCGGAACCTATACCAAGATCTTTCTTTTGATTGGAGCTACCTCCAATTACTACCATCGCTGAGCTCGACGACTCAGGTAAAATCCAACACAGGGCTAGGTGAGCCCTTCCACATTTTCCATACCACCCACAAAGTTTAAAATAGAACTAACTCAAGTTAAGATTCCCATGTTCGCCTTTGACCGTAGGCGCGACTGTTTAAATAGTTTAGACTCTGCAGAGGTTGTACACTGTACCCACAAGAGATAGTCATACTCATTACCCTACACAATTCCATAGTTATGTAGTTGAGCGACCGTCATAGTAACCTTTCAAATTACCTCGTCCCTTCCATCAACTCACCCATATGGGCCGCGCTTGCGGTGGGTCCCATAAGTTGTGCGGGATGTCGCCCCTACGACGTATCGTAGCAGGCGCTTCACCATCGGTGTCCCTTTCGAGCTTACGCTTTGCACGCCTTTAGTGAGATGACTTTCAGGGTCCAATAAATTTACTAAGCCAAGTTGCACTTTGCAGACTTGTGGTTGTACTTGTTTTACACAGGAGGTCATGACAAGATTAAGTCCTTAGGGGTTATCTGGGCGGTTTATTTCATACATCAACTCTTTGGGCTACATTAGTACCCATCCACATTATACCATTCACAACCAACATTCTTTGGGCTACATTAGCACCCATTCAACACATCATCCGCCCAGATAGGAACAGCAATTAGGGTTTTTGAGGAGTAAAATACATCAACTCAACCATCTTAGTCATTTCCCGCAATGACTGCCCAAAACCATTTTCATATTTAAAGGATGATGTTTGGGACATTTAATGTCCCGGTACTTCTAGCATGTTGCTTAAGTACAACCTATAACTAGTATTACCATATATTTACTAAGGTGACAAGGAATAATAGATTCAATATCAATGGATGACATATTAATTAATTAATCATCAAATGAGTATTTAACTACCTTAAGCTTTAACATACATTTGATTAAATAATTAAAGCATGCAATTTTGATTATTTAAATGAATATAATTTGCATAAAATGTAGGCTCAATATGAACAAAGTATTGACTCGCCTTGGGTATAGGTAAGCGGAGCTTGACAATCTTGTGCTTGAGCGAAGTGGAGATCCTCCGCGTCTTCAAATCCTAATCGGACGATCGCACCTGAAAAAGAGCACAAACAAGCAAAGAGAGCAAATAAATAATAAAGAACAACAAATGAACTCCAAATTGAACAAGACCTATGCCATTAGCAAGATCTTGAATTAACAAATTTTTAGTAATTTATTTCATAATTTTTGGAGTTACTGACGAGGAGAACTGAGCTTCGAACTTGGAATGAAAATAAAAAGAGAGAGAGAGATGTCTTGCAAGACAATGGCCATGGACCCTTGTTTACATGCAGTATTTGGTTCACAAGACTGAGAAAAGGGGGCCCACTGGCACCAAAGGAGGGAGGGGCAAGGCAATGACCGGTGGGGCCCAGCCCAATCCATCCCCAAACCGATTCGGTTTTACCAAGAAAAGAGAGGGGAGCAGAGAGAGGCAAGCAAGCGCCAATGGCTGAGGGTGCAGGAGGCCTAGCGTGGGCGGAGCGAGGCCTCGAAGGCGGCGGACCGAGGGAGGTGGCGGCGCTCGAAGAGGGTGGAAGTGGCGGCGCAGTGAAGAAAAGCAGCGGCGTCACAAAGTCGCCGAGGCGTCAGCGGTGGAAACGGCGCCCTTGATGAGGGCCTTGCCACCGGCTGCCAAGATGGCGAGGGAGGCCGATGGGATGACCCGGCGGCGAGATGGTCGGATTGGCCCAGCAGCAGCCCTGGCGGAGAAGAAGGGCGACGGCGACGGCTTGATTCGGCGACGGGAAGGAGCAGGAGGAGGGGAACAGCTCCTCGGCGCCGGCACGTGGTGACGGGGTTCCCGGGTGAGGAGCTCACCGGCGGCGAGCCAGGCTAGGCGGGAGCGCGCGTGCTACTCGCTTGTAGCTTACCGGAGCTCGAGGCGTGGGGAGCTCAAGGGTGCTTGAGGAGGGCTTTATAGGCCAAGGGAGGTGGCTTGGAGCCGTTAGCGGTGTGGTGGCAGCGGTGTGATGATGGCGCTGGGCGGCGAGGGCCAGCACGCTGTGATGGGACGAGGCGGCGATGGCATGCAAAGCGCGACATCGCAGAGGCTCTGGCTGGCGGGCGTGCAGCGCCGTCGCGTCTGAGGCCGTTAGGCGCTTCGGCAATGTGGTGGTGTCTTAAGCGAGGAGCAGGCGACAGTGCGCGCTTGAGGGGACCGGACGAGCGGTGGCGTCTGATGGCAAGCCGTCTTGATGGGGAAGTATGAAGAACCTGTGGGCGAAGCATGCATCTGGAGGAGGTGGCGTCGCCCGAGCAAAGGGGAGGAGAAGCTTCGGCTTCTTTGGGAGAAAGAAGGCGCCAGGGAGATGGAGCCAGGGAGAAGAAGACAAAAGTGCTGGGCTGGCTTGGGCCAAGGATGGCCGGGAGAGAGGGAAAGAAAGGCCCACGGGAGGTTGGGCCGGCCCACAAGGTGGACTGGGCTAAGCCCAAAAGAAAGAATGGAAGCCCGAGGTTAGAAAGAGGAAACCCGAACTTGAATTTGAATTTCAAATGTAAAGGATATTACATTTGAAACACAAACCGAAAAAGAAAGGAAGTTTTCGCAATTAGTTTGATAATTTGAATTACGGCGAAGAACGAAAACCGAAACAGTAAATACTATTAACCGTCCAAAAAACGGGACGTTACAATAGTTGTGAGCTTAAAGAAATCCACCTGCAAAATAGGAAATTTACCGGGAGCAACAAAAGGGAATACCCAAGTTTGGTGAAGCTCGACAAAGTTTTCTACAACGAAGTGTGGGACCTGACCTTCGGCTCTAATATGCGCCACGCCCTATCAACGTCCCTCTCGGACCATTGCCCTCTTTTGTTGTCCAACCAAAGCAGCCATGGCGACCAAAAACTTTCACGTTTGAAAACTCTTCGATAAAAATGCTGGGTTTTGAGGAAGTGGTCCAAGCGGCGTGGCAGGAGCCCACGTCGCACACGGAGCCCTTCCATTGGATCAACTTCAAGCTCACAAAGACGGCGACGTGCCTCAGAGCTTGGAGCAAAACCTTACTTTTAGAGGCAAAACAGCACCTCTATATGGCGCTAGAGGTTATTCTTCGCTTGGATATAGCACAGGAAAATAGACAACTCACCCCGCAGGAATCCCACCTGCGATCCAACCTCAAGCACAGAGTGCTGGGCCTGTCGGTCATCGAGCACTCTAGGAAGTGGCAGTCCTCCCGATTCACCAACCTCAAGGAAGGAGACGCCAACACAAAAAATTTCACCTCAAGGTTAATTTCAGGCGTCGAAAGAACTACATACGACGCCTCCAAAAGCAGCATGGATGGGCGATTACGCATGAGGACAAGGCGGAACTGATCAATGAACATTTATCATAGCTAATGGGGAACCCAGGAGGCCGTGATAGAGATTTTGATTGGGAAGCCATTGAGTCATAGCAACAACAACTAAACTTTCTGGATGAACCAATAACTGAGCAAGAGGTCTTGAACGCCATTGCCCTATTGCTGACCAACAAATCTCCAGGTCCGGACGGTTTTACCAGGGCCTTCCACTGGTCTTGCTGGCAGATTATAAAGACAAACGTCATGGCAGCGATCCAATCTTTCGATGACCTACGGACTTCAAGCCTATGGCTAATCAACTAAGCAAACATCGTCCTAGTGCATAAGAAAGAAGGAGCGGAGAGGATTTCGGACTTCCGGCCAATTGTTCTGATACACGGTATTATTAAGATCATCTCCAAGACATTGACCAACCGACTCAAACCATTCATGACCTCCGTCGCCTCAACCGCCCAAAGTGCTTTCATCAAAAAGCGAAGCATCCATGACAATTTCTTTTATGTCAGGAACCTAGCCAGCAGGTTCCATAGAACAAACATTGCGGCACTGTTCCTAAAGCTAGACATCACAAAGGCTTTCGACTCGGTAAGGTGGGACTATCTCCTAGACCTCCCCCAGCAGAAAGGATTCCCCACAAAATGGCGAAACTTGGCGAAACTGGATTACGGCCTTACTAGCAACATCTTCCTCTAGATTTCTCCCGAACAGAGTCCAGGGGTACCCATCAGGCATGACCGCGGTCTTAGATAGGGTGACCCGCTCTCCCCGCTGTTGTTTGTCCTTCTAATTGATCCGCTCCTCCGCATTTTAGAGAAGGCCACAGATGACGCCATACTTTCGCCTCTCCACAGCCACTTTGACAGGCTGCGGACATCACTCTATGCAGATGATGCGGCCATTTTCTTATCCCCCATAGTGCAAGACGTTAACGCCCTAGTGCAAATCCTTCAAAACTTTGGCGAAGTCACCGGGCAGAAACAAACCTGCACAAAAGCCGAGTTGTGCCAATTAAATGCCAAGGTTTCGACCTCCAGGCTATCCTTCAAAGCTTCCCGACAATGCAGGATAGGCTCATGCTCAAATACCTCGGGCTGTTGCTATCCCTTGCAAGGCTGCACAAGGTGGACTTCCAGCCCTATGTGGATAAGGTGGCAAACAAGCTACCGGTCTAGCAAGGGAATCTCATTACACTTGCGGGAAGAATAGCCTTAGTGAAATCCGTCTTGACAGCTCAAACTGTTAGCAATCATCTGGCTTCCTGTGCTCTGCGCACTATGCAATGGCAAAGCCAACACACCACGCAACAGCAACCTCCAGACTCCCTTCGTGCAATGCAATAAGTAGACACACAGGAAAGCACAGGGAAAAACAGAAAACACTCGCTACGCAAGTTCCTTTCTTCTAAAAGTCTTGGCACACTGTTTATGCCGTACAATCTCTTATTTATACAATTCTGACTACAGGCAGTTACATACAAACTGCTACATATAGTTAGCAACAACAAAACAACGCGTCATTTAGTAATAGACAAAACTGCTCCATGCAGTTAGAAAAGAAACAACAAGATTATTTCAACAAATCACTCCCTATTCTTGTTGATCTCAAATAACGGAGTTGTCCCCAAACTTGATAAATCCCTTTACGTTGGAATCCAACTCAGAGAAGTTCTCCTTGCATCCGAGGTTGCTTGTCCCTGTATCGAAGTGCCACTTGATCCCACTGTTAAAACACTTTATCTTGGACTTGTCTCGAGTGCCATCATATGGCACTCCTCCCTTCCTGGTTGAAGCTTCTTGCTCCTTCCTTCCATGCGCTCGTTCCTCGTTCAGCGTGACATGCTCGGTGGCGCCCGTTGTGATCTTGGTGATGGTGCTCACATGTGCCATTAGCAGTGCTGGTACTTCATCTTCGAGCGTGCTAGCTTGTGCCAACAGCAATGCTGGCTCGTCGTCATCGACCTTTACCAAATTGGCGCGTTCCTTGCGCTCACGGCTCGGTGCACGGCAATCCCTGGAGAAATGACCCATCTTGTTACAATTGTAACATTTTACCTTGGTCATGTCGCATTCTTCAGAGTTGCAATCGTCCTTGGTTTCCTGGCCTCGATTGTCATTGTGGTCGCCGCCAGATGAGCCTCGGGCCTGCTCGCGCTGTCGTACGTGTGCAGCCCACTCCTCCTCCGTGAGGAGCAGACGGCTCCATGACTCTTGCGTGTCGTCATCGTTGAGGCCGTAGCGTTGTTCCACTAAGCGCAGCCGGCTTGTCAGCTCCTCAATCGTCATCGTGCTCAGGTCGAGCAGCGCCTCGATCGCGATCGCTACTTGCGTGTAACGCGAGGGCACTACCTGGAGAAACTTCTGGACCACCTTTTCCTCAGCGATGGCGTCCCTGAACGTGCGCAGATTGTTAACGAGCCTAGTGATGCGCATTGCGAATGCATCCACGAACTCCCCATCCTTGAAAGAGATGGCCTCAAATTCCTTCCGCAACTTCTGGGTGTTAGCCTCGCGCATGCGCTCCACCCCAATGCTCATCTGCTTGATGGCGTCCCATGCTTGCTTTGCCGTGTCCTTCACGGTGAGCGTCGCGAGCATGTCAGGCGGGACGGCGCAGAGGATGGCCGAGAGCGCCATGCGATCGTCGCGGAAAGAAGCGTCCCTGGGGTCGATCGCCTCCCAGAGCCCTTGCGCCTAGAGATTTGCGCGCATTACAAGCACCCACTCAGTGTAGTTGGTGTTCGTCAATGTCGGGTAGACGACCGTGCCACCGGATTCCCTCATGACGCGCTCTTGCACCAACAGCTCGCGTCCACCCCTCTGTGTCCTGCTCTGCCCACGGGATCTCAGTGGAGTGCGTGAGCTAGACGGGACTACGCGTCTTCGTTGGCCATGGTCGTGAGCCAAATAAATGGGTGCTCTAATACCAAATGTTAGCAATCACTTGGCTTCCTGTGCTCTGCGCACTGTGCAATGGCAGAGCCAACACACCAAGCAACAGCAACCTCCAGACTCCCTTCATGCAATGCAATGAGTAGACACACAGGGAAAGCACATGGAAAGACAGAAAACACTCGCTATGTGAGTTCCTTTCTTCTAAAAGTCTTGGCACACTATTATGTCATACAATCTCTTATTTATACAATTCTGACTACATGCAGTTACATACAAACTACCACATACAGTTAGCAACAACAAAACAACGTGTCATTTAGTAATAGAAAAACTGCTCCATGCAGTTAGAAAAGAAACAACAAGATTATTTCAACACAAACTACGTACTTCCTAACGGTAATGAGAGCGCCTAAGAGCTTCCTCAAGTCCATCGACAAAATAAGAAGAAGGTTTCTTTGGACAGGGGGTGCGATGATCTCAGGAGGCAAATGCAAAATCAACTGGGAGAGAGTATGCAGACCAAAAAAGCAAGGAGGACTTGGAATTCTACACCTAGAGAAATTTGCCCGAGCACTTAGACTCTGCTGGCTATGGCACGAATGGAAATCGCCCGGATAAGCAGTGGATGGGAACACCAACCCCTTGCGATGAGGTGGATCAACAACTCTTTGGGGTAGCCACTCGAATTACACTGGGAAATGGAACCAAGGCCAATTTCTAGCAATCCACATGGCTGCAAGGGAAGCAGCCGAAATGCATTGCACCCACCATCCACAAGCTTGCCAAGCAGAAAAACAGATCGGTGTATGAAGCACTCCTCAATGGCACCTGGATTCGAGACATTGACCCCAAGCAAAATCACAACGACTAAACAACTAGTGGAATTTGTTGAGCTATGGCAGATCACCCAAGTAATACATCTCGACCCTAATGTCCCGGTCGACCATAATGCCCCGGACGACATAGTATGGAAGCTCGCAAACTCCGGGGATTACTCTGCAAGCTCGCCCTACGCGGCGCAATGTGTTAGAAAAATAGGGACAAAGGAGACATGAATTTTTACGTGGAAAACCCTTATGGAAAAAACCACGGCACCAATCGGCGATGATCACTATATGAGGAGTGATTACAAAAGCGCAAGGATTACAATGAGGCGTCCCCTCCTGTGCGGCTTACAAGAGGTATATAAAGGGGTAAAAGGACTTAGAGTCCAAGTAGGAAACTAATCCGCTAATATGGCATGTTCCAGATACTTCCATATTAGAAATTCGGATCACATACTGATCCAAATATCTACAATCTCCACCTTGAGACGAATTTCCTCTTGTAGCAAAATAAAGAATCATCAATCACCAAATGATTCCCTAATAAGATAAAAATCACTGTGCGCCAACTAGTCTCTAGGACTAAACTGTAATACCAACTAATCTTGAGCAAAGCTCAAACTTAGTAACAACTCAGAATCCTCAGCACATACATTCATATATTTCATCAAAGGGTTCTATCAATCATCACCCCACTGTTTGGAATCCACTCTTAATCTACTTCCTCTACACATAATCATTGGGCGACCAAAGTCCTAGCATAAAAATACGAAACCCAAATTTTAAACTCCAAGACTCCTACAACGAACTTCTCGTATAGAAAATAGGGGAAACCTCAGATTAAATCCTAAAAGTCTCACCATCCAAACATACTTAGCATCAACATCAACACGAAAACATTTCCTCGATCCAATTATCTTTATAAAGATTCTAACTCTTAGAGAGTTACTTACTAAGTCCAAGTCATTCATGGCAATAATCCAACAATCCCGCTATCTCATTAATCACTTTAACGATCGACATACCGCTAATATTACTTTCATTACAACACCATCATATTCCATCTCGCACAACCATGCAAGGTACTCCATCGCGACACTCTATTACATTGATCAAGGTCCCTATCCTTTCAAACTTCTAATGTTCCACCAATCAACAAAGGATCTTGGGTCACAAATCTCCATAGGTTCTAATGGTTGCAATAATGCAATCAGTTTAGCCTCAAGGGCACACATTCTCAGATAAATAAAATTCTCTCCAAGAATTATACATGAAAACCGCTCATGTTTCAACGCTCCTCGAATAACTTACAACCCAAGGTCTCACAATCACATTGAATAAACACTCCTAAAGACCCTGCTAAACAAATCAAAGAATCCTTTCTCGAAAGAAAACAAATGAAAACAATTTTCACCACAAAGAAAACATTTACCACTCGCGGTGAACAGAGGACCAAAGGAATAGTCACTTTGGCAAAGAACTCGGACAACAAAAGGAAACATCAACATTTGAGGGCACAAGTCCCGCACTAAGGGAAGATCGGATCCCAAATAAGAAGAAGGTAACGCTTTGCAAAAAAAACTCTTATGGAACAAATGCATAAGATTTAAGCACACTCAAATCAAGCGCAAGATGCTAAACGGGACTTAAATCTCAAATACTTATACTTTACTCCTCCCTTTAACAAGGAAAGATATTTTCGAGATTACTACATCACTTTGCCGCTTAAACAAGATAATCTCTTAAACCAAATCACAGGAATCACCCCAAGAATCAATAAAAATCTTTCAACATGTCACTTTGCTCAAGCAACTCAATCACCACGTAACTCAAGAGGTCCAAATGACCACAAACGCAAAACTCGAAACACTTTCACTACAACCAAATTACGAAAGACAATCAAATTACTTTATTTCTAAAAGAGTCATCACCACACACACAAGTCACAATCTCTTGCGATAATCTTACTAACATCAAGAATAACACACTCAACACTAATCTTCAACATCAACTATTCTATTAGAAAGCCCCAAAGTTCCACCAAATTGTTTCATACTACCTTTTCATCTCATCTTCAAAACGAGAGTATACCAAAACCATACAACCTCACTACATCAACCTCTTAGGTTTAGAAGGAGTCTACTACACAATTGAAGAGGTCCTACCAAAACCCTTTCATCAAGGACACATTATCATCCGATGATTTCACAATCATGTGGGCATAAGCCCCCTATTATATCATATCAGTTCAACTTTTAGTGATGCCCAACATCAAACTTCAACACACAACAGTTATACCCCAACCATTGTTGTTATCAATTGTCTTCATTATGAACTCTAGTTGCTACCTACTTTCTTCCCCAAATCACATGGATATTTACAAACACATATCCAACTGTTCCTCCTCATACTTGGATTTCGCAAAGATACACTAAAACTTCAAAACAATCAAATCTTCTATCGATCAAAAGTCTCAACAACACTACAACCAAATTCATCGAAGTCATTCTATATAGAGGAATTATATAGAACTCCTCCCTAAATTATAGATCCACCGATATTCAATCCCTTCAACCGGTTGTACACAATTCCAATAATTAATCATACTAGGAATATGTAAATCTAGCATTTTCCTCTTGTTTTCCTTTCTACACATTTAAATTAATCCATTGGAACCAAAGAACCCAACAAGTTTAGCAACCTAAACGATTTTAATGACCAGACTAATTCATCAATGTTCCATACTTCTTAATATCTCTTTTGACTCCAAATAGGTATGGACATACTCTCAGTCACTACTCATATATACAGTTCATCAAGAACTAGTAGAAGACAACGTCAACTTAATCCATTTCACTTCCAAGGTTACTAATTAATGTTCATTATGCACCACACCAATGACTCAACTTGATACCCATACCATATCAAGTTATTCGATTACAATCTCTGAGTTAACCATATCAAGGTGTCACGAAAGGATTTTAACAATTTCCATCAGAAAAGATATGTATTAACTTCAACACTCAGAATGATCCAAAAGAAATACATAGAACCAAGGCTTTCTCATAATAACGAACTTGCAACAGAAAACTTTCATTAACCAAAATATCAAACGAATAAATGAATCATTCTTTTCCAATAAGAAAGAAGGAACAATCGTGAAAGTATCAATCTCGACAATTAACCAAAATCACAAGTGGTGAAAGCAACTCAACAGTCGAAAAACAATAATTGTTTTAGAGAACCAATAAAGACCCAATGGGACCATTCAACTGTCATGAACCACGATCTCAAGAGAAATTTATCAACCACCACAGAATAAGTATTTTGCCAAAATTCAGAAATCAAGAAAGAGAACAACTTTCGAAAGTAACTCACGCTCAACCCTGAAACTATGGTACTCGGGGTAACTACTCCCCTATCCACACACCATGAACAGTGGTGTAACCTGGTGAATCCCAGAGTGACAACCACGTCCTCAACTTCCTAACATCCGTTATCAACACGTGTAACCAATGTAATTAGCTATAAATATTTAGGATCAGCTCATGACAATCATAGAATAAATTCATAAATATAAGTTATCACATCATATCATAGATTAACAACAAGAAAGATAGTATAGAAGCAATTCAACAATTGCTCAACAGATGAAACATATTAATGAAAATGCGAAACAATGAATTTCCCAACCCCACCTATTGTGCACAAGTGTGTCATTTTAATAACTTAATTACCATGGACCTAAAGCCCGCTCGATACCAACTGTAACACCCCAGTCCTACAAGGGCTGGAATGCTACTAAACTAACATGTTAACAAGCTAAAACAGAACGACAAAATTTAAATTTGGCAGAAACCTCCCCAGATAGTTAACTATACCGAGGTTCCACAATCATTAATATCAAGACAATAGTGAAATCCACAAATATCGAAATCATCGCAAGTATAATCGATCTCAAGCAACTATATCAAAAGGATGAACTAAGCTCACGCGACGCTTATTAACTAATCTTAATGGAGAAAGTTATCACCACGACCAACGCTTATTATTACGGTTCATCAATAATGAATGATTAAATTGAACTAAAAAGAAATCTCGAACTTGATTAAGGTGAAGTGAAAAGGTAGTGTGTGTCTATTCCTCCCCATGGAGCCAACCTCAAAGATCACCTAAAAAAAGACAACAAACAAAGCAAGAGTGAGTCCGAGACTCAAGAAGTACATTAGATGAATAATGCTTAACAACCTTGATCATGTGAACATCATTAAAGTGTATGAAATAAGCACGTAATCGAACACTTGAATGAATGGAATGAATGATGTGGATGAAATGAAGGGACTACACACATGCATATACGGGTATTCTTTGGTGACACACCGTCGGTGTTCACCTAAGCCCGCACTTAACAAAGTCACGGGGACCCAAGCCCGTCGAAGAACGTTTAAATGCGGTGTCCCGAATCGCCCACATTGGAATGGTGGGTCTTACGTGCCCATACCGGAATTGATGGGTCTTATATAATCGATCCACTCCGTGGATGAAATATGAAAGATGGATCTTTGAGTATGACATATGAATAATGAACAATAAGAAACATGATCTCCATCATGAAGGTAACCACATGGATTGAATATGAACATTTAAGTAATAACATGGTACTTAGAAATTCAATATCAATAGCAAGCATTCAATATGTCATAATCCTAGGAATACTAAGGTACTTGCCTTTAGCGTTATGACGCGTTAATATCTTGATGCGGTGCTCCCAAACCCAAGCTTCACCTCCTAACAAACAATTAATCAAATAAGGATACGATTTAACATGACAATTCTAGATAAAGTTCTACAACGCTCCCGGCGATTCAAAATATAACTAGAACCTCTAAATCTGAAAATTAACACATTACGCCCTAAACCGCCAAGGCAGCAAAGACGATAAATGGCATAACTCTTGATCTGGAACTCCAAATGGGGTGAACCAGGTTCTGTTGACTCTTAACTGACAAACCCACAATACTCTAGTTGGCAAGATAATTTGATTCGCCAATTTAGTATGTTAACAGACAGGTGAACTTTCAAGATCTGAAAAAAGCATCTCGAGAATAAACAATGCACCAAAACGACCATAACTTTTAATCTATAACTCCAAGCTTTCCAATCGAAAAACAGAATCACCACAACAAACCTGTACTTACGGCAAGCTCTGGGAGAAAATGAATGAAGGGTCGAAATTTGGCGGGCTTCTTCTGGGCGACGAGGAGGCTCACAGGCTGGCCACTCCAGCGACGGAGGACGGGCTGCCAAGGCAGGTGAGGGTGCAGTGGGGGAGGCAGAGATGAGGAGGGAGGTGAGGAGGGAGGAGGTGGCAAGGCTGCGAGGGAGGAGGGAGGCGGGCGGCAGCGGACGAGGGGGAGGAGGAGGCGGCGACGACGGGAGGAGGCGACGGCGGTGGCGGGAGGCGGAGCTGCGGACTTCTCGTGGCGCGGTGGGCTGAGGAGGAGAGGACGGATCATGAGCGGCGGCAGCGATGAGGAGGAGGGAGGAGGCGGCTATGGCGATGACGGGAGGAGGCGACAGCGGTGGCGGGAAGCGAGTTGCGACTCCCAGGTCTTGGGGCTGTGGAGGACTGGATCGAGGGAGGGCGGGTGGGGTGACGAGAGAGGACAGATCCATGGGAGCGGTGGCGGCGGGCAAGGCGCCAGTGAGCCTAGGGTTGCGATTTTGAGCTCGTGTGACTGAGAGTCTGAGAGAGAGAGAGTCTGAGTGAAATGATTCTAAGTTTTGCCAATTAGTTTTTGAGGGTCAAGGAGCCGCGGGCATCGAGGTGTGGGCTCATGAGTGGGATTTGCGGGACATGGTGGAGCGCTAAAACCGGATAGTATTCGGTTATATCCGATTTTAATACCGGATAGTTCCGAAAAAACCGGGTACCTAATTATCCGAATCCGAATTGTATCCAGTGAAAACTACCCGAATCCGAAAAAACCCTCCGAATATCCGAAAAAACAACCAGATTTTGCCCACATTCATTCGGTCGGTCGGTCGGTCGGGAACTATCCGCTCCGTTTGCACCCCTAGTAGCAACTCCCTTCGCGCGTGGTTGATGACGCTTGGACCGAGGCGAGGATGTCGGATGGACGGAGCACGCTGGCGCTTCGAGCCTTCGACCAAGGCGACGAGCGGATGGGCGATGCTGGCGTGCTTTGGCGACGGCGGACGATGACTTCGGGGAAGCTATGCGCGAGACGGCGGCGCAGATTGGATCTGCTAATTTTTCTTCATGTCTCTCCAAACCAACTCCTGTGCTCTGATACCACTTGTTAGAAAAATAGCGACAAAGGAGACATGAATTTTTACATGAAAAACTCTTGCGAGAAAAAACTACGGGCGCCAATCGGCAATGATCACTATATGAGGAGCGATTACAAAACGCAGGGGATTACAATAAGGCGTCCCCCTTCCTGTGCGGCTTACAAGAGGTATATAAAGGGGTAAAAAGACTTAGAGTCCAAGTAGAAAACTAATCCGTTAATATGGCATGTTCCAGCTACTTCTATATAGAAATTCAGATGACATACGGCTTCTGGCTTCAAGTTCACAAGTATGAAAAGACCTGAGAGGAAAGAGCTGCGTAGAGAGCTCCGGATTCCACCTCTTTCTTGCTGCAGTTGCAGGTCGAAAAAAATATATAGGACCTGAGAAATGGGAACGAGGCTGACCTATCCCCAAATGCAGATTTTTTGCTTGGCTTGCTGTTCAAAATAGGTTGTGGACTGCAGATCGCTTGCCAGCTAGAGGTTGGCCAAATCAACATTGGTGCCCCCTTAGCCGTGCAGCGTCGGAATCGGCAATGCATCTTTTAGCCAACTGTAGGCTTTCTAGGAGAATCTGGAGTGCAGTTGGGAACTGGCTACAATGTGAGATCATGAGAACAGACGCTTGGACGCTTGTGACACAATCTCTCAATGGTGGCTCGTGGTCACAACGACGACAGGGATGCCAAAGAAACCCCTCCAATCCTTGGTTATTGTTGTCACATGGGAGCTATGGAAGGAAAGGAATGCCAGAACTTTTCAGCGCCTAGCAATAACGCCACTCACCAAAACAGCCTGAGTGGGGTTTGGACCTCAGTTCGACTGGTTTTGAAAGTTTAGGGGTGAGCTGTTGTAAAGTAATGTGGATTTCTCTCAAAGTAGAGGGTGATAATCTAGACTTTTTCATAATAGGTTTGTGCATCAACGTTGTTAATCCATAAGCTTATTTTTCACAAAAAAGTTGTAAAGAATATGTGGCGCAGGAAGAAGGTCAGTACCTTAATACATATGTTGTGTTGATAATAACACCCATGTTGGTCTTGTTTAAATTCTCCAGGGAAACAAAATACGTGGCTTCACTCGTAGCAGGTAGCAGCCATCGGATCTCATGTATACTTTTGCTTTTAGCCTTTCTTTTACTAAAGCATGCATGCATACATAGTTCCTTGCTTGGTTTGGAGCTAATGAATAAAGTTGTCCCCCTGACTTGGCTGACTGGAAAAATGGAATGCATCAAGCTCCAATACAAAGGGAAAAAAAAAATAGAACAATATGATACAGACGTTGCGTTCATATTGGCCACAAAAGACCAAAAAAAAAGGCCGAAACTTTGAAGAAAGGGAACATCCGACAAAGTCACAACGCCAGTATAATGTTTCTTCTATCTATGAGGCCCCACCTGTAGTAACCATTGTAGTTTACGACCAAATTCATCGTGTGTGGTATGTCATGTTTGCAGATATAGTGTGTAACACCCTGATTTTCAGAATCAGGGTGCTAATATTTAATTTAGTGACCTAATAAATATTTGGCTGTGTTTTAAGAATTTTCCTGTTTCATTTCGAATTGTTCAAAAAGTTGCATAAAAATAAAAGCAACAACAATAATATTAAATTGAATTGTTTGAAAGGTTGCATTAAATTAAAAATTGATTTGATTCTTGTTTTCGCATGTATCTCAAAAATCATGTCGTCGTGCATGCATTAGTATCGCTGCTCTCTCCTCCAGTTCGACCGATCGCAAATCGAACACCTGCATGACCCATCATTTTGCTGTGATTTCTCCTAACAGTCAAAACCCCTCCTACCTCTTTGACTCCAAGCCTATTTCCCATTTTCCTCTCCTCTGCTGTTCACCCACCACAGCCATTTCATCCCCCACACCAATGTCATCACCCATCCTCCCTCACTGTCATCTATTTCTCACAGAACAAACCACCTCACTGCCAGTTCCTTTTTTCTCTTCATGAGCTCAACTCCTTGCACATTCTCTCCTCACAATCACAACCAAAAACCAAAAATCGTGCAATGCATGCTATACCCCTTCGTTCATCTCGAGAGCATTCCATTTTAGCAACTAGTTCGCGCATGTGAGTTCGTTAAAGCGAGAAGAGAAGACGGAAGAAGAGGTAGAAGTGCTATCGTGGCCCATTGTGGCATGGCACTTTCGGTCGGCGGTGGCTCGCTGCAGCCAGGAGAGAAGCATGGCAGCGTGGCTCGCTGCGGCCACGTCACCAACGCATTCGCATGCTGCACAGCTCATGCATGCGGTGGTGGCTGAGAGGCGGCCGAAGCTGTGCATGCAGTAGTGCACGCATGTGGTAGCTCGGCCGACATGCATGCAGCGCATGTATGCGGCATGCGGTGGCATGGTGACCGAGTGCTCACTACAATAAAACTATGACGTAAAGATGTTTTTATTTTGACGCTTTTATATTCGTCTCTACGTCGAGAAACGTCTCATATGTATAGACGATTTTTAAGACGTTTTATACGAGGCAACGAAATCTCTTACCCGTAGCCATCTCTCTCCACTCCCCACGTCTCCGTCTCCACCTCCCCACACCCCGCTTCTTCGACCTCCAATTTGCGCCCTCCCTCCGCGCCCTCGCCTCCACTCCCGGCGGCCGCGCCCTGCCCTCGCCTCCACGCCCGGCGGCCGCGCCCTGCCCTCGCCTCCACACCCGGCGGCCGCGCCCTTCCTCCACACCCGGTGGCTGCTCCCTTCCTCCACACCTGGCGGCCGCGCCCTTCCTCCACACCCGGCGCTGCGCCCTCGCCTCCACGCCCGGCGGCCACCCCTCCTTCCATGTCCGGTGGCCGCCCCTCCCTCCGCGTCCTTCCTCCACGCTCGGTGCCGCGCCCTCCCCTCCCCTCCCGGCGGCCACCCCTCCCTCTGCGGCTCCACAGCCCTCGCGAGTCGCGACCTCGCCTGCCGCCGCCGCAGCCGCCTGCGCGCTTCCTCCATGCCCAGCGGCCGTCCCTCCCTCCGTGGCTCTGAAGGTATAATTTGGATTTACGTTCTTGCTGTTTCTTGAGGCAATTCCGTGGCTCTGAAGGTTCAATTTTTTTTTGGGTTTAGGTATTGACAATCCTGTGGATCATGTGCCAGCAGGACGCCGATGTCCCATCCAATGTGGTGAGTTTTTCTTTTTCCAAAATTTCACACCAGATAGAGTAAGGTTATGTAAATTGGTAACGTGGTTGTGCTTTGTGTTCTAACCAGATCAACACCTGCAATGGATTCTATTGCCATGACTGGTTCCCAGAAAGGAGGGATATCCCCAAGATTTGGACGGAGAATTGGACTGGCTGGTAAATTCTCTTCCTAATCTGATTCCTTTTTTCTACTTCGTTGCAACATGGATTAGAATTAAGCTTGGAACTTGGTACCATTAGGTTCAAAGCCTGGGACAAGCCGGACTTCCATAGGTCTGCTGAAGACATTGCTTTCGGGTTGCGATGTTCTTCCAGAAGCGTGGATCGCTCCAGAACTACTACATGGTACGCTTCTTGACCATGGACTGCATGATTTTTTTTGGGTATCTTTTCAATATTGCATCAACTGACTTACATTGACATGTTCGTTAGTACCATGGTGGAACCAACTTTGGTTGTACTTCAGGTGGCCCGTACATCACAACCAGCTACGACTATGATGCACCTTTGGATGAGTATGGTGAGTTTGATTTAGCGTGGAAAGATTGAAACATAGTAATTTGGGCGGGCAGTTGTAATTTGAAGATATCTAATCTTGTTAATCTGCTACCTTTGTAACCCATCAGGTAACATCAGGCAGCCCAAATACGGCCACTTCAAGGAGCTCCACAATCTGCTCAATTCCATGGAGAAAATCCTTGTTCATGGAGAGTACAACGACACTAGCTACGGAAAGAACGTCACAGTATGGTCCAAAAATCATGCCCTATATCTTCTTTTTGTCGAATAGATCGCATGCATGCATACGCTTTTATAACATGGCTGATATATGGCGCAATCTTTTTTATCAATGCAGGTCACCAAGTATACCTTGGATGATTCCTCTGCTTGCTTCATCAACAACCAATTTGACGACAGGGATGTCAATGTGACCCTCTTTGGAACTACTCACATCGTACCTGCTTGGTCTGTCAGCATTCTGCCTGACTGCAAGACCGTTGCGTTCAGTAGCGCTAAGGTAGTTTCCTCTCACTACTGATGATTTAACTGTATATGACAATCAATTTGTTGTTACTTAATTGGCTTTTCCTTTGGTGCAACGATGGTACCATTAGATCAAGATGCAGACGTCTGTCATGGTGAAGAAGCCCGGCACGGTGGAGCTACAGAAAGTTCAGGTTGTGTACCCAGTTGCCATTTGGGAAATGGTGTCCCTCCAGTATAGTCATCCACAACTAATGTTCTACAGAACATCTTGTTTCCGTCAAGTGATCAGTGGCATGCAAATAAGGATTTTGCTTTGGCTTTTCTCACTAAATTACCAGAAAATGGTTTGTTTCTACTTCCTATTTTCTGTTAGTTAATAGAGCTTTCAGTTGTCATTTATGGTTTGCTGGAGTTTTCCCTAATTTGCTCGTGCACCCTAGATTACACCAGGCAATTGCAGAGTACTGCCAGCGACCTATTGTCCGAGCTTAATAACGTAAACAGTCGAAACGTCTGAAAGGTATCTTTGCTTAGATGGTTGAAGTTATGTTTTTAGGCCTGTTTTAGCTTTCTAATGAGCATTTATGACCTGTACTATACCATGAGTTACCAAACAAATTAACACTAACACCTTAGCCAAAATTGATATGTAAAGTGTTGTGGCAATAAATAATAGGTTGTAGTATTACCAGTTTCTTTTACTTGCAGTGCTAATGCTTCACAGACCTATATTATACTTTTCCCCACTATTTTGACCTAGCAGATATCTGGAAGTAATTCCAAGGGTAAAACTAACTCAGACAGTTGATTTACTTTGTCAACAGGAGTTGGCCAGTACTATTGCTGAGTTGGAAGAAAGCAACCACAAATTGGCAGCACTTAAAGCACAGAGAGACAATACACAAGGAACTCCAATCCTTTTTCCTACATTGAGAAACAAATATGTATTTGAAGATAAGGTCAGAGATAAGCAAAGAGAGTTGCAAGACCTTGAAGTCACTCGCAAGAAGTTAACGGTAAATAGCAAGTTCCAATTTTTAGAGTAACAAATTATTATCTATGATATGTATGAACTTGAATTTGATGTCCATCCTGCTATTTACCAGGAATTGGCTTCGAAGCGTTTGGTGGAAATTAAGAGATTGCGTGAAGAGAGAATCGAACTTTTGAACAAGTTAACAATTTTTCAAGTTTGTTGAACCAAACTTGTTTGATCAAGCACCTAAATGCACCTTTGTCAGATAGCTTTGGATACCGAGGGGCGATCTCTTATTATCATATACAATATGCCTTGCTTTATATTACCTTTTGTTGTCTACAGATACCTTGATGATTTCGAGAACGTCCGCTTCTTCCAAAGCTTTTCAACCTGTTAATGATCAACTTCGAAGTCACATGGAGAATTGGACCACTACCAAACATTATTAGAGAAATCACAATGTGGTTATCGGTCATGGATTTGTATGTGTTGTATAGTAAAAATGTCTCACTAAAGCATTTGATCTTTTGTTGAACTTCTACTTGCCATGTTTCAGGTTGATAAGGACAACTTTGTCTAGCAAGAGAGGAAATTCAATTTAAAAGTTGATCTGGCTGAAATTCCCCAGAGGGTTTCTACATACTGTGATTCTAGAATTGCTGACCTTGATTTCTTTTTAAGACATGTATAGACATAATAAACAAGTTTATCACTGTATAGATACCAGGCTCTGTTATTTGGAGGTGGATTAGGCTGTTTGTTCCTGAAGATGCCGCCGCTGGTGCTGCCCTCTAGCCACTCGTCGCCTGATTCAGTTGTAGGATTTGTAGGAATTTTTTCGGTGTATTTGCACCTTTGTATGTGGATGCTAGATTCAGTTGTTAACTTGATTCACTCCGCAACGGAGTGTCTATGTTTTTTTCTTCTAGTTTTTTTAATATATCAACAATGTAATTCTACATTTGAAATGGCTTTACCTAAGATCTGAAACTTATGAAAATATGTGATACTGTACCCTCTGAATCATTGTTGTTTAGCGATAAAATATTTCTACTGAATAAAATAAAAAATGATGTCTCTAGCTCAATCTAAATACGTCTATGAATGTGTATCTATCTTTCTTGGCATGCAATAAAGCGTCACTAGGGAGAGTAGAGACGATAAGGAAATGTATATATGAAAGCGTCCGCAAGCTTGTAGAGACGCAATCTAAACGACTCATATCATTAGCACGCAATAAAGCGTCACTAGGGAGAGTAGAGACGATATGGAAATGCATATATGAAAGCGTCTCCAAGCTTGTAGAGACGCAATCTAAACGACTCATATCATTGTAGACGCGCTTAACAATACGTCTCTATGATCTTTGACACGGTACGTGGGGAGGTGCTCCAGAGATGTTTTACAAAAACGACTCTACGATGCTATAGAGATGATTGAAAACGTCTTTAACCCATAAAATATGCGTCTCTACAGGGCTTTTGTGTTGTAGTGGCTGCAATGGCAGCGCCGGCCAGCTGCAGCGGCTTGACGCTGAGTCTGGCAATGGCGAACACGTAGTGACGTGGCCGAGAGTGATGCCAGTAGCATGGCACGACACGGGCTGGCGTGATGACACTGGCTTGCGCCCAACAAGCGAAAGCAAAATTTCAAAGTGAGCGAGCTGAGGGCATGACGACCACAGCATGTAGCGGCATGGTACCCAGAACGCGGCTCGATGTAGCAGTGGTGTGGCGTGACATCGAAGCAGTGTGGCGGCCCAACGCAGTGACGCGCGACGCAGTGGAGCGTGAGGCCGAGCCCAAGCGTGCATGCGGCCAACGCATGCATGCACGCAGCTGGCGCGTGCTCGAGCACGCTGTCGACTTCGCGTAGGTGGCTCGGGCGCGCACCGAGGAGCCGCATGTGGTCACAGCAGGTCGAGAGCGGCGGCGCCGAGGTGGCGCTGGCGCCGCAGCGCACCCAGCGGTGGTTGGCACACGACGCGGCGTTGAGGGTGCCGGCGGGCTAGAGCAAGGCGACACGGCCGTTGGCTCCATGGCTCACGGCAACCTAGTGGTGAGACCCGAGTGGCACTGCAAAGGCAGGCGATGGCTCAGCCGAGGCGGCGCTGGCGCCATGAGCTAAGCTAAGCCGTGGCGCGAGACCCGCGGATCGAACAATCGGCAAGGGAGGTGTCAGACACTTTTGGCTTTGAGGAAGGACAGAGAGAGATGGGGGGATCTGGAGGAAGTGGAGAGAAGAAGGGAGAAAGAGGAAGAGAATGAATGGGGAAGAAACTGAAGAGAGAGGAGCGATCGACTGGGAGAAAAGTGAAAAGAAAAAGGGGAAGGAAGAAAATAAAAGAAAAGAGAAAAAGAAAAAGAAAAGAAGAGAAGAGAAAATAAAATAAAATAGAAAAATGGGAGAATAGAAGAAAATGCATAGGCACAACTTCGGCACCGAAATCAAACGACGCGAATCCCAAGACGACGACGGCGACGCAGCACTTGAGGCCGAAGGGACGAAAGGGACGCAGAACCAGTGGCAACGATGGTGGGCATGGACAAGTGGCTGAGAAGACGACGTCCGGTGGTGATTCGCACGCCTAGTGCCTGCGGTAAAAACCTCAGTGCCATCTGCGTTACTGTGTTTATGTTATTAGTCATACATGTTGCATAATCGTCATAAGCATGACATCTTTTTTATGCATGATTTATATTTGTGTAAATTGTCTAGTAGCTTAGACCGGTGTAACTCCCCGGTTAGGTCTTAATTGTGCAAATGTGTGATATGTAGCGTTATGTCGGTGGATACGAATAATTAGATCATTGTAGCAGAATATGTGTATTGTTGATCGGTGGATGTTGAATTAAATATATTATTAGATTATTTGTTTGGATGATATTATTTTGGAGTCGCATGGAAATTGATGGTGATCTTCGGATGTCAAATTGTTTGGAGGTTTTCCCCCACGTTGGATTGGTTGTTTTAGGATTTAGGACGTATAAGGATTTTCTAATTTATTATTTGATGGATAGCTCTTGTGATGGTATTTAATGAAATATGGAGGTTGAGTCGGATGATTTATTTAATCATGAGCAAATTGATCAGATGTCTTACATAACAGTCATGTGAGTCATATATACTAGAATTAGGAGAAGGTAGCAATGGATTATTTGATTGCGGACAATTATTTGGAGTGCCATGTAATTAGTATATAAGTCCTATGTGTCGTGTTGATGGAATTGTGCCCTCAATTGGATTAGATGATAAATGATTATTAGTTGATCGTAGAGGCACATATGTGATTGGATTGGTAGATGTCATACATGGCTAGTTCGGTGATATGGATATGTGTTGATCGACTAGTGAGCTATTAAATGTTGGATGTGCAATTAAAAATGTAAAGCTCATTAGGTGTCGGTTAGTCAAATGAACCTCAATCGGTGGAAATTTTGGTGTATGCGATTATGATTTGTCGAGGTGAGACTAGTAGAGCTAGATAGTTAGTATTAGCTTAAATAGTCTAGTGAAGAATAATTGATGGATTTAGTCATGGTCATATGCCCATAACTTTGTGGATCTCGTACAATTACCAGATGGGTTGTATAGATGGAAGATCGAGAGTCCGGGCATTATTTGTTGGATTGACTACATTGATTATGCCTTAGTGGATGTTAGTGCAGGATTTGGATCAAGATATGAGAATATGATCGAAGAGTGTTATGGATGTGATTGGATTCAACACCGGAGAATCGGTTAAGTGAATCATTATGAGGGGACTAGATGCATGAGGTTGTGCATAGTGAGTAACCCTAATTGATGATAGTAGAGTAACACATGCATAATAAATTGGATCAAATTAGAGGATTTATCGTAGGTTACAAAGTCTGATGAATAATGTGAGTTAGGGAGAAGGTTAGGAATTTGTCCAAGATGTTCGGAACTCTGTTAGCATGAATTGTTGTTTTTCCTTTTTTAGCGATTTTATAACCAAAGCTAAATTCAAATGGCTATAACTTTTGCATACGAACTCCAAATCAAATAAATATTTTTTCTAAATTCATCTAAAATCATGATATGTATGAATATGCAAAAATATTTGGATTTTCTTCTTGTTGAATTTATTTTTCTGTTTGTGATTTAATCTCGGTTCTTTCGAATAGACGCCGAAATTCGTGATCAAGTTTAACAACGAGCAAGCGACCTCACTCTCTGAACAACCTGAGAAAGGAAAGCATCTCGTTTTACCATGTTGATCCTATTATTTTAATTATTGTACTTCTTTTTGCAAAATCTATTATGTATGCGTGTACGTTTGCTTAAAATTTCTACATTTGTGGATAACGGTAGTTATATTCCTATTCAATGCATGATCATCCTTGAAATATTGGTATCCTTACTGTTGTAGCTAATAGGTTATCGTTTTGGCAATAGGTGATGTCGATTTGGGTATTTCGAGTGCAAATATCGCACAAATGCTTAGCCGGGCTCTAGATTTACTAAAATATGAAAATGGATGAAATGTTGAACTTGAATTTGGCAGATTTTGAAAGGATGGTCCAGAGGGGGTTACCTCTGTTATTTTGCATAAAAATAAAAGTAAAAAACTTAGTTTGTGTCGCGGGTGAGTTATGTTATATTCTGAGAAGTGTGAGAGGTGTATCTCACAAGTAGTTAGGGGGAGATCTTCATCCGGTCAATTAAGGACAGAACGTTGGTGCTCCCAATCTAAGCCTAAGTGTACAACCACAAGTGCTAGTATGGGACAGGCTTAGCCAATTAAGTCATCAAAAATTAGCCTTGCATATTGATAGTCAACGATCGGAACGATTGAGGCTAAGATTCCACAAATTTCTTGGATGAGATCAAGAAGGCATGAGAATCAGGGAAATTCAAATTTTGATCCAAAAACTTGCTCGTGGGTGGATGATAATCAAGATGACCATAAATGGATTCTCACACATCCTAGCAAGCTAGATCACAGTAAGAACACCAAGAAAACCAAGGGAGTAGAGAAAATCCCAAAAGACATCAAATAGAGAGCAAGAACAAGAGAACTCATCTTAGAGGAAATCTGGCTTGAATTGATTCAAGAGATTGTTAGTTTACAGCCACTCCACCATGGAGGACAAAAGCTCAATACTTGAGTACTACATCAATCTACCTCCCTCAAAGCCTAGCCTCTTCTACTCCACTTTCCCCAAATTACAAATTAGGATTTCTACTAGGAAGGCTCAAGAGGATACAAATCCTTCACCTCTTTCTTTTATAGTGGAGGTTAGGTCAACAGAAAAAATCTTATCGGGCGCCCATTAAGCCCACACACAAACGAGTCTACACTCACGCACGCTTCTCAAAGCGGACGATGAACCGGGCTTCCTGAATTCAACTCTTTGTGATCTTCATCTTCATTTGACCTGAACTATTTGTCCTTCCGCCGTCTCATGCCGTGGTTTCTCCAAAGATCACCAACCCGGTATTTTTGGTGAAGATACCAAAATACCCCTTCTCGATCCTTCTCCGAAGACCGAGTCCAACCGTCATGAAGCAATCCCATGTTTCGCCACGTGTAGGTTGATCAATGGATCTCTTCATGTTGGCAAGTCTCTCTCATTAGGATCCCACCAGAACCACCATGTCACTTTCACCGACCACCGTGCTACTTGATGCAACCGATAGTACTGGACCTCCTGTTCGGCCATCCTTGTCCATCTTGCGCCATACTTGAGACCAATGACTTCACCTAACATCCTCGATCGTTCTAGACCTTAGGTCTCCTAACTTAGTCCCAGTCATCCTCGCTGTTGACCATAGTTAACTCCAAACCACCTACACAACAATAGACCAAGAAATCGTTTACGTGCACAAGGTCTTCACAACTTGACCCACATTAGCCAAAAGAAGCATCATGCAACACAAATGCACTGAAACTCATGACTTTCACCCAATCAACGAAGTTCACCATCACAGGGCGCATCAACACCTTCTGACCGGTCAAACCGCCACCCTGGGCCGGTCTGACCGCAAGTCAGCGGGTCAAACCACCCCTAGCCTATCAGACCACCCACCGGTCTGACGGCCAAGCGGTGGTCGGTTAGACCGCTCCAACACTTAGCCAAAATTCCAGGGGGGGTCAGAATTTGCACACTCTCTAGAAATTTAAAACACTAACTAGTTTCGGCTCGAAGCTCCAAAAAACGTATCCTCTCACCTTCCTACACCCTCTATTTTTGGCTGATTTCCAAAATTCGTATTTTGCTTTTTGGCTTGTCAGACCACCGCTTTGTTAGCTAGTCGGCCGTCACCACCGCCATCCCTCGGCCAGTCTGACAACCACATATGGCTGATTAGACCACCGGTATAGGCCGATCTCCTGAGGTCTGATAGAAAGGTGTAGGTTGCCGAAAATGAGGGTTTCGCTAAACACATCAACACAATTGCCATTTGTTTAGCACACTAAGATTAGGAGAATATCCTCATGACATCCACATTTTTTTTTGGAATGAAAACCGGTAGGAGAGTTGCCCGTTATATTAATAGAGGAGAAGCGGAACGAAGTCTACACGAAACTAGAGTTAAAGAAACAGGGCCTAAATTACAGAGAAATAAAAAACTCCAAAGATTTGGCCCCCACGAGGTGCCAAGCTCTTCCCTCCTCCTTGATCTTAGCAAGGAGATCAAGAGGCGCTGTAGCTCGATTATTGAGGATTCTCGCGTTTTGTTCCTTCCAAAGCTCCCATGTGATTAAGATCACGGTCATCGTCCTGGTCTTCCTAAAGGGACCTGACGTCTTTGCCACGTTGGACCACCAAGCTAGTATGTTCATGCAAGGGGACCAGGTGGAGGGTTGAAAGCTGTCTGTTCTTGTCCAACCCGCCATGAGCTTCCAAATACGACCTGAGAAGCGACACTACGCAAAAAGGTGTAAGACTGATTCCGGGGTGTATCTACAAAGGGGGCAAAAGTGGTGGTTTGGCCAACCCCTTGTTTCGAGCCTGTTTGAGGTCCACAGTTTGTTTTGAATTGCTAACCAAGCGAATAGCTTTCCCTTCGACGGGGCCTGGGTTTGCCAGATTAAAGATTTGAAGTTGGTCGCTATGGATCCCAGGAAGCGTAAAGCATAGGCGGATCTAGAGGAGTATGTTCCATTCTGATTTTGCTTCCAGGATATCTCATCCGGGGTGCCTTGAATCAGTTGAACTTGGTCGATTTTGGTCCACAGTCGTACGAATTGTTCGATGTGATGGATCGAAAATCTTGACGATAGGTTGATGTCCTGCACCCATCGCCCGTTCTGTAAGGTTGAGAACAGAGTCTATTTTTTGCGCTTTGAAGAAGCAAAGATCTTGGGGGCTATGTCTTTAGGGGCCTCTCCAAATAACCATGCCGAAAACCAAAATTTAGCCGTCTTCCCGTCCCCGAGGGAGATCCTTGTTGCCGCCGCAAAGAGATTTCGGTCCGAGTCATCACAAGGGATTTCCATGCCGACCCAGGGTTTAGTTGGGTTCTTCCGTTCTTGCCAGAGCCAGCACAAGTCTGATTGCCGAGGAGAAATGCAGTAGACTAAGGATGCCTAAGCCGCCAAGGTGGGTTGGGCGACACACTCTTTCCCAGTTGATTTTGCACTTTGCACCCGAGAAGTTTTCATGGCCAGCCCAAAGGAAACACCGCCTTAGCTTGTCTATGGTGTGGATGATCGCTTTGGGTATTTTGAAGGTTGTGAGGAAATAAATTGGGATCGAGATGAGAACTGATTTAACAAGAGTGGCCCGCCCTGTAGGAGAAAGTAGACGCCCCTGCCAACCTGCTAACCTTCCGGCCACCTTGTTAAGAAGCGGTTGAAAGTCCACTTTGCAAAGCCGTCTATAGGTGAGCGGGAGTCCTAGGTACTTGATCGGGAAGGTTGATTAGATTGCTGGGCAGTCTTGGAGTACCGAGGTAAGGTCTAAATGGTCACAACTTATTGGGAGCACTGTGCTTTTTTGGAAGTTGGTGTGTAGGCCAGTGGCCTTCCCGAAGTTGAGGATGATTTGGGTGGTTAAGTAAATTTCACTTGGGCTAGGGTTGATGAAGATAGCTGCATCGTCCGTGTAAATGGAGGTTCTTAGTCTAGCGAGACTGGCCACGCTGGGGCGAGATGTCCCAAGTCTGTTGCCACCTCGAGGAGACTTTGAATGGGATCGATGGCCAAAATGAAGAGGAAGGGTGAAAGGGGATCTCCTTGCTGCAGCCCGCCCATGAGAGATCACATTACCAGGGATGCCGTTGAGGAGGACTCTCGACGAGGCGGACCTTAAAAGGGCTGCCACCCAATTTGTCCAACAAAGGGGGAAGCCTCTTTTGTGTAGCAGCTCTAGAAGGTAGTCCCAGCAGACCGAATCGAATGCCTTGGCTATGTCAAGCTTGAAGAAGAGCGAGGGGGTATTGGAGTGGTGAAGTCTTCTAATCAAGTTGCGGACGTAGAGAAAATTGTCGTGGATGCTTCTTGTCTTGATGAAGGCACTTTGAGCTCGCGAGACCAAGCTATTGAGGAAAGGCGCCAGCCGCAGCGCTAACATTTTAGCGATCCACTTCCCGATCCCATGAATGAGGCTAATAGGTCTGAAATCTTGCACTTTGTCGGCTCCCTCCTTTTTTGGGATCAGCACAATGTTTGTTGTATTGAGTAAGTGGAAGTGCGACGTGCGAAGGAGTGAAAGTCAGAGAACACCTTGCCATGATTTCTGCTTTAATGATTGACCAGCAAGATTTGTAGAAATTTGTGGAGAAACCTTCCGGCCCCGGTGCTTTGTCTCCCGGTAGTTGATCTAGAGCAAGGCGCACTTCAGATTCCGTGAAAGCAACCTCGCAGATCAGGCAAATCTTGTGCCGGAGGGTGCAGAGCCTCCAGCTTGAGGTTCAGGTCGTAAGGGGCCCGCCCGCCAACATTTCTTGGAAGTGCTTTTGAGTTATGTCCTCTTTCTCAGAGTGCGAGATCGCCCAACCCATACCATTTTGGAGTCTTTGGATGTGGTTTTTTCCTTTTACGGCCGTTTGCTTTTATATGGAAGAACTTTGTGTTTGTGTCATTTTCTCTGAGGTTTATGATCCGGGAACTCTGACGCTTCCTAGTTCGCTCGATCACTGCCAGGCCTAGAACTCTCTTCTTTAGGTGTGACCTCAAGGTCAGTTCAGAAATGGACAAGTCCTTGCACTCTTGAGCCACGTCGAACCTGAGAATGAGCTCTAAAGCCATATGGAGAAAGAGCCTAGGCCGGGGGAAGAGGGAAGAGCTCCACGCTTTTAGAGCGGTTGCCGTGGAAGCTAGCTTGTGGTGCAAGCTATGCATGGGTTCAAGCAGTGCAAGGTGGTGCTAGCCAGCATTTTGACTGCCTCAAGAACCCCGCATCTTGATCCAGAAGTTTTCGAAAGGAAAGGATTTAGGGCAAGCGGGTCTGGAAATGTTGGAAAGGAGTAGAGGGCAATGGTCGGAGATCGAAGAGGACAGCGCCTGAAGGATGTGGTTTTCGAAGAGGGTGTCCTAGCCTTCATTTGAAATGACTCTGTCCAGCCTGACCAAAGTGGGACTCCGACGTTCGCTGCTCCAATTGAACTTTCTATTTTGAAGGTGGATTTCTTTGAGCTCACAAGCGTTGAGCGCGTTGCGAAATTGCGCCATGCGTCGCGGGTTAATGTTGGAGTTGTTTTTATCTTGAGCTCGGTAGATGAGGTTGAAATCGCCTAGGACCAGCCAGTTGGAGCCGGTGGTAGGTTTTAAGGAGGCGATTTCTTGGAGGAAGGCCGACTTATGTCTGCTTCGGGAAGGCCCATAAACTATCGTGAGGCGGAAGGACTAATTGCACTCTTTTAGAAGCACCATCGCCGACAGACTGAAGACCGAGATGAGTACATCTTGCACCGCAATGACCTCGTTATTCTAGAGAAGGAGAATTCCACCCCTCGAGCCCTCCGCGGGTTGTAAACGAAGTTCTGCAGGTTGTAACCCCCAAGGGAGCAAGCAAGGTTTTGATCCACAGAGGCAAGCTTAGTTTCCTACAAGCAAACTAGATGGCACGTCGTGGAGGTGAGGGTCTTCTGGACGAGCGAATGCCTGGCCTGTCTTAAACTCAGGACCTCTTAGGTTCAAAAAAAAAAGTCAGGACCTCTTAGCTTTGATATCATTTTAAGTTTCATTCACTAACCAGTTTACCCAAAAACTAATACTCCGTAATATACTTCAACACCGCACGTGTACGTCAGCTCATCCGTGTGCATATGCCGCCAACAAAGTCAGAAGGTAAATACGAAAGACTACCGGAAGATTCAATCTACCACAACAGCTCTAGCCACTCTTTAAAAGACCCGGGCTTTCTCCAAGGTAGCATGTTGAACCAAACCTAACGACGGAAAACGCGCCAGACAAAGAGATGATCTTGCTTGCTGCTAAGCGCTAACCAAGCCATGAACTTGCGTTTTTCATTTTTCTTTTTTACGGAAGAACTTGCATTTTTAGAGTCGCCCATGCTATCCAAATAGCTTGACCACGAGGTAACGTTGATGAGCCAAAGAAGAACGCTGTGTATTCTGATCTAGCCGGCTATTCCTGGTTGATCGACCATCTGCAGGCACATCATGTTGTCTTTGAGTAGTAGTATCCACCAATCTGTGCTATTGTCAGGTAGGCTGCATGCACTACTCTGTTATTGCAAACCACTACAAGAGAACTGAGACAGAAAAATCACTGTGGCGTGCAGGTGGATGATGTGCGGAGTCTCCAAGCTCGGCAAGATGAAGGCTGAAAACGGAAGGACAAACTTGAGCCTGGGGCAACTGCGCAAAATGTAGCCAGCTGTGAGGAGGTCGGTGTTGGCACTCAATATTTATATATTTTCGATTCTCAATTCTCTGTATTTTATGATACAATAATGTAAAGATTATGATTTTTTACAATTAACCACTTGACAAGAGACGTTTGATCGGAAGTGATCGTTTTGCAGGAAAAAGGCCAGAACTATGCCAAAATGCATCAAATAGCTGAGGACCAATTTTGGAAACTTCCAAAAGACTTTTCAGAAGACACCTGATGTGGGCCTCACAGGTGCCACTTGGGGCCCCAATAGGCACCAAGCCTGGCGCCGACCTAGGGACACCACCAAAAGCTCGAAAAGTCGATGGACGGTGCATGTGAAATACTATTTGACGACACGGCGGCAGACAAGAGTACACCATCACTAGACACGGCAACAATGAAGAGCACACCGTCATCGTCACGCCGGGCGCGAGTACACCATCACCAGTCGCGGCGGCGGGCAGTAGGTAACCATGATCAACTCACCAAGCCACCAAGGGCTGCGAAGGGTGGCGATGGCGACGTTGACACCCATGTTTGAAGTTGCGTGTGCTGTGTTGCCCCGTGATTTCATGTGAAAAAATTTATAGAATTTTTTCCTGGTACCTGTGATAATACATTTGAAGCTCCAGTGCGAGGTAAAAAAACAAGAATAAAAAAATCCAAAGAAAAAAATATTTGTTAAAATTTTAAATAGTGTCAAATAGTATCAGAAATAATTTTTTTATTGATTTTCAAATCCTCTCTCGCCACTGACGTGCCTCCCTGGCATGGCACTTGTGACTTCGAGGCACGACAATGCCCTTTGCTGTGCCCCTAGGGGCCAGACTACTCGACCTTATCCGGGCCCCTTATTGCACACGTGGCGCGCGGTGGGGAGTCTGGCCTCGTGGGGCACAGTGGTGGCTGCCATTTTTGGGACTGACATCGGGAGAGGGAAAAAAATTGCTATTAGAGCAATGAATAGTGCTATATGAACAAAAAAAACTCGGGTAATATGCTACCCATCCTACGTCTAATGCATCGGACGCCTCACTCCACTGAACCAATTACATCCTAAAAAAGATACGAGCCCACTGGGTTTTCCCATCCAATTGAGCATTCGTTTTCTACCATGCTTCTCCCCCAAAAATAATTCTCCCCAAATCGCCTCACGCTTGGGTCATGTTGCATCACCTCTGCGCCCCTGCCTCTTTCGTCGCCCAAGCTCTGCCATGCCTGACCTCACTCCGTCGTCGGCCACCTCATCTCCATGCCCCGGCCTCCTCCGCTACCCTATCTCCACCACGCCCGGCCTCACTCTGCCCCCGACCACCTCGCCTCCACGTCCGGCCTCCTCTGCCGTGCTCCAGCCGCACCCGCCACCCCATGCCTTGCCGCCTCTGTAGCACCCCTACTGCCCCCACACGCCTGGCCACACCCACGTGCACGGTCTCCCTACATCTGGGCCTCCCCTCACCCTAACGTCCCCACACCTGGCTACCTCCTCCGTCGCGGTTGTCATGTTGTCCAGAGCTGAAGGCCGAGTGTGTCGGCGCCATCGTTGAGGGCGAGGCCGATGAGTTGCTATTTGTTGCTGTTATAGGGTTTTCTTGTTGCAACATGTGATTTGAGATGTTGGTGATTCTATTTTTTTAGTGTTGTAGTAGCAAATTATTGAAAATGAGTTTTTCAGAATTTTTTTGAATGTTGCAATTGTCTGTTAGTTTTTGCACAAATGAAATAAAAATGTTTCATAAGTTAGCATCAAATGTTGGTCCTCTTGAGACGTCTGATACCTTAAATTTATTGCGGGGGTTCTAATAATTTGTTGCATGTGTGCCCTCAAAATGTTGGATATATGTTTTCAAAATGTTGCAGAGGCTATAGCATCATCGCTTAATGTTTTTCCAAACTTGTGTGCTAACTTTTCAAGTATATGTATGTATGCTAACAAGATCTTTAATTTTTTAAGTGAATTTTTCAAGAATATGGATGCCCTCTCCATTTTTTGAGATTCAAGTACCTTTGTTGCATATGTTGAAATTTTTTGTTGCATGTGTGTGTCGAACATGTTGTGCGTGAGGACTCAAGCGTACGATGGAAACCTTCCCATCGCATGTCTGAGCGCTAGTTGCACCCAAAGGAAAAACAGAGGACGAAAATGGACTGTTTGATGAGATTTGATACAAAAAATGGTACACTATTATATATATATATATATATATATATAGGAAAAATACTATGTACTCTCAGGTGTAGTTACTCCCTCTCCATCCACCCTTTAATCCTCGATGAGATTCGTGCGTCTTTCCAAGCCTAACGGGCCTGAAAATCACAGATAGGAGAGAGGCCCGATCCAAAACCTATCTGGCGTTTAATCCTCGTGAGATATTTTCGGGATTTTGGTAATTGATTAAATGCCAGAAAGGAAAGAATCTTTCCTATTCGCCGCCGCCATTCTAGGCGTTGGTATTGCCATACCACCTATGCCGATTTTGCGCTCCTACGTGGCCAGGTCAAGAACCTCCTGCAGAAGGTGGACAAGGACGCCTGCGCCGACGCCCACGTCAGGCCGGCCCGCATCCACGCATCGCTTTTGTCTCTGTGTCCCCGCCCAGCCTCACGCCCACGCCAACACACCGTAGCTCGACCGCTCTCCGCTGCGGGAGGACTTCTGCTACCTCATGACGCGTTGGCCTCATGATGATGATGACCTGCGTCCTCAAGGAGGAGCCGCTTCACAAGCTCTAGGTACCATACCAATTGTCCGCTCGATCTCCTTGCAAATCTCCGTGCAAAGAACCACTACTACGTAAATGCTAATATCGACGCTTAATCACGCATTTGTTCATCGAAACCGCTCAGATAAACACAATCTCGCACGGTTTTGTTTACCCACCGCCCGCGGTTATTCTCCGCACTAAAACCGCTCAGTGAAGATGTCATATCACAGACGGTTCATGTTTGAACCGTCAGGAAGTATCACAGATGGTTACTTAAAACCGCCTGTGATATTGGGTAATATCACGATGGTTTTGGTCGTAACTGCTCGTGATACTTCACTGACGGTTCCAAACATGAACCGCCTCGTGATATTACCTATATCATGCATTTGTTTTTGTTAAAACCGCTCGTGATAATTAACTCATCACGCATATATATAGCTCCCCGCCAACAGAGTCTTCTTGATCTCCATCTCCGGGCGCCACGGTAGGTCCATCGCCGCTCGCGTCGGCTTGAGTATCGCCTCACCTCATCGAGCCGCTTTGTCCATTTCAGCTATATATTGTCGCCGAGGAGCTTGTCGCCCGAGGAGCTTGCCGCCGCCGCTTTCACCGATTGACGCACCACCACCTTGACCTTCCCCTACTTTCATTGACACCTTCCTCGTGATCGAGGTGAGATATCGAGCACAAGCATCCTTTAATTTGAGTAGTTTCAGCGCTTACGCCAAATTGCTAGTTTCAGCGCCCACGGGACATCACCGCTTGTCGCCTCAAAGCGACCTTAGGCCGAGCCACGACTATTATAGCAATGCGATGTCACCCCTAAGCCCAGCTTGAGCTTCAAATCCTATCGTTTTTTAATCATTTAGTTAATAAACTAACGAGTCTATGACATGTGGATCGCCATAGATTTTATAAATAAAATCATGAAATAAAAATGAGTCACCGACAAGTAGGGCCCACATGTAAGTTAATAAAATCCGGAAAATGTAAAAATGAAAAAGCGTAATTAAGCCTCGAAAAATACGACGCTGAAAAGTCATCACCCTTTTATTTATTTTCGTGGTTTTCAATACGAACCGTGTGATGGACCGGCCGATGTACACCGAGAACCGTGTGAGTGAAGAGTACATTAGTGGCGGTTCGCTTACAAGAGCCGCCGAGGAGGATCTGTTGAATAAGGGGCGGAATATATGTACCGCCCATGCATTGATGCGAGAATCAAGATGTTTAACAACCGAGCACGATCGAAGCACACTTGATTCAAGGGGTTTCAAAAAGGGTTATACATGTTGGACGACCACGGTGAAGAGCATATTATACAAGAAGTCAACGATATGCATATTATACAGAAGTCAACGATATGTCATTAATGATGTCGATTGTGGTTCCGATTCGGATAGGCCGCACGATGTCAATCTAGATCGATGCTTCGTGATGCGAAGGAACCTGTGATGAGAGGGAGTATGTTCAATTCCGGGCGTGATGGAGGACTCAGAGAAACCTTTGTTCCCGGCCGCAAGTCGAATATACAAGGTTGTCATCCGTGCTTAAACCGCTGAAATTGAAGGCAAGCAACGGTTGGTCCGACAAGAGTTTCACGGAGTCATTAGGTCTCTTAGCGGACATAAGCTTCCTGAGGGAAACGAAGTTTCCCAAAACCACCTACAAAGCCAAGAAGGTTCTTTGTCCATTGGGAATGGAATCCAAAAGGCCGGATGTTTGGATCACGAGACAACACAATGCAGCGGCTCAACCAATGGTTGGAGGAGCGACTTGCTAGGAGCTCGTCAAGTGATATGCCGACATGGTTGGCAAAAGGGCCAACATTTACAGCTTGTAACATGGCGAGGATACGACATAAATGGGTACACATTCTATACGCAGCTCGTGATATAAAAAGCACTAACCGTAGCAATGCGGTGTCCGTGATAGATGCATTCAAGATCCGATGGGCCGAGGAACTCCTACTATGGGCAAATAGAGGAGATATGGGAGCTCGACCACGTGCTTTTCAAGATCCCCTATTTCGTGTCATGGGTCCATCTCCCACGGTGAAGGTCGATAGCACGGCGTCACTACCGTGGACCTCGAACGTGTCGGATACAAAGACGAACCATTCATGCTGGCTAACCAAGTTGTTCAAGTCTTCTATGTTACCGACCTAGCAAATAAGAAGCGCCACGTAATTCTTCATGGAAAAAGGAGGATTGTCGGAGTTGAGAATGTAGTGGACGAGGAAGAATACAATCAATTTGATGAGTTGCCTCCTTTCGGAAACGGCATAAGGGTCGAGGAAGAAGAACGTGACGAAACTAGCTACATACGTGTCGATCATCATGAAGGGCTAATTTTTAAAGATTAATTGAACAATGTGTGTATATGTATGTACGCTCGATTTAATGGTTAATTTTAGTTCATTTGAGTTAATTAATTGATTTGTACTTGTGAAATGGATGTGATTGTTTCTCAAATGAATGTGAATTGGATGTATATACATGTACTTGTTGTCTTTTACGCTTGTTTCAGAGGGCATGGCTAGCATTTCTGAGGCTAGCTAATAAATGATCTAGATATTAACCAATACAAAATAATATCACGCACGGTTTGAACTACAAACCGCCTCACATGTATATCATGATGGTTGTTTATTAAAACCGCTCAGGATACATGTATATCACAGATGGTTGTTTATTAACACCGCTCAGGATACATCACATATCACGCATTTGTTCTAAGTGAGAACCGCTCGTGATACATCACATATCATGCACGGTTGTTTATTAAAACTGCTCGATATATCATATATCACGACGGTTCTAAGTTAGAACCGCTCGTGATAGTAATATCATGACGGTTCTAATTTAGAACCGCTCTATGATGTCCATCCCTATTTATATTCGGACTCTAGCTAGGGTTTGCCGCGCCCGCCACTCTCAAACGATTAAGTTTCTCAACTCCTCTGCTCCTCCTCCCCGAGCCTGCCGCCGCCATCCTCGACGCCTCCTCCTCGAGCCCGGCGTGATTCCTCCCCGATCCTGTCGATGTTGCCTCCTTTTCGGCCGTGCGCCCCCCCGAGCCCGCCGAGCCTCCTCCTATAGCTCGCGCGCCCTCCCCGAGCCCACCGCGCCTCCTGCCTCGAGCCCCGCCTCCTCCCTCCCAGCCCGTGGCGCCTCCTCGACACCGCCTTCTTGCTTGGTATTACTCCTGCTCGTCTTCTCCTCGACGCCCAAAGGTAACCAATGCCGAAGGTCAACCCCACGCCCCTTTCCCTAACTATTTCTATCAATAATCTGTCATGGTCCTTCATGATAATTGTACTTATTTTAGGAATTTGTATTTGTTCTAGTCAGTTATTCATATGGTATTTGTTTTGATACTGCTACTGGAATATATTGCAATGTGGTGTGGTGGGCTTGAGATGAATGCTCTGTGATGATAATAGTCTTGTACTGAAATTGTTTTGATAATCGGGTTTGTACTTGAGCTCTAATTGGAATGCTTACTCTACATCTGATAGCAATATCAAAATGTTAAATCTTAGCTTTATGCTGATTTCATTTGTTCACATGATGTTCTATTTCTTGTGAAGATGTCTTCCACTCATTCTGAGTCATCGCCGCCTCATGTGTCCGATGATGCACCATCCTCTCGAACAATATCCAACCGCGTAGAAGAAGAGGAATATCGAAAAGTCCCACGGGCCGATTTACCATCACGGAGGTCGATCAACTGGGACCCTATCAATCTCGCCGAAAGCAGCGTCCGCGATTCCGGAGAACGGTCGGAATAGTTGCACAGAACGGGTCAAGATCACCTACGATTCGTGGAAGGTGGTGCCCGACCATCGAAAACTCGCCAGGTGGCGGATATTCTCACATCGCTCGAGATCCCGTAGAACACTGACTCCGGTAACGACATGCGCTTGCTACAGCGCGCAAAGCGTGGAAGAACTTCAAGAGCACGCTTGTCAAGAACTACGTGGAGAAGGATCTGGCCGCCTTCCACAAGTATCTATTCTTGGAAGAGTCCCGGCCGAAGTTTGTGGTGAAGAAGACGACAGATGAATTTAAGAGTGAAAGTGCGGCGCTACGCCCTCCGTGCAAAAACAAGCACCCCACGACTTGGCATCACTGGTATGCGGGTAAAGCCCGATATGGAGGGATCAGAACAAGAGCAAGCCGCTTGAATCTCTCCCTGCTATTTCCCGAGATCACTGATGTGCGCTCCCGACAGTGGTTATTTGCGAGGTTATGTATTGGGCCTACGGGGGAAGCGTACTTTCCAAACCCCGAAGACCAGGAAGTGTCCCAGCGCCTGGTAAGATATCGAACTACCTAGTTTGTAATTACTCCATAACTTCATAGGAAGTGAAATGACATGTCGGGCTATTGCAGATAACGCTGAGTGCACAATCTTCCCAAGGCTCATTCCAGGCAGACAGGGAGAAAGATATACTCTCTGCGGCCCTAGGAAACAGTGAGCATCCGGGTCGCACGAGAGGCGCTGGTGTTTTTGTTACATGGGAACAATGGTTCCAAGCGGACTCCGGATCGTACCGGAGTAGGAAGAGAGCCAAAGCCGAGCGCGATGCAAAGCTACGAGAGGATCTTCGTGCATCCCTTAGAGACGAGCTCACCAAAAAATCGAGAGGAGGTCATCAAAAAATCGACAGAGGTCACTCAATCCTTCAGATTGGAGATTCGTGCATCCGAGCAAAAGCAGATAGAGACCTTTGAGGAAAGGATTAGGGATTGCAACTCCCAAGTCGGTTGGAAGCCCTCGCCTCTCAGCATCGCTAGCCACCCCCAAACATCCGAGTAGTCAAGGCCCAACCCTAACCCTACCACAATAGGTGATGACAGATTTTTCGTCGATAACATCCGGTAATAATTATTATCTCCGAATGCTCAATCCATTAATAGGCCTCATTGGAGTAGCTAATTTTGTATCGCTATGTACGAGGGTGGCTACGGCGCAAGCTCCAAGTGAGATATGTCTCTGCTGCCTAGATGTCGCTAGGGGTGTGTATCCATCCGTGTCGGAGCTTTGGTGCACGGTGCAAATCTAGCGCCGGCTTCGCAAAAGTGAATGTGGACGGTGTTTGTGCCAATTTTGAGGCCGTCTCACGAAAATTCCCCAAACGATGAGGTCATGACTCTAGGGCAAGCCGTTGGAACATTCATCCAAAGGCCCAAGGAGGACATCCGCTCGAGCTACCCGCTCGGTGTCAACTTCACGGAATGTCCTGCAACGACATCAAGTCCACGGACTGGCGATCGCACCGGCTACTGCCAGACCGACACGGCAAGGGCCCGCCGCATCACATGCATCTACACTCGTGGCTCACCGACTCTTGTGAAGTCGACCTATACAAAGCGAGGTAGCAAGGGCAAGGGCAAATCAAGACGATCGACTCCTCTCCTGATATCCCCTTCTTGCCGGTGGCCCGAAATTCAAGCTAGGCGAGCCGTTGCTCGAGAAGTTAGACAGCCCTACCCTAGGACCGGATTGCACGGAATTGCATACATGGTACATGGAATACCCAACAAGCCGTTGATCAACGACGCCGGGTTTCACCGCCAAGTTCAAGGAGGATCATTTTAACCACGTGTATCAAGACGCCGTCTTCACGGTGACCTTCAACGACTTGTTCGTCTCTTCAACCTCGACGAGCTCGACGCCTCACTCATACGATGTCGACAATCGTAAGTGTGTACAATCACGGTCAATGTTCGTGTAATATCGATAAATGTTATATATAACTCCTAGCTTTTGTATAATAGATACATGATCTGTGAATCCGAAGAAGGAAATCACCGGTAGGTTTCTCGACCCACACATTGTCTCGAAAGAAGCATCACGGCGAATGCAACATTCGCCGAGAATTACGTTATAGATTTTTTCATGGCTCGCCGCAACAAGGAATTCATACTTTTGCCCTACAACCGTAAGTAAGTAGTGTTGCACTCGGCTATACTTGTTGATTTGTACTTTATAAGCAACACGAACTTAGGTTTAATGACCATGCCGACATACCCGTAGGTACCATCGATTCTAATTGTAATTATACCAAAACGAAATACGTAATATACCTAGATTCTCTACGGAGGGCCACTCACAACTTCACAACTATCCGAATTTAATCATCGTAAACACATTTCTCCATAGAAACTCTATTGTAGTCTTTCCTTCCTTTGCAATGGCTAAGGCTAACTTCTTGGAGTCACGAGGGTGTTCGACGTGTTTCGCTAGAGGATGGAATATCAAGGAAGGACGCTGTCACATGATCAAAAATTCCCAAGATTTGCTAGCTAGTACACATTAATCCTATAAAACACTTCAGTAGCAATGCCTCTCGAACTAACCAATTCTATTTTTGCAAAGGTACCAAAGAATTACCAAGTCATAACGTCTGTGGATACTATGTTTGCCACAACATGCAACTACTCATCGGTTCGTGATCACCAATGATCCTCGTGTTTGTCAATCTTTCAACAATTATTTCATATATACTTACCAATTTATATAAGCCCGAATTTAACCTTCCTATCGACAAAGTTGCACCATCGCCGAAACTACGTTGGAACAGAGCGAGCTCATAAAAATTCGATCACACCTTGCGCCATTCCCGAATGTATAGGTCATAAATCCGGATGGGAGTTTCCACAAGGTAGATTGAACTTGATTGGGATAGATTGAACATAATGGTACATGTGTGTAAATTAATGTACATTAATGGTTAAAGTTAATTGATTTGTGAATTGGATGTGCTTGTTTCAAATGAATGCTATTTTGATGTGCTTCAAATGAATGCTAATTGGATGTGCTTGTTTCAGAGGGCATGGCTAGCATTTCGAGGCTAGCCAATAAATGTAAATAGATTTAGCAATGCAAAAGACTACCACAGCACGGCTCAGATGAAACCGTCAGGATAGTGAAACCGCTCGTGATAGTGGACTATCACGCGGTTTCATCTACAGACCGCTCGTGGTAGTCAACTATCACGCACGGTTTCATCTACGCATCGCTCTGGTAGTCGATTATCACGCACGGTTTCATCTACAAACCGTCTGTGATAGATATACGTATTACGACGGTTCAAAAACCGTCTGTGATGACCTAATGCATTACTGACCTATAAACTCAGACGGCTCACGGAACCGTCTGTGATGGCGTTTTTGAACCGTCTGTGAAGGCCTTTTCTGTAGTAGTGAACCCAAAGATTTTGGTAATTGATTAAACTCCAGACAGGAAAGAATCTTTCCTGTTCGCTGCCCCCGTTCTAGGCATTGGTATTGCCATACCACCTTTGTTGATTTTGGTAATTGATTCTTGCCATACCACCTATAGAGATTTTGGTAAGTGATTGTTTGATTCTTTCCTGTTCGCCGCCCCCTTTCTAGGCATTTGCCTTCAACCATACCACCTCTACATCTAGGCATTGGTTTTTGCCATACCACATCTGTAGATTTTGGTAATTGATTCTTGCCATGCCACCTCTGTAGATTTTGGTTAGTGATTCTTTGATTCTTTCTAGTTCGTCGCCCCTTTCCAGGCATTTGCCTTTGGCCATACCACCTCTGCCTCCAGGCACTGGTTTTGCCATACCACCTCTGCAAATTCTGGTTATTGATTCTCTCCTGTTCGTCGCCCCCGTTCTAGGCATTGGTCTTGCCATACCACCTCTGCAGATGTGCGGGTTGGAGCATGGTGGTGATGGCTCGACATTCTCCTGGTGAATCTGAGCACAAGGCTAGACGATGCCTGCCGCAGATCTGGTCCCACCTGCCTCCATTTGCGTGAGGCTGCACAGCATCGTTGGCTCGGCCTCTAGCGACCAAACCGACTACGTACTGAACCAGGTCCCAAATTGGAAGCGCGATGTTCATGTTTATCTAACAGCAAGCACAAGGTATTCCTGCTAGTTGATTTGTTTTCATCATTTAACTGATTTTAGATGCTACCATTGGATGGTAGTTCATGAATAAATCAAAGAAAGAGACGAAACCATCTGCTGGCGATGAGCTCCAAATCTGCTTACTAGGGCTCTTTTTTGGTGCACACAAAAAAGAGGTATGAACAACATAAGAGCAGAGGTGCCAATTGTTCCCAATCAAAGAATAGAAGTGCTACGAAGGTGAGGAAGGCATAGCGTAACAAGATATACCTGTGTGTGCTCCTTCTTTTGTAGTTGACTTAATTGAAGATCTAGATGAGCAGAAGTTGGAATTAGTTAATCAGATGGGCTTTCACAGATTAGTTAGTTTAAAATTGACAAAACTCAACTGACAATTTGGTGCGTGGCTTCTAAACAAATTTGATCCTATATCCGGAGTATTGTGTGCTTGTATAAGATTGGAGCTCAAGTTGACTTGCGAGGATATCAACCGTGTAATCAGTATCCCTTGCAAAGGCAAACCTGTACTATCTGCAAACCAAAAAGAGGTGTCAGAGCTAAAAGATTACCTATGCTACATTTTTGAAAAGTCATCCTGGAATGATCTAACTATCCCTGTTCTCGAGCGCATACTGACGAGAAGGTCGAATGGACCTTTGGCCATCAATGAAATTATTAAATTCAAGACTGCCTTCATAATTTACGTTGTCACAAAATTCTTAGTGCCGCAATCATATAACAATTACATATCAACGCGGTACCTCAAGGCTGTGGTTGATATTGAAAATGTTCATAATTACAATTGGGCCAACTTCATTGCCGAAGAACTGAAAAATGCAGCCACTGTTTTGCGAAGCAAAATTGCGCATCAAAAGAATCCAGGGTATACCAACGGATGCGTCATCTTACTTTAGGTACAATTTTGTACAAATTCTAACAAATCATTTATATTATCCGATCTGTTAATCCTTTGCTCATACCTTTGCAGTTCACTAAGGAAATACAAACTCTTAACTATAACATTTTCCCCAGATTTTTTACATAGACAATCTTGATCTTGGGAAGGACAATATCGCCGCAATACTTACCTCGTATCGTAAGCATATGACGACAAGAAGTTAGCCAACTACATCGAGACAGACATTGTTATGAAAAATCGAACACCCTTCCCTACATACGGAAAGGTGAAGGTATCATACTACGTCAATCTGTAATTTCCCTTTCTAATACTTCTTTTACATATTGTTTGAAACTATGCAATTCATAATCATTTTTTTACTGATACAGCTTCGTGATCCTAGCAATGTATGCTATCGACATCATACAATTCCACCGACCAATGCGGTACGCAACAATGTAATGTATATTTTTAATGACAGTGACGGCTATTACACTAAATATAATAACCAATGATTGTTATTCAAAGAGCAACCATAATGGTGACCAACATTTGGATTGGCTGTCTCCTGTACTGTGAAGTACTAACTTAAGCATTTTGTCCTGTGTCTATTTAGTTAAACTTCTGTTTTACATACATAGCCAAGAGTTTAGTCCATTCGAGGAAAAAAAACGATCCACCTACAGTTTCCTCCATCATTGGATTTTACATTGGATGGACCTATTGAAATAATTTGATTTCTCATACTGCAAATGAAGACATACTACCATTGTGTTACAGTCAATGAACTGATACGATTTTTGTTACTATGATTTCACACGTGTACATTCATCAAGGATCTTCCACCTAGCTGGAACTTAGGCAAGCCCAAATATTGCAAAATCTATTGGCATATACCGGTAACTATTAATTACACAATTTCCAATGAAACGGTAACCTACATACTTTCCTGGAGTTAAGTTCAAAAGGTATTACGCACCAATACCAGATCACATGCTTGATCAGGGCCATACCACCTTTAGGGTATCTCCAATAGTTAGAGATGACTTTGTCTCTAACATATGCTACATCCTCTTTAGAGACAACATCTTCAATAGATAGTCTCTAGCACACTCTCCAACATTTATATTTTATAATTTTACTTTGAAATAGGCCTACATGTCAACTAGAGTAGATTAATGTATCATGTCTTGTTTCGCGTGCACGATAGTCTCTTCAGGAAGAGACGACCCGTGTTCTCTCTCCTTCACGTAGGATTTTGTTAACGTGGCATAGCTAAGAGATGATAATAAATATACTATTGGAGATGCCCTTATTGCTACCTCCATCTGATGGCATTCGTCTGAAAAAAAGAGAGTATTTAACAATTGCAATTTGATCAGGTAGTACGTAGATAAGATTGTGGAATAGTAGTTTTATTTCCTTTTCCTTGCTAGCAGCCTATCGCTAATGTTGAGCGTGCTGATAACCATCACTTCATTGGTTTTTTCTACTTTCTGATGTCCCACATCGGAAGAACTGCCAGTTTCGAATTTCATTTCACAACCATCATTCCAGCTTGTAATTAACAAGGGCCAATAAGCCAAACTACATTAGTTTCAACAGATATTGTGTTCAGAAAAGTGAGGTTTTGACTGTACAATTGTCAATATCAAATTGTACATACATAAATTACATGATTTCCTACGAAACTGTCACCTACAAACATTCCTAGAGTTAAATTTAAAATGTACTACGCACTAGGGCTGGAAAAAAAAGCTCGAGGCTCGCAAGCCTGCTCGGGCTCGGCACAGCTCGGCTCGGCTCGGGCTTGTTAATTTTCGAGCCGAGCCGAACCGCCTGTCCAGCTTGGCAAGAAAACGAGCCAAGCCCGAGCCTGGCTCACGAGCCGTTCGTGAGCCGCATTTGGCTCGGTCCAAGACTAGGCCCAGGCGTGACGCACGCTGCCTCCTGCCTCAAATCCCCGGCCCTGTGACCCCTGTCGTCCCAATCCATTCTCCCCCCGATTCATTCCCCTCCCCATCCGCCTCCCCTGATCCATTCGCCTCCCCATCCGCCTCCGTTGCCGCCGGCGACCTCCACCCACCGCCGCTCCTCCACGGCCACCACAGTCCACCTCCACACAGCGCGCCGCCTCCCTCGCGGACTCTGCCCGGTCGATGCCTCGACGGGCATGCCTCACTGGTCGACGAGGACCAGGCTGCGGCGCGCGGTGGCGGGGAGGGAGCAGAGCGCGGAGGAGTGGAGAATTGGGAGGTCGTCGGGGAGGTCGACGGTCGGAGTCTCGGAGACGACGGAGATGGAGGGGAAAGGGGAGCCGGGACGTGCTGGTGCCGCACCGTGCGGGTGGGCCACGCGGCGATGGTGCAGCCGAGGCGGTGGAGAACGTGGTGGCCCTCTCCTCTGCTCCCGTCGCCGGCGACGACGCCGATGCGGAAGACGCGAAGCAGGAGGGCGCGGCAGACGGCAATGGAGATTCTTTGCTGTGCCTGTGATTCTGTGAATGTGTGAATCTATGCTATGCCTGTGAATGTGTGATGCTGTGCCTGCGAATGTGAATCTGTGATTCTTTGCTGTGTTTTTCTTGCGTGAGAATGAACCAGAGGAACACCGAACCGTCTGGCTCGCGAGCCCAATCGAGCTGGCTCGAGCCTGGGTCCGAGCCGAGCCAAGTCTCTCGTCTGGCTCGTTTCCAAAATTTGTCTGGCTCATTTCCGAAATTGGACTGCTAGTTTTCGAAATCTGACAAATGTACTGGGGGTACATTTGTCAGATGAAAATGACAGAGTAAGTTGGAGGCTACATTCGAAAGCCATGCTCTCGGTTCAGTCCTTTTACAAACCATTGAGAGTCCATGATATTTCTTTTCCTTTTAAGTTCATTTCGGATGTCAAGTTACCTCTGAGGATGAAAGTTTTTCTGTGGTTAGTACTTAAACAAAGTATCTAAACGAAAACGTAATCTTCTCAACAAGGGGTGGAAAGGGAAACAAGTCCTGAGTTTGCCTCGTCCTCCATCAAATATTCAATATTTGTTTCATGGCTGTCTCAACAGATTTGTTGATAAGACTAGGAAACTAGCGATAGTGGGTTTAGCAGCCATTTTATGGATCATTTGGAATGTGCGTAATATGGTATGTTTCCAGAACAAATGGCCTGAAGAACCTCTCTTTGATATATGCATCATGCAGTTGGATTCACTTCTGGGCTAAAATGCAGGATGACGCACAGGAGCTTCTCATTCAGGGCGGCTCTTTGGCAGGTAGCCACTGAAGTCTTCGGAGCAAGGATGAGACTGTCACCATGTTTTACCCATTTTTAAAAAGTATATTATTTTATATCAACATATATTGCTAATTTTATATCAATTATTTTCGGACATAGTTAAATACCTATTTGATAATATGTCACCTTGAATAATTGTGATTGACATATTTTCTTGGACACCACAGGATGGATAATTTTAGTTGGACATATTTTTATTACCAACATGGGAAAGCGTAAATATGCTTAGTCATGCTTTAGTTGTACGATGGGTTCCTTCGCAATGATTAATCATGAAAATTTGACTTAATGAAATATAAAATTGTGGCGTGACCACTGTTATTTGTTAGAATAGGTGTTAGAATAGAGACTCTTTTATATTTCCTTATCTGCCTTTTGTGTTGCCTTATCTGTATATGGCATGCACCATTGTATACCCTATATATATTGCCCATTGGGCCTCTTCAATATACACACAATATTCATAACATGGTATCAGAGCAAAGGTTCTAAACCCTAGCCTCTGATTGCTTCCGCTGCCTGCTGCACCCGGGAGGAGAAATTTCCGGTCCCGGAGGCGGCCAATTTAGTCGTAAGTTTTTTTATACTAGAAGCAGCGGGAAACAAGCCAGACGAGAGGCTTGGCTCGGCTCGGACCCAGGCTCGAGCCAGCTCGATCGGGCTTGCGAGCCAGACGGTTCGGTGTTCCTCTGGTTCATTCTCACGTAAGTTTCATTGGTTTTTGCTACTTTCTGATGTCCCACATCAGAAGAACTGCTAGTTTCCGAATTTCATTTCACAACCGTCATTCCAGTTGTAATTAACAAGGAACCAATAAGCCAAACTACATTAGTTTCCACAGATATTGTGTTCAGAAAGGTGAGGTTTTGACAGTACAATGGTCAATATCAAATTGTATGTACATACATAAATTACATGTATGTACATACATAAATTACATGATTTCCTACGAAACTGTCACCTACAAACTTTCCTGGAGTTAAATTTAAAACGTACTACGCACCAATACCATAAGTAACTTGCATGTAAACAAAATCGTTCCCCAATTACTTCACAACTTCAAAGGGAGCAGGCAACATAAATAAACAAAAGCCCCTTCTTTCCCATGTCAAAGACAGAGTGAACCATTAAAACATAGCATTCCTTAAAAATTAAACGCATTTCAGGATTGATAACAAACTTAAACAAGAATACATTAATACCATCCTCCATACTCCCGTCCACAATTAAAAAAACAAAAAAAAACTTAATAAAATAAATCCAAAATCGCATACAACGGAATTTGATAATTGCAAAAATCTAGAGTGCAAAAAACAAAGTCATAATCCAAATATAGAATTAGCTTGCATGCTTATCTACTTCCTCTTGTACGTAGATGGATGACCACAAGTGCTCTTGTTGTGTCCACTCCCACCACATTTACGGCAGTAACTGCATTGTTTTAGGGGTCACCGAGCTACTTTTGGCAACATCCTTTTTCATTTTTTAAGACATAGACTCTCCCTTTGACATATACCTTCTAGTTCTCGGATGCCCCCTGCCCCTCCTTACTTATGGAGGGAGTATCTCATGTTCTTCTAACTCGCATAAGCAATCATCTCCCATGTCCTCATCCACCATGTCCTCATCTTCTTCACCACAAATATCATCATATTCTTCCTCAAATCCGGAATCACCGTCTCCATCTTCTTATGACTCCACAATGACATGCTGCTTACCCAAATCTTTGTCACTACGACGAGTCTCTGCGTTACTTGTCTCTGACGATCTCGACATTAACTTCAGGTTGTCCACAAGCTTGCCCAACCCTTCCATTGTTTTCTCATACGTTTCAACACTAGTATCACCAAGTCTAACCAGCTCAAGTGCAGACCTGTGCAACAGGGTATGTCGATAGGTTCTTGACGCCGTTGGTTCCTTTTCTTTATTGTACCCATCTAGGTACATTAATTGGAATTGAATCTCGTGCATCCTTTGTCCACCTCTTCATGATATACTTCTTTCTGTAACATCCCCAAATGTAGGTTCATGTTTCAAATGTATAAAAATGTAAAATTTTTAAAAATTTTGTTGCATTCTTTTGTCATTCATCTTTTCTGAAATTTCATTAAAGGTTTTGTGGATTTTAAAACATAAAGCATCCATGTTGAAAATACAAACCTATTAGATAAATAAAACAAAGTGAAATAAAAGGTGATAAGTAAAAATCCCAAACTTATCATAATTGTACTGAATATAAAGTGGAAATTAATTAAAGCATATTTTGGAATTTCTCCTCAAATCAATTAATAAAAGCAAATGCAAACTGAAGATTAAAATAATTTTAGGAAAAATTTATTATAATAAAAACCCTAGAAATATTATATAATAATGTACACTAGGTCAAGAACCTCTCCTAAAAATTTCATAATTTTTGGAGCTATTTTGCACTGCCTAAAAATCTCCCAAAATCTCAGCCATTTTTCTAAAAACCCTAAAGACCAAATTCACTTACCTCTCACTTACCTGCGAGCCCCACCCACAAGCTTCTTCCTCCACACGGCCATGCTCTCGCCAGCGCACGCAGCGTCGTGGCTCACTCCGCTGAGCCCATGCCGCGCCACCGGTTCACCCCTGGTTTTAGCACCGCGCCCCGGTTTGTCCTCTCGGCCGCATCGCTGTGCCTTAACTGCTGGTCACCTCCCTCAACCACCAGCGCCATCCCTGCTCCATCAACGCACCATCTCCATCTTCGCCCATGCCGCGGGAGCTTCCTCATGATCTCTCCGCCTCGGCCTATTTAAAGCTAGTTCCCTTGAGCTTCCCCTTTCTCTCCTTTACCTCCCTGAGCCACTCCTCTCCCTCCCTGCGCCACTGCTCTCCCTCCCTCTCAGTTCCACCAAGCCAAGCACAAAGAAGCTGAAGCTCCCAATTCCGGCCGTGACGCCGTCATCACATTTCTGGCAATCAATGAAGCTCTTCCCTCTCTATTCCTGTCACATCGTGTTCCGGAACTCCAGCAACTTTTCACCCATAATTATTTTGTCCGACAAGAGTTGCCGGAATTCGGTTCTTCCACACCTCCGGTCGCAAACTCCCCGTTCTTCCCCATCTCCGGTAAGGTGATCTATTTTCCCATTCTTTGCTCTGGCACGATCTCTTGACCTCACTTGGGCTTCCTCTACATCTCTTTCCCCTTCCTTTTGCTCAGGATGAGCCCTCCACGGTAAAGCTTTCGCCACCGCCACTGTCCATCACCGTTGGCCATCCTCCGTTCTTCTCTATTGAACCGTATCACTTCAGTAGGTTCCCTAGGCCTCTTGGTCACTCATGCGCGCGTTAGATTGCTCAAAGCACCATCGGGTTGCAATATGTCATTTTGGCCGAACGTCACCACCGCCAAAGGTCACTGCACCGCCACTCCGGTCCACCAACGGCGATGTCCCGGCCACCCATGGGATTGCCTAGACCCTAGGGTTCCATTTTTTCCCTTAGCCGGCACCACCGTTCCTTCTACCGCCGGCGACAAGCACGGTAGTGAGCAGCTCCAAGAGCTCCTCTATTGTCGAAAACCGACAAGCACTGTAACGCACAATTAAGAAACCACATCAATGTCTTAAGCACTATTTACTATGTGGATCTGTGTTTTAATGTCGCTTGTTTCGCTGACGAGCGGACCCGTGAACGGTAATAAAGGGAATGTTAATATCTGGTTTTTATTTAGAATCAATGATGTGTGGGCCCTGATGCTTTAAGTGCACAATAAACCCACCGGTAGACCCATGTACTATGTGGTAGACTTTCGGTCCATGTACTATTCTCATAGATCGAGCCTATGACATGTGGACCCTACATGTCAGTTGAGATTTATTCCGAAAATTAAAAGAAAATAAAACACTGTTAAGTGGACCCCACCGGTTAGTGACTTTAGCTAGAGTATAAAAAGTATTTAATACATTTAGAAATTCTGAAATGAATTAACTTTACACTGTAAATTCAAATAACTTAAAAAATTCATAATTAACTCAAATCAACTCCAAATTGATTGAAACCAATTTTGTTGGGTTTCATTTTTAAATTAATTTCATATGGCATAGTTTTGGAACATGTTTCTGTCACACAAAATTTTTGGAATTTGAATTAATTTCGGTTTTCATGAACAGTAAACCCTAGCTTTCATTTTCCCTCCCGGCAGAAATTGTTTAGGGCATAACTCTCACATACGAACTCTGTTTTAGTTAATTCTTCTTGATAAATTCATATAAAATTATACTCTACCTATTGTGTAATTTTCATACATTTTTGATGAATTTGAATTTTTGGTTAATTTTGACATTATTCGTTCTTTAGATTTCGGAGATTCGAGTGTATACGAAAGTGACCCTTAGCAGCACCTGGACTATATCTAGCAAGGAAAGCAATCCCCTCATTTGATCATATCGATCCTACTATGTTCAAGCTATTTATCTTGTTTTGCAACTATATATATGCATGCGCTATTTGATGATCAATAGGCAAATGTTCATCCCTTGCCACTGAGCCTAGGTTAATATCCATGCTGGTGAATTAGAGCCCGGTCGATGTGTTATGGTCATTTATACTATATACGAGTCAATTTGTCGCTTAGGAATGCTTAGAATGGTAGAACACGGATCATCATTTCGGCGATGGTTATTATATCATCACTTTAATTACTTGGGTCAGGGTACTCATGTAAGTATTGTATTTGGAAAATTAAAACTGAAAATAAAATGATTTGGACTTGGTCACATGGTTGAATGGTGTGTTTATTGGGTGTGTGGTTGGTGCCTAAGACAACAAGGACCAAACATCATGTGCCACTGATCCAAGTATTATTACGTGCATCCACATGAGGGTTATAAGGGACCCCTCTTGACTTATTACTTTGTTATGTGTTAACTCTGAGCCGCAGGTGGTAGTTGTTAGGGAGAAAAATATTCTGTTGTTAATGGAAATGTACGGGTTGAGTTTCTGGTTAGGTTCCCTCGCCTGAGGAGCATCGGTAGTTGCTGAGGCTTTACCGATGACTCAGTCACAACGTATGGGCCCTCTATGGGAGCCCCGTCTGCACACACAAGGGTGGTTCACGAAGGTCTTCACACCTATAGGGTGGCTCCTAATTAATGCATTTCATTGTAAAACTTCTCGTAGGACTTAGCTCTGCCGACATACCTTAGTTAGTGTGCTTAATAGCTTGGCAAAGGAGCGGTCTGGCATGTGGATAAAGTTGTACACCATTGCAGGGTATAATATATTCGAATAGCCAAGTTCTTGATTATAGACACGCTTGGTTAGATCGTGCAAGAGTTAGACTCTGCATTTTCAATAAAACTTGGAATCGGGTGGTACGAATGGATAATTCGTTCTATTGTTGTAGTGGCTATGGGAATCCACTTCTAGGTTGTTAATTATGTCTCTAAATGTTGTCTTGCTGTTATTTAAGCAAATAAAAAGTGATTTGGTAAATTGCCTTACAATCTATTACTCTATTGCAAAGAAAATGCCTTTATGCTGAAAATTTCCTAGCGTAGTAGCTTTCCTTTGATACTTGAATGCATCTACTTTATTCTGCTGTTTGTAAGTCTTTCAAGTACAACTTTATACTTAACCAGATTGTCCACTTACTGCAGAGAGGAGGTTGAACCCCAATGGGTTAGCCCATGTGAGATCGACTACGAGCGTGACGACTAGTTCGGTGGTTTATCGGTCAGTTGCCTTGTGGGTAAGGGCAGCCGATTGACCTTTTCTTCACCGACATCTTATGGCTTGTGTTTTCGATACGAACTCGGTATTTTGTTGTGCTATTTGGCCTGGTCGGCCCTATGTATGAAATCTGAACCTTGTATGTTTATTGTGTTAGAAACTATGAAAATTTCGGTATTGTAATAAATTGTGTATGGCTTAATGTTTGTGAAGGTGTATGTGTACCGCTCCTAGGAGATACAGAATACACCGAGAGCGGGAAATTTCTCTTGTGATGCTAGGACCGTTGGGAAGGTTAAGCATTACAAGTTAAATTTCCGGCCGGGTCTCACAATTTCAGAGTACCCATTATGAAACAAAACCTGCTAATAAAAATTACATTTCGTTAGACAGGAATACAAGACATAATACTTAGTGAAAAAAACATTGTTAGTTTATTTTGATCATACCAAATGCTCAAAGAGCTTGCACACACAAGAGAAGTCTTGTTCCTCATAGTTGACCTGCACTTCATAGACTTTCCTACCCCAACTTTGCATAGGAATATTTCCAATTTGGACTACTAGCAGCAGGTATTGATTCTCCATACTTTGAACCATATGTGAGAAGCTCCAACGAAATTGTTCCTTGAACCTAATGAATGCACCCCTCTGGTGTAAACAGGCGAGCTTGAGGCTGTAGTCACCTTCTCCTGTGTTGTGATTATTATATGAAATTCCAAAACAAACAATAATTCTTAAAAAAAATTGTAGAGCACAACATGTCACACAGAATTACCAAAGACTGAAATACTTACTCCGTACATTGTATGAATGATGCTCCTCTGCCTCCTCCTAGATTCTATCAAAATAGAAACTCTCATATGTTCTTACAAATCCATTGAGCGAGGAAGAAGGTTTCACATACTTTTTTAGGACATGATTCATGCTCTCACTCCTTTGAGTAGTCGACATTTTTTCAAAGAAAAATGGCTTGAAATATGCAGGTGCCCATTTCTCCTTCATATCCCACATCCTTCTCAAGTACTCCCTCCGGATGCATATATATGACGTCCTGTAGTGCAAATGGGCAGATGGCAACGTCATATATAAAAAATTGGAGGGAGTATGTGCTTGAGTCTAATTCATACTGCTGGACTAATCCTGTCCATGCCCTTTCAAACTCATCTATCGTCTGCGGTTCATTTATGACATTATGGAACTCCTCCTTAAACTTGCTTCGCTTGCTATATATGTTTCCCAGGCTTTATTTAGCCTTCTTAAGTACATGCCATTTGCAAACTCTGTGAATAGTGTCTGGCCATACCTCCCTTATTGCAACCTCCATCTGATGGCTATTGTCTGAAAAAAAAGTAGTATGTAACCATTGGTATTTTATCAGGTGGTATGCAGAACAACTGCTAGCACAAAAATCGAATATCAACTGCATCAAGAATTACCTGTGAGTATCGAAGCTGGTCTTTTTACATTCATTGCCTCAGTGAAAGTCTGGAACAACCACTTGAATGACTCGACTATTTCCTCTCTCAGCAATGCACAACCAAACAACACCGTTTGGAACAATACCAAATGGAAGGTTGTACCTATTCGTACGATATGTAGTATCAAACCTAACAACATCACCAAAATGCTGAAAACTCAGCCTAGACAATGCATATGGGCCCAGAAAATATTTTTAATCCAACAAGCTCCATCAATCCGAACGGTGTAGAAGAAATCCTTGCTGCGACACTATTGTTCTTTGAAGAAATCTAATGTTTTCTGAACATCCTCGCTGCACTCATCTCTCCTTATGGCATAGGATAATCTGTTTAGTGCTCTTCTAGTGAATGGTGTCAATGAAGGGCCACCGTGCATTGCAGCAACCGAGCCATACATGCATGTAGGTGATACTCCCTTATGTACCATTTCAACAACAATACTCTTTGTCTCATCATCAATAAAATTATGCGACCTGTAGTACCTAGTATGGTGTAAGTCCCGTCTCATGACATGGTTATGCTCGCTTACAAAGGCGGTAATCATCCATTCATGAAGCTCAGAAAAACTATTAATCCTAAGCATAGCCTTACATCCTGTAACACCCCGATTTTCATAATCGGGATGCTAATATTTAATTTGGCAATCTATTAAATTTTTTACTACGTTTTAAAATTTTTTCAGTGTTTAATTAAAATGTTGCTTTTAAAATCAAATTGTTGAAAAACCGCTTTTAAAAATTAAATTTTTATTTCTTGTTTTTGCATGCTTTCAAAAATCTTGTTGACATGCATGCATTAGTATCGTTATTTTATTTTTCCGGTTCGATCGACCGCAGGCGAAACGCTTGCGTGTCCCTTCTTTTCCGGTCATCTCTCCCATTTTTCGACCTTGCTAACTCCTTTCACTTCTCTCCTTCAAATCTCATCCAAAAACTCAAAACCAAGCCATGTATGTCATACCACCGCGATCGTCATCGCACGACCAGCCCATTTCTACAATTTGTTTTCACATGCATGGCAGTTTAAGTGAATTCGCGAGAGAAGAAAAGAAGTAGCAGATGAAACACCTGCGCATCTTTTTCCTGCTATTTCTTCAACCCATTTCTCTTTCAAACAATTACTCATGTGAACAGTGCCTAGAATTATTTTTCCTAGGTTCTGGAACAACTAACTCACCCTAAAAATTTCACCATTTCTTTTCAAATTAATTTGCTATTTTAAATAGCTAGTCAAAGTAGTCAAATTAGAGGCAAAACTTTCCACTCACTCACGACCATTTCTCCCAAATTAATGCTCTTCTCCCCACCGCTTTTTGCCCCTTTCTTGCTATTTCTTTTGTTGGTCCGAAGCAACCAAGTCCCCACTGCTATCTTCCCTTGTTTTGTTTCTCTCCCTGCCATCCCACCCACTGCATGCCCATTCGTTTATGGGATTTAATTGATATATGCCACCAGCACACACCCCATTCGGCACTATCATGTGCCCAGCCCCACCATCTCAATGCCATCTCCCTTTCTTTTCTTTCTCACCCCCCAAACAAAGCAACCTCCCACTGCCCAAGGCATTTCCCAACTGAGCACTCCCTGCCATTGTTTTTGTCCCAACCGAGAGCCACACTCCATTTCTTTTGTCCCAGCCGAAAGCACCTTTCAACTCTACTATTTCTTGTCTCAAGGGAGCACTACACAGAACCATTCCACCCACACTCATTTTCCCCACTGTCATAACACAACCACTCATCCTCCCCACTCACCATTTCTTTCTTGGGAATTGCTAAAAGAGGAGCAACCAAAGATCGCCATTCTTGGTCCACCAACCCCAAAGAACCAAAGATCGCCATTCTTTGGTCTAGCCGAACCCCAAGCCTCCCCACGCCATCTCCTTCCCACACTGATTTTTCTTCCTCCAGCAGCCCCACATTCTTCCTTCTTGAGCTCAAGCATACATCTTCTCTCCTCCCAATCCAAGCAAGAAATCAAAAATCCCCCTATGCATGTCACCCCATTGCAACCCCCGTCACATGAGCATCCCATTCATGCAATTCTTTTGTGCATGCATGAACTTTAGAGAAAGTTTGAAGAAGGGGAGGAGGAGAAACACTATGCGACTTGATGCAGCAGCCATGAGCGGCAAGACCTAGTGCAAGCATGCAGCCTGGCTTGGTGCTTCGCCGGTGTAGTGCATGCATGTGTTCTTGCATGCATGCAGTCGTAGAGGGGCAGGAGATGGCTTGAGAAGGTGCTGGAGGAGCCGGGGCCTGTTGGAAATAATCTTGTTGTTTCGAGTCTTTAGGTGTTAGTTCATGCATATGATGCATGAGATCTTGCAAGTGACTGAGTAAACATGATGTGCGTGCACTAGTGGCAGATATGGAGTAGTGGCGTAGTGCATGCATGCATGCGTTAGTGGCAGAAGTGGCTTGCATGTGTGCTAGTCGTGTGTTCCTGTGTGGCTTATTTAAACCCATGTGATCAGATTGTTAGAGTTGAAGTAAGTGAAGTCAAGATTAGGGGGGAGATTGTTGGAAATAATCTTGACCATGTATCTTATTAGTGTTTTGCATCTGTTTGTGCACTGCGTATAGCTGCACGTTTAGAGTTTGTTAGTTGGTTAGTGACCGAGTCCATGGCTGTGTTAGTGGCTATGCTGCATGCGTGGGATAGTTGGGCTCATGGAGCGTGAGTTCAGGATTGTGGCGTGAGAATCGGTTGGCTTAGCCGGTCCCATGTGCATGTATTTAACTGTTGAGCTGTTGAGTCTTTAGTGCGTGGGGGAATAACAGAGAAACAAGAAACAATTGCCCCAAACTCTGTGTGTGTGTTCTTGACGTGAGTGTGTGATCCGAAGTGAGGGAGAGCCATGAGTGAGGTCTCGTCGGGTGCTTGATCCAACAATTGGTATCAGAGCAAGGTGCGAGAGAAGCTGCAACGCGCTGCGGTTAGCGACGGCAGCTGCGAGGCGCGGGCGATGACGGAGCGATGGGCTCCGTGGCGATGGCGACGCGCGGCGCGCTAGCGGGCGAAAGAGCGCGGCAAGCGCTGCCAAAGATAGCGCTGCCGAGGGCGCCGGCCATGGTACAGGTGTCGAAGAAGGAGGTGAACCGGGCGTGGAAGGAGTACGAGTGCATCAAGGTCTGCGAGGCCTTCACGATGCACCTGTACGAGACGTTCGGCAACCTCGTTGCCCTGGTGCATGTGGAGCGCGGCAACGACGATGTGAGTGAAGCGGAAGCGGTGTCCGCGCCTATGTATGTGTATATGGCACAGTAGGAGTGTTGCATGTGTCATTTATTTCTTTGTATGCACGTAGGAGGTGTGTTACATACGTGCGTATATTTGTGTCATGGTCATGGATGTAGGTGAGTCAGTGCATGATGCATGTGTGTGCGCATGAGTTCTTATAGATGTGTCCAAGTTCTCATGTGTGTAAGCTCTAATGAGAGTCTCTGTCGCCGTCTAGTTGTGTTACCGGCGAAAGACAATCAGAGCTGAAATAGAAGCAAAAGACGCCGGCAAGTTGTGTCACCGGCGGCATGGTCAGCAAGAAGAAGGCAAAACTCCTTGGAGATGCGTTAGGAGATTAGACTTCGACTTGTGAAGTAGTGACAACAAGATTAGGGGGGAGAATGTTGGAAATAATGTTGTTGTTTCGAGTCTTTAGGTGTTAGTTCATGCATATGATGCATGAGATCGTGCAAGTGACTGAGTAAACATGATGTGCGTGCACTAGTGGCAGATATGGAGTAGTGGCGTAGTGCATGCATGCATGCGTTAGTGGCAGAAGTGGCTTGCATGTGTGCTAGTCGTGTGTTCCTGTGTGGCTTATTTAAACCCATGTGATCAGATTGTTAGAGTTGAATATAAGGAAGCAAGATGTAGATAAGAAGCCAGCTTCGCCAACTCTCTGTACATGTGTTTTGTCTTTCATATGTGCTCATGTGAGTTGCGTACTCTGCATTTCGCGTGTGTTAGGAGAATCTGGGCCAACAGGGCCGAGGGAGCACCAGGGCTGGCGCATGGCAGCAGGAGCCGGCCGGGAGTAGCAGCGGTGAGCCCTTGGGAGCCGAGGCACTATAGCAGTCCGGCATGGTAGCGTGGCCTGCAGTCGAACGAAGCTTGACGGCTTCGGCAGCGACGCGAAGACGACGGTGAAGGAGCAGCGGCATGCACACGGATGGCGGCCAGCAGTGATGCGGCGTCGGCCAGCGGCATGGCGCGGAGACGCGGCATCCACAACACTGAGGCGGAGGTGGCTGAGGTGAGGAAGCAAGGCAGCGGGTGAGCGGCACGGCCATGGACGTAGACACCAAGGTCCGGCCGAGCCGAGGGAGAGCCACGATGGAGGACGGCGTGACGATGCGTGGGCAGCACATTGCGCGGTGCATGGATGTGACGGCCATGCATGCAGCGGTGCATGCAGAGTAGCGGAGGCTCGGTGAGGACAGGCTTGGCGAGGCGACAGTGGTGCATGCGAGTGGTGAGGCGACGTGGTGGAGCGAGACCGAGCCCGACCGCGCATGCACGCGGCGTGCCGCGGAGCTGTGCATGTGGCGGCGCATGCACTCGGTGGGCACATGCATGCGGTGGCATCGGGATGGCGGACATGGATGAGAAGTCGGGCGCAGACGCGAACGGGTTTGGCGATGACTACGGTGGACGCAGACGAGTTCAGCGACAACTACGGTGGACACGGACGAGTTTGGCGACGACTACAGTGGACATGGGTGAGAGGCTGAGCGGACGCGGGATTGGCAACAGCTATTGCGTACACGGACGGGGAGCCGAGAAGACGCCGCCCGATGACGATTCGCACACCTAGCGTTGCGGTAAAATCTTTAGTGCTATTTTTGTTACCACGCTATGATATTAGCCATGAGCATGGCATCTTTTTATGCATGTTTATTTGTAAAAATGGTTTGGTATATTAAGACCGATATAACTCACCGGTTATGTCGTAATTGTGCTTGTGTGTGATCTTGGATGATATTTTGAGGGATGCGATTGATTAGATCGTTGTAGCGGTTTAGGTGTATTATTGGTCGGTGGAGGCTAAATTAAATATACATTGGATCAATTGATTGGATGATATTATTTTGGAGTCACATGCAAAATTGTGGTGATCTTAGATGCTAAATTAATTGGAGGTTTTCCCTCATGATAGATTAGTAATTTTTGGAGTTAGGGCGCATAAGAATTTTATGAATTATTACTTGATGGATAGCTCTTGTGATGATATTTATGGAGATATGGAGGTTGAATCGGATGATTTAATTAATCATGAGTAAATTGATGGGATGTCTTAAGTAATAGCTTTGCGAGTCACTTATGCTATATTTGGGTGATGGTAGAATGGATGATTTGATTGCGGATAAGTATTTGGATTGCCATGTAATTGGTAGTTAAGTCCTATGTGCCGAGTTGATAGATTTGTACTCTCATTTGGGTTAGTAGATAAAGGGTCATTAGTTGATCATAGAGGCATCTATATGATTGGATTGGTAGAGGTCGTTCACGACTAAGTTCGGTGGTATGGATATGAGTTGATCAATTAGTGAGCCATTAGATGTTGGATGTGTTATTAAATTGCAAAGCTCATTAGGTGTCGGTTAGTCTATTAAACCTCGGTCAGTGGAAATTTTGGGTGTATGAGAATATGAATTGCTGAGGCAAGACTAGTAGAGTTAGATAGTTATTATTAACTTAAATAGCATAGTGAAGAACAATGGATGGTTTTAGGCATGGTCTTATGCCCATAAGTCGGTGGATTTCGTACAATTATCGGATAGGAAATATAGTTGGAAGATCGTCAATTTGGACATTGTGTGGTTGGATGGGATACTTTGATTATGACAGAGGCTAGGTTAGCCTGAGTTTAAAAAGTATTTTAATGTGGTAGAAATTTTAGAAAAGAATTATTTTTACACTGACAACTATTTTATCTTTGAAAATTCGAAAATTCTTATGAACTCCAAATGAGTTAAACCAAGTTATTTTGGTCTTATATTTTTATTATCTATTTATGTATGTAATCCTTTTTCCCACCACTATTCTACAAATTTTCACCAAATAATTAATTTCGGATAAATAGTAACCGAAATGCAATTTTCAGGATTTTTCAGAAAACTGATTTTCAAACTGCTATAACTTTCACATACTAACTCCAAATGGAATAATTCTTTCACATAAATTCATATAAAATCATAATCTACTCACTATATAAATTTCATGTATTTTGACTTATATTGATTTTTGGCATGTTTTCTGTTATTGCTCTTAGTCGATGTTTCTCATTCATTCGATAGTTGACGAAGGTACGAGTGTGATCGAGAGTGATTCAGCAGCACATGGACCATCCAAAGCAAAGGCAAGTAGTTTCATCCTTTGATGCATGTTGCTCCTATTAATTTTGAAAACTATCTATGTTGATTTTCAAGTATTCTATGCATTGCTTAATTCCAAATACTTGTGTGTCACTTGGGTAGAATTAGTTATATCCTCTTGTTGCATTGGCCTTCCTTTGAATGTTGATTACCCTTTTACCTTGAATGATTAAGGCTATAAGTTATATGGGATTGTTTGCTAATTTGTAGAACGATGCTTAGTCGTGCTAGTAGTTGTAGTCGAAAACGGTTGATGGAGCTAGTCCATCGGCCGATGAATTGAATCGAATCTTGATGAAATTTGAGGATTATATAGATTGAATTATGTTGATATTGAGGATTGTATCCACATCTTCGAATCTGGTGTTGTAGACTTGTTGGGTGGGTTGTTGTTGTGTGTTGGACTTGCACGGGTGATAGGGTGATGAAGGGAGGTGGTCCAAGATTCGCGTAGCCCCATCTGGGTATTTGAGGACCGGTCTGTGGTGTGATGAATCAAGTCTTACGTGCAAACACATGCCGGGTTTATGGGCGATGGCTTGGCTTAACAATTTGTTGTGTGTTAGCTATCGAAACACAATTAGATTGACAATTGTTTTTGTTAATGTTTAATGGCTCTCTTGTCAATCTAGTGGGGGCATGTTAAATTTTTCTTTCTTTCCCTTAAGGGTCTCTTATTTCTAAGGGACTTACTTACACAACGGGGTTCACCTGTGGTGCTAGGTGACTTCAGTCTGCCATGGGATTCTGATCTTCGGGTGGGTTGATAATTAGGACATGACATTGTAACATCCTCGTTATGATATCTCAGTCACACTCCTACGGAAGAGTGCATTGGCCGACATTATGAGATATTCATATCGTGTGGGGAAAGCTGTACAACTCAACAGAGAACTAAATCTATTCGAATAGCCGTGTCCTCGGTTATGGACATCACTTGTGGGAAAGCATGCACAGTTAGCTTATGAGAAATTGGGTTTGGGTTATGGTTGGAAATGTTATGTCATTGTGTTAGTTTGTTCAGATCTTGTATGTTATCACGAATGAGAAGTTCGCGTGTTGATTTGTTAAGGAATGAATTGTGTCACGTACGGGAATTTCGTGTGTTGATTATTTTTGGAGTATCTACTGTTGTTGATCATAAATTTGGGAGTACCTACTGATTATATAAGCTTTATAAATGTTTTACAAATGGAAATTTGAATCTATATCATTTATCTCAATGAAAAACTTGCTTTATACTGAAAATGAACCTTGTAAGCCTTCCTTTGACACTTGAATGCATTTATTATATGTTGCTATTTGTAAGTCTTGCGAGTATATTTTTGTACTCAGTTGCATTGTCCATGTTGTAGGTGAGAAGTCGTTCAAATTGGCTTAAGTACTTCAGACGCTACGACTTTAACCCAGTTGGTTGCTTGTGGGTTTGGGCATGCCAACTCGGTTCTTTCTCTTTTATTTCCAAGTTTATCTTCCTCTGCGATTTATTTGTGTTGTTTAGATTTGGCCAATCGGCCCTCTTATGCAAACCTATACCTTAAGGTTCTATTTAATGATGTTGTAAATACGATTCTATTATTCTTGTATTTTGTGTATGGATGTGAATGCAATGTTGTGTTTGGATATGTGCATGTTAGCCACTGACCCTTGGGAGCTAACATGAGACACATATCCAGACACTCGGAATCATTTTCGTCTCTCGTTAAGTGTTGCGCTTTTGGCGTAAACGCTTAGCTTGAAATAGATTCGATCCCGGGTCCCTACACATCCTACCTTTGTTGGGTTTTCCTTCACCTTGGGATCATGCCCCTGCATATGTCATCAAACACCGAATTGTAAATACCACATAACAGCGTTTTTTACAACCAATGATTCCATGAGGTGTACATACATACTACACACACTGAATTAAATTAACTAACCTGACGAGAACAACAACCAATGATTCCATGTGATTGTTGACATTTGGTATCAGAGCAAGAGTTGCTTTGATTCTGGTAAGATGTCATGCAACATAAGTTCCGCATCTCCGACGTCCAAAAACTTCGATGGCACTAGCCGTCGTGAAGTAGGGAGTGGTTCCGGAGGCAGCATCAGCCGTGATCTTGTGGTGCATAAGGTCACGAAGGAGGCTAGGAGACGGTGCGTTACCCCATGCTCACATGCACAAACTACACCGACTGAGCTCTTCTGATGAGAGTCAATCTTCAGGCTCAGGGAGTCTGGGAGGCCGTCGTTCCAGGCGGTACTAATTTTTGTCGGGACAGGATGGCCTTATCGGCCATACTGCAAGCCATGCCACCAGAAATGATAGCAACTCTGGCGATGAAAGACTCTGCTAAGGAGGCTTGGGAGGTTGTGTGATTGATGCACCTTGGAGTTGAGCGTGTGCATGAGGCAAAGGTGCAAGGATCAAGGAAGGAGTTCGACGACATTTGCATCAAGGAAAGCAAAATTGTGGACAACTTTGCAATGCGCTTGACTAGCCTCATCAACAACATTTGCATTCTTGGAGACACAATGACATGAGGCGTAATCAGAGGAATGACACTCCGTTCTCCTCAGGTTGGAAAATAACATCGCAAACATCAAAAAATTAGACAAATGACATCTTGGTCAGTTACCTCCGTTTCTAGAATTTTTTAAATATAGAAAATTAGCTCAAAACATTATCAATTTTTTTGTGGAGTCTCCCGACATAGTTTAATTGCTTGTGTATTTTTTTGAAAACTTTATACATTTTGATTTTGTCTCTAAAATTTATTTAATTTTATTGTTTGTAAGAATTTTCTAATATAGAAAATGAGGTCCAAACATAATGAAAAAAAATTCGTGCTCCTTACATAGTGGACTTAATTATGTAATTTTTCAAAATTTTACAAAATTAAGTAATATAATTTCATAATGTCCACTGTGTGAGAAGTCTAATATTTCATAATGTAAGGACATTATGAAATTGTATTAATTAATTTTGTCAAAATTCTAGAAAAATTACACAATCAAGTCCACTATATAAGGTGCCTGAAAAAAAATTTCAGAATGTTTGGGCCTCATTTTCTATATTATAAAATTATTACAAATAGTATAATTAAATGAATTTTAGAGACAAAATCAGAATGTATAAAGTTTTGAAAAAAAAATACACAAGCAATTAAACTGTGTCAGGAGACTCCACAAAAAAATGATAATTTTTTGAGCTCAGCTTCTATATTTAAAAAATTCTGGAAACGGAGGTAACTGGCCAGGATGTCATTTGTCTAATTTTTCGATGTTCGCGATGTTATTTTCCAACCCGAGGAGAACGGAGTGTCATTCCTCCGACACGCCTAACGCGATGTCATTGACCTAATTTCCCCAAGAAGAAAAGGTAGTGAAGAAGTTCCTATGTGTTGTTCCTTTCAGGTATTCACAAGTGACGATATCAATCGAGCAACTGCTCGATCTAAGGAACGTGTCTGTTGAAGAACTCACCGACTAACTCCAGGCTATTGAAGATCGGTATGAACCTTCAAAAGGTGGTACCAGGGGGGCACAATTGCTTCTCACAAAAGAGGAGTAGCGCACTCACATGAAAGGGAAGGAGCAAGAAGCTTCATCCGGAACCAGCAAAGGCGGTGACTCCAAATAGGGGCGGAACCGTGGCAAATCCGGAAAGGGAAGAGCTCAAGACAAGTCCAAGATAAAGTGTTTTTGTAGGACCGGAAAGGCGCCTAGAGGGGGGGGTGAATAGGATCTCGCCTAGTTTTCACCTTGTTCAGATCAACCGTTAAGTATAGCGGAAGACTTATGTAGGATCTGAACCAAAATCCCCAAAACACAAAACAACAGGCTCAACCATCGACGGTGGTCGATCAAGAAGGCGCGGTCAGACGGGTGAAGAGTCTTGATCGACCGGTGGGTAAAGTCCGGTTCGACCGAGTCTTGATCGACCGGCGGTGAAGATGCGGATCGACCGCCCCTCGCCCGTAACCATCGTTCACGACCAAACCAAAACGAAAAATCGATCTAACTTTTGATGTATCCAATCAAACTCAACCAAATTTGGAACACACCTCCCTAAGGATATCTGGGACCTGTTCCAAGTGACGATCGAGTAGATCCACGTCAAAGTTTCGACCTTTTTGCAATTGAACACAGATTGGTTCAAAACCGAGCAAAATACAAAATCTTGATCCTGACCTTGCTCGTGGGAGATAGATGATCTAGGTGATCTTAGATGTGATCCCACAAGTCATAGCAAGGTAGAAGAAGGCACAAGAACAATCAAAACCAACGGATCAAGAAAAGACCAAAGATCGCAAATATGGAGCAAGAACATAAAAGAGACTCAATCTTGAGAATCAACCATATATTGATCTCGAGGTAGAGAGGGTACACATCCACTCCATCCATGGAGGCAAAGCTCAATCTATGAGCACACAAATCAACTCCTCTCTATCAAGCCCTAAGCCTCTCCTCTTTCTCTAATGCCCTAACACAAAGCTAGGGTTTTCACAATGAAGTCCTTGGGGGTCAAGCATGCAGCCCACCCCTATTTATAGGAAGGCATAACTTCTAGAGAGTTTAACCTAATGGGCTCCCTGTTAAGGCCCAAACAAACGGGACACAATCGCATCGATTTTAAAGCGCCGATTTCACTTCTCTTGACCTAATCCATATCTTGACGCACCGCCTTGGCGCCATGGTTGGCATTAGGTCACCAAGGCGATATTTGGTACAATTACTAAAATACCCTTCTCGATCCTTCTCAAGACCGAGTCCAAAGTCGCGAAACACATCCCATGCTTCGCCACGTAGGTTGATCCAACGGTTCTCATCGTGTCGGCAAGTCTCTCCCATCCGGTTCCCACCGACCACCTTGGCACTTGCACCACCCCCGCACCGCTTGATCAACTGGGCCGCCCGAATCGCCTGTTCGGTCCACCTTGTCCATTCTGCGCCACACTTGAATCCATTGACCTCACCCAAGATCCATGATCGCTCGACCTCACTTCCAAGCTTAGTCCCGATCCTCCTCGCCGCTGACCGTCGTTGACCTTCAAGCTACCTCGCACACCAATAGACAAGCAAATCGAATCCGGGAACAAGTTCTTCACAACTTGACCCACGTTAGCTCAACCCATGCAATATGCAACACATATGCATTAACAACAATGGAAATAACCAAACCAAAAAAACAATTCAACTCTTAATGCAACTTTCAGCACCCAACCGGCTCCGATCATTGCTCATCGGCGGCTCGATCACACAGTTTTACGGCTCGACTCCAAACGCACGGCCCGATCGGCTCCAACTCGACAAATTTTTACTTCAATAAAAACGCGTGAAACTTCAAACCAAAAGCCACATTGCCAATTGTGTCATCATCCTAAGATCATGAGCATATCCCCATGATATCCACAATCTCCCCCTTGATGAACACATTGGCAAACTTCCATAAAAAGAGATTTGGGATTTGAAACGGTAATTACTCAACATTTTCACTCAAAGGCACAACTTGGTCCAAAAGCAAGAAAAGGCAAAGGAAATGACCAAGTCGGCTCCGAAATAGTAATGCCGCAAGTGAGATAAGGCAAAAGAAGGCACAAAGGCTTTCAATTCCAGAGAATCGACAAAATTGCAAAATCTCACTTAAGGTCCATATGAAAGAACAATTGTTCTATTTGACCTTTGATCATTGTGAGGATCCAAAGATTGCAATCAAATTCAGAATTGGCAATTAAAACCAAAAGAAAGCAATTCAGAAGAAAACTCCCCCTCACAGTAATCCTCATTTCCATTTTCTTCTCCCCCTGAAACCAAGAGGCTCTTTTTGACATTTTTTCTATTTCTTCTCCCCCTTTGACAATGGATTCATCAAGGAATCAATTCTTCCTCTTTCGGAGATACCAAGTACAAACCAAGAAAGAAGCATAAGAAAGAGCATGCATGAAATGCAATGGAGTGTTCTCAATTTTTTCATTTTTGTCAAGTTTGAGCATATGAAGCTTTGGAAATTACCCAAACGAACAAGGTAGCATTTCTAATCTGCCACAAGCATCACATCAAGCCTAACAGCGCTAGCAAGATCATGTGTAGACATATATAGCAAAGCTAAGCATGAGGGCTCAATATAAAGCAGTTAATTTTAACAATTTAAGCAATGTGTCAATTTAAGCAAGTTCATCAACAGTGATCCTAAAATGATAATGGCCATGTCAAAATGTCATTTGTAGACCAAAAAGCTAATAAAGACCACTTTTAAGAGACACACAAGTCCTGACTTGAATCAATTTGCTGAATTTTCTCAAACGCCCATTTTTCAACATTTTTCATTTGCAATGAATATTTGAAGTTGACTAATGGTCTAACTTAGTGACAAGATCCTGGACTAGGAGCCATCCACAAACTCATCCTAAGCTTCACCAGAAGTTGAATAAAAGTATATCTTAGTGAAGAAGATCCTGGACTAGGAGCCATCCACAAACTCTTCCTAAGCTTCTACCAGGGCGACAAATCTTGAGGTTCATGTCATATTTGACAAGCAGTCCCCATGAGATCGTCTGGATCATCAAACTATCTCCAAGTTCATGTCTAGGACACGCAGTCTCGTGAGAGTAGTTTGGCACAATTTTAGCAAAGACAATCTTGCAATTCGATTTTTCCTTTTAACATAAGAGCAATTAAGTATTCTTAGCGTAACGTAAAGCTCAAGTAATGATCAAAACTAGATTAAAGAGCTAACAAGCAATTTTGACAGGCCGGTGTCACAAAGGAGCACTAATTGCGCAACTAGCTAGCATATCCACAAATTGCGCTTTTCATTCAAGTTGATTTAATGTTCTAGCTCACTCATCAAAGACTTAGCTATATATATGAAAACATGATAATTCTAGCAAGTCACAGAACTAGACATGTCATTGAGCAAGAATTGGAATACTCAAGCTCAAAAGGGTAATAGGCAAAGCTTCATCAAATAAAGGATAAGCGTAATTTTATATTACAATGCATCTTTTTGGATTTTGTTATATGAATGCAATATAATACAATGAATACAAAAGAGTCAACTCCCCTCGTAATGTGCCAAAAGGACTAATAACTCCCAACTCTCCCGCAGAAAGCAAATCGAGAAGAATCAAGAGCCTTAGTAAAATATCGGCAAGTCATTGCTCGACTCGACAAAGTGAAGCACAACATCACCCTTCTCAACATGATCTCTAAGGAAGTGATACCGATATCGATGTGTTTAGTCCTAGAGTGTTGCATGTGGTTTTTGGCAATGTTTATGGCACTAGTGTTATCGCAGAAAAGAGGAACACTATCCAACGACAACCCATAATCCCGCAGAGTAGATAAGATCCAGAGAACTCGAGAACAACTACTCATGGCAAAGAACATACTCAAATTTCTAAGAAGGATCGAGCAATGCATTTATTGCTTCCTAGAAGACCACGAGATAAGAGATGTGCCTAAGAAATGACAAGTGCCCGAGGTACTCTTCCTATCCACTCTACACCCCGCAAAATCAGCATCGTAAAAAGCGAATGGAGAGAGCGAAGAGGACGAATACCAAAGTCCAAAGTCAAGGGTGTCTCAGAGGTACCGAATATGCGACGACCGCTGACGATGAGAGGCACGAGGAAGCTTGAAATCGAGCGCATGCACACAAAGAAATCAGTATGTCCTACCGACGCCGTGAGATAGAGGAGGAGCCAATCATGCTGCGGTACTCCTTCCGTCCGCTGGGTTCTCCATCCTCATCTCGGGTCCAAAGACGGTGGATGTGGCAATGGGAGTAGACATTGGCCTCATCGCTTCCCATGTCGAAGCGTCGAAGAAGGTCCTTTGTGTACTTACTTTGATGAATGAAGGTACCTTCTTTGAGTTGCTTGACTTGAAGACCAAGGAAGAAGGTCAATTCTCCCATCATACTCATCTCGAACTCCCCGCCATAGAATCAAAATCTAGACACCAAAGCATGAGAGGAACCACCAAAATGATATCATCCACATAAATCTAAACCATCAAGAAATCACCGCCATGCCCGAGAGTGAACAAAGTTTTATCTACCAAACCCATTTTAAAGTCATTTTCAAGCGAAAACTCTTAAGTTTATCATACCAAGCTCGGGAGCTTGCTTCATCCATACAAGGCTTTGGAGAGTTTAAAACATGGTTTGGGAATTTACGACTTTCAAAACCGGTGGTTGCTTGACAAAGACCTCTTCTTCTATGAAGCCATTAAGAAAGCACTTTGACATCCATCCAAACAGCTTAAATCCAAAGGATGCCGCAAATGCAAGCATAATGCTAATGGCCTCTAATCTAGCTATAGGAGCAAATGTCTCCTCAAAGTCTAAGCCCTCTACCGAGAATAACCTTGAGCTACTAGTCTAGCCTTGTTGCGAACTACCAACCCATCTTCACTTTGCTTATTTTTGAAAATCCATTTTGTTCCAATTACATGTTGATTAGGTGGAGGTTCAACTAAAACCGACTTTGTTTCTATCAAAGTTTTCAAGTTCCTCATGCATGGCATTGACCCAAGAAGCATCGTAAAGAGCATGGAAGACATCTCGGGTTCAAAAGAAGCAACAAAAGCAGTGTGCATGGGAATCGAGAATGAACTCGAGCGAGTAACTCGCTCATGGAGCTCCCCAATGATCTGCTTTCAAAGTGATGCTTGTCGCTGAATGTGAAGAGGTGCTCTCGGTGCCGAGTGGCCTCTCGCCTCACGGGCCGGAGGCAGAGCAGAGCCACTCGATCGCCGGTGAAGGTAGGAAGAGGTCGCTCATCTCAAGTCGTGTAGTAGAAGCAGTGCTCTCCAACTATCTCGAAAATGACCGGAGGATGGATTGGGTCCTCATCCTCGAGTCATCATCGCACGAAGATGTCGCCTCAGATATCTCAGAATCTGTACTGCAAAGATCGGGTCTAGTACTGTGACTAGCCTCATCAAACGTGACTTCACAAGTCTCCACAATTTTGTTAGTGTCAAAATTAAATGCACGAAAGCCACGAGAATGAGCAGATATCCAAGAAAAATGCCATCGTAACATCTAGATTCAAATTTATCAAGGTTGCCGATTTAAGAATGAAGCATTTGCAACCAAATATCTTAAAGTGAGAAACCTTAGGCTTACGACCAAATCTAAGCTCATATGAAGTTTTACCAATAACAGATCTCAAGAACACCTCATTAGAGATATAACAAGCGTAAGAAATCGCCTCACTTCCAAAATCTCCTAGGAGTGGAATGCTCATCTAGCATGGTTCTCGCCATCTCCACAAGCGCCCCGTTTTCCTCTCGACAACACCATTCTGCTGAGGGACTCTAGGGGAAGAAAACTGATGCTCTAGTCCTCTCTCAGAGCAGAGTGTGGCAAAAGAAGAGTTCTTGAACTCTGTGCCATTATCACTCCTAATGGTCTTCAAAGCTCCAGGGAGGTCAACAGCTAGTCTAAGAACCAGCTCCCTAAAGAAGCCAAAAGCCTCATCCTTAGAAACCAGAAAATAAACCCATGAATACCTGGAAAAGTCATCCACAATGACAAGCACATACCACTTACCCCCTACAGACTGAACTCTAGAAGGGCCAACAGTATCTAAGTGCAGCAATTGTCCAGGTCCATCGGTCATAACTAAAGTAAGAGGTGGATGAGAAGCAGAAACCATCTTACCATGTCTACTGTGGTGAGCACACAAGGTCTCTAACAGTGTTTGAGCTTAGGCATCCTCTAATCAAATCCTTGCTATCGATCCCGGTCAAGTGATCGGGCCTATGTGTCCAAGCCTACGATGCCACAAGACTAAATCAAGGAGTCGAAGCAACAAGGCATCTAGGACTAGAAGCGTAAGAGACACATCGAAATTAGCACGTAAAATCTTCTCAAACCTAGAGATCTTAAAGACAAGCTCACCGAGGAATCTAGAACTACACATAGATCTTTCTTGAATCTAACTTCTAGACCCTCATCAAGCAACCGAGAAACAGATAGAAGATTATACCTCGCCTTACTTACCAAAGCGACGCCCTTAAGCATGAAGTTGTTGTTGACGCCAAGACCGCGTCTTGGTCATCACGGTTCCGTAGAAGCATCCCCAAATGTGATCAATTCATTGCCGGATGCACGTGTGAGGAGGAGAACCATCTAGAATCTCCAAATATGTGTCGAGAACACCCGAGTCAACGAGCCAAATGTCCTCCTTCCTCGCATCGACGGACCTACAAGGCATGAATAGGAAACATATGTGCCTCAAGATCAAGTTAGTGATAAGAGACCGGGAATCCAAGATCGAGTCACACGATGCTTGGGCAAAGCAAAAAAAAAAGAAGAAATGGTTAGTGGAAAAATCATGAGAATGCATATGATCAACACCTAGACCTCTCCGAATCGATCTACCAAAAGATCGGTACTCTGCCTAGATGCTACATGTGGTTTTTCCTCACGATACCCTAACCCAAATCGCGCCTAGAGCCACCAAAAGAGTCAAAAGAGTCATCTACAAATCTAGGCCTATGTCTAGTAGGAAAGACAGATCGCTCGATCTAGAGACTACAAAGCAGTGAACGAACTCCTCTAATGGTTCTCAAGTTACTCATCCTCTCCTTCCTCTCAATCTTTGCTCTACTTAAAGCGTAACTCAATGGCATGGCCATTCTTCTTGCGTAGGTGCAAAGGAGTCGACCTTTTAGGGTCTTGCCTCAAGAACTAACTCGCACTGCCCGACTAGAAGGAGTTTGGGCAAAGCCCGCAGATCTAAAAAGAATTTTAGACTACCAGGGGATCTACCTCAAACAAGCCACTCCCAACAACTCTAGCAATCTTAGGTGGATGGTTCTTGGAATGCTCTAGGAATTAAATCCTAGGCCACTATTGTTCACACTCACCTTAGATTGGTCTAGAATCATATTGAGTTTCTTCGCCCACCAAGAATCTCACAAGGGTATCAAGTAAGGTAGTCTTTTGTTTGGCTAGCTCATAACACGAGGCACACTCATTGAACGTGCTAGCCCTATCAAACTTCTCTTTATAATGAACTACCTCGCTCTCAAAGCCTCACAAGACACGCAATAATTATCCCTAATTTTGTCCAAATGCTCTTTAAACCTAACTCTAAACGCTTCTTGTATCTTGTCTACATTACGCCCAATGTCAACACACAAAGTACAAGAAATGAATCAACAATTTTCTTAGAAGCGCTATGGACATAGATTGTTCAATTTTAGCTTTCTTCTAGTGTCTTGTTTAGAGCTTCATTTTCGATTGTGAGCTTAAGACAATTTTCACAAGATGCGATCTAGAGTGAAGAACCATTTCACTATTTCATTCATTTTAGTCTTATTACTCTCACAATACGAACAAGTGTGACTAGCATCAAATTTCATCAAATCTTTTGTAGCGCTCTCCAATTTTAATTCAAGCAAAGCACAGTTTGAGCAGGATAGAGGAATAGCATCTACAGTAGTCACATCAAGAGCAATGGCACTCATGCATGCAGTACTAGACTTGAGAGTCTCTAGATTATCAAGAGCATCTTTTAATTGATTCGTAACAGAGGAATGAGCAGATTTTAGGTTCATCAAATCATTTTGCAAACTTAAGCAGGAGTCGCAATTATCAGCAGGATTAATAGATTTGAGCCTAACTACTTCTAGGTTCAAGTCATCAATCAAGGCATCCTGTTTCATAATCTTTTTATCTTTCCTGTTCACTTTTGTTCGTAAATAATCAAGGCACGCTTCATGTCGCAAGAAGAGAGGGACGACTGCCTGGATCGCCAAGAACTCATCATCGCTGGAGGAGTCGATGTCGTGGCTGTTCCTAGCCATGAAGCACATGCCGGTGAAGTCATCGGCCTTCTTCTTGCCACGAGGATCATCGTCATCGTCCTCCGTCTCCGAGTCCACATCGCTCATGTTGACGCTCTCAAGAGCGGCAAGGACTTGGTCGACGATTTGCGATAGTTCTTCTTAGCTTTTGCCTCCCGAGCTTGAGGACGCCTTCGAAAGTTCTTCTCCTCCTTGCCCTTCACTTGGGGGCGCTTTGATCGAATGTGGTTTGGCTCACCACACTCAAAGCAAGTAACCGGTCCTCCTCTCTTCCTCAATTTCACTTTGTTGTAGGCTTTGGTGAATTTGGTGGTTAGGAGAGCTAAATCTTCCTCAGGTAGCTTCTCTAGGTACTCATCGCTCAAAGAATGCAAAGCAGATAGAGAAAAGCCAGATGAGCCAAAATCCAAAGAATCAGAAGAGCTACCCTTAGAAGGGTCAACCACTAGAGCCATCACATCTGTCTTGGGGAGTCGCGAGACAAAGTCAATCTCATGCGACTTCAACCTCGAGTAGAGCTTATCCATGGTAAGCTCACTCATGACAATGTTGTCATTGATGGAAGTGATCTTCATCCCCCAAATCCTTACATCAAGAGCACCCAAGAACTGGCGCGCATTTTCAGACTCAGTGAAAACTAGATCAACAAAGACGCAAGTTATGAATGATCTTAGTAAACCTTCCTAGCAACTCATCCAAAGATTCATCGTGCCTTTGTTCGATCTTGGAGTATTCTTTCTGTCGGTTCTGTCTCACTTCCTTGATCGCGGAGAGCCCTCATGGTAGTCACGAGGGTCTTCCAGATCTCGTGAGCAGACTTCAAGTGAGCGACACGCCAAACTCAGATCGACTAAGCCCTTGAATCGTAAAATTCGAGCCTTGCTATTAGCCTCCACATCGTGTGATCACATCGTCATCTACCGGCACCGCATAAGGGTTTTTAACCTTAAGCCAAATTGAGTGCCCTTGAGCCTCGATGTAGGCTTGCATGCGAGCCTTCCAAAGATGAAAATCGACTCCATCAAACACAGACGGTTTGTTGAATACTTGTCGACGCCATGGCTCCTCGTAATCGTTAAGATCTATGAGAAGAGCTAACCGCTCGATACCAATTGTAGGACCGAAAGGCGCCAGAGGGGGGGTGAATAGGATCTCGCCTAGTTTTCACCTTTGTTCAGATCAACCGCTAAGTATAGCGGAAGACTTATGTAGGATCTGAACCAAAATCCCCAAAACACAAAACAACAGGGCTCAACTACTAACCGGCGGTCAGACCGGCGGCAAAGGCGCTGTCGACCGGGCGCGGTTCGACCGGTGGTAAAGCCCGGCTCGACCGGAGGCGGATCGACCGGTGAAGATGCGGTCCGACCGCCCTCGCCCGTAACCATCGCTCACAAACCAAACCAAAACGAAAATCGATCTAACTTTTGATGTATCCAATCAAACTCAACCAAATTTGGAACACACCTCCCTAAGGATATCTGGGACCTGTTCCAAGTGACGATCGAGTAGATCCACGTCAAAGTTTCGACCTTTTTGCAATTGAACGCAGATTGGTTCAAAACCGAGCAAAATACAAAATCTTGATCCTGACCTTGCTCGTGGGAGATAGATGATCTAGGTGATCTTAGATGTGATCCCACAAGTCATAGCAAGGTAGAAGAAGGCACAAGAACAATCAAAAACCAACGGATCAAGAAAAGACCAAAGATCGCAAATATGGAGCAAGAACATAAAAGAGACTCAATCTTGAGAATCAACCATATATTGATCTAAGGTAGAGAGGGTACACATCCACTCCATCCATGGAGGGCAAAGCTCAATCCATGAGCACACAAATCAACTCCTCTCTATCAAGCCCTAAGCCTCTCCTTTCTCTAATGCCCTAACACAAAGCTAGGGTTTTCACAATGAAGTCCTTGGGGGTCAAGCAGCAGCCACCCCTATTTATAGGAAGGCATAACTTCTAGAGAGTTTAACCTAATGGGCTCCCGCAAGGCCCAAACAAACGGGACACAATCGCACGATTTTAAAGCGCCGATTTCACTTCTCTTGACCTAATCCATATCTTGACGCACCGCCTTGCGCCGCTGGTTGGCATTAGGTCACCAAGGCGTATTTGGTACAATTACCAAAATACCCTTCTCGATCCTTCTCAAGACCGAGTCCAAAGTGCGCTAAACACATCCCATGCTTCGCCACGTAGGTTGATCCAACGGTTCTCATCGTGTCGGCAAGTCTCCCATCCGGTTCCCACCGGACCACCTTGGCACTTGCACCGACCCCCGCACCGTTTGATCAACCAGTCGCACCGAACTGCCCGTTCGGTCCACCTTGTCCATTCTGCGCCACACTTGAATCCATTGACCTCACCCGGCATCCATGATCGTTTCGACCTCACCTCTTCAAGCTTAGTCCCGATCCTCCTCGCCGCTGACCGTCGTTGACCTTCAAGCTACGCACACCAATAGACAAGCAATCGAATCCGAACAAGTTCTTCACAACTTGACCCACGTTAGCTCAACCCATGCAATATGCAACACATATGCATTAACAACAATGGAAATAACCAAACCAAAAACAATTCAACTCTTAATGCAACTTTCAAGACTCCAACCGGTCCGACCGCCGCTCACCGGTCGGGTTCGATCACACAGCCGGCCTCGACCGGCCAAAGCACGCCGTGATCGACCGCCCAACTCGACAAATTTTTTACTTCACGAAAAACGCGGAAACTTCAAACCAAAAGCCACATTACCAATTGTGTCATCATCCTAAGATCATGAGCATATCCCCATGATATCCACAGTTTTAATTGTGGTATTCTTGGCCATTATGCCAAGGAGTGTCGCAAGACCCAGAAGGAACGCAGAGTGGTGCCAAATCTCACCAAGGTGCAAGAGGATGAGCCCACACTCTTGATGGCGCAGATGTGCAACACCACGGAGGCTGTGGAGAGCACAACTGCCCAAGTTGTGCTGAACGAACTGCATGATCAGGCATACCTTGGGTGTGAAGAAGGTCATCAAGATGACAACTAGTACTTCGATACAGGGGCAAGCAACCACATGTCCGGCTACATGGAGAACTTCGCTGAGTTGGATTCCAACATAAAGGGATCCGTCAAGTTTGGGGACAGCTTCATCATCGAGATATGCGGGCGAGGGACAGTGATGTTCACATGCCTCAATGGTGAACATCGCGCTCTCACAAACGTCTACTGTAAGCCCCTGAAATCGGATCTGTTTCAAGCTAAGTGATTACGCTGAAAACGCAACACTTAACATGAGACGAAAATGATTCCGAGTGTTCGGATATATGTCTCATGTTAGCTCCCAAGGATCAATGGCTAACATGCACATATCCAATACAACATTGCATTCACATCCATACAATATACAAGAATAATATAATCGTTAATACAACATCATTAAATGGAACCTTAAGGTACAAGTTTGCATAAGAGGGCCGACCGGCCAAAATTAGTTATAGCCAAATTAAATCGCAGCGGAAGATAAATAAGGAAATAAAAGAGAAAAGCCAAGTTGGCATGCCCAAACCCACAGGCAACCAACTGGAGTTAAAGCTGGAGCGTTTGTAATACTAAAACCCAAATCGAATGACTTCTCACCTACAACATGGATAATCCAACTGAGTACAAAAATGTACTTGCGAGACTTACAAATAGCAACATAATATAAATGCATTCAAGTGTCAAAGGAAGGCTACTACACTAGGCAATTTTCAGCATAAAGCAAGTTTTTCGTTGAGATAATCGATATAGATTCAAATTGTCATTTGTTAAACATTTAGAAACATTATATAATGCAGGTATATCGAAATCATGATCAACAATAGTAGGTACTCCAAAAATAATCAATACACCTAACTTCCCGCTCGTGACATAATTCATTTCTTAACAAATCAACATGCGAACTTCCCGTTCTTGACAAAATACAAGATTAGAACAATTCAACACATGACCTAACATTTCTAAACATAACCCAACCCAAAGCCCATAAGCTAACTATGAATGGTTTCACCAAGCGAGGTCCATAACTGGGGACACGGCTATTCGAATAGAATTTAACTCTGCAAAGGTGTACAGCTTTCCCAACACGATATGAATACCTCGTACTATCGCCATGCACTCTTCCGTAGGAGTGTGACTGAGATATCATAACAAGGCCGTTACAATGTCATGTCCTAACTATCAAACCACCCGAGGAAACAACACCATGACCGAAAGTCTCTTATCGTCACCATGGGTGTACCCGTTGTGTAAGTAAGTCTCTTGCGCAGAAGAAACCCTAAGGGCAAGTATGGTGAAACTTAACATGCCCCCACTAGATTGACAACACAACAATTAAACAGTAACAACAACATTTGTCAATCTAATTGTGTTTTGATAGCTAACACACAACAAATTATTTAGCCAAGCCATCGCCCGTAAACCCGGCGTGTGGTTGCATGTGAGACTTGGTTCGACATACCATAGGACGGTCCTCAAATACCCAGACGAGGCTATACGAATCCGGGACAACCTCCTTTAGCAACCTATCACCCGTCCAAGTCCATCACACAAAAACACTACCCAACAAGTCCACAATAACCAGATTCGAAGATTTGGACACATTCCTCAAATTCATCATAATTCAATCTACACATTCCTCCAATTTCATCAAGATTCAATTCAATCCACCAGCCGATGGACTAGCGCCATCAACCGCATTCAACTACAACTACTTCCTCGGCTAAGCATCGTTCTATAAATTAGCAAACAAACCCATATAACATATAACCTTAATCATTCAAGATAACATGGCAATCAACTTTTAAAGGAAGGCTAGTGCAGCAAGTGGATATAACAAATTCTACCCAATTGACATACAAGTATTTGAAATTAAGCAATGCATAGAATACTTGAAAACAACATAGATACTTTTCAAAACAAACAAGAGCAACATGCATCGAAGGAGGGGATTGCTTGCCTTTGCTAGATAGTCAGGTACTACAGAGGTTCACTCACATACACACTTGAATCTTCATAAACTATCGAATGAACGATATTGCAATAAACACCAAATAAGCCGAAAAATCCATAGTGCTCAAAAATGCCTGAAATTTACACAGAATAAATATGAAGATTTTAGATGAATTTAGAAACAAAAATTATTTGATTTGGAGTTCGTACACGAAAGTTATAGCCAAAACCCTTTCTGTCAAAAGAGAAAATCCAACAATTAGGGTTTCGGTCACTGTTCATCGTTTCGACTTCACGTGGTCCAAAAAAGGTTTTGACTATCTGGTTGGAAGGAGGTTAGACTACAGGTGGTCGGAAGGAGGTTTTGACTATAGGTGGTCGGAAAGAGGTTTCGACTACCTGGTCAGAAGGAGGTTTCGACTACAGGTGGTCGAAAAGAGGTTTCGACTACCTGGTCGAAAGGAGGTTTCGACTATAGGTGGTCGGAAGGAGGTTTCGACTACAGTTGGTTGGAAAGAGGTTTCGACTACCTGGTCGGAAGGAGGTTTTGACTACCTAGTCGGAAGGAGGTTTCGACTGCAGGTGGTCGAAAAGAGGTTTCGACTACGACCTGTAGCGGCAGTATGGCAAAGTCTAGCGGCGGGGCTCTTCCGGCTCTCATGCCAAAATACATTCCAGTGATGCCTGGAGCTAACCATCGCGCACATGAGTGCATATGAGCTACAAGGAGCTCACCAGAGTATAGAAACGAAGGTCGGAGATGCACGATAGATGGCCGGCAACAAAAACTAGTGGCGACGATGATGGTGCTACCGTGGAGGGAACAACCTGAGGAAGGAGGAAAGGAAATGAAGGTAAGAGAAACACATGTGATGCTAAGAGATAGTGCTAGAGAGCATAATTGAAAAATGGAGCACCTCATCGAAGATGGGGAAGGAAGGTGTGGTTTCTGGCCAAAGGTGGTCGTATGTGGTCATAGATGGTTGCAAGAGGTCGAAGGTGGTCAGAAGAAGCTTGGCGCCGTTAATGGGCGACGGCGACGACGAGCTTCATGAGGAGATGATGACTTGAGCTAAGAGGAGAGAAAAGAAAGGTTGGGTTATCTTAAGCGAGACCGAAAGATGGTGTCATAGCCAAGAATCGAAGAATGGCTCACCACGCCAGAGATGGAGAAGAAAAAGGGGTCTTCAGTCGGAGTGTAAAGAAAACCCAGACTCCACGAGCTCCTGAAAAGATTGAGGGAAGTGTGTTGAGTGGAAATCATCCTTATACCCTAGAACACAAGATGACAAACACGAGAGGATGAAACTCATCGGAGGCGAAAAGGGCACGGTGGTGGCACTCGGTGCACGTTCACTAGTGACGCAAACGACAACCGCATTCCGAAGGCTACAAGCAAAGGAAGGAGCTCGCATTAGCGCAATTGGACACGGTGAGGAAAGGAAAAGCAAAGGGACATGACAGCGGGAACTCACCAAAGAGAATTGCAAGAGAGAGTGTCCTCCTTCTCAGCCACCGAGAGGAGAAGTGGGGGAGAGTGAGGGCATGGAGGCGATTAAGTACGGGCAATCTGACAGGAATGGCGACCGTGTGAACAGGCGATGCTTCGGGTTGGGTGGCATGACAGCGTGAACTCGCATGGCCACCATTGCGCTCGGGCGCTCTGAGCATGGCCAGCACGTCGATAGGGGTGAAAACGGATCGAAAACGGACGGATATGGCTCTGCCGTATTTGTTTTCATTTTTTTCCCAGATGCAGATACGAATACGGATACCCCGGATACGAATACGGATGCGAATAATATCGAATATTTAATACTGAGCAAATACTTAATCGAAACAAATACTGGTCCACGGATATTTTTTTGGAACATAAAAACCCCTTAAATTGCATGCCAGAAATTAACGAAAACATATAACTAGTTTGTTTGATGCAAACATTCATGAATTGTTCATATTTTTAGCATCCAGAGTTACTTCATAGTCTTTGTAAACTACTTCTGAGCAAGTTTTATTGATCCTCTAGATATCAAGTACACCTTACCAACCTCAATTAGGTCATAAAACTGATCAAGCACTGAATTGTAATATGTTGCACGAATTTCTCCACCATGTGAATCAAGGATTAGCGTATTTAACAAAAATTATTACAATAAAGATTTATTACAACAAATAATTATTACACATATAATTATTACAAACAGTTCATGCTCCCTCCACTTTTTTCCGGCTTGGGACCCAAGATCGCTAGCAGTTAGGCACCCCGCCCTACCCTCACATGTACCCCAAGTGTATAATTAGAAACTACAACCATTTTAAGAGATAGAAATTAACCAGCTTAAACAACATCAAAGCAATTAATCATGGAATCAATAGTGAAATTTTATAAGGATAAATTATCTATAACAACATGCATGCATATGGACATCGCAATGGTATGAGCATTCAACTATGAATGAGACAATTTCGGTGGACATGTTGATGCATAACAAAGAGAAACAAAGGTGCTCAATTTCATCAATTCATACATTGATCAATATGCGGGCAATAAACATATTTCACATCTAAGCAGCAAAAAAAAGGGAATCATTTCATAGTGGAGGGAGGAGGAGATCGGCTCAAGCAAGAAAATCACAACCATCTATTACCATCTTTATTTGCTCAGATCTGCATTCATTCAGATATAGCTGGAATTCAATTAGCAAAAACATTAAACCAATGGAATTTAATTAGCTAGCAGCCTAGCACTAAGAGCTCAATGCATTGATTCATTGCCTCACTGGCAAAACTACAATGTCAAGATCCTTACCTAGTTACCTTGGTGGGCAACAGCCAACAAGAACAGGCGGGGCGGGCGGCCGACGAGGGGATCCGACGGGGTGTCAGGGCCTTGGGGGAGGGGAGCGGACGGGGGACGGGCGACGGTGAGGTGCTGGGGCCGGTGAGGTGCTGGTGCCGGCGGTGAGGCAGGCCACGAGGGGATCCGGCGGAGGTGCTGGGGCCTGGGGTCGGTGAGGGGGAGCCGGCGAGGGATGGGTGATGGGGACGACGAAGGAGGCTGGGCGCGGGAGAGGAGGATGGAGCCAGAGGAGGAGGCGACAGGGGAGGGTTGGGGATGGAGCCGGAGGAGGAGGTGATGGGGAAGGGAGTCGAAGGAGGAGGCGCCGCCGTGGAAGAAGGTGCGCCGGGGAGGAGGGAGGTGGAGGAGGGCGGCGCAGAGGAGGGAGGTGCACCGAGGAGGAGGGAGGTGGAGGAGTGCGCTGGGGTTGATCCAGATCGAGATCTAGATCTGGGAGGAGGAGGGGTGCTGGAGAGAGGCCGGGGGAGCCTGGGAGTGGGGGAGTGGTGGCGCTACCACCAGGAGCGCGCTGGGAGGAGGGAGCTGGGGAGGGGGAGAAGCCGCCGCTGGCCAGGAGCGCCGGGAGGAGGGAGCCGGGGGAGTGGGGAGCGGTGGCGTCGCTGGCTGTGGAGCGCGCCGGGGGAGAGGCCGAGTGGGGAGTGGCGGCGTCGCCGAAGAACTGAAGAAGGAATGCACAATAAGACATAACCCAGTGCCTAAGGCCTAAGTGCTGGATATCCGGATGTATTCTTATCCGGATAATCCGAATCCATATTCGTATCTGCCGGATATCATGTCTACCGTATTCGTTTCCGTTTCCGACAAAAAAATCCGAATCTGTTTCCGATCCAAAAATTATCTGAAAAAAATCCGATCCGAATCCGTTTTCGTCCGGATCGGACGGAAACTATCCGATCCGTTTTCACCCCTACACGTGGATAAGAAACTCTGGTGAGTGGGTCCAGGCGGTCAATGGCACAAGTGAGCATGGTTTGGAGTTTGATTCGGGCTGGTCGAAAACGAGGGTCCCTGGTTGAGTGCGGAGGACACGGGGAAACCATAGGGCGTGTCAGAAAAGGTGGGCACGGAAGTTGGCTCTAACGCACAGGCGGAGCACGCTGGCGAGGGCACGACGTCCACATGGAGACAAAATACTATAGTGGGCGCCCACCGGTCAGCAGCTCAAGGTAAGACGTTCAGTCAGACCTGGTCGAAGGGTCTAGTCAGAACCGACTGGTTCTGGTCGAAATCGAGTAATTGGTCGAAATCGAGTAGGTGTCGAAATCGAGTAGGCTGGTCGAAATCGAGTAACTGGTCGAAATCAACACTACTACGGAAAACCTCATCACAGACGGTTTCTAAACTGTCTGAATTTGTTCGTCTGTGATAACATGCGGTTATCATAGACGGTTCAAAACCGTTTGTGATATGTAGACATCACGACGGTTTTTGTTGAAACCGCCTCAGAAGGCATAGTATCACGCATGCTTCCATTAAAACCATCTATGATACGTAGAATATCACAGACGGTTCTATTTAAGAATCGTCTGTGATACGTAGAAATACCACAGACGGTTCTATTTACAAACCGTCTGTGATATTCTCGTATCACAGACGGTTTTTAATGGAAATCGTCTATGATACTATGCCTTCACAAACGGTTTCAACAAAAAATCGTCTGTCGTAGTTCATTACCCTAACTACTTTTTGCTGATTTTTGGCTAGCCTCAAGAATTGCTAGCTATGCCCTCTGAAAACAAGCATGCAGAAAATAGATACGTCACAGATAATCAATTGTTGACAACTCAAAGTGATCATTACTCAAAATAAATTACAAAAGATCGAATTTGTTCAAGTATTGTCACTATAGTTACAATTGGATTACAATTGAGTCAATTGTTTGCATGTGGTTGAGAGGTGTCGACAGGGTGAAACTCTGGGTCAGCGATGGACTGAAAGTCTCCTTTGTCATTAACGATATCTGACATGATGAAGGCGCAGAGCTTCCCTCGAACGTCCAGGATCTCTTGCGCAACGAGTCCATCTAAATCTATCATCAAGTCCTGTCGCTAGCAAGAGTAAAGTGGTAAGCATATATATTTAAATTTATAATTAGGAAATAATTATTTCGAGAATGACAAAGCTCGGGTTCCTTCTTCTTAGTACTAATGATTTGCTGCATATGATGGTCAACATAGATTGCACATAGCTCATCATTTTTTTGCTGGCGGCACTGCAAAAATAGAATTGCATATATAGGTATAGTCAGTTCGAGACGTATTATTATGAAGTATGATATAGGATTATTGTGATGTAGCACGTACCAAAAATTTCGTCCTGTGTGCTAGTTTGGCGCTCGATCCATTGTATGCTCCTTCTTTGCTAACATAGGCGATGAACGAACTACATGATTCCAAAAAGTTATCCTCGGCCATTTCAAACGAAGGAAGACTACAATAGAGTTATGTATGGAGGAAATGAGCATACCTATCGAGTATTCCTTGCAGAATGCTGAAGTCATGCTCATTTCTGACTAGGGAATCAAGATATATCACCCTGTTCCTCTTTGGTATAATGACTAAAAGGATTCAGTGGTACCTACTCATGTATGTCGCTATAGTCATTAAACCTAAGTTCGTGCTGCGTATAAAGTACAAATGAAATTTGTATAGCAAGTAGTGACACTTACCCCTGGTTGTAGGGCACCACTATGTACTTCTTGTTTTCCTAACGAAGCAATGCCGCCGTTATGTATTTCTCAACGAAGGACAGGTTTGTTTCGATGGTTTGCATAGATACCACGTGTGGGTCAAGGAAACCCACCGGTTCTCACCATGTATCTATACATAAGCAATGAGTTGTGATATTTATCGGTATTATGTGAATGTAGAACTTGATTGTACACACTTACAGTATCAAACATCATAGAAGCGAGGCGTCGAGGCCAACGAGGTTGAATAGGTCATATAAGTCTTTGAAGCCAACGACGAAATTACCCGGCCCGTTGAAGAAATGCTCATCCTTGTATCTGACGGTGATTCTAGTATCACACCCCATCTTTTCGGTCTTCCGCATGTACCACGCATGCAAAGCCTGACAAGCAAATCCAGCGCGGGTTAATACCATGTCGGAGCACAACGGTTTTCCGATGGAGTACTTCCTGGACTTCCCGGACTTGGGAGGCGCCTTAATGTTCATCGATTTCGATTTGATCTTAACGACTAGCAGCGTCTTCCTGCGAGACGACTCGGGAACCGATACGACGGCATGCTTTTCTTGTTCCTTCGGTGTCTTCTCCACAGGAACCGATGAGGTGGCCTTCTGAGGCAAAGGATGAGGTGGAGTCATCGAGGGTCCCGTTGGAGAGGAATGGTCATGTCGAGATCGCGGCACTGCTAAGTCCAGGGCGATGTCCTTCTTGGGCCACTGGATAAAAGTGTGCACGACATCCCCTAGTATTCTGATGTCTTCGTTCGGGCGAATCTCTAGCGGGACGGCCATAAAATTGTCATGCACCATGTCCACCTGGACCCTGGCATAACCTTGCGCTAGTTGGGCACCGTGCTGCACTGCCCCTTCCTAGTGTGGATACACCATCTCCCGCCCAGCCTCAATAGAAATGGACCCAACCATCCTCACTTGGAGCTTGCAGGGCGTCGGCCACTACAAAACGATACGCAATTAGCTAAGGCATCCTATAGGTCTATCTTTGGTGCATTCCATATATGTACATTACCTTGATGTCGTCTATCAGTAATTGGACGTCGTCATGTTCAGAATTATGCGTGGGCGCGACGCTACTCCGATGTCGAGGAGGACTGGCTCCCAAATTAATGGGGGCGGCTTGCGATTGGCTCAGGAGTTGATTCATTTGATCCTGTAATATTGTTATCTATCCTTGAAATTTTGCGGTAATCATCTGTACCAACCGGTCCTCGCGCTCGGTCTTGGATCTCTTCCTACTTCTATACGTGTAGTAGTCGTCATGAATCCATAACTCCAAGGCACGTTAACCCCAAGGCGCTCGGTATGCGACCAGTGCTCCTTGTTTCCCGAGGCCATAGATAGTATATCCTTCTCCCTGCCTACTTGGAAGGAGCCTTGGGAAGTTTGGGCAAGGATTTACGGCGATTTACAATGCCTCTACCATCTCATGGCGTTGGTGACGCCAGCAATAAGACGGCGCCTCCGCCATCTCGCTTACTTGCTATCTATATAAGTTACATATGCTCAACATGTGCAATATTAGCAAATAATCATAATTAATTCCATCTTAAATATGAAACAATAAAGCATTAATCCAACAAAGATTTAAATGACCAAATTAACATAATCAAATGTAAATCATTCAAGTCATTTAAATTGATTGAAATGCTAAACATATACCACATGTATATGAATGAAATTAGCACAGAGTTGCAAAAGATTGATGATAGTTTGTGCTCTCAGAAGGAGAGTTGCAAAAGAACAAGTCTCTGCCATCTCAACCAGTCTATACTCTTCACTAATTGACTTTGACAAAACAATATAAGCATTTAAATGGCCAAATCAACATAGGATTGTTGCAAGCATTTAAATGACCAAATCAACATATACATATGAAGTATCTCCATGTCATACAAAAAGCTCAGAGTATTGATGTTAAAGAGTGCTCTCAGTATGCTGGATGCAAAGGATTTAACCTTTGCAATCTTAGTACATCAGTCAATATATCTTCGCTAATCAAATTTAACAATTATCAAACAGATCTTGAGCTGAACCTAAAACATTCCTGTTGAATGCCAAATTTATCTCACGGTAGCAAAATAAACTTTCAATTCACAGATTATCAAAGACTATTAGAGTCAATATATCCACTGAGACAACAGTAAGCAATCTGTTATGAAAAATAGAACAGAACAATGATATCAAGATAATCACAATATCATTTCAGCAATAAGCCTTATCCACAGATTGAGAGTAACTATGTAAGTATCTCACAAAGATCAACTAGCTCATACAAGGATAATCTGAACTATGCAGAACTGACAACCAAAAGGAATGAAGCTATATATTAAACCTAACAACATAAAGCAATAGTTTTAGCTCAAGATTGTTTCCAATTATCAAATTGATTTCAGATTTGACATTCATCACAGAGCTGATCAACCGAGCCCACATAACCACTTTGCTATCTCTCAGTGCACAATCTAATATAGAATTTGAAGCCAATCCAGCAAATAAGTATATAGCCAAAGTGATGCACAAACGTGATATAGGAATACTCATAGAGAGGATGCCGCACAAGAACTCACGGTGCAAGCAGGAGGCCGGTGCAGGGGAGGAGGCCGATGCGGGGAGGAGGGAGGCACGGGAGGAGGCCGGTCAGGGAGGCTGTGGGGAGCAGGTCGGTACAGGGGAGGAGGCCGACACGGGGAGGAGGACAGCGCGGGGAGGAGGCCGGTGCAGAGGGAGGACGCCGACATGGGGAGGAGGACAGTGCGGGGAGGAGGCTGATGCAGAGGGAGGATGCCGACACGGGGAGGAGGCCGCAAGACGAGGCGGCTGCGATCGCGTGCCGATGTCGTGGGCGGTGGCGTTGAGGTCGGAGGCAGCGGTGTTGGGGCTTACGGGGAGGTGAACGGGCGAGCCCTAGAGGAGGCGAAGGAGCGAGAGCTGAGTAGGCGAGCACTGGGGAGATGAATGGGCGGCACTAGGGAGATGAATGGGCGAGCCCTAGGGTTATGAAGGCCTGTCACAGACGGTTCTATTATGGAACCGTCAGTGATAATGAATCCTGACAGCTTAATAAAACCGTGCGTGATATGTCCACATCACAAATGGTTCTATTAAAGAACCATCTCGTGATATGGACATATCATAGACGGTTTTTATGAAGAACCGTCTGTGATAAGTTCCATATCACAAACGGTTCTATTCAAGAACCATCTGCGATAAACTCATATCACAGACGGTTCCATAATAGAACCGTCTGTGATAACCTGATGAAAATTCCTATCCACATGAACCTGCTTCCACCTAAGCCATGTAGTCGACACAGAACTCAATTACCTCTTCGGTTGCATAACCTTCAATGATGCTGCCCTCCATCGAGATCGATTCCGTACGTAGGACTTGAGAATGCCCATTGTGAGGACCCCGGAATATTGGAAATGTGCCGAATTAAAATTATACTAGTAGCATAATTCTTAATTAAGGAACAGTTCGGTTCCCATATTAAAAATCATAATAGAAGTATAATAATAACAAGTAACAAATCCAATATTCAGGTTCCCAGATATATGTCCTGCAATAGTTCCCAGGATCAGTGAATATTGCACATATATCCTTATACAACATTGCATCATACATACAAGGTAAACATTTACATAATTATACACAGGAGATTACAATTCGGTTTGGGTGCTACAATATCAAGTGACTTTGGTCACAACAAAATTTAACAGCGGAAACAAAACTAAACAGCAAAAGCCACCAATGGCCTCATCACCCTCAAGCTATTGAGTGGAGATTAGAACTAGCTTCACTCGTTAGCATCACCCTCATCGGCGCTAACGGGCATCTCATACAAATAACCATCCTCACCTACAACAAGAGGTTATAGTGCCTGAGTACAGAAGGTACTCGCAAGACTTACACAAACTATTAAAAGAAAGTGTTTGAGAGATCCTATACAAAGGAGTAGAATTTGTACATGCTTAAGGTTAACAACAGGAAGGTTATAATGGTTGCAATTTTTGCATAAAGCAATACATCTTAATCCTACACTTGCTAAGTTTTGGTAAAGCAGTTTTATAAATCAATTTGGACTAAAACAGTAAGTAAAAGTGAACATAATCATAAACAATAACCACATTTAAGTGGCTGTCCACTAACATCAAAAACATTGCATGATTATATCTCATACCAAAACAGTATCCATACAAAGTTTCATTTCAAAGTCTATACAAAGATCTATTCAATTCAAGCGTTGTCCATAACCGTGGACACGGCTATTCGAATAGTTTTAACCCTGCAGGGGTGTACATCTTTACCCACACGACTTAGTTAGCCCGTAAGCCTCTGGAATAATAGCACACTGACTTTGGTATGCCGGTCGAGTAAACTAACATTTGGTGTTTTTCAACAAGTTGGCACTATTGAGCTGCACTACCCATGTGTGACTGATCCCGCTTAGTTCAAGTTACTAATAGAACCTGCCAACCGGGGGCCCACATGTTGTGCTGGGAATGCCGATTCGAAAGACAGAAATTAAATGACAGAAAGTAGAGCTATGCTAGCTGCACATATTAATTCGCAATCGGAGAAGGTACGTACATGTGATGGAATGCATGTACGCCCTCACCCTCTTAAGAACATATGATACTGATATGATGGTCAAACACATATGTCCTTACTTCCCTGTTTTCCAACTCAATAGCATTAACCTTTTACTTAACAAAAAAGCGCCCATACACTGCGTGTGGAAGTACGTTGAGGCTTGAATCATCGAGTTAATGTTCAGTCCTTAATCAATCCAGACAAGACAACCACATTTCCCAATCTCGTGCACAAAGGCACCATCACTAGCATCAACTTGTCCAGATTTAAAATCAGTGTACATAAACAATATTTGATTTCATTTCAGATTTAATAGACTGAACAAAGAATCAAAATAAATGAAGTTCATTTAATGTTTCCAAGTTTGACAAAATGAACTTGACAAACACTACAGACTGCATGGCTAAGCAAATCTTTAGAAACTAAACATTTAGTATAAAGCAATACCTTAAGTTTGAGTGTATGATCAGATTAAGGGTAAGCCACAAGTGTTAGGTTGTAACTAACTATTGACAGATCACAAATAAATTTTTAGGAAATTAGCATGCAACAATGTCACTAGGTTTTGGAAATCTACAGTTCAAAATTAGGATCAACATGGTGCAAAGAGGATGCTTGCCTTGATAATAATAAACCTCTTGTTCAGGTTCTTGTTGCTCAAAAATAGACTCAACCACTTCAGAAGAACCAGAATCTAGAATCACAAAATTTCAATGAACACAAGAAAATTTGGCAGAGAACAAAATGCAGAAAGAGAGTGCATGATTAATACCTTAATGCATACTTAACAACATGCTTAACTATATCTAACTCAAATAAGGATAATAACCCATTTTAATATTTACTGACACTAATTGCCAAGATTAGGGTTTAACTTAAAGCTACAGTTTTAGATTTCTGAAAAACTGGAAACCGAATAGGTTACAACAAATGGTTTGCTGATTTTGTTTTAAAACACTATAAGTAAGATACTTTTGCTTAAGCTACATCTAACCTAAATAAGAGCAATAGCCTACAGTTAGTTCTTGCTAATACTAGCTGTCACAGCTTAGAGTTCAATCTAGAAGTACAATTTCACATTTAGAGCAAACTGAAAACAGGGCAAAAAGAAGAGTTGGCAGCTTCATACATTATGAGTAAAAATATCATTTTTATGCTTAAGTTACAGCTAAATTAGTAAAGCTAAAAGCTTAGTTTAGTACTTACAAACTTACTGATCAGGTTTTGAAAATTGAGAGGTTGTTCAGTTTTTCAACAGTTTCAGGTTTTTTTTGGAGAAACTGAAAATGGACAGATTACCAAAAGTAAAGCTTGCTGTTTCATTATACTATGAAAAAAGAATATTTTTCATTAAGTTACAGCTAAATAAGTTAAACTAAAAGTTTAACTTATCACTTAACATCAGTTAACACTAACTATCAAAGTTGTGGTTTAACTGGAACTGCAGTTTCAGATTTGAAAACTGAAAACAGGACAGAATACCAAAAATAGTTTGCTGATCTAAACATTCACAAGTAAAGTGCTTTGCTTAAGCTTGGAGTATGCTTAACTAGGTTAGCAATCTAACTCACCATTTACTAGCAGCAATTGACAAGAGCTAATGAAGTTGCTGTGTGCACTGTCGGTTTAACCGAAAATTCAACAGGGCTCAACCGATTGCTTTAAGTGCCAGATTTGTGAATCACACATAAGTAAAGTCCTTAGCTTAAGCTACCACTATCCCTTTGGTAATCCTAACTCATCATTTAATCAGTGATTGACAAGAACTAAAAGAAGAAGATTCTGTAGTGCATATTGTCGGTTCAACCGGCACAGAACAGCAAAAACAGAGATTGCAGATTTTGGCTGATTTGAAAATATACTAAACAAAAGATTCTAGATTGGAGCTAAAGCTAATCTTCAGAGTAGATAATACCCTAGACCAAATTTTGCTAACATTATCCAACAAGGATCAATAGAAAGAATGGAGCTACAGCTTTTGTCGGTTTACCCGACAACAGTAGTAGAAAACTGAATCTTTGCCATCTAGCTGATTTGGAAACATCATCAGTAAAAGAAATTGCTGCTTATGCCACTAGGGTTTAGTAAATACCTAATTAAGCTGAAAATATGACAAGAGAAACCCTAGAACTCGAAAATGATATGAAAGACCGAAAAGTTATAAAAAGCAAGATTTCGGTATTAAGGCAATTGGAGTATTACATGCACAAGTGAGTGCTTCAGAGAAGCTACTGAGGTCCTTAAGAAGCTCAAGATAGGAGGAGATAGGATCAAGGCTCACTCACCGGAGTTGGAGAAGATGAAGTCAAGTTTTCGGCCGACAACAGTGAAGATGTAAAATCCAATTTTTCCTGTCTGACCAAAATGAAAATAATGGAAGACTTGAGCTATTGAGATCACAATACATGATCTTGACAGTAAAGAGTGAAGCGTACCTGACCGGAGCAAGAAATCACCAAAGTGATGCTCTAGCCGGCTCAGTTCAACAGAGAGCAACCCACTTGTTCAACCTACAAATGATGCTAAACTCACATTACAAGGTGAATTAAGCACCGAGAGGGGTGAACAAGAAGTGAGAGCAAGGAAAACTTCACTGGGAAGGAAAGGAATGAAGAGAGCTTTCTCGGTCAACAATGGCGGTGAGCTAAAAAACTAGGGTTTAAATAGAGTTTGAACCTACAGAGCAACCGAGCAATCTAGAGATGTTGCGCTGGCAGTTTGATGCTAGGTGGCAAAAGATTGTCCACAATCTCCTGGTGAAACACCCCTTTCCGATAGCAAGGTCGGCGATGGCGCCCAGGCAAGAGGAGGAAGATAGAGATGCCTTGCCCTGTGGGCTCCTTTTGTCAGCAACAGCAAGGGATCCACAGTAGCTCAAAGGAAAAAAATCAACTGTCCGATATGAAGTGGGTGGTCGAGATTATGATGGACGTTGGGAGTTCTAACCGTTACTTTGTGTATAGGCCGCGTGATCTTAATCGATCTTAATCTGACGGCCACACAAAGACTCGGCTCCAGGCGCGCACAAGTTAAAACGACACCACCCGATCGAATTCCAACGGCTAGCATTAAGTGTGCGCTTTTGAGTTGAAACCCAAAAGGATGACGCGGTTGGATCAAAGATCAACGGTGGAGATCGATGTGAGGTTCAGACAGTCCGAACGTCACACTGATCTAGGCGGTTCGCCAAGGATCCGACGGTTCACGATTTTGACTAGAAATTGGAGATTTTAGATTGTGACAACATATCCAAGTTTTAAAATAAACAGTGATGCTACGAAAAGCATCTTATTACTGTTTATTAAAACTGGGGTTGTTACAAATCTACCCCCCTTAAGAGAATCTCGTCCTGAGATTCCGGGTAGTTCAGAAGTTGGAAAGGAATGAAGCTAAAAGGATTCTTTTGGAAATATAACTTCTGTTGTCTTTATTTCTTTCAAAGACGGTAAAGAAAGATTCTACTAAACAACATAGTGTTGCTATTACATCCTTCTTTTACATTGCTTTGTTTAACCTTGCCTTTCTTGATTCAAAGGCAATTTTAAACAGCAAAAAGGTGGGGGTGCTCAATCCTCATCGATCTTCAAGCGCCCCATGTGGCTTCATCCTTTGAGTGATTAGCCCATTGAATTTTTAAGAACTTAACAGTGCGGTTTCTTGTCCCAGATTCCATTTCATCGAGGATACGCACCGTGCTGTTGCTCTTGATAGGAAAGATCCGTTGAAGATCAAGATTCTCATAAGCAAAGGGCCTCGTGAGGAACACGAAGGCATTTCTTTAGCTGAGAAACATGAAAAGTATCATGCACTGCTGAGAGAGAGTTAGGTAGCTCTAATTGATATGCCACAGCTCCTCGTTTTGCAATGATTCAGAAGGGTCCGATATAACGAGGTGCTAGCTTTCCTTTTACCAGAAAGCGATGAGTGCCCTTCATCGGTGATACTTTAAGATAGACATACTCATCTACCTCAAAGCTTAGCTCACGACGACGATGGTCAGCATAGCTCTTCTGACGAGATCGCGCTTTTCAAACGGTCTCGAATCGCATTTAACTTGCTCTTCAGCTTCCATTACCAAGTCTGGACCATAGAATGGTCTTTCACTAGACTCGGACCAATTCAATGGAGTACTACAAGCTCTTCCATATAAGACTTCAAAAGGTGACATCTCAATACTTGCTTGGTAGTCATATTGTAGGAAAACTCCACATACTGCAAAGACTTCTCCCGATTCTTGCCATATGATAGCACACTGTGCTCTAAGAAGATCCTCCATCACTTGATTCACCCTCTCAGTTTGACCACTGGTTTGAGGATGATAAGCAGTGCTGAAAGAGAGTTCAGTCCCCATGGCTTGATGAAGACAATTCCAAAAATGAGAAGTGAACTGAGGCCCACGGTCTGAGACAATGACTTTCGGAACACCGTGGAGACAAACAATGTTAGCAATATAGAGCTTTGCTAATTGCTTGCCATTGAAGGTGGTTTTGACAAGAATAAAATGAGCCACCTTCGTTAGACGATCAATGATTACCCAAATGGCATCGAACCCATTTTGGGTCTTTGGAAGACCGGTAACAAAATCCATACCGACTTCCTCCCATTTCCAATGTGGAATAGGCAAAGGTTGAAGGGTACCGGCTGGCTTCAAGTGCTCGGCCTTGACCCTTTGGCAAATATCACATTCAGCAACGTACTGAGCAATTTGCCTTTTCATTTGGTTCCGCCAAAATGTTTTGTTCAAGTCCTGGTACATCTTAGTACTTCCAGGATGTAAAGAAAACTTGGAGTTATGAGCCTCTTTAAGAATTAGGCCTCGTAGTTGAGGATCTGAGGGTACCACCAAACGATTACCATATCGGATGATACCTCGAGCATCTTCAGAAAATTCGTTGGCTTTACCCGCCTTCAAATTTTCCCTGATCTTAGCTACCTCTGTATCAGTTGTCTGAGCTTCGAATCTGATCTTCAAGTGTGGACTTCACTTGTAAGGCAATGAGTTCCTTCTTCCACCATTTCGAGACTTAAGCACGAAAATCAGACATAAGCTCTTAGCCAAAGGTACTGTCGACAAGCGCTTGCATTGCGACTTTACGCTTAAAGCATCACCACAACATTGGCTTTGCTCGATGGTAATGAATACCCATATCATAGTCCTTGATCAATTCAAGCCATCTTCTCGCCTCATATTCAAATCAGCTTTGAGTGAATATGTATTTCGAACTTTTATGATCAAGATAGATTTCGTAACGTTACCGATAAGGTAATGTCGCCAAATCTTCAAGGCATGGACTACACTACCAATTCCGGATCATGAGTAGGATAATTTATTTCATGAGGTCGAATCGCCGGATGCATATGCCATAACTCGACCTTCTTGCATAAGCACACAACCAAGTCCGTGGCGAGATGCATCGCAATAGATATCGAAGCTCTTATGAACATCTGGCAGAGTAAGAACTGGAGCTTTGGTCAGGAGAGTTCTCAAAAGCTGGAAGCTTTCTTCACACATCTGACCACTCGAATTTCTTCTTCTTCTTCAAAAGCTGAGTCAAAGGCCTCGAAATTTTGGAAAAATTTTCAATGAACCTACGGTAACAACCCGCAAGTCCAAGAAAACTTCGGACTTCGGAACATTCTGGGGCTGTTTCCAGTCTAGTACATCTTGTACTTTGCTGGGATCAACAGTGATACCTCCTTCGGATAACACATGTCCCAAGAATGCAACTTGCTTGAGCCAGAAGGCACACTTGCTAAACTTAGCATACAGCTGATGCTTGCGAAGTGTTCCCAACACAAGTCTCAGATGCTATTCATGCTCTTCAGTAGACTTGAAATAGATAAGAATGTTGTCAATGAACACGACAACAAACTTATCCAAGAAATCCATGAATACTAAATTCATAAGATTCATGAAATAAGCCGGAGCATTTGTTAGGCCAAAGGACATGACAGTATACTCATATAACCCGTAACGAGTAGAGAATGTTATTTTAGGAATGTCCTCAGCTCTAACCTTGATCTGATGATAGCCCGATCGTAAATCAATTTTAGAAAAGACTCGGGCTCCAGTCAACTGGTCAAAAAGATCATCAATTCGAGGCAAAGGATACTTGTTTTTGATAGTGACTTCATTCAACGGACGGTAGTCCACACACATCCGCAAAGTCTTATCTTTCTTTTTGACAAAGATGGCCGGGCATCCCCAAGGTGAGGAACTCGGTCGAATAAATCCCTTGTCAAGTAATTCTCCAAGCTGTTTCTTTAATTCAACCAGCTCATTAGGAGGCATTCGATAAGGTCTTCTAGATATGGGAGCAGTACCAGGAACTAGTTCAATTATGAACTCCACTTCCCGATCTGGTGGTATATCGGGAAGGTCTTCAGGAAAGACGTCAGGATATTCACACACAACTGGTACTGACTCCAAGGTAGGGGTGGCATCAGCTTGCAATGCCCAAAGATGAGAATTGACTATCTTGGATTGAAAAACGACTGAAATGTCGTCTTCATTAGTTATATAAATAGACCATCGAGCACAATTAATTTTCCTCGATTCTTGGATAGCCAATCCATTCCCAAGATAACATCCACCCCTTTTGAGTCTATCACAATCAAATCTGCCCAAAAATGTACCCCTTGAATGTGTATGTTAACGTTAGAGCAGATTTGATCAGTTTTGAAAACTGATCCAGGTGGGTGAAGTTGATGCATGTTCAACTGTTGTTGAACAGCAAAGTGCCTACTAACAAAAGAATGGGATGCTCCGAATCAAATAAAACGAGAGTGAACCGAATTAACTAGGAGCATAGCGAGAACAACATCAGTGCATCGATCGCCTCTTCGCGATGATCTGGTTCACACGACACGGAGCCGAATCGATCAGCTTGACAGAGGTCTTCGGAGATGGTGCTGGACGCACAGCAGCTGGGGAAGGTTGAACAGAGGGTAACCCACATGCCTTAGCAAAACACTAGTTTACGAAATGCCCAGGACATCCACAATGGAAACAAATCACACCAGGCCTGATATTGCTGACAGTGGGTGGCTGATTCCCACCAGATTTGGGCTGCCCAGTGGGTGGAGGTGGACGAAGTGCAAACACCAGTGCCCTTGGTGGAGCTGGAGCTGGCGCTCGAAAAGATTAAGGCAGCCATAGACGTGGTCTTATTGAACGGCTACTAGCTGCAAACTGGGTAGCCTTCTGCCGCTTCCGTGACTCCTCCAAAGCCTTGCTTTTACTCTCAGCAATAATGGCTTTGTCGACTAAGTGTTGAAAATTCCTGAAGTCCCGCACTGCCAGGGCCAACTGTAGTTCTTCAGATAATCCATGCATGAAGCGGTTTCGACGACAAAGGTCAGTCGAAACATCATCAGGTGCATACCGAGCAAGGAAGTTGAATTCATGCAAATACTCAGTCACCGTCTTTCGCCCTTGCTTAAGTGCGAGAAATTCCTGCTGCTTAATCAACATCACCCCTTCGGGAATGTGAGTTTCACGAAAGGCTTCCATGAACTCTTCCCAAGTAGGGACATGTCCAGTAGGCTGGATGGTAAGAAAGTTGTCCCACCAGACACTAGCTGCTCCATCCAACTGGTAACTAGCGAATAGGACTTTCTCCCTCTCGGAACATTGAGATATCAGCAACTTCTTCTCAATATTCCGGAGCCAATCTTCGGCTTCCAACGGTTCTTGGGAGCTGGAGAACACTGGCGGGTTGGTCCGCTAAAAATCAGCAAGACCCCCGTGCACATGATGGCCTCCTGCCCCGCCAGCTGGTGTGGAAGTGGAAGAAGTGTTTCGCATAATTTGTTCCAGAATGCGCGTTTGGTCAATTCTGTTGCACTCTATCTGCATGAGTACATTAGCCATGGTGGGCGGCGGAGGAAGCTCCTCTTCCTGGCGACCACCTTGTGGACCATGAGAACCAGAAGGTTCGGCTTGCTCTCCCTGAGAATATGGAATTGGGGTAGAGAATCTCTCTTCTTGTTGTGCTCACGCGCGAGTAGTAGGTCCTGTCATACTGTTGCCATACAATGGTTAACAACATCACAAGGATATACTCGAGCAAACACAAACAAGATTGGACAGAGAGAAAGAAAATACTAAACCCCCACATGCATAATGATATGAAATGCATCAGAATTAACACCAAAAGAAATACAAAATCCATTTCAGCAAAAATAAGTTTAGTACAACACCCATATATGTCAGTAGACAATAATGGGCAAGATCCAACAAAAGCTTTACATCATTCAAAGTTAAACAAAAGGCCATCCTATTATTTTTATTACAAGACAACTACTGGCCGGCTACTACTTTCTAGGTATGGTGCTCATCATCCATTCCTTAAACATAGTTATCTCGGTTAAAATTCACCGGAAACTCATCTAACAGATGAGCCTTAGGTGAACCCGTGTCTATGGGGTTCAATGGATTGATGAGACGCCGAGGAGAACCTAGCAGCAGATGATGACCTCCAGGAGGTGCAGGTCGCTGTGAGCGAGGGAAGCCTGTAGACATCTGGGCTTGGCGACACTGTCCAAGAATAGGAACAAGCCCGGCCACCTCGGGAAGTCAAAATCCTGGCGGTGCAGCAGCAGCTGGAGAGATCTCATTGTTACCATAAAGCACGTTACGGGGAACGCGGTTCATGGCAACACCAAGCCTCGAATACTCCTGAGCTTCTTGCGATTTACTACGGGTCTCCCACAACAGACATAAAAGGCAATGGGTTTGGTCCATAATATGAACCAACCTCGCCAATTGGCATACATGTGGGTCCTCTCCAAACTGAATCTCATCAAACGTGCTCACTTCTGCTCTAGGGCCTTGCTTCGGGAAGTGATCATAGGGTGGTTGAGACAACTCCGTCAAATCATGACGAAGAAGACTCATCATCCTACGAGCTGCTTCCTGAACGGCCATAGACTCAGAGGTGGCATGTACATGGATATAGTATGGAATACTACCCACCACCTGTCTGGCAATAACATTAATGACAGCCCGGTACTCCTCCATCCCGGGTCCTCGATCTCGACGATAGATGGCATACTCCGGTTGATAGGTGAAGTTGGCTCGCCACATCATATCCCACAGCAAAGCCGGAAACCCATCTACGTCTTCGGTTCGGGTCTCCTTAACCAAGTACCAGCCGCTCATCTATAGACAAAAGACAAGGTAAGTAAGCAACTTATCTTGGAAAGCCAACAGAAAGTTGGGTAAGAATTGATACTAAGGAGGATAAGAAATAAAAGATAGCATACTTAAATTTTTAGAAATTAGTTCTCATAAAATAATTTCACAGAAACTCACTAATGATAACGACCATGCTAATTTTAACCTACAATCAAACTGGCTCGATACCAACGCAGTGAGGACCCGGAATATTGGAAATGTGCCAAATTAAAATTATACTAGTAGCATAATTCTTAATTAAGGAACGATTCGGTTCCCACATTAAAAATCATAGTAGAAGTATAATAACAAATCCAATATTCAGGTTCCCGGATATATGTCATGCAATAGTTCCCAGGATCAGTGAATATTGCACATATATCCTTATACAACATTGCATCATACATACAAGGTAAACATTTACATAATTATACATAGAAGATTACAATTCGGTTTGGGTGCTACAATATCAAGTGACTTTGGTCACAACAAAATTTAACAGCGGAAACAAAACTAAACAACAAAAGCCACCAGTGGCCCTATCACCCTCAGGCTATTGAGTGGAGATTAGAACTAGCTTCACTCGTTAGTGTCACCCTGATCGGCGCTAACGGGCATCTCATACAAATAACCATCCTCACCTGCAACAAGAGGTTATAGCACCTGAGTACAGAAGATACTCGCAAGACTTACACAAACTATTGAAAGAAAGTGTTTGAGAGATCCTATACAAAGGAGTAGAATTTTTACATGCTTAAGGTTAACAACAAGAAGGTTATAATGGCTGCAATTTTTGTGTAAAGCAATACATCTTAATCCTACACTTGCTAAGTTTTGGTAAAACAGTTTTATAAATCAATTTGGTCTAAAACAGTAAGTAAAAGTGAACATAATAAAAAACGATAACCACATTTAAGTGGTTGTCCACTAACATAAAAAACATTGCATGATTATATCTCATACCGAAACAGTATCCATACAAAGTTTCATTTCAAAGTCTATACAAAGATCTATTCAATTCAAGCGTTGTCCATAACCGTGGACACGGCTATTCGAATAGTTTTAACCCTGCGGGGTGTACATCTTTACCCACACGACTTAGTTAGCCCGTAAACCTCCGGAATAATAGCACACTGCCTTTGGTATGCCGGCCGAGTAAACTAAGATTTGGTGTTTTTCAACAAGTTGACACTATTGAGCTGGACTACCCATGTGTGACTGATCCCGCTTAGTTCAAGTTACTAATAGAACTCGCCAACCGGGGCCCACATGTTGTGCCGGAATGCCGATTCGAAAGACGTAAATTAAATGACAGAAAGTAGAGCTGCTAGCTGCACATATTAATTCGCAATCGGAGCCCTTAAGGTATGCGTACATGTGATGGAACGCATGTACGCCCTCACCCTCTTAAGAACATATGATAATCGATATGATGGTCAAACACATATGTCCTTACTTCCTGCTTTTCCAACTCAATAGCATTAACCTTTACTCCAAACAATACCATACACTGCGTGTGGAAGTACGTTGAGGCTTGAATCGCCCAATCAATGTTAAGTCCTTAGTCAATCCAGACAAGACAACCACATTTCCCAATCTCGTACACTAAGACACCATCACTAGCATCCACTTGTCCAGATTTAAAATTAGTGTACATAAACAATATTTGATTTCATTTCAGATTTAATAGACTAAACAAAGAATCAAAATAATTGAAGTTCATTTAATGTTTCCAAGTTTGACAAAATGAACTTGACAAACACTACAGACTGCATGGCTAAGCAAATCTTTAGAAACTAAATATTTAGCATAAAGAAATACCTTAAGTTTGAGTGTATGATCAGATTAAGGGTAAGCCACAAGTGTTAGGTTGTAACTAACTATTGACAGATCACAAATAAATTTTTAGGAAATTAGCATGCAACAAAGTCCACCGGGTTTTAGAAATCTACGCTTCAAAATTAGGATCAACATGGTGCAAAGAGGATGCTTGCCTTGATAATAATAAACCTCTTGCTCGGGTTCTTGTTGCTCAACAATAGACTCAACCACTTGTAAGAACCGAATCTAGAATCACAAAATTTCAATGAACACAAGAAAATTTGGCATAGAACAAAATGCAGAAAGAGAGTGCATGATCAATAGCTTATGCATACTTAACAACATGCTTAACTATATCTAACTCAAATAAGGATAATAACCCATTTTAATATTTACTGACACTAATTGCCAAGATTAGGGTTTAACTTAAAGCTACAGTTTTAGATTTTTGAAAAACTGGAAACCGAACAGGTTACAACAAAGGGTTTGCTGATTTTGTTTTAAAACACTATAAATAAAATACTTTTGCTTAAGCTACATCTAACCTAAATAAGAGCAATAGCCTACAGTTAGTTCTTGCTAATACTAGCTGTCACAGTTTAGAGTTCAATCTAGAACTACAATTTCAGATTTAGAGCAAACTGAAAACAGGGCAAAAAGAAGAGTTGGCTGCTTCATACATTATGAGTAAAAATATCATTTTTGTGTTTAAGTTATAGCTAAATTAGTAAAGCTAAAATCTTAGTTTAATACTTACAAACTTACTGATCAGGTTTTGAAAATTGAGAGGTTGGTTCAGTTTTGCTACAGTTTCAGGTTTTTTTGGAGAAACTGAAAATGGACAGATTACCAAAAGTAAAGCTTGTTGTTTCATTATACTATGAAAAAAGAATATTTTTGATTAAGTTACAGCTAAATAAGTCAAACTAAAAGTTTAACTTATCACTTAACATCAGTTAACACTAACTATCAAAGCTGCGGTTTAACTGGAACTGCAGTTTCAGATTTGAAAACTGAAAACAGGACAGATTACCAAAAATAGTTTGCTGATCTAAACATTCACAAGTAAAGTGCTTTGCTTAAGCTTAGAGTATGCTTAACTAGGTTAGCAAGCTAACTCACCATTTACTAGCAACAATTGACAAGAGCTAATGAAGTTGCTGTGTGCACTGTCGATTTAACCGAACATTCAACAGGGCTCAACCGATTGCTTTAAGTGCCAGATTTGTGAATCACACATAAGTAAAGTCCTTAGCTTAAGCTACCACTATCCCTTTGGTAATCCTAACTCATCATTTAATCAGTGATTGACAAGAACTAAAAGAAGAAGATTCTGTAGTGCATATTGTTGGTTCAACCGGCACAAAACAGCAAAAACAGAGATTGTAGATTTTGGCTGATTTGAAAATATACTAAACAAAAGATTCTAGATTGGAGCTAAAGCTGATCTTCAGAGTAGATAATACCCTAGACCAACCCTTGCTAACATTATCCAACAAGGATCAACAGAAAGAATGGAGCTACAGCTTTTGTCGGTTTACCCGACAACATTAGCAGAAAACTGAATCTTTGCCATCTAGCTGATTTGGAAACATCATCAGTAAAAGAAATTGCTGCTTATGGCACTAGGGTTTAGTAAAGACCTAATTAAGCTGAAAAGATGACAAGAGAAACCCCTAGAACTCGAAAATGATATGAAAGGCCGAAAAGTTATAAAAAGCAAGATTTCGGTATTAAGGCAATTGGAGTATTACATGCACAAGTGAGTGCTTCAGAGAAGCTACTGAGGTCCTTAAGAAGCTCAAGACAGGAGGAGATAGGATCAAGGCTCACTCACCGGAGTTGGAGAAGATGAAGTCATGTTTTTGGCCAACAACAGTGAAGATGTAAAATCCAATTTTTCCTGTCTGACCAAAACGAAAATAATGGAAGACTTGAGCTATTGAGATCACAATACATGATTTTGATAGTAAAGAGTGAAGTGTACCTCACCGGAGCAAGAAATCAGCAAAGTGATGCTCTAGCCGGCTCGGTTCAACAGAGAGCAATCCAGTTGTTCAACCTACAAATGATGCTAAACTCACATTACAAGGTGAATTAAGCACTGAGAGGGGTGAACAAGAAGTGAGAGCAAGGAAAACTTCACTGGGAAGGAAAGGAATGAAAAGAGCTTTCTCGGTCAACAATGGCGGTGAGCTCAAAAACTAGGGTTTAAACAAAGTTTGAACCTACAGAGCAACCGAGCAATCTAGAGATGTTGCGGTGGCAGTTTGATGCCAGGTGGCAAAAGATTGTCCACAAGCTCCCGGTGAAACGGCCCTCTCTGGCAGCAAGGTCGGCGATGGCGCCCAGGCAAGAGGAGGAAGAGAGAGATGCCCTGCCCTGTGGGCTCCTTTTGTCAGCAGCAGCAAGGGATCCACAACACAAAGGAAAAAAATCAGCCGTCCGATATGAAGAGGGTGGTCGAGATTATGATGGACGTTGGGAGTTCTAACTGTTACTTTGTATATAGGCCACGCGATCTTAATCGATCTTAATCCGGCGGCCACACAAAGACTCGGCTCTAGGCGCGCACGAGTTAAAACGGCACCACCCGATCGAATTCCAACGGCTAGCATTAAGTGTGCGCTTTTGAGTTGAAACCCAAAAGGATGACGCGGTTGGATCAAAGATCAACGGTGGAGATCGATGTGAGGTTCAGACGGTCCGAACGTCCACACCGATTCGGTCGATTCGCCGAGGATCCGACGGTTCACGATTTTGACTAGAAATTGGAGATTTTAGATTGTAACAACGTATCCAAGTTTTAAAATAAACAGTGATGCTACGAAAAGCATCTTATTACTGTTTATTAAAACTGAGGCTATTACTCCCATGTACCTCTCGAACGGGTACATATGACGTAGGAACACAGGGCCGCATATCTTTATCTCTTTCACAAGGTGAACAATGAGATGGACCATGATATCGAAAAATGACGGAGGGAAATACATCTCAAGATGACATAGAGTCGTCACCACCTTGGCCTACAGAGCATCTAGTCCTTGGGGATCGATGACCTTCTGAGCAATTGAGTTAAAGAAATAACGCAGCCTCAAGATTGCCACTCGGATCTTGTTCGGCAAGATACTCCTAATTGCAACAGGAAGCATTTGCGTCATCAGCGCATGACAATCATGAGACTTCATAACAATTGATTTCAAATCTTCCATAGAAACAAGTTTCTTAATATTAGTGGAGTAACCAGACGGGACTTTCACACCATGCAAGCTCTGGCACAGTTCATTTATCGCAGCCTTGGACAGAGTATAGCAAGCTGGGGGAAGGTACATTCGTCCTTTATCGGTCTCTTTCGGTGCTAACTCGATCCTTATGTTCATATCAACCAAGTTACGCCGTGCGTTAACACCATCCTTTGTTTTGCCACTAATGTTCAGTAAGAGACCAATCAACCTATCACATACATTCTTCTCCACGTGCATGACGTCGATGCAGTGGCAAACTTCTAAGTGCTCCCAATAAGGCAAGTCCCAAAAAATTGACCGCTTCTTCCAGATGTTCTTCTGACGGGTTCTTGATTTACGTCCCTTCCGAAGCACAACATCGATATCCTTAACCATATCATAGACCTCTTTCCCTCTAAAAGCCCTTGGAGCTGAACCGTCCTCCTTATTTCCATCAAATTGTTTCTTCATCTTGCGGTATGGGTGACTCTTGGGAAGGAATCTATGGTGACGCATATACACAGTTTTGCACTAGTTGTTCAGCCATACACTCTTTGTAGCATCTAAGCAAAGGCGACAGGGCTTTAGCTCCTTTTGTATCTTGGTCTTGACAAAGTTACCAAGGCGGTGAAAATCATTGATGGTGCGTAACAACATGGCGCCAGAAGTGAAGTTCTCTCGTTTGTACGCATCCCATACTGCACCCTTCGCTCCATAGTGTCACAAGATCTTCCAAAGAATGGTGCTAGGTACACATCAATATCATTCCTGTGTTGCTTCGCCCTTGGATAAGTAGTGATATCAAAATGTACTTCCGCTTCATACACGACCAAGGAGGAAGGTTGTACATACATAGATTTTGTGTGCGCGTTTGTTTAAGGGGGGTAGACTTTGATCTTGTGTGCGGCGTTTGTTTAAGGGGGGTAGACTTCTCTCCTCATAGTTTTTCTTCTCATCCCTTGCTTTTCCCTCTTCTCTATCGATCGATTGGACAACCCAAACCGGTTGATGCACAAAGGACTTCAAGGATGAATCGATACTCTAAAAATTCGGACAACTCAAGATCTCTGGATATGAAGCCAACTTGAAGATAAACTCTCCTTATCTCTTTCTAGCCTCCCAATACAATCATCCTATATCTGTCTTTCTTTCTAGCCTCTCCGAATCTCGGGGACGAGATTCCTTTATAGTAGTTTGTAACATCCCAAAGTTCTGTTACCAAAATAAAAATAAATAAAATAAATAAAATTTTTATTTTATTGGAATTTCTGAAATTTGAAAGAGTTTGATTGCTTTATTTGAACTTCTAAAATTTTAAAAGTCAAAAATAAAATTTATTAAAGCTTTTGAAGTTTTATTTGAGTTAAAGTTGAAAAAAATTAATTAGTTTCTAAAATTTTCTAAAGTTTTAAAAGCCTTTTCAAATTATTTTAAAGCCAAAATAAACTTATTTGCAACATTAAAAGCCAACTTTAAGTTGGAATTATTTTTATTAAGTTAAAAATAATTCTAGGAATTTTTTGTGAATTTTTCTAGAATTTTTGAACTCTATTTGCTATGTTCTAAAAGCTATTTGAATTATTGCTCAAATCTGAATTAATTCGAAAATAATTAAAAATATATTTTTTTTTCCACGCTGGCAAACCACTTCCTGTGGTCACCCATCCACATTCCGCCCAAATACAGCGCACACTTAACCTCCCCATTCTTTCCCATGCATTGCACCTTGCCTTTTGTATTTCAATCAATAGATACATTCTTTAATACCTTTTCTTCCTTTCTTTTTCTCTCGATCTTCTCAAACGTTTTTCTTCTCCGTGGGCTGTCCAGAGAGCACGTTGCGGCCGCCATTAGAGGCACAAGCTTTTCAAAACCATATTTTCCTCCCCATCTCTCCCCAAATCACGCCAGATTCAAACCGCCACTCCCCACCTCCCCATTCCTTGCCTGCCCCTCAATCACGCGCACGTTCGCCGGATTTTCACCATAACCGTCGTGATGGCCGCACGACCCGATCTCCTCGCCCGGTGCCCATCCACCCCTATAAAAGAGAGCACGAGGAGCCCCTCATCTCACTCATTCCCTCCCCCTCACCCACTCCTCCTCCCTCACTCTCTAGTCGCCGGATTTGGCCTTTCCTCGCCGCCGGCCGAGCAGCTTTCCGCCACCTCTAGCGTCGCCATGGACGACTCCCTGGAGATTCCGAGCACACCACCGGCATCGCGACGTCATCCTCTACGCCGTGCTCCTCTCGCCTTCACCGGAGCATCGCCAGAGCACCGCCGCCACCGTGAGCCACGCCGCACCGACGTCATCGTCCTCGCCTCCGGCCACCCGTACACGTTTCTCCACAACCGAGGTGAGCACCGGAATCCCTGTCCTCCCCTCTCTCCATTCCACCCTCGCCGAATCTAATGCCGCTGTCACGCAAGCAATGTCGCCATCCGAGCCTTAGGCAAGCTTTTTCCTTTGCTAATTGCGTCGCCGCCGAAGCTAGCTCCACCACACCGTCTCCACCACCGCAAGATCGCGATGTCACACTCTTCGTGATGCTCTTTTCTCACGGCCATCACCAGAGCACCGCTCGGCACTAGGTCCAAACCGTCGGCCACATTTGTTGGGTTCTCATTACGTTGGAGGAAGATGAACAGTAGACTAATTATCTAGTCATGTGCCCCATCATTTGTACATACACTTTTTAATCCTTCCGGAAATTCGTTCTCCTTCATACGAACTCCGATTCCATCGTTTCAACTTCCTAGATTCATATAAAGTCGATATCCTCCGTCCATTATTTATTTTATAATTTTTGGATTTTATTTGAATTTTATTTGAATTTGGATCGTTTACACGTATAGATTTCGACGACTTCAGATGACCGGATTTCGACACTGTTTGAGAGCAATTAACCAAGCAAGGCAAGTTACATCCTTGACCATATTTGCACCCATTATTTTAAATTATTTAAATTCTGTTTTAGATTATTATTGCATGCGTATTTATATTCAAGTAATTTAAATCTCTGTTTTAAGCTTTATAGTTATTCCCTATTCCATTGTATAGCCATTTTTTTTTGTCAGTATAGACCGTATGGAGAACCATTCCGAGTGTATTATATATTGGAGGTAGAAAGTGAAAATATTGGATTATAAGATTACATGATCGTTGAACATCGGATTATAGGAATAGTTTATTGATAAATACTGGAAAGATGGAATTGTCGGAAATTGAATTATAGAGACAGATATTGAATGGATTATAGAATAACATGATCATTGGGTATCAGATTATATGAAGACATGATTCTTAGATATTGATTATACAGTTACATAATTGTTGATTGTTGGATTATAGGGTAGAATAATTGTTGGAGATTGAATCATAGGGATGCTTTATTAACGGATGAAGAAATAAGTGAACGATGGATATTGAATTGTAGAGATAGTTAATTATTGATATTGGACTTTTAAGATTGAATTATAGAAGTAGTCATTGTAGAATATTGATTTGCTTGGATGTTGGATTATAGGATTAAATCTTGGTGGGATTATAGAAATAAAACTTGATTAGATTCTATGAGTAGATAATTGTTGATAATGGATTATCGAAGAATAGATTATAGAAATAGATTGTTATTGGATATCGGACTATCCGATAATTTGATTATGGGAGTACGTAGTCTTTGGATTGATGTTGAATTAGTAGAAGTAGTTTATTTAGAAATAATGGATTGATGGATATCGAATTATAGAATTAGAGTATAGTTAGACGCTGGGTCGATGGAAGTTGGATTATAGGAATAGACGTATATGGTGTAAATTGGACTAATTGATATTGGAGTATAGGATCACATAATTACTGGAGTTTGGATTATCAGATTATGAACACAGTACGGATGGTTCACTTACCGGTCTCGTACCTGACAATACCTTGACATTGAATCCCTCACCCCTTGTCATCCTAGATAAAACCTAGTTGATACAATAGTATGAACTAGGATCATTTGAAAATGTTGCAAAGACATGCTTAGACCAAAAATGTTTGATTTGGGGAGTTTCACCAAAATTCAAATATTGTTTAAATTGTATCCATGACATTGGTGTGTTATGGAAGTTTATAAATGACTTTGAAAAATAAAATAAAATGATGGTTTGTACTTGGGCTTAAATGGTTGTTTGGTTGGTGCATGTCAATGCACGGGCTCAATCTGGTTAGGGTTGAGGCCTGTGGGTTATTTGGAAAGTCGCCCGTCGCTTAGGACCGGCTCGAGCCGCATCTTGCTATGCCATATCGTGCAACCACATGTCCCGAGTATGGGTAGGGACCTGCCGACTAATTTGCAATGTTCCACCGTGGTCGCTCCTTCAGATGCGGTGGGTAGTCATGTTACTACGATGTTAGTCCCACCTGGCGCAAGAGGGGGCCCGAACCCGGAGGTTTTTATTCCAAAGGGGGTGGCGAAACCTTAGCGAGGGGTAACTGCGGTGGAATGGCGCATTGTAAAAGCCTTGGCATGTGCTCTAGATTGCTTACCTAAGGTAGTGAGCGGTGGCATAGATATATACCGGACAAACTAGAGAATTCGTGTCTTGTGGGTAAAGTGTACAACCTCTGCAGAGTGTAAAACTATTCGAATAGCCGCGTCCGCGGTCATGGACATGCTAGCAAAGCCACTCAAAGTTATACTTTGGTTTTGATTTCAAAACGATTTGACATAAATGATTTTGGATTTCTTTCCAAATGGGAATTGGGCGGAAGCCTTGTGATAGAGGGTATCCTTCACCATTCATGTGTGAATGTTATCCGACTATAAAATTGATTTATAAAATGAATTTTAGTTATGGAATAACTACTTTGGAACTTAGTACAAGTATTTAAAGAAAATGTCGCTTTATGCAAATTCAACCAATAAGCCTTCCTTTGAACTATCCTTTATGCATGCATTAAATCATTATTTGATCGGGTGTAACTTGCGAGCACGGTAGTAGTGCTCATCCTTGCTTATTGCAAATAATTTTAGAGGAGAAGGACTTTGCTACCGTGTGGATCTCGACGACTAGGCCGCTACCCGGTCGATTGTTCGTGGCGAATCACCGACTCCACTACTTCTTCATCTTCCATTGTGTTATTTATTGTTGACTTGTGCCTCTTTTGTAATAAACTCGAATAATTATTAATAAAGTGCGTGATATGTTTTGATTATCACTTTTGTTGACTGTGTACACTAGAAATCCTGGACTAGTGTATGAACACAGAGAATTCAGGATCCTTCGCTCCCGGGTTCGACAATGTATGTCCCGTGTGCAAAGCATCCCGATACAAGCGCCGTATCATCGCTAAGGTGAAGCAAGGACCTTCGCTAAGTTGTTGTGGTATCTGCCTGTGATCCCACATTTGAAGCGTTTATTTGCGAACCCAAAGGAGGCAAGATTGCTGCGTTGGCACTCAGAGGAGGAGGAGGAGGAGAACGCGTCATGGCAAATTACCTTCCAACTGTGCTCGAAGGGTCTACTCGATCATGGTTATTAAACCAACTAGTCGAGTCGATCTACTCGTGGCAACACCTCTGTGATCTATTGCTGGCTAATTTCCAAGGCACCTACCATCACCCCGGAAAGGAGGACGACCTACACAGGATGTGACAAAACGATCGCGAAACACTACACCAATTCATCAGTGTTTTAGTTAGGTTCGCAATTCTATTCCCGAGGTTTCGACGATCTATTATCGTGAGCCTTCAAACAGGAGTCCGCAGCAGAAGGATCACGGCGACATTGCTTTGAACCCTCCCGCCATCAGAGCGAACTCTTCAAGATGGTCGATCGACGCCATCGCCGACGTAAACAGCTTGAGTGGACCAAGATCATCGATCAAGAAGACCAGCCTCGTGAGAATGCCGAAGGTAGCAAAAAGAAGGATAAGAAGGCCAAGAAATCCAAGAACAAGGCGAAGGGACAAAAACCTCAAGCCAATGCTTCTAAGGAGATCCTGGCCGTAAGTGATAAGGAGCCACGAAAATACCAAACAATACTCCGATCGAGGCAAAGGTAAGCACCCCGAATGAAAAAACGACAAGCCTAGGTGGTGCCCTTTCTACAAAAAAGAAGGGCATGACCTTCGCAACTACCGAGTTTTTCAAAGAAAACTCGAAGACTACTACAACGGCAAAGGACCACTTCCTACCATCGAAGAAGTAGGGCAAACCAGTAGTCGTACACAGTCGGACGACAATGAGGACATGTCGTTCTAAGATCCCGAGCACACCATCGAGCACATCTTTGGGGATCATCGGCATACGAGTCAAGACGATGACTTAAAGCGCTTTAACGTGAGGTAAACTCCATTGACTCCTCTTGTCAATAAAGTACCGGTGGTCGAAGTCACCATCTTTTCGAGAAGGGTGATCGCCGATCCCCTCAATCTCGAATTCGGTCATTTTCCGATCGTAGTCGAACCCACCATCAATAATCTGCCGAGTGAATCGAGTGTTGATTGATGGTGGAAGCTCGTTAAACATTCTATTTACGAGCACCTCGGACTAAATGCAAGTACCGTGACCAAGGTAAGACCAGAAGATATTCATTTCATGGTATTGTACAGTGGTCTTCGCCAAACCCATTGGTCAATTTTCCTTCCTTTAACATTTGGTTCACCAAGTAATTTCGTGACGTAGAAGATCTCCTTTGATGTGGTTGATTTCGACATGAAGATATAACGCCATACTTTCGGACGACCACTTTGGCAAAATTCTTAATGGCAACTCATTATGGGTATCAATGTCTTAAGATGCCAGTCCCAAAGGAGTAATCACAATTAACTCGTGATAAGAAGATGGCTCATACGCAGGACCGTCGATCCTCGAGATGGTAGGTCAAATACCAAATGAAGAAAAAGAGCAATTTTCACCAAGAACTCGAAGCCTAAAGTCGCCCTGCCGAACGACCAAGTCAAAGAGGTTCCTCGATCAGAGGAACCTCAAAGATCGCTCAGACGGGATACTTCCGACCCCAAATAGGAAGACACCCTCATCACTTTCCTCCGAGCAAACGCAGATGTATTGGCGCGGCAAGCATCCGACATGCCCGAGTCCCCTGTGGAAGTGATTGAGCATAGGCTAGCTTTACTACCGACAAAGTACCAGAAACAAAAATTACGAGATTTGCCCCGATCGACGAGATGCTATAAGGTCGAATTGGACAAGCTACTTAAAGCGTGCTTTATAAGAGAAGTCGACCACCCAGAGTGGTTGGCCACCAGTAATGGTTAGGAAGTCTAACGGCAAGTGGCGAATGTCGAGACTTCACCGATCTTAATAAAGCTTGTCCAAAAGATGATTTCCTTTACCTCAGACGATCGCTTGGTTGACTCTCATCGCTGGTTGTGAAACATTAAGTTTTTAGATGCATATTCGTTACCACCGATAAATATGTGTCTAGAAGATGAAGAGAAGACTGCATTTATTACTCCATTTGGTATATTTTGCTATGTCAAAATGCCATTTGGTTTAAAAAATGTTGGCGCTTCTTTTCAACGTTTGATGCAATCGACTTTTTCACCTCAACTAGGCCAAAATTTGGAAGCCTATGTTGACGATCTAGTCGTAAAAAGCATCAAACGGCTTGATCATGTTTCAGACTTGCAGGAGACGTTCGACAACCTCAGAAAAAACCGCTTGAAACTCAATCCTAAGAAGTGTGTGTTTGGAGTCTCTTCGGGAAAATTGCTTGGATTCTTGGTCGCAGTACGAGGAACTGAAGCAAATCCTGAAAAGATAAAGGCTATTGTTCAAATGCGCTCTCCAACCACGAAAAAAGAAGTCCAAAAGCTCACAGGGTGCATGGCAGCTTTAAGTCGTTTCATAGCACACCAGGAGGAAAAAGGACTACCTTTCTTCAAGCTTCTAAGGAAACATGAGGGTCTCGAGTGGTCGAAAAGAGGCAACGCCGCCGAGGATGTCAAGAGATGTCTTACGAGTGCTCCTGCTTCTAGTTTCTCAAACCGTAAGAGATGCTCTTAATTTATCTAGTCGCCACGCTTACAGCAAGGAGCGCAAAGATTAGTCGAGAACGTGAACACGCTCAATGACCGAAGCAGTACTACGAAGTGAAGTTTACACGCACTCTAAGGAGTGTTACCTCAGTCCAAAAGCTTCTATGCCCTCCTCATGTCTTCGAGAAAATGCGGCATTATTTTCAAGCGCACAAGATAAATGTGCCGCCCGAAGTTTCCTTTGGGAGTAATCCTCCAAAATAGGGAAGCAATGACGCATGTCTAAATGGTCAGAGAACTTGGGAGTTCGACCTCCATTTCGTGTCCCGAATGGCCATTAAATTCTAGCTCTTGGCAGACTTTGTCGCCGAATGGACAAATCCTGAACCTGTTCAGGATCCCCAGTATGATACCCACGACAAGTGGACGAAGTACTTTGACGGGTCACTTACTTTAAGTAGCTCAGTGTCGGGTGATCCCGAATCTCCAAACGGAGAGACCTTAAAGTATGCTATACAGTTAAACTTTCAGGCCACTAACAATGTGGCAAAGTACGAAGGTTTACTAGCCGGCATACGTGCTGCGAAAGCACTCGCGGTTCGACTACTACTCGTGAGAGGAGACTCTTAACTAGTCGTGAACCAGGTCGGAAAAGAGTACTAGTGCTCTAATCCGACCATGTCTCGCTACTTATCAGAAGTTCGAAAGCTTGAAAAATATTTTTTCGGGCCGAGGTACAATTTATCCTCGAAGGATAATTTCTTGCAGTACATCACTTGCTCGGATAGCTTCTTCCGATCACAAGTACCAAAAGGAGTTTTCTTGGAGCAACTCCAAAAGCAACTCTGGTGGACTACTAGAGACATCTCCTATTGAGACAAATTTCTAAATTATGAGGATACTTGATGGACCCCATCTACAAGTATCTTCAAACAAGTTCAGATTCCATTTACCATCTCAAGTAGATCGCTTATCCTAAAA